>CM014278.1:9341768-9370635 GCA_004135705.1 Alloteropsis semialata
CGATTCACACAGGACCACAAGAAGGCCATTAGGGTAGAAATTACAAGATTGTTAGCTGTCGGCTTCATTAAAAGTCTTTTATCCCTATTGGCTATCTAATATAGTCCTTTAAAGGAAGAAGTATAATGAATATAGGATGTGTGTTGACTACACAGATCTCAACAAAAACTGCTCTAAAGAACTGTTGGTATTTCTTAGCATCACCACATAAAGTAGTGATGGCACTAGAGATACTTCATCGTAAATCTAGACGTTACAGATATTCTGCAAGCGCACAGAAGTATGTTGTAGCATTTCACTCGGGAGTATTCCAGAGTATCATTATTTATTTATCTGCAGGGAAAGTGTTTAGTTAAAGAGAGGTGTCATCCAATGTACTTACTTACAACAACATTAATATACCATAATCTGAACAGGGGTAAAGAATTTGGAAGTGAATGGGTAATGTGACACACAGAAGTTCATTGCTCATCATTAAGGTAGCCTTAGTTAGTCATAGTACATTAGTAAAGATTACCAAGGTTCCATTAGCATCATACATATGGGACGTGGATATACTACAATACCCAATACAAGCTCATTCAATGATTATATGCAAGAGGACATATCTAGGTATCCAGTAGTTCCCTCATCAAGGGATGACAGAAGGACGTCTTATCATAAAGGCCTAATACCCACTCCCGAACGTGGAGGATTACAAAGGACGGACAGGGCTGTCACCACCTGCCGCCTACCTCTACTAATCCGTGGGGCAGCGGTACCCTCAACAGTATTCTGTATTCCAAACACCATGCTGGCAATATGAAATACAACTCTATCTATCAGGTTAATAAATAGAGCAACCATAAGGTACATTGAGCCAATGTCACAGCATACATTCACTTGAACAAGGCGCAAGACATAAGTAGTATATACTAAGTAGATAATGTATAACTAAGGCATACAGCATAAGTATGGAGGTATTTCTATTAAGCTCAGAGCATTACATGTAAGTAAAGAGATACAAGAACTGAACTCTAGAACTTACCAAGAATCCTCCGGAAGCCTTCAGAAGATCTAACACTAGCACTATCACTACTAAGACTAAGACTAAGCTTGTAGCAAAGGAGAGCTCTTCTTCTAGTGTGTGTTTGAGTACAGCGCCCCTTTTAGGTATTTATAGCATCACATAAGCGGTTGGAGCCGGCCAAAGGCGGTTCAGGCCGTTTGGATGTGGGCCCAGGTCAGCCAAAGTCCCCAGGTCGGCCGACCCTTGGATCCACTGTCTTCAGCATTGCTCGGCTCATATGTAATCTCCAAGGCGGTTTACAGTTGCAGGTCAAAGGAGGGTCGAGTCGGGCGCACGGGGAGGTCACCCGACCTAGGGGGGTCGGCCGACCCTCCACAACCGCCTCTCGGGCCATCCTTTCTCTGGGAGACTTACATGTGGGTCCTGAGGTCGGTTCCAGGTGGGTACTGTCGGTTTGGGTACACTTAGCTCTGGTTGTGGGCCCTTCAATCCATGGGATAGACACGTGGCTTATCTTTCACCATTAACTTCAACCGACCATGAATCAGTGTTCACGATCATTCCCTAGTGTGCTTCTTGACCTACGTGGAGGATGGGCTTGATTGGGGTCCAGGCCAGGTCGCCCAACCTAGCCAGGTCGGCCGACCTGGGCCTGTGCCCAGTTTCATCCATCTTTTGCACCGTAGTCCCTGTACTCACATAAATTCTAGATATGCATGGTACAACATTATTTGAATACTAATGTCTAAGCTATGCTTTTATCTTTATTGGTTTTCTGATCCTATTGATGGTCGGATTTTCATTATAAGGACCGTCAACAAGAACCCTTTGTGCTCCCCTGCATCGACCAAGTCATTGACTCCACCACTGGATGCATTATGCTGTGCTTTCTTATTTCTACTTCGGCTATCACCAAATCGGGCTCAAGGAAGAAGATCATGAGAAGGCTTCATTCATCACTCCGATTGGTGCCTACTGCTACACCATGATGACCTTTGGACTCAAGAACGTGGGAACCACATATCAAAGAGCCATCAACCTCACCCTTAGTGACCAAATTGGCAGGAACGCCGAGGCATTTGTTGATGACATAGTAATCAAGACTCGCCACCCGACGACTTCATCGCTGACCTCTCCGAGACCCTCAACAACTTCCGCAAGTACCGATGGAGGCTTAATCCCACCAAGTGCGTCTTTGGGGTCCCCAAAGGCAAGCTACTCGGGTTCATCGTAAGCAACAGAGGGATTGAGGCCAATCTCAAGAAGATAAACTCCATCATGAGCATGAAGACGCCAACAGGAAAGAAGGACATACAGAAGCTGACGGGATGCTTGGTCGCCCTGAGCCGATTTGTCTCTCGACTAGGGACAAGGGGCGCCCCCCTTTTCAAGCTATTAAAGAAGGTCGACAACTTCCAATGGACCCCCGAAGCGAAACAAGCATTCCACGAACTGAAAGCCTATCTCTTGACTTTTCCAGTACTCACGGCCCTGCGCGACGATGAGACTCTCCTACTATACATCGCTGTCATGACCAATGTTGTTAGCACAACTCTCGTAGTAGAGCACGCTGGAGAAGGAAGAATCCAGAAGGTGCAACGGTCAGTCTATTACGTCATTGATGTACTGAGCGATTCCAAGGCAAGGTACCCCCAGGTCCAAAAGCCTCTCTATACTCTGCTCACCATCTCTCACAAACACCGCCACTACTTCCAAGCTCACCAGATAAAAGTGGTGACCCAATTTCCACTCGGCGAGATCCTACACAACCGAGACGTCACTGGGAGAATTGTCAAGTGGGCATTAGAACTCGGCTCTTTCAACATTGACTTCGCCCAACGCAACGCCATAAATCCCAAGTCCTCGCCTACTACATCGTTGAGTGGACAGAGACACAAGATGAGCATAACGCCAACAGAGAAGACCATTGGAAGATGTACTTCAAAGGGTCCCTGATGATAAATGGTGGAGGAGCGGGAGTCGTCTTCATATCAATGACAGGAGAACAAATCTGCTACATCCTACAAATACTCTTCCCTGTTACGAACAACGACACTGAATACGAAGAAATTCTCCATGGCATCCTCTGCTGTCATAGACAATCAGATCAACAAAGACTAGTATCGACATAGCGAGAGAATGAACGCCTACTATGAAGCAGCTCACAAGCTCGAAGACACGTTTTATAGAATCGAATATTACCATGTCAATGAGAACAATAACCTGCCTACCGATGCACTCGCCAAGTTAGGATCTACACGAGCACAAGTACCAGATAGTGTATTCATTCAAGGCCTATTGAAACATCTGTCAAGTAGCCGGATGAAGAGCTGGACCCACCTTCTGAGATGCACAACGTGATGCTCGCCGACTCCTATGATGGCTGGACCGCCGAGTTCATCGACTACATCGTGAACAATAAGGTCCCCGAAGATGAGAAGGCCCGAGCGATGCTGGTCCGCCACAACAAAAACTATGTCGTACTCGGCAATGCCCTCTATAGATGCACAGCCACAATCAGAGTATTCATCAAGTATGTCTTGGAGGACATAAATGCCGAGTCATGTGGAAACCAAGCTGCCGCCAAGACACTAGTCGGCAATTCCTACAGGTTCGGGTTCTTCTGGCCTACAGCTGTAACCGACGTCAAGGAATTAGTTCGCAGGTTTACGGGATGCCAGTTTTTCACCAAGCAGCAGCACATACCCATTCAGGCCCTGCGAAGCATCCTGCCTTCGTTACCCTTTGCTGTTGGGGACATGACATGATTCGACCCCTTCAAACCTACTCCGGGAGGATTCACACATTATCTCATCACCATCGACAAGTTCACCAAGTGGATCAAGTACAAGGCAAGTTACATCAAATAAATCACCCACCGCTTCGGAGTCCCGAATCGCATCGTCACCAACCTCGAGGCCCAATTCACTGGATATTCCTTCTTGGACCACTGCGAGAACAGTCTCATCGACGCGTACTACGCCTCCATCGCACATTCGCTCTGCAACAGGCAAGTCAGAAGAGCCAACGCCATGATACTCCAAGGACTCAAAGCCCATATATTCGCCGTGCATAAGAAGTATGCTTGAAGGTGGCACCAGGAGTTACCCAAAGTCATCTAGGGCATCCGAACCCATACTAGTTGGGCAACAGGATACACGTCATTCTTCCTAGTCTATGGATCAGAAGCAGTCCTCCCCACGGACATCGCATTTAGAGCACCGTGCATCGAACACTATGAGGAATGAGAGACCAAACAAGCTCGCCACGTCGACCTTGACAACATTGAAGAACACCGACTCGGCATGCTGATTCAGCATGCTAGATACGATCAACAACTCCACCGGTATTGATGAGGACATGACATGTATGGATTTGGTCATTCTTGGAGAATGGCATTGAGATGTAGTAGATCAAAAAGGGATTCCAGGTGGAGAAGGAGGTACAAAGCTTATCCGGTTCGAGTCCCTAAGGTAGAGGGCCAAAGCAACTCAAGTTCGAGCCCACCTCGGAGTCCAGAAGCAGCATAAAGCAAAAACGACACCAAGGTTGCATAGAGTTCGTTTTGGACGTTCTTTACATGTGTGGAAAGAAAATTTTATAGAGCTTCCAATGGGACTGGTCCCACATCAAAATTTTGTCTGAATCAACGGGAATCATTGAAACAAGTGGACGTACAGAATCTATCAGGTTGCTGCACCACCACCTTTTGGGCTGTTGGCCTATGTATCGTGTTGGAGCCCATAGGGGTGAGTCCAGGGGGTTCATGCATGGCCTAACCCTCATATATTCAGTAGTTGCCGCCACATTAGGGTTTGGGGTTTGTTATGGTCTAGTTTCCGTTGAGCAATAGATTCTTCATTGCCACTGTGATGACAAGTCCTTTTGCCGTGAATCAGGGCCCCTGTTCCTGTTCTACACAACTGTGAGAATTAGTCCTTTTGTGATCAGAACTTGAGCCCTTTGATCTTTGCTTCATATACATCTGCAATTTTAGATTATGTGTTTATCCGTTTTTCTTGGGTTCTTCAATTCGCTTGTAGGAAAAAGCCTTCTTGGCGAGGTCAATCGTGTTGTGCACAATTGATAACCAGAGGAGTCGTGGTGCTACAATTGCGTGGTTCAGATCTTGTTGATCGGAAGCCGGATCGTGTGTGTTATATCTCCGCCAAATTGGGAGTTATCCTTACCTGACGGAAGATCGGGTCAGTGTTTTATCAAGTGGTATTTAGAGACTCAGGTATTCCATTAGGCTTACCCGAGTTAGTTTTTTCAATCATCCTAAAACTCCAGAAAATTGCCCCACAAGAATATTTGTTCATTGTGTTTCCATTGTCCTATAACCCCTTTTGTGTCTCGCATTTTTTCTTCTCAGATTGCTTTTCTAAATTTTAGTCCCTCATCAAGTCATTGTGTTTGTCGTGTCTAGGTCTGTTTCTTAATCCCTAATGTCAAGTGCATATTTGCTGTGTGCTAGTGTTTTGTTTGTTGCGTGTAATGTAGTTACAAGAGGTACTAGTGCTGCAGAGGAATTGTTTTTCTCATCATGGTGTTCCCAGATTTTTTTCCTCCATCAATTGTTCTTGTACACATATGAGAGAGAGAGAGAGAGAGGAAAATAACCAGCTTCATAAAAAAAACTGAGACAAGAAGCTTTGTTTTCCATGAGTCCTCATGCCCATTCTTTGCTAGTTTGGAATTTCTTGTGGCAACATTGTGTTATATTGAGTTGTGAAACTTTAAGTTTCTGCACTTTTGAGTAATAATAAAAATAAAAGAGTAAAAGGCAAAGAGGTGCCAAAAAAGTGAAGAAAAAGCCGCACCAAAAAGAAAGAAAAAGAAAGCAAGAAAGAAAAAGAAAAGAAAAAAAATCAGAATTGCACGCATCCTTTGAGTCCTTTGCTGAGTTGCGTTTGTTGCTTGCTTGAACTAGGTCCGAGACAAGTTCAGGCTGGCAACATAGTCTAGCCTGGGACTACTTTTCAGTTTTGTAATTTCTAAATTTAATTATTACTAATCCTTGCTACTGAATATAGCATCCCAAGATCCACATATGTACTTCTATTCAACATAGGTTTGACCTTCACAATCGTGGTTTCATGCCCTCTCGGTAAGTATTACGAACTGGACATCATTTGTGCCATCCTTTTCGCTTTCATAAGAATACTTTTAAGAGTGTAGTAAGATGCTTGAGATATTGTGTAGTTCCACCTTTGCACCGCCTATTAGTTGATATGGATAATACTTTTGTGCTGTCTTTCGCTATCTTCTAACAATGACAGGTTGTTCATATCCACCAATTTATGACAGCATAGGTGCAGATGAGTACATTGAGTGGGAAAAAGCAATAGATAAAATAATTGCTAATCATTTGATGTGTGCAAGGAGGAAGGATAAGAATGCAACTAGTGTCTTGTGAGATTCCGCTTTAACTTGGTGGGAGACCATAAGTGCATCAGATAAACCTCAAACTTGTGATGATTTGAAATTTGTTATGAGAAAAACTATTGCTGATCCATCTCATATAATTAACTCATATTATGAAGTGCATCAATTAGAGGATCATTCTATTGTTGTATCTCTTGCTATGTGTACCCTTTTGCAGGATATGAACAAAAGCAAGGGGACAAGGTTGATGCAGAAGAAAATAAGGAGCTCATAACCTCATGTGCAAATTCTGAACTATCACTTCACAATGCACCTATTCCTCCTATGGAAAATATGGAAAATAAGAAAATAGGTAATGCCCATGGTGCTGCACTCACACAAGGTGAGAATTATCTTCATGTACTGAATTTTTCCACAAATCATGCTATCATAGAGCCATTGTTAGTGGAACCTTCTCTTGATTTATGTTTGTCACAAGATGACTTGCTTCCTATTCCTTGTGATAAAGATGAATTTTGTGATAATGCTTAAATTATACCAATGAATAATCATTATATATGTGTTTTGAAACCCAACAGTTGTGCTGAAAATAGACATGTTATTCAAATTGCTAGTGATAAAGATGTGCTGAAATTATTATCTTCTTTAAATATTTTGGGTTACAATGAATTTGATATACTGTCTAATCTAAGTAGTTAGGAGGAGAGAATTTTTGGACATGCTGATTTGCCATGGTTTTCTAGACACACATATCATGTTGTTGGCCAATATAACAACAATGAACAATACATGATACGTCGTGTTTACATTAGTGGCAATATGGATTCCTCTTTTGTTGCGCAAGATTGTAATCAACTAAATGGATCCAATACTGCTAATATTCATATGCCATCTATTCCTGTGCTGCCTCTTGTTAGCACTAATCTCTTGTAGAATAGAGTTAACAAGGATGTTATCATTCAAGATCATTTGCATTCCGATCAAGGAGCCTACAAGATCAGCTTCGAACACAATTGGCACCGAAGACAGCTTTTCTCTCAGGAAGGAGAGGATGGTGAGGACATGACATGTATGCATTTGGTCATTCTTGGAGAATGGCATGGCGACGGAGTAGATCAAAAAGGGTTTCCAAGTGGAGAAGGAGGTCCAAAACTTATCTAGTTCAAATCCTCGAGGTGGAGGCCAAAGCATCTCAAGTTTAAGCCCACCTTGGAGTCCAGGAGTAGCACGAACCAAAAACGATGCCCAGGTTGCATATGGAGTCTATTTTGGATGTTCTTTATATGGAATATGGATGGAAAGGGAATTTCATAGAGCTTCCAATGGGACTAGTCTCATATCAAAATTCCATCCGAATCAACGGGCATCGTCAAAACAAGTGGACATACAGAATCAGTCAGGGTGCTGCGCCACCGTCTTTTAGGCCATTAGCCCGTGTATCGTGTTGGAGCCCATAGGGGCGAGTCCAGGGGGTATGCATGACCTAACCCTCATATATTCAGTAGCCGCCACCACATTAGGGTTTGGGCTTTGTTTAGATCTAGTTTTCCATTGAGGAACAGATTCTTCATTGCCACTATGAAGACAAGTCCTTTTGTTGTGAATCAGGGGGGCCATTCTTGTTCTACAACACTGTTGATGGTCCTTAAGTACCATTTTTGACCGTCAGTTCCTGCAGAAATTATATATAAAAGTGCTTTCACCATAGTTATAGAGATTATATCTAATCAATTCCACAAGTTTTGGTGAATATATGAGCGCAGGGACTAACTGGCAAAAGAAGAGGACATTTGGGCTCAGGGCCAGGTCGCCCGACCCCCTTAGGTCGGCAGACCTAGGCCCAAGCCCAATGGAGCCCATCTTTGACCATAGCGAAGAAGCACACTCCAGGACCATCTTAGCCGCTGATTCCATGTCGGTTGAATCCAAGAGATGGGAATGGTCCAATGGGAGGTCACATGGATTGTGAGGCCCACCAACATATCTAAACGTACTCAAATTAGGCCATCCACCTGGAACCGTCATGAGGACACACTCTACAATCACCCAGCCGAAGATGGGCCCGGTTGGCGCCGGCGCCACGTCGCCTGACCCCACTAGGTCGGCCGACCTGGTCCGGAGGCCAAACCGCCTCATCCTTCTTGTGCGCGTTCCCACCGCCTCCAGGAGTCCATCTACGCCGTGCACCACTCAAGGCGGTGGATCCAACGTCGGCCGACCTCCCCGCGTCGCCCGACCTGGGACTAAGTCTGTTCGTCCTCATCTTCCATGTGTCCACTCCCAACCGCCTCTATAAGATATAAATAGCTGCTCCCCGGTCATTGAAGATCATCATCGAGCTGGAGTGAAGATTCAAGGCGAAGCCCTCCTCATATCTTAGAGTAGAAATAGGGAGAGAGTGAGGGAGAGTCCGGAGGAGTCCCGGCATGTCGGCAACCCTCCACCTATACCTCGGCGGATGCGAGCTTCCTAGTAAGTATCCAGGATTTCAGCTAAGTATTTAAGTCTGAGTTATAGAAAGCTGAGTTCTTTATTTTGTTTATGGATTCATTGCTTTATTTATAAGTATCTTAATCTGTGATCAATGTTATGATAACTAATATTATCCTAAGCGTGGTGCTAAGGCATATATCTGCACTCGTTTGCCTCATAACCCCACGGATTAGTAGAGGTAGGCGGTAGGTGGTGACAGCCCTGTCCGTCCATTGTAATCCTCCATGTTTGGGTACGGCGTAGAGCTGTATGCCGACAATTTCCTAGAAGCCTAGGATACCCTGGTGCCCAAAGAAAGCATAAAAGGACTCCCTTCAGTATATTCCCAGCTTAGTGGAAAGTTATCCTCTCTATCCATCCTTCATATAAACTCGATCGATCTGGTCGACCTTAGCGATTAGACAGTGCCCTCACGTTCCCCGTGGATTTGATACCTGGTTTCTCTCGAGTGAAAGCTACTTTGACAGTCGTGCGCTTGCAGGCTTTCTGTTTACCACCGCTGGTGTCAACAAGCTTTCTGGCGCCGTTGCCGGGGAATGGTAGCTGTGTTGTCTGAGAACTACGGTTGCATGTTTATATTCTTTAAACATGGACTCCCCTCAAATCCATGAGTTCTCTGCTCCAAAGGGCGAATTACTGGAGCCGCATCCCTCGTCAAATCCTATACAAACAGTTAGCTATATGCTTTGCCCAGCTTTCATAAATATGGTCCAGGAGGAATCCTTCTCAGGACGTGATGATGAAAACCCATACCATCACTTGCATGAATTCAAGTTGCTCTGCTCATGTCTGGTCATATCAGGCATGACGCAAGAAACAATCACATGGAAGCTCTTCCCATTCTCTCTCAAAGAGAAGGCGAGGAAGTGGTATGACCATACCATTGGTCTAACGAACGGTGAATGGGAGAACTTACGAGACAAGTTCTGTCTAGAGTACTTCCTTGTTCATTGGATCTATGCCCTTCGGAAGGAAATCTTTAACTTCCAACAAAAGGAGAAGGAAACGATCGTGGCAGCATGGGACCGATTCTAGGATTTGTACCTTACTGGCACAAATTTAGGCTTTCCAGACTACATGATTTTGCAGCATTTTCAGTCTTGTTTGACTAGCAAAGCTGCCCAATTCGTTGATATAGCTGCTGGAGGATCATTCCTACACATAACGCCGGATGAAGTGAGAGAGGTCCTGGAGAAAATTCAAGAGAATTCTCCCACTGCTATGGATGAAACTGAGCAAGAAGTCATCCAAGCAACCCTTACCTTACCCATATACTTGCCCAGTTCAGATCCAGCTCCTGAGACACCATCCATTAAGGCAGAGGAAACTCAGCCTTTCGAATTACCTCTTGACTTCGAGGATGATCTCTTTGAAAATCATGGAAACACCTCAGATTACTCAATGCACAAGAAGGCTACGACACCCCATCTTTTCGATCCTCCCAACCATCCCCATGAAGCATTTCTCTTGAAAAACATAAAGGAGGAATGGTCGGATGGAATGTGGCACTTTTCTGAAGCAATTTGGAATAGTTCACCTTCCACAGTCCTTCCATGCTCTATAAGGGGGATTGCCGTAGAAGCCCATCTCAGCCCCACCATGGATGTCAACATCATGTCATGGCACACTGTGCACACTCTCTTAGGAAAGGTTCCGCTAAGGCCATCCGACAAGCTTCTCAAAAGTTGTCCCTTTGGACATGTCTTGCAATGTTGGGGGATCACAAGTGCCATGGCAATCAAGTTAGACAAAATCGAGGTAGACTTAGACTTCCATATCGTTGATATCCTCGATTTTGATCTACTTCTAGGCTATCCGCAAGAAAACCTTCTCCAAGAAGAAGCACCTCATGGGAGACTTCATGACACGCTTGGGAAAGCTGTTGTGGCCACTCCTATCTCTTGCCCAGAAATTCCAAGGGCAAAGTCATCTCCCAAGCATATCTCACTCGAGAAGGTGATGTTTGTGTCGCCATTCGCACCGACCTCTCATCTCTACGAACATGAACAACATCCATCACCCTCGAACGAGCGAAAGTTTTGGCCCCATAGCCCTCGGGACACTATTATCAACAACAATCAAGAATCAACCCCAATTGTTCACAACGAATCTCTTGAGTTGGAGAACCCAAGGGCCATGGACAGCCTTGAAGCGTTGACTTTGGAGTCCGAGCAAAAGGATTCTATAAATGAGCATGAATCCTTTCTTTTGAAATCCCACTAGAGTCATGCTCCTTTAATGAACCTCCAGAGTTTACCACGCTTTGTGCCATAAGCACATACAAGGACTACAACCACCTTGAGGTCCTCAATTCTAAAATGTTTAGAAGGTTGGTTGTAGATGCATTTGTTTATCATAAACATTGCAAATTTCGTGTTTGCATTTGTGGCACTAACCTTGCAGCTAAAGCTTCAATGACACATCAACAATTGGCGATGAGCTTGGAAACTACATCACCAAGGATAGCTGCAATGTGAGGATTCCTCATGGTCTAGCTTCAGACCCTAAACAAAGCACTGCCGGGAGATGGCCCGGATAAACATTTATTTTCCTTTCAAATGAAAAGCAAGAACATGTTTTTAGTATAAACTTGCCTTCGGGTATTTTTGGTCACTAACCATTTCAAGTGAAGATTAAGAAGAGCGATGGACAGGTGATGCCTAAGAACATGGAGCTACATTAGCTACAAAAACCTCGGTAAGTCTTGGTTTGGGGTAAGCTTACAAAAGAAGCTTGAACTCCACACACTTGAGTTATGTTGCGTTGCACTACAAACTCCAAGTGTGGGGGGAGCTATGTGAGTATCCCGAGTAAGTTCCTTCTGTGCCAAATTTTATTTCAGTATAAATCTTGGTGTTAGTTCTTGCACATTGAAAAAAATATATTTCAGTTCCAATAAAGGCTCTTGGTCTTTAGAACCAAAGAGCCACTGCTTTGTTTCCACCATGTAATAAATGTAGGTACAAAATCAAGTGTGGGGGTCTCTCAAACTTTTCGACACACACATGCTCAAGACCACCCACAGACAAACTACACAACATTGTACAAGACTACACAAAAAAGATCATGGTGGAAAAGGCCCAGAAGGGGTCGGCCAACCCACCTAGGTCGGTCGAAGGCCCTCTGGTGCCTCTCGCCTCCATTTTCATCGAGGGCGATGGTTTGCACACCCTATACCTCATCCTCTCTGATTCATGAGTTAACTCGTTCCTGTCTTCAGATGATCACTAAAATTAAACTCATGATAAAATAAGCTTTGATGCTCCTCTAGTTTACATGTCTATCCTTGATTGGCTTGCATTTTCTTTATTCCTTGCAGATACACTTGCTGCTTGTGAACATATATATCTTTAGGAGAATATGTTTATCTAAGTGGTTAATTAATGAGATATGGTATGATGAAAGAAATCTTGCTCTTTCTGTATAAAGTGCTTGGGATGTTTTTCTTGTAAAGCTTAAAATTAATAGCCTTACAAAGCTCCTCAGTGATGCCTTTTTCCTACCAAAGCCATATGATGTTCATGTTGCAAAACCTATACACGTATGCTGCTTGCTATTGCATTGAGCTTTGTCAAATTGTTGTGACCCTTGTAAGATGCTTTTCATGCTTTCATGATCAAGATCACGTACACTCCACATACACATGCTAAACTTCTACACTGGAAGTTAGCAACATGTTCAATCATCCAAATAAATGCTCCATATAAGTATTGATCTCCCTCTCTCTAAATATCCTTTGCAAAACAGACATGGGCTATGAAAAGAATAAAAAACAAATACATGCTCACAAAATCATTGAGCATGATAAAAGAAAAAAATGTGGGCACATGAAGGCCTAAGTATTTTGAAAAAAAGAAAGAAAGAAAAAGATAGCCATGTTCTCAACATAAATTCAATGAGAGGAGATCAAACAAAAATGAGCTACAAATTCCATTCGTCCACACACATGCACATCTTGATCAGATTGTATGAATAGTTTTCTTCTTGGATCCACTTTTTGATTTTGCAATATATGTGATGCAAGTATGCCTTATCTTCACTCCTACCTGTTGACACTAGAGGTGGCAAACAGAAAGTCCGCAAGCGCACGACTGTCGAAGTAGCTTTCACCCGTGAGTAAACTAGGTATCGAATCCACGGGGAACGTAAAGGCACTGTCTAATCACTAAAGTTGACCAGATCAATCGAGTTTATATAGAGGCTGGGAAGAGAGGATAACTTAGCACTAAGGCTGTGAATATAGCGAAGGGAGTTCTCCTATGCTTGCTTTGGGCACCGGGGTACCCTAGACCTCTAGGAAATTGCCGGCAAACAGCTCTACGCTGTACCCTTACGTGGAGGATTACAAAGGACGGACAGGGCTGTCACCATCTACCGTCTACCTCTACTAATCTGTGGGGCTACAAGGCAAACAAGGGCAGATATACACCTGCACAACGCCTAAGATAATATCAGCTATCCTAACCTTGATCAGAGATTAGAATACTTTACGAATAAAGCAACGAACCCACAAGCACAATAAAGAACTCAGCTTTCTATAACTCAGACTTAAGTACTAGTTGAATCCCGGATACTTACTGAGTAGCTTGCATCCGTTGAGGTACAGGTGGAGGGTCACCGACACGCCGGGACTCCTCCAGACTCTCCCTCACTCTCTCCCTATTTCTACTCTAGATATGAGGAGGGCTTCGCCTTGGATCTTCACTTCAGCTCGATGATGATTAGCCCTGCCCCGAGTCCATGTATTTATAGCTTGGAGAGGCGGTTGTGAGTCGGTACGAGGAGGTTGAGACGGTTTGGAGGTGGGTCCATGTCGTCTGACCTAGGGGGGTCGGTCGACCCTAGGATCCACCGTCCTAGGTCGTCCACGGTGCAGATCTTCTCATGGAGGTGGTTTGCAGGTACGCGTCAAAGCGTGACTGGTTCAGGCGCGGGCCTAGGTCAGCCAACCTAGGGGGGTCGGCCGACCAAGAGTTGCCGCCTCTCGAGCCTATCTTCCTCTGGGTGGCTTACATGTGGGCCCTGAGGTTGGTTCCAGGTGGGTACATTTGACATGAGTGCATTTGGTTTCAGGTGTGGGCCGTTCAATCTATGGGTAGTTCATCTCATGCCTTTGGTGCAAACTGACGTTGATTCAACGTTTATGATGATCTCCATGTGTGCTTCTACTACATGGGAAAGATTCGACTCAGTTGGGCCTGGGCCCAGGTCGGCCGACCTGGTGGGGTCGGGCGACCTGGCCCTGGGCCCACTTTGGTCCTTCTTTTGCCACTTTGTCCCTGTAAGCACATATGCACCAAAACTAGTGGAATTCATTAGTAAATAACCCTATGTCTATTTGTTTTATCATTCTTTTGTATCTATGTTGGCGGTTGGATTTTATCATTAAGAGTCGCCAACAAGCTCCCCCACACTTATCCTTTACTCGTTCTCGAGTAAAGACTAAGATTCATCACAGAAATAATTATAAACAAACATATAGGTTATTCCCAAACATTCAGGCTTAGTGGAATTATATTGAGTGGCTAACATGTCTTCTTGGGTTATTGCAGAAAGGAACAGCCCCTTTATGACATGACACACCCTACCCCAAGTACTTGGGTTTTCAGAATTTTGCAAAGAAAACCAATGCCTTGCTCCTCAAAGAGTTTCTCTCTGGATATTCATGGTGGTTGGACAACACTCATACTCTCCAAAATGAAACTTTGTATGTGGAGCTCTCAAGATACATACCTTATGTCACTTATGTTGTCATTCCAAGAGTTGGATCCAAATCAGAGACAAGTCATGTAATCAAGTCAAGATGTGCAAGTGTATGATATGAAGTGGAAATGTAATGGTACTCCTTTGTTTTGGCTTCCTTCCCTTTTTTTCTCTTTTTTTTGGATATGGGCTATTGCATTTTTTCCACTCCATGCTTTTTTAGCATGAGTCTCTTTCTCTTTTCTACGCATATAGCCCATATCTTCTTTTCACCTTGATTTTGGGAACAAGGCCATTTTAGGAGTATTTATTCATGAGTATGAAATAGAGGCATGTTTTGCTTTACCCTCAGTGTAAGGGTTTAGCCTTTTATGGTGGAGTGTACATTATCTTGACTTTAAAAACATGAAGTATCTCTAATAAGGGTCACAAGACTTGGAACAACTCAAAGCTCAAAAGATATGCCTGACTATGATTATATTTGTAGGTGGTTGTCTCTCAAACCCATGAGGAGCAAAGCAAGGTTAAAAAGTTTTAAAACTTTTCATAAATTCGAAGCACTTGAATAAGTAAGAGCATCTTTCATGAAAAAGCCATATCTCAAAATGCAATAACTTGGATAACATGGTTCCTAAATATGTGAGGATTTCCACCAGCCAAAAGGTATAGGGAATAAAATATATGTAAGTTAATAACTTTTTCCATGTGATGGGGAGATATGAAGGGTTAATTTTATTTGAGATCTGAATTCCATGATCTAATTCTACAGAGATTCAACTGAAATAGGGTATAAGGGGATCAAACCAGCGTGCAGGGAAAAACGGAGGCCAGGAGGGACCCAGTCCAGGTCGGCCGACCTGGTGGGGTCAGGCGACCTGGGGGCAACCCCTTTGGTCTAGCTCTTTTGCATGCTGCTCTGTTTCATTCTGTTCTATACTGTTTCACGTTGCATCATTCTGTTTTCTGTCAATCCTCTGGCGAGGGACTCCCCCACACTTGTACCTTTATTCAAAAACAAGTAGAAATAAGAAACACATCCCTAATACTCTTAACATTTTATTTTATTCACCATAGCATAGGCACATTATAGAATAATCAAATAAAGGAATAAAATAAATGAAGGGATTAAAACTAATGTTCCTATCCTATTCTAAAGTCAGGGTGCCTAAGGTGCATGGTAGAGGTTTTCATTCCCTACGGCTTTAGCAAAGCGTTTGAGCTTCACGACTGTTGATCTACGCAACATATCAAAGTCGTCTTGAAGGTTCAAACGCTCAAGTCGCTCTTCAGCGAACCTTTTCTCCAACTTGGCATAGTCGCAACTAAGTTGATTGATCAACTCTAGCAACTCTGCATTGGAGGGAGCCATGGGGCCTTTTCTTCATCACTTTCATAGTGACCCCCTGGCCTGCGAATTGGAGGAGGCTTGATATGCCTCTTGATCTTGCCGGCGGGTGAGGACTCCACTGACTCCTCTAACTCCTTCCTCTCCTCAGGTGTGGGGGGAGGGAACAGCCCCTTTTCATAGCCGCCTCCGGGTTTCCTTTCCCCGAAGACTCGGAATCGTGGCTCTGGGGTGCTAGCGGGAGAGTAGATGGACACGTCGGACGTATAATGATATGCCACGACATCCTCCCACTTGTTCTTGACGACCTCCTTCAGGNTCTATATCGATGATATTGTTGTTAAATTGGCTGGCTTAAAACCCCATTTGGTTGATTTGAGACTTGCTTTTGAGAGAATGCGTCGGTATGGATTAAATATGAACCCACTTAAATGTGTATTTGGTGTGTCGGCTGGAAAGTTTTTAGGCTTTATTATTCATGAGAATGGCATAGAGATAGATCCTAAGAAAATTGATATTATTAAGAAGATCAAAGCTCCTACGTGCAAGAAAGATTTGTAGAAATTTCTAGGCAAGGTGAATTACTTGAGGAGATTTATTTGCAATTTGTCTGGGAAGGTTAATGCTTTTACTCCTATTCTTCGGTTAAAAGATGAAGCCGAATTTACTTGGGGGGCAAAACAGCAAGAAGCTTTTGAGAAGATTAAATATTACTTGTTTTCGCCGCCGGTCATGAAAGCTCCTAGGAGAGGATTTCCATTCAAATTATATGTGGCTGCTGAAGATCAAGTAATTGGGGCTGTTTTCACTCAAGAAACCAAAGGAAAGGAGCATATTATTACTTATGCAAGTCGTCGATTATTGGATGCCGAAACAAGGTATATATTTATTGAAAAGCTTTGCTTATCACTATATTATGTTTGTACCAAGATGAGGCATTATTTATTATCCAATACTTGCATAGTGGCTTGTCAAACCGATATTATTAAATATATGTTGCATAGACCAATTTTGAGTGGTAGAATTGGTAAATGGGCTTATGCTCTCATTGAATATGATTTGGCTTGTGAACCTTTGAAATCTATGAAAGGCCAAATTGTTGCTGATTTTATTGTTGAGCATAGCATTAACGATAATGATTTAGATATCGGTTATATGACTTTTACCCCATGGAAATTGCATTTTGATGGATCGGTTTGTAAGAGCGGTTGTGGTATTGGAGTTGTTTTTATATCACCAAGTGGTGCTGAGATTGAGGCTCTTAACCGATTAGAAAATGATTGTACTAATAATCAAGCCGAATATGAAGTTTTATTGTTCGGGCTAGAAATTTTGCATGACATGGGAGTAAAACATGTGGAAGCATTTGGTAATTCTCCGCTGGTAGTACAGTAAGTCAATAAGGTATACCAATGCTTTCTACATATCTTGATAAATGCTTGGACATGATTGCTCAATTTGATGAATTCTCTATATATCATGTTTCAAGAGATGAGAATCCAAGGGCAAATGCTCTGGCTCAGCAAGCATCTGGCTATGATATTCAGAAAAGAAATTTTCATGAAAGAAAGCCGACGCTTTGCATAGCCGAGTTCTCTGCCCAGGAAGAACCGGTTTCACCGGATTCCGAAACCGGTGGAACCGGAAATTCCGGTAGAACCGATTCCATAACTGGTGGAACCGGTTTATCTGCTGACAGTAGCACTTCGGCCATTGAGCGATCTAAAATTAATAAGGACGAAGTTGTTGATTGGAGAATACCCATTATTGAATATTTGCAGAATCCTAGTCATAAGTTTGACAGAAAAGTCCGACAGTGGGCATTTAAATTTACTTTAGTTGATGCTGAATTATATCGTCGGACGGCTGAAGATTTGTTATTAAAGTGCTTAGATTCTGATCAAGCTAAGGTTGCAATGAGTGAAGTTCATGAAGGAATTTGTGGTACACATCAATTGGCTACTAAGATGAAATGGCTTTTGAGAAGAGCTTGTTTTTATTGGCCTAATATGATAGTTGATTGTTTTCGATACTACAAAGGTTATGAGAAGTGCCAAAGGTTTGGGAATATTCAGATGGTTCCTACAACATTATTGCATCCGATTATCAAGCCTTGGCCTTTTCGAGGATGGAGATTGGATTTTGTTGGCCAGATTCATCCTCCATCATCAAAGGGACACCGCTTCATGTTGGTGGCTACTGATTATTTTACAAAGTTGACCGAAGTAGTGCCTTTGAAGAATATGACGCATCGGGAGGTAATTGAGTTTATTACTGAACATATTATTCATAGATTTGGCATTCCATAAACTTTGGCTACTGATCAAGATACTTCATTTATATCAAAGAAAGCTTGTGAGTTTGTTGAGATGTATGGTATTAACTTGCTCAATTCATCTCCATACTATGCTCAGGCTAATGGTCAGGCCGAGTCTAGCAATAAGATTTTGATTAAGCTCATTAAAAAGAAAATAGAGGAGAATCCTAGGAGGTGGCACGTATCTGAGGCTTTGTGGGCTCATCGTATATCTAGACATGGTGCTACTAAGGTTACTCCTTTTGAGCTTGTGTATGGCCAGAAAGCTGTTTTACCTGTTGAAGTGAGTTTGAGTGCTTATCGGTTGGCTAGACAAAATGATCTCAATGCTGTTGATTATGATGAGCTGCCCCGTTGTTGGCCTTCTGTACGGGCTTGATGCACGTGCCTCGCGCTTCTGGGACCTTCTCGGGGAGTGGGATCGTGCCGTCGAGCGGGGCGCCGAGGGCCCACCAGGGCTGGTCGCCCGACCTAAGGGGTCGGCCGACCCCCTGGTGTGGCCTCTCACGTCCTCCTCCGGCGGGAGGCTGGCCAGTGGGGGTACAACCACGGCCATGGCCGACTCGAGGTTGATTGGCACTAGTTGGTTCACCGGAGTGGGTTCTCCCTCAAGATCAAAGGTTGATTGGGAGGTAGGGTGGTTCTTTCCGGCCATTCTTGTGGATTTGGCAAGTTTGGCTCGAAGGTTTCAAAATAGGGGTGAGGAAGAACTCAAATGAGAAGGGAGAAGATGATGGGTGAATTTTTAAAGAAGGAACAGCCCTCTTCTCGGATCAATCAGAGGTTGAAACGCTCATCCACCGTGAAATGGCCTCAGAGACGTTGGAGTGGAGCGTGTGCAAAAGATAGGGCTGATCGGGCTCGGGAGGCTGTCGGCCGACCTGGCCGTGAGCCCGATCGCCTTCAAATTTTTCGTGCACTACGTCACAGGAACAGTGTATCCCAATGTGTGTGCAAACGTGTTCTAGGGGCTAAGGACATTAGTGTAAGGAGTAATTATAGATGGGAATTATCCATGAGCAAATTGATCACATCAAATTCCTCTTCTATTTTATCAGGTTCAAGGAAAACTTTTAAACGTTGACCATTTACCTTGAAGAGGTTACCTTCATCATCTTGGAGTGTGATGGCCCCGTGTGGCGAAGTCTCCACCACAACAAATTTCCCATTTGCTTTGAAGTTTTCCATGCCCAAACAGCTTCACCCTTGAATTAAAGAGTAGTACCTTGTCCATGGGGTGGAACTCCTTCACTTTGATCCTTTTGTCGTGCCATCTCTTGGTTCTTTCCTTGTAGATTCAGGCACTGTGGTATGTTTTGTCTCTCCACTCTTCCAATTCTGATAGCTGCATTCTCCTCATCTGCTGGGCTGCTGGAAGGTCCATGTTCCATTTTCTTATATCCCAGTGTGCCCGATTCTCTAGGTCAACCAGCGAATGGCAAGTCTTGCCATAGACCAGTTGATATGGGGACATCCCGATTGGCGTTTTATAAGCCGTCTGGTAAGCCCATAGAGCATCTGGTAGCTTGGTCTTCCATCCTTTTCCCATATCTGTCACGGTCTTTTGTAGAATGTTCTTGATCTGCTTGTTCGACATTTCTGCTTGACCGCTTGTCTGGTGGTGGTATGGTGTAGCTATATTGTGCCTTGCCCCCAGTTCTGCCAGAGACTTCCGGAAGGTCTTATCGATGAAATGTGACCCTCCATCACTGATTACCATCCTGGGGGTTCCAAAATGTGGAAAGATGATCTCATGGAACATCTTTCGTGCATGCTTGGAGTCAGCGGCTCGACATGGCATTGCTTCAACCCACTTCGAGACGTAATCCACCACCACCAGGATGTACTCACTGTCATAAGATTTGACAAAGGGTCCCATGAAATCAATGCCCCACACATCAAACAGCTCAACTTGCAAGTTGTTTGTGAGTGGCATTGCATCTCTTGATGTGATCCCTCCGTGCTTTTGGCACTGCTGGCATCATCGAATGAATTCTTTTGTATCCTCATACATTGTGGGCCAGTAGAATCCACTTTGCTAGATCTTGTACCTTGTTCTAAACACCCCATAGTGACCTTCATATGGGGCTGCATGGCATTGCTCGATGATCTTTCTTACTTCATTTATTGGTACACATCGCCTGAGCATGCCATCTGAAAATACCCTGTACAGGTATGGTTCAGCCTTCTTTTGTTCTCCCCTGGCGGTACATATCCTGCAACCATGAAATTCAGAATTTTTGCATACCAGGGGTCGGAGGCTGTCACCTTGAGTAGGGTGTCGTCACGTAGGAAGTGATTTATCGGTAGGTCCTGCATGTCAGTGAACTGCATACGCGACAAATGATCTGCTACTGAATTATCTACTCCCTTTTTTATCTTTAATTTCTAAGTCAAATTCTTGGAGTAAGCGAATCCAGTGGATAAGATGTGGCTTAGCATCTTTCTTGGTAAGCAGATATTTTAAGGCAGCATGATCGGTGTAAACAATCACCTTAGCTCCTACCAAATAAGATCTAAACTTGTCTATAGCAAAGACCACAGCCAGGAGTTCTTTTTCAGTGGTAGCATAGTTTAATTGTGCTCCTGTCAAGGTTTTGCTAGCATACGAGATAGCATGATGGTTCTTATTTTTGGTTTGTCCAAGGACAGCACCAACAACATAATCACTAGCATCACACATTATCTCGAAAGGTAGCGTCCAGTCAGGGGGTTGAATGACTGGCACTGAGATGAGAGCATTCTTTAGGATTGTAAAAGCATGTAAACACTCATCATCAAAGTCAAAGGGTACATCCTTAGCTAATAGGCTAGTGAGGGGCCTGGCTATCTGAGAAAAGTCTTTAATGAAACGCCAGTAAAACCCCGCATGTCCTAGAAAGCTACTGATCCCCTTGACATTGGTAGGAGGTGGAAGCCTTTCTATGACTTCAATTTTTGCTCTATCCACCTCTATCCCTCTTTCAGACACTAGGTGTCCTAACACTATACCCTCTCGGACCATGAAATGGCACATTTCCCAGTTTAGCACCAGGTCCTTGTCTCGGCATCTTTGTAGTACCCTGTCTAAATTCTGCAGACAATGATCAAAGGTTTTCCCATAGACTGAAAAGTCATCCATGAAAACTTCCATGATCTCCTCTATCATGTCTGAAAAGATAGACATCATGCACCTTTAGAACGATGCTGGCGCATTGCATAACCTAAATGACATTGTATGGTATGCATACGTTCCGTAAGGGCATGTGAAGGTAGTCTTCTCCTGATCGTCAGGGTGGATGGGAATCTGATGGTAGCTAGAATACCCATCAAGGAAACAGAAAAAGGAATGGTTCGCGAGTTTCTCCAACATCTCATCGATGAAGGGGGGGGTAGGAAGTGATCCTGCTTCATCGCCTTGTTGAGTCTGTGATAGTCAGTGCACATCCGCCACCCAGTAACAATACGCTGAGGAATCAGCTCATTTTTCTCGTTACTTATGACGGTCATGCCTCCCTTCTTGGGTACCACTTGGACAGGGCTGACCCATTCACTATGAGGGACGGGATAAATGATCCTGGCGTGCAGAAGTTTTAAAACCTCTTTCTTCATGACTTCCCTCATTGCGTTGTTTAGCCTACGTTGAGGCTTCCTTGATGGTGTAGATGACGGGTCTATGGGAATGCGATGGGTACAGAGCACGGGGCTTACTCCCTTCAAGTATTTGAGGGAGTACCCGAATGCCAAGCGATGTTTCTCGAGCACCTTAACGAGTCTATCACTCTCGTCCTGCAATAGCTTGTCACTAATGATAACTGGGGTGTCCCTATCCTCATTTAGAAAATAGCGAAGGCCAGCGGGCAAGGGTTTTAGCTCTATGTGTGACTTGGGTGGCTCCTCATTTTTAAGTTGCTCAGATGCGTCATCCTCTTCCTCAATAAAGTTGTGGACATGCTCTTCGAGGAATGACTCAAATGGGTCACTAGGTTGAAGGGACTTCACTACCTTAACTAGGTCAGGTTCCATCATAGGTTCAACTATAGAATTCTTGACCCTAGCTAAAGGAATGGTGTGGAGATTTCTTCCTACTTTGGCTAGGATATTTCCTTCTAAGGTTAAATCCTGAAGGAGGCCCTCGATAGGATGTCCTATCATGAGGTCGAAATCTGATGTCTCAAAGATGTAAAAGTCCAGAGCCATCTGAATCCCATTGTGCTTGAGGAGAAAATCTCGTACTAAACCGAGACTCTCGAGAATATGGCCCGAGGGTGTTCTAAGGAGTTTTGATGTTGGGGCCAGCTTCTTACGGCGTCCTAAGATATGCGCGAAGGAACTGGACATGATATTAGCCCCAACGGTTGGGTTATAGAGGATTTCTATGGCCACCTTGCTTACAAAACCTCGAATGGTCTGTGGGGGTGAGTCAATCCAACTGACTTCAGAAGAAAACTCAGCCTCATTTGACCATTCCATGTTTAGGATAGAAATGAGCTCCCTCACGGTTTCGTCTCCAATTGAATGGAGGGGATCTCTACCATAGGTCTTCTATACTGTGTAGTTTGAGGTATTCCCAAAATCTTCAAAGAGATCTTCCTCGAAATCAAAAGGTAATCCAAGAGGTTGAGTTTCCTCTTCCTCAACGGATGTGGTCTCAGGAGGTGGACTGGGCAAGTCTATGGGTTCTACTTAGGGATCTTCTTGCTCAGTTTCGTCCGCGTCAGCAGGAGAGTTTTCCCGGATGGCTACTAGGACTTCTTTTGCTCTGGCCGGGGTTATGTGTAGGAATGATCCTCCGGCTGCTATGTCTATGTACCGGACATCTTCACTATTCAACCCAGACTGAAAAATGCTGCATGAGCATGTATTCTGGGAAGCCTAGATCCATTCCGATTAGACACGAGTCCTAGAACCAGTCCCATGCTTTCACGATCATTTCCTTCTCTCTTTGTTGGAAGTTAATGATCTCCTTCCGAAGTGCACAGAACTGGTGAATGGGGAAGTATTCAAGACAAAACTTGTTCCATAAATTTTCCCATTCACCGTTCGTTAGCCCAACAGTATGGTCATACCACTTCCTCGCTCTTTCTTTAAGAGAGAACAAGAAGAGCTTCCATCTAATCATTGCCTGTGTCATGCCCGATATAACCAGACACGAACAAAACAACTCAAATTCATGCAAGTGACGGTATGGGTTTTCACCATCACTTCCCGAGAAGGATTTGTCCTGGACCATAGCTATGAAGGCAAGGCGAATTTCATAGCTATCTATTAAAATAGGATTTGATGAGGGGTGCAGCTCCAACAATTCGCCCTTTGGAGCAGAGAACTCATGAATTTGGGTGGAATCCATAGTTGAAAACAAAAACAAAAGAAATAAATAAAATAAAAGATAAACAGGCAACCATAGTTCTTAGACAACAGCTACCTTCCCCTGGAAACGGCACCAAAAAGCTTGTTGACACCAACGGTGGCAAACAGAAAGTCCGTAAGCGCACGATTGTCAAAGTAGCTTTCACCCATGAGTAAACCAGATATCCAATCCATGAGGAATGTAAAGGCACTGTCTAATCACTAAAGTTGACCGGATCCATCGAGTTTATATAAAGGCTGGGTAGAGAGGATAACTTAGCACTAAGGCTGTGTATATAGCGAAGGGAGTTCTCCTATGCTTGCTTTGGGCACCAGGGCATCCTGGACCTCTAGAAAATTGCTGGCAAACAGCTCTATGCCGTACCCATACATGGAGGATTACAAAGGACGGACAGAGCTGTCACCACCTACCACCTACCTCTACTAATTTGTGGGGCTACGAGGCAAACGAGGGCAGATATACACCTAAGCACCATGCCTAAGATAATATTAGCTATTCTAACCTTGATCAGAGATTAGAATACTTCACGAATAAAGCAACGAACCCACAAGCACAATAGAGAACTCAGCTTTCTATAACTCAGACTTAAGTACTAGTTGAATCCCGGATACTTACTACGTAGCTTGCATCCGTCGAGGTACAGGTGGAGGGTCGCCGACACGCTGGGACTCCTCCAGACTCTCCCTCATTCTCTCCCTATTTCTACTCTAGATATGAGGAGGGCTTCGCCTTGGATCTTCACTTCAGCTCGATGATGCTTAGCCCTGCCCTGAGTCCATGTATTTATAGCTTGGAGAGGCGGTTGTGAGTCGGTACGAGGAGGTTGAGATGGTTTGGAAGTGGGCCTAGGTCGGCTGACATAGGAGGGTCGGCCGACCCTAGGATCCACCGTCCTAGGTCGTCCACGGTGCAGATCTTCTCCTGGAGGCGGTTTGCAGGTACGCGTCAAAGGGTGACCGGTTCAGGCGCGCGCCCAGGTCGGCCGACCTAGGGGGGTCGGCCGACCTGGAGTTGCCACCTCTCGGGCCCATCTTCCTCTGGGTGGCTTACATGTGGGCCCTGAGGTCGGTTCCAGGTGGGTCCGCTTGACATGAGTGCATTTGGTTTTAGGTGTGGGCCCTTCGATCCATGGGTAGTTCATCTCGTGCCTTTGGTGCAAATCGACGTTGATTCAATGGTTATTATGATCTCCATGTGTGCTTCTACTGCATGGGACAGATTGGACTCGGTTGGTCCTAGGCCCAGGTCAGCCGACCTGGTGGGGTCGGGCGATCTGGTCCTGGGCCCACTTTGGTCCTTCTTTTGCCACTTTGTCCCTGTAAGCACATATGCACCAAAACTAGTGGAATTCATTAGTAAATAACCCTATGTCTATTTGTTTTATCATTCTTTTGTATCTATGTTGGCGGTAGGATTTTATCATTAAGAGCCGCCAGCACTACCTTGAGCTCCACGTAAGCCTTTTAGAAGTAGGGTGAAAGAAGGCAAAGAAATGTCTTGGTGAGGAATCATACACAATGAGCTATATGAGAGAATCATTTGAGGAGCTAGGTAAGGTTCGGTTTTTGAAAAATTTATCAAAAACCCAAGTTACGTAACAGAAGAGTTGAGATGATTTGAATCAAGAGCCGTTCCATTCCTCAACCACCCAAGATGGCATGAAAAACACTTCAAAATTCACA
The DNA here is from genome assembly GCA_004135705.1 of Alloteropsis semialata. Lineage (NCBI taxonomy): Eukaryota > Viridiplantae > Streptophyta > Magnoliopsida > Poales > Poaceae > Alloteropsis > Alloteropsis semialata. The sequence continues at coordinate 9,367,056 of CM014278.1, forward strand.
AGTGCAAGTATGTCTTGGAATAATTTATATGCTAGCTTCATATCCGAAGTTGTCATGGTTTCCACCTTAGTCCTAAAGCTTTACTCGAGGACGAGCAAAGGATAAGTGTGGGGGAGCTTGTTGACGGTCCCTAAGTACCATTTTTGACCATCAGTTCCTGTAGAATATATATATATAAAAGTGCTTTCACCATAGTTATAGGGCTTATATCTAATCAATTACACAAGTTTTGGTGAATATATGAGTGCAGGGACTAACTGGTAAAAGAGGAGGACATTTGGGCTCAGGGCTAGGTCGCCCGACCACCTTAGGTCGGCCGACCTAGGCCCAAGCCCAATGGAGCCCATCTTTGACCATAGTGAAGAAGCACACTCTAGAACCATCCTAGCCGCTGATTCCATGTCAGTTGAATCCAAGAGATGGAAATGGTCCAAGGGGAGGTCACATGGATTGAGCGGCCCACCAACATATCTAAATGTACACAAATTTGGCCACCCACCTGGAACCGTCATGAGGACCCACTATGCAGTCACTTAGCTGAAGATGGGCCCGATCGGTGTCGACGCCACGTTGCCCGACCCCACTAGGTCAGCCGACCTGGTCCGGAGGCCAAACCGCCTCATCCTTCTTGTGCACGTTCCCACCTCCTCCAGGAGTCAATCTATGCCGTGCACCACTCAAGGCGGTGGATCCAACGTCGGCCAACCTCCCCGCGTCGCCCGACCTGGGACTGAGTCCGTTCGTCCTCATCTTCCACGTGTCCACTCCCAACCGCCTCTACAAGCTATAAATAGTTGTACCCTGGTCATTGAATATCATCATCGAGCTGGAGTGAAGATTCAAGGTGAAGCCGTCCTCATATCTTAGAGTAGAAATAGGGAGAGAGTGAGGGAGAGTCTGGAGGAGTCCCGGCGTGTCACCGACCCTCCACCTGTACGTCGGCGGATGCGAGCTTCCTTGTAAGTACCCGAGATTTCGGGTAAGTATTTAAGTTTGGGTTATAGAAAGCTGAGTTCCTTATTTTGCTTGTGGGTTAGTTACTTTATTTATAAAGTATCTTAATCTTTGATCAAGGTTAGGATAGCTGATATTATCTTAAGCATGGTGCTTAGGCATATATCTGCCCTCGTTTGCCTCGTAACCCCATGGATTAGTAGAGGTAGACAGCAGGTGGTGATAGCCCTGTCCATCCATTGTAATCCTCCACGTTCGGGTGTGGCGTAGAGCTGTATGCCAGCAATTTCCTGAAGGCCTAGGATACCTTGGTGCCCAAAGAAAGCATAGGAGGACTCCCTTCGCTATATTCCCAGCTTAGTGCTAAGTTATCCTCTCTACCCAGCCTTCATATAAACTCGATCGATCCGGTCGACCTTAGTGATTAGACAATGCCCTCATGTTCCCCATGGATTCGAGACCTGGTTACTCTCGGGTGAAAGCTACTTCAACAGTCGTGCGCTTGCGAACTTTCTGTTTGCCACCGCTGGTGTCAACAACCACTTGACGATTAGTCCTTTTGTGATCAGAACTTGACCCCTTTGATCTCTTCACTCCATTCTTGCTTGTGTTCTTTGATTTGCTTGCAGGAAAAAGCTTTCTTGGCGAGGTCAATCGTGTTGTTCGCGGTTGATAAGCAGAGGAGACAAGGTGCTATGATTGTGGGGTTCAGATCTTGTTTATCGGAAGCCGGATTGTGTGTGTTATATCTCCGCCAAATCGAGAGTTATCCTTAGCTAACGGATGATCAGTCTAGTGTTTTATCAGATATCATGACAGAAATGTGCAGCAACATGACTTTAAAATCGGTGACCTTGTGCTATGCCGAATCCAGTCTCTAGTCCACTTTTGATGAAATTTATAGACTTATGGATAATAAAGGGCTTTCTTTGACTCTACAAAATGTTTCTCTTCTCAGTTGTTGAATAGGATAGGAGTTCCCCAGGCTGAGTACTTTCATGAAGTGCATGGTCCATAACGACTCCTAACTGAAGAACAACTACTAGGTGTGCCTAGGACGGCTCGATTCGGCCCTTACGCTCGAGGGCTGGACGCCTAAACTACTACTCGGAGTGCCTCGAATGGCTCGACTCGGCCCTCATGCTCGGGGGATGGGCGCCGGTGCGACTTCTCGACTGCTCCTCGTCCTCGGGGGCTACTCACCATAATTAATGCCAAATGATCCTGTCATATGGTCCTAGACTTAGCCTTGAGCCGATTCCTACGAAAATGCCTTAAGGCTCAAGAGCTACGGCCAACAGATGCAACTTGCGATGCACTCGTTGACTGTTCGGCAGAACATCGATCGGAATACAACTAAGCCGCTATCCAACTCCTATGAAGTTGCCATAAGGCTCGAGGGCTAGTGCCATGGACCCACCTTGCGGTGAGTTTGTGAGATTCTACGAGATGATCAAGACAAGGTTATTAACCCTTGGACCAATTCCTTCGAAATCGCTTAAAGGCTCGGGGGCTATGGCCAATGGATACACTGCATCCGTTGCATACGGCTCTCTTGTTTTCTCCAGTATCACATGGCCTTGCTTCCAACTGCTACAAAGACAACTTCTAGAAGACGACAGTGTGACCCCACCAGGTTGTCACTCGGCCATGTACTACTAACTATAGGCTTGTCGGCGATAGACCCCTGGGCACCCACAGAACACAGACTAGCCCCACTAGCATGGGTGGCCAGGGACGAGGCTTATTGAGAAGACAAATCAGCCTGTCTAGCGGGAGTCGGCCCGGTTCGAGTGATTCAAGGCTAGCCCCACTAGTCGGGCGGCCCAACATGGAGGTTTGGCGCACAAAGCTCGCCGATCAGGATAATCTATCTGGATATTTAGGGAGAGATCTCTATAATCATTATAGAATCATATCCTTGTAATCCGAGTAAGATACGATCCCCTATCGACTTGTAATCCAAGCAGTTGGATTATATAAGGTGACCTAGGACCCCTCCAAAACCTAGAACCAACCCGGATACCTCAACAATCCAATACAATTCAAAACACCCAACACAGGACGTAGAGTATTATGTCATCTCGATGACCCAAACATGTTCAATCCTAACATCTTATGTTACCATCATTTTCAGATGCATGATCCACCCCTCAACAAGTCAACCACGTAGGATACCCTATGTGGATTTCCATGTACAAACATCTGACATGTATCAATAAGTGTTTTTAGGAACACAAGACTACAAAGAAGGCGAAATTATCCTCAAACGCAGGAAAAATCTTAACACAGAGTTGACTCCGCGAGCACGGGACAAGAAGGGCACACATACTAGTCACACCTAGGCAAATCCGCGGGGAAACCGACCTCATAGGCACCTTGGGCCCACATGTCAACCACTGGAGGAGCTCATGCTAGTGCTTTCTTTAATAGTATTCCAAGTCTTCCTTGGGCCGTTGTGGGACACAACCTTCGGTCTTTGTTGACGGTCGTTAAGTACCACTTTTGACCATCAACTCTTGCAGAAAATATGTCAAATATAATCACCAAACTTAGTGATAGGGTTTATTGCTAACTATTTCCACGAGTGTTGGTGTTTTGGCTTGTCATGCAGGAAATGCTCGAA
>CM014278.1:9378221-9389323 GCA_004135705.1 Alloteropsis semialata
AGGGCGGGCCAGGTGGCAGGCGGCCACTGGCTCCGCGCCCACGCGCGGGACGCGCGGGAGGACCGAGCCGGCCGGGACAGGTGTCCTCGCGGGAGAACCAGGCGCGGGTCAGCAGCGGTCCAGGGCCGGATTTAGCCGGTTATTTCTCCGTTGCCCCGGTTTTGGCCCGGTTTTCCTCTGCACCGACGTACAGAGACAGGATAAGGGCGGTTCTCCTCCGGTTCTTGACCCAGGACTCTCGGTTCTCCACGGTTTTCGCTGGTTTTCGCCCCCCACCTCTACGAGGCTTGGCGAGTCTGGGGGGCCGTACGACCGTGGGAGGTCGGTTCCCAAGTACCAGGTGGAAGGAAGGGAGAGGATTGAGGGGGAATATTCTCTAGCATCAAGGAAGCATCTCCACATCATCTCTCCCACTATAAATAGAGGCCTTCCCCCTCTCATTCACACACACCAAGAAGGAAGAGCTCTCTTTGCCACACATTCTAGTCTTAGTTAGTAGTGAAGTAGTTCTAGGAGTTGAGCTTCTACGGGTTTCCGACGGAGTCTTGGTAAGCCTAGAGCTCAGTTATCTTGTATCTTTTGTTTACTTATAAGATTTAGAGCTATTAATGGAATTACTCTCTTGCTTATGTTACTTGACTTATAGTCTTGTGTGTTCATCATATAAGATGTATGTCTTACACCTTAGGATAATGGATGCATATTATGGCAATGGCCCAATGTACCGCAAGGTTGCTCTGTTTAGGTGGACCATAAATAGAGTTGTATTTCATATGGTAAACGTGGTGTTTGGTATATGGAATAACATTGGGGATACCCTTCCCTACGTAGTAAGAGGTAGGCGGCAGGTGGTGACAGCCCTGTCCGTCCCTTGTAATCCTCGGCGTTCGGGTCTGGGCGTTTGCAGGCCTTCGTGATAAACATCGTGACAGTACCCTTGGATGAGGGGATCCCACGACTCCTCGATTTGCCCTCTAACATGTGTCGCTTGCTGAGCTTGTATAGTATACCCTTGTAGGAGTGTAACCCATATGCAAGAAGTACATAGAACCCCTGGTTCTCTTTTAGGACCTTCATATTAACTAGACTTATATAATGAGCAATGAAACCTTCTGTGTGTCACACTACCCATCTATCAATGTTTACCCCTTGCTAGACTTTGGTGTATTAATAATGTTATGATTGAATACAATGGATAACTACTCTAGTCAACCACTGCCTTCCCTGTGGATTCGATACCCTGAATACTTCCGGGTGAAAGCTACAACGGTATCCGTGCGCTTGCGGATTTATCTGCAACATAAGAAATACCAACAGCCTTCAATATAGTCTTTGTAATATATTCTCAGTATTTATAGAAGTAATGGAGTCTGAGCTAAATGCTATTCCAATAGTTTTTATATCATATTCATGCCTTACCATAAGTTACACAATGTTCAAGCATAGGCTGGTCAATCTAAGCTACGACATCGGTTCGTTGTGCCCTCGGGCTTGCTCTAGTTTCATGTTTTCTGGGAGAGCTAGGGTAGTCCTCTCCTGCATGAGCATGGTTCTTGAGCACTGAGAGAAGCTTCGAATATGACTGTGCCCCACAGTCTGAGGGGTAGGCGGCAGATGGTGACAGCCCTATCCATCCCTTGTATTCCCCCATGTTCGGGTACCAATGTAGGAGGAACATAAAGCCTTATCGCTTGCTTGCACACAGTGTGCGGTTTGGTCTCCCCATCTGTGCATTGTGCTTAGAAATAAGTTCTCTTCATGTCTTGTAAGCCTTGCTGTTCTTGTTTAATACCATAGGAGACCATGTATGCCTTGCTCCTGCTAACCTTAGGATATTCTATATTCTTTATTTTTGGGAAGGGCTTACTTGAATGATGTGTCGCATTACCTTATTCTACATATTACCCCTATTGTCCATCTTATTGATAATGTCAACATATGAGTTTTTGTAAACTCTTTAACACCAATGCCTTCCTTTGTGAAATATAAATAACGATACCTATGAATACTCATGGATGAAATGCTATAATGGTAACTCCATGTGTTTGCGGATAACGTAAATGTAAGAAATACCAACAGAGGTGAGGTCTCCATTGGAGTTGGCAGTAAAGACCATGCTCCCAAGGAGCATGATTGTTCCCTTGGCGAAGGAAACCTCTGTGGAAACCGACAGGATGACGTGGGAATGATCTGCCATCGATCTTGCTGATGATAACGATGATCACTTGTACCTAGTGCGCCAACTATCAGATATTTGTACCCGATAGTCCATAGAAGGTACCTACATGGTTGATTTGTTGAGGGGTGAATCATGCATCTGAAGACGATGGTCACACAAGGCGTAAAGAATTAGACAAGTTTGGGCCATCGAGGTGACTTAATACCCTACGTCCTGTGTTGGGTGTGTGTATTGAAATTAGATTGCGAGGTACCCAAGTTAGTTCTAGGTTTTTGAGAAGGTCCCAGGACGCCTTATATAGCCTGACTGCCTTGGGTTACAAGTCGGTTCGAGATCATATCCTACCTGGATTTGATTCCATAGTGATTACAATGATCTTTCCCTAAATATCCAGCTAGTTTATCTTGATCGATGAGCTTTTTGTGGATGACACCGTCTTGTTTCGTGTCCCGCAAGCCAATCCTTCTAGATGGGCCGACCGATTGGTGGGGCCAGTATGGAAGCATTCGGATTTGGCCGTCCCCGTGCTGGTTGGGCCAGTTCAACTTCTTGGTAAGCCACATCATTGGCCAGCTTGTGCTGGTGGAGCTAGGTTGGGTTCAGATGATACCTGGGTGTCTATCCCTGACAAACCTTCACCAACCCACCCCAACCCTATGCTTGGATCTTGGGCTAGAATAGCTCTAAGATTGCCAAGCTAGGATAGCCATTTGGATCCATTAAGAAAATCGCTTTTAGGGGCAACCATGCCTCACGGGATTAGGAACAGGTCACTCTTGATGGAGATCTGATTCCACTCGCCTCCACTGGCAAAATTGTCTTGCGTAAGAAAAATGAGCACAAAAACAGGTCAATTCCAACGAATTCTTATCTCTTGGTTGACTCTCTTCTTCCTCACGCTCCACACCACCCTAATCTGCCACCTTATCCTCCATGATGATGCTATGATTAAAGAGGTGACTCATGTTCAACATGATATGACGGACACCATGCGCTGCACTCATGTGAGCCATCCACATGAAGAATTATTCAAGATAGTTGATGGCATGGAGGAATACCCATTTTGGGTATTCATCTTGAGTTGCAGGACTACCTAGAAAACAATGATAAGACGACTGGTGTTGAAAGGAAGGCCATTGGGGGCCATCAAGGAGAATTTTTTTTTTTATTTTTTTAATCCTTTTTAATCTAAAATATTATAAATAACCCCTGCTCAACTAGTACTCCAAGTCTGACCCTTTTGGTTACGCCAAGGCCTTTGGCATGACAAATAGGCCGGTCACGCCAAAACCTTTGGTGTGACCACGCTGCCATGCTGGCAATGCGCGCGAGGCAATGCCGACGTGGCTCAGGCGGAGTCACGCCACATGTTGTGGCTGTTGATGCTCGTTATTGGTACACTTTTAGTGCTATTTATGTGGTGGTTTTGGACTAATTCATATATTAACCCACCACTTGGCACGTGAAACAACCCCGTTTTCGCATATGCATGTATTTTTGGAGGATTTTGGTTTACGCAGGTTTTTGAGCTATAAATGAGCACTTTTGGATGGAGACCAAGATCGTGGGTAGCATGGAGGAATATGAAGGCCAAACATAATGTGACTTGGATCTTGTTCATGCTCATCAATGGTGAAGCAACCTCCAAGAATGTGCAAAGGCCTAGACTTTGGATGATGGAAGCTACAATCACCAACTTTGCACTATAGGCCCGCAAGAGATGCTGAGCTTATATGGGCCATATCTTCTTCATCTTAAGTCTGATGGGGGCAGGAAATTGCATGGCTCGAAAAGATCTACAACTTTCGTATGGAGTGCTCAGGCGTTTGAGGCCCCTAGAGGGTGGGCCTGCCGGCCCAAGGCCCCAAGGCCGGCCGGCCTAGGGTTTTTCCGCACCGCCTCGGCCTCCCCTTCGACATGAAGCATCCTCGGACTATTTATAGCCCTGATACCTGAAGGCACGGACATCCATCCACCAGAACTCGGTGAAACCTAGGGCATACACCAAAAGGAGACGACAGCCGCCGCAAGTCCTCGAAGTTGTCTAGGGGATGGCTTAGGCCAACCCTAGCCGCTAGGGCCTCCCTGCGTGGTTGTGCCATGGTGGAGTTCATGAGCTAGTTGGAGTCATCAATGATATGTACTTGGTGGTGATGATTCCAACACATCTATTATATGAGTAATGTTCTTCATATCATCCGATCTTTCAGCGACTCAATATCTCCTTCTATGCTTTCTACCTATCATGAATATTATTGTTTCTTAGTCTAATCCTGGGTTAGACTATATAGCATGCTTTATGTAATCATGATGATTTGATCTAGTGTGTTGACCCTTCATGATATCTAGACACGTTCACTTGTGGACAAGCCCTTGTAACTGACCACGCCGATAGGGAGCATCGTGACAGGGTGTGATCCCATGTACGGTGGCGTTCTCGGGAGGTTGACCAGAGGTAGGAGTTTAAAGATGGCTTTGGGTGAGAAGCATGATGTGCTTACTCTTATTTGCTAGAACTACAACTAGAAGACGATAGGCCCATTTATCCTTTGGTTGCTCTTTACCTTTGCCTATGTTTATGGATGAGATCAACCTTTACACTCACTCACATCTCATAGGTTTTACCCTTTATATGCAATCTGCACTTCATGCTAGGATATATCCGTTAGATTAGATGGGGAACCCTAGTACGTTCAATACCGAACCACGGATTGATAATCTTGGATGGAATACTCTGAGGGAAAAGCTACAATGATCCGTACGCTTGTGGTTCATAATTGGCGCTTCTATGGACCGTCAACAAGCTTTTCTGGCGCCGTTGCCGGGGATCGACAACTCGAACCCTAGGGCGATCTATCTAACTTTTCAGACTAACCCTAATTTTATTATTGCATATATCCTGTGTTTCTTGTTTGCGTCCAAGAATGCAGGTAAAACCCTAGACACAAAGCGATCAAAAAGTTCTCAACATCCGGACTTTGATAAGTCCAATCTCGTTCAAACAAATGATGGCTACGTGAAGATCCGCTCTTTAGTGGTAGGTGCTAACTTTTGTTAGTGGCCCATCATCCGCTATCGAGTCCACACACAAACAAGTGAAGATGAACAAGGTATGCCGCCGTGTCAATTAATTTTTAAGACTAATGTTTCTTGAAAATTTGTTTGTCCAAGCTTTAGGTGATGAATCATGCCCCGAAGAAGTCGTGAGATCCGATCATCAACATCTCTGGAAGGTTGCTGTTAAGACTAGTTTTTTGCCAATGATCATAAAGGTACTGTCGAGGTTGTACTCGTCAGATATTTGTCCGGTAGACACCCCGCTTTGTGCGAAGATTGATCACGGTGATGAACAGAAAGACACGGGATTTTTATACTGGTTTGGGCCCTCAAGATCGAGTAATAACCCTACGTCCAGTTGCTGCTTGTATTATTTCGTCGAGTACAGATTACAATGCGTAATGAGTACCCTCGGGTGGATTGTGGAATACAAACTTGGATGTTCGATACCCTCTACGCACAGGACCCCGCTATTTATACCCTGGGAGACGTGCCTTACAAGACAAAACAGACCTAAACCTAGTAGGACTCGAACTGTCTTCGGGCTTCCCTCCTGCGATCTGGTTGTCGTGTCTTGTTCGGAGTCTTTGATCGTCTTGGAGTCGGTAGTCGGCAATCCTTGTGGTCGGGCACCCTGGTATTATGGCCTCAACAGTAGCCCCCGAGCTTATCTTGTTCAGAAAAGGTTGATCGTTCAATAGTCTTCGGGTCTTTTTGCTCTTCGGGCGATTTTTGGATATGAGAATATCTCGTCAATCACGAGAGCCAGAAAAGTTCCCGAACTCTTGAATATGGAAACCTGCATCTGAATGGTAAGGTCAAAGAAAAATATCAGCCATAATAATATAAAAGAACTGTTCCGTCTTGGAAAACGAAACGCCCCAGGAGTGATGTAACTGCTGCCCAGTGTATTTAAAACCCACTCCGCACGTCTCCCGGAACTTTAGCAGTGCACGCGGTACGGCTCTGCTCCGGCTCCTCGAATCCCGCACGAAGCGTTGCATCTCTGGGTCTTTAAATATCAAATCTCCTGGATTGATCCGTACTTGAACTTTCCATTCTAAACCTTTCCCCTCCCCTCGCCATGGGAAAGAAAAGGCTTAGCAGTAGATTCAAGCTTCCTCGCCTCCTCTTTGGAAACTCCCCTCGCAGCTCCGGCGAACAACCGCCTGACAAGCCGGAGGACCTGCCGGCGCCGACACCACCCGTCGCTCCTCCTCAGGCTCCGCTCCTGGCTCTCCCCTGGCATGGGGATGAAGGAGTCGAGGTAGAGCCACCAGAGGTGGAGACTCCGGTGGTTGCGCCACCGTCTCCCGAGGCTGCTCCGCCGTCTCCCGAGGCTGCTCCGCCGAGCATTGCCGCCGGGAAACGCCCTGCGCCTTCCTCTCCACCCCCGGCGTCCCCTATCTCCCTCTCCTCCGACGACGAGCCAAAGCAAGGAGGGAGAAGGGTCCGGCCGAAACCAGAGGCGGCGGACGCAGGCGCATCTTCGTCCTCTGCTCCGGTGGACACCAGCGGCGACGAGGAACTCGCCCGGCGCCTCTTCGTCTCCCTGAACCGCGACCTGATCGGGATTCCCGGGGACGGAGCGCTCGTGGATCTCGTCAGCGACTCTGAAGAAGAGAACGCGATAGATGAAGATCCACCGGAGACTACGCCAGCGCCCTGATCAGCAGTTGATATTCATCAACCCAAGATCAGGGCGCTTTAGTTATTTTGATTTTAGGATAGTTATCGATCCACTGTGAAATGTTCCCTCTTTTGGATTTAATGAAGAAATTTCACTTGATGGATGTAACTTTGAATTTCTCATGCTCTGATATCTTGCTCAAATCAATCTGTTTAGGAAATTATTCATCCAGAACAAATCATCCCGAATAAACTCTTTCTCCCGAACAAATCGATAATCTCTAGTGTGTTCGGGAAATTTGATCCCAATTAAACATGATCGGGAGATCTCCTCGCTTCACACTAAATGTTCGGTCATTTAAAACTGATAGCTTCCCTTGTAAGCCAACAATTCTAAATGCATTGAATCTGACCTGCACAGTCTTCGAAACGACGCATGCCGCAGAAAAAGGAAAGAATCTTTTTGACCCAACAGTCACTGCGGATCGCACGGCTCGAGGGCAGGTTTTTCGGGGTTCGCGCTCCCTCGCAGAACCATAAAGCCCCCAAGCGCGGCCGCTTGAGATCTATTTGGGACTTCGACTTCCTTGTTCACATCCACAAAACACTCGCCATTCTCAACCACTGTTCATCTGCTCCTCCAACCTTGCCTAGTCTCCAGCCGCCATGGCATCCCCACACCAGTCATCTTCCGGCACCGAGTCCACTGAGAACCAGAGCAACGCCGCGACTGGACGCGAACTTCGCAGTGGGAACACGATCCCTACTGCGAATGAATACTGGAAGAAATCAACCACGACGGAGAAAAACCTGCAGAAGCTAGAAGATCTTGGATTACTCCCAAGCGCCGAACTCTTCCCTCGACAGCATGCCAAAGGTCAGATGTTTCCGACCCCGGACACTCTCGAGATGGTGGTGTTCTTGGAATTCTTTCATTGTGGATTCGGGGTTTTCCCGTCTGAGTTCCTCCACAGCGTCTGTGAATATTACCAAATAGAGCTTGTGCATCTTAAGCCTGGCGCAGTGACAATGCTTAGCGTCTTTGCCTTCTTATGCGAAGCCTGGTTAGGAATTAAGCCCTCACTGCTGCTGTGGAGGTATTTTTACATCCCTTCATACTATAAGAATCAGATGATGATCGGGTCCATCAGTTTCTCCTTGAGAAATCGGGAGATTTACATTCCCTTTCCAGTCAAAGATAGCTGGAAAGGATATGAACGTCACTGGTTTTACATCACCCTTCCCCAAGCCTCGCGGGCAAAAGGGAAGTACTTGATGCCGAATCTCAAGGATGAGGTCAAGGCCGTGCCAAGACTCACTTCTGACATGAAAAAGCACATTGACCGGATTGTGGAGCTCCGCAACGCAGGTTTGACGGCAGTTCATGTGGCGGAAATCTTCATTAGATGGAGATTCATTCCGCTCATGACTCACGACCGATATGCCTGGACATTTACGGGCGTCAATGATCCGAACAGGATGAAACCTGATGGTGAGTATTTATTTTTCTGTTCAGCTGTTTTTCTGAGTTAGTTCGGTCATTTGAGTTCATGACTCTTAACTAACAGTTATCCCAGAGTCAGAAGTGCTTGAACGCTTGAACAAGATGTTCGGGACTGGCCTCCCGGTCTGGGAAGACGTCCCATCACCTTATAGCGCCGAGAACCCTCCTCCAGTGGTAAACTGTTTCTCAGAAAAACTTCTTTCTTGTATGATCATGATATAATATTTCTCTTTTCTCCCGACCAGGTTCCAGCTATTGTTGATGCCCCTCCCCAGAGCGGTGCCATCAATGTTGAAGAGGAGGGCGAGCAGCCTGTTGATCAGGGTACCAGGGCCCCGATCAACAATCCACCCGAACTATCACCTGGTTTGGAAAAGGAGATCCCGAGCAGCCCCCAGGCGAATATCCCCCGAACTCGGAAACGCTCTCGCAGTGTGGAGGGGATAGTTCCAGATTCGGAAGTTTCTGGATCGCCGGGGTCAACCAGTCGGCAGCCCAGTCACAATCAGCCTCGTCCTGTCGCCCAGGTACCAAGCATGATCGTATTGGGGCGTTTATTCGCAGCCTTTGACCGCATATCCAAAGCTAAACATGATCGGGAGATTTCTCGACAGGAAACTCGTCCGACCAGGCCATTATCAAAGCTGACTGCTGGTGCCAAAAGGTTTAAATTCAACATCCCAACGGCCAAGTAAGAACTTTGACAATCTTTGAATATGTTTGAGTCATTTTTCTCAAATGTTATTTTCACTGTACGTTGATTGTTCGGGAATTCAGGCGACCCGATCCCACAACCTCTCCTCCTGTCAAGCCATCTGTTGAGGAGAAAACTCCCGAGCTGGATTCGACAGCACAACCCGATGACTCAGAGAAGACTGCGGAGATTGCAGGGCCCGTCCCGACTCCCCTGGGCCCGATCTATAGCGTGCTCTCGGCAGCTGAAGAGCAATGGCGTTTGCTAGACGCTCGTGCCTCTGCTGCTGAAGCATCTGTGATCAGACTGGAAGCCCAGGTGACTGTTCTCCAGTCCGAGAAAGAGGGTATGTAATTTAAAGCTTACATTTCGCTTATTGAATCTTTACTTTTGAACTTTCGTTCATATGCTGCCTTTGATCCTGTAGCTGACTCCAAGAGCATTGAATTGCTCGAGAAGAAGAACTCGGATCTGGAAGGGAAACTGGCTGATCTGACTGCCCGCCTTGAAGCATTAGAAAGGCATAGTTCGTCCTTGGAAGCCAGGCTGATGGAAGGTTCCTGCATTGCAGCCACTCACACCGTTGGAGCTCTGAAGAGCCATATCCCTAGTCTGGACGCTTCTGTGCTCTCAGAAGGCTTCAAGTGTTCGGCGTCAGATGCCGCGGCAATGTTTGAGAGTCTCAACCCAGTGGTTGAATCTTTTGTCAAGAAACTTGGTCTCCATCTGAGTGATTCGGAAGAATCACCCTGAACACTGTGCTGAATTCCTGTAATGGGACAAGACTTTAACAGTTTAGAAAATGATTTAGTTTTGCTAAACATATGCATGCATGTTTTTGCGTAAATCTTTGGAACTGATCGGTGTTTTCATGGATCTTTTTAACTGATAGCTTTGTCATAGCCAAAAATCCCGTTACCATAAGCTATTCCGGAATTGTTTAGCTGCTAAGACTCGGGCGGCCTGCTGAACTGTGTAATTCCTTGTAGTCATGGTGTTCGGTAATTTTAGCGTCTGCCTAGCTTTCTTGAATTAAAAAGCCCTTTTCTTACATGGTAGTAGTACCGTAGTAGCCCCCGGGCTCTTTTACAGTCATGCTGGCATGCTGAAAAAGAGTCTAGAAGTACGAACTGCAAGAAACTTCCCGATCACATGGGGAGCCCCCGAGCGTAGAGCTCGGGACGCATAGAATAGGTCTGAAAAGAAAAATTTTCAGCATGGTAGTCCCCGGCTCTTTGTTAGTATATGCAGTATGGTAACAAAGAGTAGAAACAAAATAGAAAATAGAAAACCCAGCCCCCGAGCATAAAAGCGAGGGTGAGTAGAGTATATAGAACTTATCTTTTTTTTTGTTGGCGCTGTAGGCGACGCAGACGATGGTTTATACCTGCCAAACCTGATGGTCGGTCTAGAACTGTGCACGATCTTCATTGTCTAAGCGTAGAACCTGCGTAGTTGATCCATATTCCACGTGTTTGGCAGTACGTCCCCATCGATCTCTGCGATCCTGTAGGCTCCTGGTCGGGCGATATCCACTACGATGTATGGTCCTTGCCATGGAGAGGACAATTTATTTTTGTCCTTGGTGCGTTGATCCAGTTTGAGCACCATGTCTCCAATGCACAGGCTTCGTTGCCGAACATTAGCATCGTAGTATTGTCGCAATTTTTGCTGATATTGAGCTACTCTAAAAGCAGCTGCGTCGCGAGCCTCCTCCAGGAGGGTTAGCTCATCAGTACGCCTATCAGGCTCTTCAGTTTCTGAAAACATTGCCACACGGGGGGCTTGTAGCCGGATATCGGATGGTAGAATCGCCTCTGCTCCATACACCAAGAAGAAAGGTGTTTCGCCTGTTGCCCGATTCATAGTGGTCCTCATTGACCAGAGTACTGTCGGGACTTCATGAATCCAGCGCTTGTCGTAAGCTTGCAATCTGTTAAAAATCCTCTTCTTGATGCCCTGGAGCACGATGCCATTGGCACGTTCTACTTGCCCGTTTGTCTTCGGGTGGTTTACCGATGACCGATCATGCTTGATCC
>CM014278.1:9390323-9407210 GCA_004135705.1 Alloteropsis semialata
TCCTGGTCGGGCGATATCCACTACGATGTACGGTAGTCTCGGTTGTAGTTGAGAGTTTCCCGAGCGTCGCGAGTGCGACGATTGCGTTCGAGCTGCGGCCTCATGTCGCGCCCTTCACGCGGGCGATAGTGCGGTCGTCCGTTAACAGATCGGGACCGAACCGGTTGTGGTTCACGTGGTCTGTTTGACGGAGCCGGTGGTGCGGCAGCGGCGGCCTCGATGTGCTCCTTGGCTTTGTCCGCTGCTTCTCGAGCCCTTTTGGCTATGGTGGCCATTGGAGTCCCTTCGGCCATTGCNNNATTGTTGAGATCTCGGGGAGCCAAAGAGGACGCAACATGTTGTGTACGGGTTCTAGCCGTTTGAAGCGTTGGTGCGCTGTCCAAACGTGGAGGAGGCACGGTTCGACGCGAGCTAGATGACTCGGCGGCGGCCCCTGCCCCGTTTGCATTCAGCACATGGATGCGGCGGTCTTCAGATGGTTCTGACCCATTGCTAGATCCATTGTAGTCGAGATCCAACTGCGCAGTGCGATCTGCAATGTCTTCGGGAGTTGGCTCCGTGAAGGTGGCGAAAACCTCCCGACCGGCGCATGTGAGATCGGGATCGTGGATCCCTGTCAGCTTGAGCTCGTAGTCGCCCTGGTGCTCGAACACAAGATCCCCGAAGCGGATCTCTCGTGAAGGCACTTGGTGGCGGTGAGCGTAGAGATCGGAAGCGGAAGCAGAACTCCCGATCGCTCCCGACTTGACGGAACTGGGCATGTAGGGCATCGAGGAACTCGACGCGTCGGCGAACCAGACTCCGTTGACGATCGGCATGATCTTTCTTCACGCAAGGGCCCCTACCTGGCGCGCCTCTGTCGAGGTTGTTCTCGTCAGATATTTGTCCGGTAGACACCCCGCTTTGTGCGAAGATTGATCACGGTGATGAACAGAAAGACACGGGATTTTTATACTGGTTCGGGCCCTCGAGATCGAGTAATAACCCTACGTCCAGTTGCTGCTTGTATTATTTCGTCGAGTACAGATTACAATGCGTAATGAGTACCCTCGGGTGGATTGTGGAATACAAACTTGGATGTTCGATACCCTCTACGCACAGGACCCCGCTATTTATACCCAGGGAGACGTGCCTTACAAGACAAAACAGACCTAAACCTAGTAGGACTCGAACTGTCTTCGGGCTTCCCTCCTGCGATCTGGTTGTCGTGTCTTGTTCGGAGTCTTTGATCGTCTTGGAGTCGGTAGTCGGCAATCCTTGTGGTCGGGCACCCTGGTATTATGGCCTCAACAGGTACCTTTGAGGAAAATTAGAAACTATGAAGCTCCATCAAGTCTTGTTTCTAACGCATCAAGAATCGTAAATTTTGGAGATCGGTGCAAGGAGTTATGGTATATCTTTCGACACTACGTATTTTGAAATCTGCTTAGGATAGAACGTAGTGCCGGAGTAAAACAAGCATAACTCTTTCATCCAGAGTCAGTTTGAAGTGAATGAGCACTCATTGGAAAAAGAATTTGATGCACATTGTAATGGAGTAGAAGTTTAGTATATGTTCTGCATTGGGTGAAGAGGAATTCAATAAAGAAGAAGCAGCAGCAAACAGCAGAGAAGGTGATGATGATGTCAAGGGATGATTGGAGGCCCTTGAGCACAAAAGATGATGATTTGAAGTTGATCAAAACTGGAGGCAACAAGATTAGAAGCACCATGACACCACCAATCTTCTCCAGTAGGATGTTCAAGAAGTTTCTAATTGAGTGATGCTACCAACGAAGAAAACCGCTCAAATCATTGACATAAAGAGCAAGAGCCCCCTACAATCCCGGCACCTTGGGAAAAACAAGAACTATGGAGAAGACTCATCATTGGAGCCATGCTACTCGCTGGTGAATCAATGGTGATGACCTTGAATCCTAAGGATGGACAACACGACGCTCCAAAGACCACAAGATCAAGATCATCAATATCTCAGGATCAATTTACAAGAAGGTACTGTTCACATCAAAATTCTGCACAACCTCTGATGAGAACAACAGAATATTTTTTGGATATTTAAAAGCCCCATGAAGTTCTGGTTCCAATGAATCAAGAATCAAGTCCATTGGAGATTTCTACAAGCGGCTATGATCAAAACATCGAAGGTCGTGCATTTTGAAATTTTCTGGACAGCACGCAGCGCTAAAGTAAAATGGGCATAACTCTCTCGTTTGAACTCTGTTTAAGATATAGTATTATGGTAAACACTAACATCTTGACAAAGCATGGTATAACAAGGTGCATCCTGATTATCACATAGCTCAGCAGTAGCAGAAGTTGTAGCAAGAAAAGCACCTCCTTTTAACTTAATCCCATTGGTTTTAGCAAGGTCTAATGGAGGTTTATTCTTAACTGCTTTAGCATGGTTCCTGATTATCACATAGCTCAGCAGTAGCAGAAGTTGTAGCAAGAAAAGCGCCTCCTTTTAACTTAATCCTATTGGTTTTAGCAAGGTCTAATGGAGGTTTATTCTTAACTGCTTTAGCATGGTTCCTAATATCCGCAAAGGAAGCAAAGTAAATTTCTTGGCCTTATGCATGAAAGTGTATGTATTCGTTCTACCACGGTGTGAAGCATCAGTATCAAATTCCCATGGATGGCCTAATAAAATAGAACAAACTTGCATTGGAACAACATCAAAATTAGCAGAATCATGATATGAACCCATGGAAAAGTTGATGCGTGCTGATCTAGTTACCTTTGTCTTACCACTATTGTTGAACCATTGGAACTTGTATGGATGCAGATGTTGTCGTGTGGTCAAGCTAAGTTTCTCAACCAGATCTAAACTAACCAAGTTGTTGCAGCTCCCACCATCAATTATGGTGAGGACACAACAGTTCTTAATGATGAGAAACATGTGGAACAAATTGTGGCGTTGGACGTCTCCTCCTCTTGTCCCACACGTGAACTCAACACATGCTACACAAGAATACTTTTGAACCCCATAGATGCAGCTGCAGGATCAATGTGAATGGCTGTTGACACTCATTATACGTACACTTTTAGTGCTTTTAGGTGATGGTTTTGGACTATTTCATATATTAACCCGCCACTTGGCACTTGAAATAACCCAGTTTTTGTATGTGTGTTGTGTTTTGGAGCATATTGTGTTTTTACAGGAAAATGGCCCAATTTGGGGCATTTATATTCAAGGCCCAAAACTAACTACGAGCCCAAAGGAATCGAGTCTAGCGGAGGGAGCCCAACCAATGGACCATATGGGCTTTCATAGCCCAACTCATGTCCTAGGTGTCCACATTCAATGAACCTTGGGTATGAGAGACTTAAGCGTGAAGGAATTAAAGATTTGGAAAGTTATCCACGAGATCAAGGCAACCTCAAAGATATTCGCGCAGCCCAGGACAGCATAATCTTTTGGTGCAGATTCAGAGAACTAAATGACTCTAATGACAAAATGTTGAATACCAAAGTTGTAGCCATCATCGAGATCTTCAATTTGGACATATGAAAAGCATAATTTGGAATATGGAGCTAGGAGATATGGCCCCTGAAATGCATGCTGCGCAGAGAAGTCCGGAATCAGACAGATTATCTTTCGGTGCTGTTTTAGGGATCTTAACTTCATTTCCAAGGAAACTCATAAGTACCAAAGTTGGAGATAATTCCGTGCTACACAATTTAGAATCTGAGTTTGCCTTATTTGGAGTCGGACGTAGGAGATATGACATCGGCACGACAGGGCTGCGAATAAGGAAAATCTGGGCGAGTCAAATCTTATGGAAACCAAGTTTGCTCAACTCCCAAGCAAGGATCTCATGGAAGGGAAGGTGGAGCACGCCCCAAGGATCTCCTAGGGTATAAATACAACCCCCTAGGCACCCTCAAGGGGGGAGATTCAGATCTGTCCACCACAAGTCGATGCGAAGAGGGACACACACCGAAGGAAGCCGATGGTCGCCGCAAGTCCTCGTGGTTGCCTAGGAGATGGCTTAGGCCATGCCCTAGCCGCCATGGTTGGCCCTGTGTAGTGAAGCCATGGCAGAGTTCCGGAGCCATGCCTTGAACTCATCAAGGCATATGTACATTCGATGGTGATATCAATCTACTTGTCTTGTTTACTTTGATCTTTGCTTTCTCTCATATGTCTAGCTAGCATATGTTCTTAGTAGGAATAGATCTAATCGTGATGATTAGTCTATGCCCTGTGGATACATCTTAGTAGTGCGTAGAAAGTCAGCATGATTATCCTCGTGTGGTGACAGCATGCGGGAGGGAAAAGGTCGAACGATTGCGTAATATTGAGTAAGATCGACGATGAGTACCATGGGAGTTGTTGCGCGGCCACCAAGGAGGAGGAGCTTTGAGTAAAGAGCACTTGGTGGGCGTTTGAGGTAAAGCCTTGGGAAACCTTAGGCATTGATGCGCACCTCGCAAGGGTTCCCATGGGAAAGTTTTTAGAGATGACACTTTATCTTTGTACGAGATTAGATTGATTATCGCTTTGGCCGGAGTTGCAACTAGAAGACGGTAGGCTTGTGCTACCTTTGGTCGTGTTACCTCGTGTCGTGGGGTTGTAATCTATTCATTACATTCATCAACTTCGCACACATGTTTAACCTCGTATGCAATCTATGCTTCATGATAGTATTAGATTCATTCAGCTAGATAGAAAATCCTAGGTAGTTCTTTGTCGATCCGCGAATTGATAAACCTTGGGGGAATACTGAAAAGCTACCAATGATCAGTGCGCTTGCGGTTCACAATTGATGCATCTAAGTACCGTCAACAATGGCCTCTCCTTCACCTTCTGTATATCTACATCAAGGTTAGCAGCAAGAGCCAATTCATCTTCAATATCACTAGACGGTCCTCAAGTACCACTTTTGACCGTTAGTTCCTACATAAAATATAAACAAAAATGCATTCACCATAGTTATAGGGCTTATATCTAATCCATTCCACAAGTTTTGGTGAATATGTGAGTGCAGGGACTAAATGGCAAAAGAGAGGACAATTGGGCTCAGGGCCAGGTCGCCCGACCCCCTAGGTTGGCCGACCTGGGCCCAAGCCCAATGGAGCCCATCTTTGACCACAGCAAAGAAGCACACTCCAGGACCATTCTAGCCACTGATTCCATGTCGGTTGAATCCAAGAGATGGGAATGGTCCAAGGGGAGGTCACATGGATCTATGGGCCCACATTCCTGACTTAACATACACATCTTCGTGAATACCCACCAGGAACAGACCATAGGGCCCACAAGGAAGTGTCCCTGGCAGAGCGGGGCCGAGGGGCCACAGCCCTAGGTCAGCTGACTTGGCCAGGTCAGCTGACATGGCCGCGCGTCCAAACCGCCACCGCCTTGACCCGCAACTGTCAACCACCTCTAGGAAGCCATCCGTACCATGCATCACCAGAGTTGGTGAATCCCACGGTCGGCCGAACCCCCTAGGTCAGCCGACCTGGGCTCACCTCCTTACCGGCCACCGTTCGACGCACAGCCTCTACTCTGCCTCTCCAAGCTATAAATACAGGGACTCGGGGCAGGGCTCATCATCATCGAGCTGGAGCATCAAGTCAAGGTGAAGCCCTCCTCAAATGAGAGTAGAAATAGGGAGAGAGTGAGGGAGAGTCTGGAGGAGTCCCGGCGTGTCGGTGACCCTCCACCTGTACCTCAGCGGATGCGAGCTCCTTAGTAAGTATCTGGGATTTGAACTAAGTATTTAAGTCTAAGTTATAGAAAACTGAGTTCTTTATTGTGCTTGTTGGTTTGTCGCTTTATTTATAAAGTGCTCTAGTCTCTAGCTAAGATTAGAGTAGTAGTATATATCTTAAGCGTGGTGCTTAGGTTATCGACTACCTTCGTTTGCCTCATAGCCCCACGGATTAGAAGAGGTAGGCGGCAGGTGGTGACAGCCCTGTCCGTCCTTTGAAATCCTCCACGTTCGGGTACAGCGTAAAGCTATTGGCCGGCAATTTCCTAGAGGTCTAGGATACCTAAGTGCCTAAAGCAAGCATAGGAGAATTCCCTTCGCTATATTCACAGCCTTAGTGCTAAGTTATCCTCTCTACCCAGCCTACATATAAACTCGATCGATCCGGTCAACTTTAGTGATTAGACAATGCCCTTTCGTCCCCTGTGGATTCGATACCCTGAATACTTCCGGGTGAAAGCTACAATGGTACCCGTGCGCTTGCGGATTTATCTGCGACCGTAAGAAATACCAACAAGCTTTTTGGCGCCGTTGCCGGGGAACGGTAGTTGTGTTGTCTAAGAACTACGGTTGCCCATTTATCTTTTATTTTATTTTTTTTATTATTTTACCCATGGACTCAACCCAAATCCATGAGTTCTCTGCTCCAAAGGGCGAATTATTGGAGCCGCACCCCTCGTCAAATCCTATACAAACAGAAAGCTATGAGGTTCGCCCAGCTTTCATAGCTATGGTCCAGGAGACATCCTTCTCAGGACGTGATGGTGAAAACCCATACCATCACTTGCACGAATTCGAGTTGCTCTGCTCATGTCTGGTTATATCAAGCATGACGCAAGTAACGATTAGATGGAAGCTCTTCCCGTTCTCTTTCAAAGAGAGGGCAAGGAAGTGGTATGACCATACCGTTGGGCTAACGAATGGTGAATGGGAAAAGTTACGAGACACGTTGTCTGGAGTACTTCCCTGTTCAACTTCCAACAAAAAGAGAAGAAAATGATCGCGGCAGCATTTGTGCCTGACTGGCATGGTTTTTGGCTTTCCGGACTTGATGCTTATGCAACATTTTCGGTCCGGTTTGACTAGCAAGGCTGCCCGATTCGTTGATATAGCCACCGGAGGATCATTCTTACATGTAACACCGGCTAAAGCGAGCGAGGTCCTAAAGAAGATTCGAGAGCACTCTCCCGCTACTATGGATGGAACTGAGCAAGAAGACCTTCAAGTAGATCCTATCTTACCCGTAGACTTGCCCAGCCCAGATCCAACTCCTGAGACACCATCTGTTAAGGCAGAGGAAACTCAGCCTTTCGGATTACCTTTTGTCTTCGAGGATGATCTCTTTGAAAATCATAGAAACACATCGGAGTACTCAAGGCACAAGAAGGCTATGACACCCCTTCTTTTTCATCCTCCCTGTCCTCCCCACGAAGCATTTCTCATGAAAAACATAAAGGAGGAATGGTTGGATGGAATGTGGCACTTTTTCGAAGCAATTTGGAATAGTTCACCTTGTAAAATCATTCCATGTTATATAAGGGGAACTGTCGTAGAAGCCCATTTCAACCCCAGTATGGAGGTCAACATCATGTCATGGCACATTGCACATAATATCCTAGGAAATGTTCCACTAAGGCCATCGGACAAGCTCCTCAAAAGTTGTCCCTTTGGACACATCATTCAATGTTGGAAGATCGCCAGTGCTGTGACAATCATGCTAGACAAAATCGAGGTTAATTTAGATCTCCACATCTTTGATACCCTCGATTTTGATCTACTCCTAGGTTATCTGCTAGAAGGGCTTCTCCAAGGAGAAGTATCTCATGGGAGCTTTTATAACACGATTGGGAAGGCTGCTTTTGCCACCCCTATCTCCTGCCCAGAAATTCCAAAGGCAAAGCCTCCTCCCAAGCATAGCTCACTCGAGAAGGTGATGTTCATGTCACCATTCACCCCAAATTCTCATCTCTATGAGCACGAACAATTTCCATCACCCTCGCTTGAGCGAAAGTTTTGGCCCCATGGCCCTCGGGGCATTGTTCTTGACAACAGTCAAGAATCAACCCCGAGCGTCCACATTGAATCTCTTGAATTAGAGAACCTAAGGGCTATGGACAGGCTTAAAGCGTTGACTCTGGAGCATGAGCAAAAGGATTCTATAAATAAGCATGAAACCTTTTCATTCGAAATCCCACAAGGTTGCTCATTTAACAAATCTCCAGAGTTTACACGCTTTGTGCCACAATCATATACAAGGACTACAATTGCCTTGAGTTCCTCAATTCTAAAATGTTTAGAAGGTTGGTTGTAGATGCACTTGTTTATCATAAACTTTGCAAATTGCGTGGATGCATTTGTGGCACTAACCTTGCAGCTAAAGCTTCAATGACACATTAACAATTGGTGATGAGCTTCGAAACTACATCACCAGGAATAGCTGCAAAGTGAAGATCCCTCATGGTCTAGCTTTAGACCATAAACAAAGCACTGCCGGGAGATGGCTCGGATTATCATTTATTTCCCTTCAAATAAAAAGCAAGAACATGTTTTTAGTATAATCTTTCCTTCGGGTACTTTCAGTCACTAACCATTTCAGGTGGAGATTAAGAAGAACGATGGACAGGTGATGCCTAAGAACATGGAGCTACAAAAACATCGGTAAGTCTTGGTTTGGGAAAGATTACAAAAGAAGCTTGAACTCCACACACTTGAGTTATGCTGCTTTCCACTGCAAACTTCAAGTGTGGGGGAGGTATGTGAGTATCCTGAGTAAGTTCCTTTTGAGCCAAATCTTATTTTGGTTTAGAGCTGGTGTTAGTTCTTGCACACTAAAAAAATATATTTGAGTTCCAATAAAGGCTCTTGGTCTTCAGAACCAAAGGGCCATTGTTTTGTTTCCACCATATATGAATAAATGCAGGTACAAGGTCAAGTGTGGGGGTCACTTGGGTCTTCTGACACACACATTTTCGAGACCACCCACTGACAGACTGCACAACATCGCACAAGACTGCACAAAAAAGATCAACGAGGAAAAGGCCCAGAAGGGGTCGGCCGACCCCACTAGGTCGGCCGATGGGGCTCTGGTGCCTTTCGTCTCCAAATTCGTCCAGAGCGATGGTTTGCGCACCCTATCTCTCATCCTCTTTAATTCATGAGTTAATTTGTTCCAGACTTCTGATGATCATTAAAATTGAACTCATGATAAAATAAGCCTTGATGCTCCTTTGGTTTACATGTCTATCCTTGACTGGCTTGCATATTATTTATTCCTTGCACATGCACCTGTTGCTTGAGAACATATATCTCTTTAGGGAAACATGTTTATCTAAGTGGTTGATTAATGAGATATGGTATGATGAAAGAAATCTTGCTCTTTCTGTATAAAGTGCTTGGGATGTTTTTCTTGTTAAATTTTAAAATTAATAGCCTTACAAAGCTCCTTAGTGATGTCTTATTCCTACCAAAGCCATATGATGTTAACATTGCAAAAACCTATACACATATGTTGCTTGCTGTCACTTTGATCTTTGTCAAATTGTTGTGACCCTTGTAAGATGCTCTCCATGCTTTCATGATCAGGATCACGTACACTCCACATACACATACTAAACTTCTACACTGGAAGTTAGCAACATACATTTCATCCATCCACAAAATAAATGCTCCATTTAAGTGTTGATCTCCTCTCAAAGTATTATTGCAAAAAGAGACATGGGCTATAGAAAAAAAATATGGACACATGAAGGTCCAAGCATATTAAAAAAGAGAGAGAAAAAACAATATGGGCACATGAAGGCCAAAGTATCATGAAAAAATATATATACTATAGCCATGTTCTCAAAGAAAATTAAGGAGGAGAGAGATCATACAAAAAGGAGTTATCACTCCATTGTTCCACACATGCACATCTTGATCAGATTGTATGGATGCTTTTCTCCTTGGATCCGTTATTTGACTTTGCAATATATGTGATGCAAGTACGCCTTATCTTTACTCCTACCTTGAGCTCCATGTAAGCCTTTTAGAAGTAGGGAGAAAGAAGGCAAGGAAATGCCTTGGTGAGGAATCATACATAATGAGCAATCTGAGAGAATCATCTGACGAGCTAGGTAAAGTTATGTTTTTGAAAATTTCTTGAAAACCCAAGTTACTTAACAGAAGAGTTAAGATGACTTGAATCAAGAGCCGTTCCATTCCTCAACCACCCAAGATGGCATGATAGACACTTCTAAATTCACAAGTGCAGGTCTGTCTTGGAATAACTTATATGCTAGTTTCATATCAGAAGGAGTCTTAACTTCCACCTTGGTCCTAAAGCTTTACTCGAGGATGAGCAAAGGCTAAGTGTGGGGGAGCTTATTGACGGTCCTTAAGTACCACTTTTGACCGTCAGTTCCTACATAAAATATAAACAAAAATGCATTCACCATAGCTATAGGGTTTATATCTAATCCATTCCACAAGTTTTGGTGAATATGTGAGTGCAGGGACTAAATGGCAAAAGAGGAGGACAATTGGGCTCAGGGCCAGGTCGTCCGACCCCCCTAGGTCGGCCGACCTGGGCCCAAGCCCAATGGAGCCCATCTTTGACCACAGCAAAGAAGCACACTCCAGGACCATCCTAGCCACAAATTCCATGTCGGTTGAATCCAAGAGATGGGAATGGTCCAAGGGGAGGTCACATGGATCTATGGGCCCACATTCCTGACTTAACTTACACATCTTCATGAATACCCACCGGGAACCGACCATAGGGCCCACAAGGAAGTGTCCCTGGCAAAGTGGGGCCGAGGGGCCATAGCCCTGGGTCGGCCGACCTGGCCGCGCGTCCAAAACACCACCGCCTTGACCCGCAACTGTCAACCGTCTCTAGAAAGCCATCCGTACCGTGCATCACCAGAGTCGGTGAATCCCACGGTCGGCCGACCCCCCTAGGTCAACCGACCTGCGCCCACCTCCTTACCGGCCGACGTTCGACGCAGCGCCTCTACTCTGCCTCTCCAAGCTATAAATAGAGGGACTCGGGGCAGGGCTCATCATCATCGAGCTGGAGCATCAAGTCAAGGCGAAGCCCTCCTCAAATGAGAGTAGAAATAGGGAGAGAGTGAGGGAGAGTCTGGAGGAGTCCCGGCATGTCAGCGACCCTCCACCTATACCTCGGCGGATGCGAGCTCCTTAGTAAGTATTCGGGATTTCAACTAAGTATTTAAGTCTGAGTTATAGAAAGCTGAGTTCTTTATTGTGCTTGTGGGTTCGTCGCTTTATTTATAAAGTGCTCTAGTCTCTAGCTAAGATTAGAGTAGTAGTATATATCTTAAGCGTGGTGCTTAGGTTATCGACTACCTTTGTTTGCCTCGTAGCCCCACGGATTAGAAGAGGTAGGCGGCAGGTGGTGATAGCCTTATCCGTCCTTTGTAATCCTCCACGTTCGGGTACGGTGTAGAGCTATTGGCCAGCAATTTCCTAGAGGTCTAGTATACCCCGGTGCCTAAAGCAAGCATAGGAGGATTTCCTTCGCTATATTCATAGCCTTAGTGCTAAGTTATCCTCTCTACCCAGCCTACATATAAACTCGATTGATCCGGTCAACTTTAGTGATTAGACAATGCCCTTTCGTTCCCTGTGGATTCGATACCCTGAATACTTTCGGGTGATAGCTGCAACGGTATCTATGCGCTTGCGGATTTATCTGTGACTGTAAGAAATACCAACAGCAATCCATCATGACATGTCACATACCCTTGCAGCAGTGGCACACAATGTTGGAAGAGTGGCTTGTAGTAGCACCAGGTGAATCACCTTTCCTCTGCGCCTGAAACTGCAAAGAAGTCAAAGGCGACAAACTACTCACATCGGAAGTAGGTGTAGTGGCAGTCGGTGTTGCTGGTGGCTTAGCAACTGGGGTCTTGACTTGTCATTCGCCAGATGTTGAGAAAAGGTCCGAACATTGTTGGGACTGAAAGAGTGCTGTTGGCTTCGTCCCTGTACTTCCCTTTCAGCTTTAAGAGCAAGATGAAACAATTGTCCAAAATGAGTCCATTCTTTATAATCAAGAATATCCTGGATTTCATGATTTAATCCACCAAAGAATCTAGCACAAGTATCCATATCATGTTCATGAATATCACAACGTGCTAAACTAATGATAAGTTCTTGATAATATTCCTCT
The DNA here is from genome assembly GCA_004135705.1 of Alloteropsis semialata. Classification (NCBI taxonomy): domain Eukaryota; kingdom Viridiplantae; phylum Streptophyta; class Magnoliopsida; order Poales; family Poaceae; genus Alloteropsis; species Alloteropsis semialata. The sequence goes on from CM014278.1 coordinate 9,402,213, forward strand.
ATGCTTTTAGTACCTTGAGTCAAAGTTTGCAATTTTAATCTCAAGTCACGCTGATAATAAGGAGGAACAAAACGAGATTTCATGCGTCATTTCAAAGGATTCCAATTCCGGGGTATAGCATTTGGTTGATTAGCAGTGTAAAGATCATTCCACCAAAATAAAGCAAAACTAGTAAACTCACTAGTAGCAAGTCTAACTCTATGCTCCTCAGGAACTAAATGAGAATTAAACTTCTGTTCAATAGCAAGTTCCCAATCTACATATGCTTCAGGATCAGCATTACCAGCAAAAGAAATCATGGTAAATTTAGCTTTAGCAAAAGGATCATTATTACCACGATTGTTTATACCTCCCATGCCGTGACGGTTGCGACGAAGGCGATCCCTGTCACGGTCATCCCTAGGAATTTCCTCTTCCTCCTCTTCTTCTTCTTCTTCATCTTAGGAGGAGGAGAAGGACGGCGTTGCTCAGGAGGGGGACGTCGTTCAACATGTTCCATCTGAGTGACCAGATTGTAATGTTGCGCATCATCTCATCAAATCTTCCGGTCATGTAGGTGCGCTCATTAGCAAGAAACCTCATGAGCTCGTCCTTGGCCACACAATCCTTGAAATCAGTTGGTGACTCTGCCCCTGACATGGTTAGAAGATAGGAAAAGACAACACAAAAGTATTATCCGCTATCAACTAACAGCGACTATGTGGTGGTGGAAAGTGGAAAGCAATATCTCAAGCGACTTACCACCGTCTTGCAAGTGTTCTTACCAAAGCCAACAGGGTGGCACAATTAGTTGTCAAGCTTGGGTGTAACAGCTGCAAGAAGAATTTGTGCTGACAGAAGTATATGTAGAGCTTATGGGCAAGCACAATATGTAGCAAGGATTAGCAAATTTTGAATGCAGAATAGCAAAGATTCAATAAGTATCCAAAGCACAAGTCTCAATTGCTGGCTAAGATGTGTCCTTAGATGTAGCACAACAAGTTAGAACAAAGAACGATGAATAAAGCGCAAAGAACAAGCACACAACAACTTCTGCAATCATTTTTAATGTTTTCCCTGATTTCCCTTGAATTTCAGTCCAGACTAGTAGGAATCAAGATTTTTTATTTTTTTAACTATTTTTTTATATATTTTTCTCTAGACAGAGATGACAAAAGATGGAACCACAAAAATTGACACCTTAAACAGAGATAAGATGTGGTCCACAGAAATTCCGGAACATCTCTGAAAATCGTGCTGAAGCTTAAAATCCCAAAAAGTCGGTCTTCCTGATTTTTTTTTAATTTTTTTGAGAATGGCAAAGCCGGCAAAGCCGGTGAATCGTATGTGTAACTTTTCGTTGCCAAGCTGCTGTAACAATTGAGCCAAAACGGAGCACCGAGCGAAAAGTTATGCCTGTTTTATGGAAGGTACCTCAAGTTATGGTTTTTCGAAGGCACACTAGACGGCGGCGGCTAGGGCAAAGCTTCCCTATCCTCCCAACGCCAAACACGTCTGAGCAAAGCATTTTAGCAAGCAATCCAAGGGCAAGATCTTCCTTGGAATCAGCAGTAGGTATTCGCCAGATGAATCAAACGAGGGGCTGCAATGCAAGGCGAAAGCAAGCGGCTCGCAACCTATCTAGGGCTGGCACGGTGAGAGTTCACAAAAAGGCGGCTAGCGAGGGCAAGTTGATTAATATGGGTGGATTGACTTGTGATCTGGGTAAAGGTGGAGTAGGACAGCGGTGGGAACAAAAGCACAGCAAAGGGTGATTGAACTATGACGACGAACACACCCTAAACCTGCAACCAGACTCGACCACAGACACAAACTCAACAAAACGAATCTGAAAATGAAATTGCAAGGCTAAACAGGGCGATAGGACAGTGGAAAGTAAACATTTTTAGGGCTTTTTGTGGATTATAGGTGATGAACACGAATGAATCTAAGGGCACACGATAATACCTCACGGGCAACCTGGAATCCTGATACCACTTGATAAGGTGCTAGCCGATCTTCCGAGAGGTAGATGATAAGTTCGATTGGTGGAGAACTCGACGTTAGCGACCCGACTTCAAATCAGACACGATTCGAACCCTGCAACCGTTAGACCACTGCTCCATTGGTTATCAACCAAGCACAACTTGATTGATCTCGCTGAGAAGACTTTCCCTGCAAGCAAATCGAAGAACACAAGCAAGAGAATGATAAACACGTAATCTAAAATTGTAGATCTGTATAAAGCAAATATAAGAGGTGTTCAAGCTCAAATCAACAAAGGACTAATCGCCACAGGGTTGTAGAACAAGAACGGGGGCCTAGATCACTGTAAACGGACTTGTCACCACAGTTACAATGAATCTATCACAGTTTTGACGTTGAAAACTTGACTAAACAAAACCCAAACCTAAAGTGACGGTGGCTGCTGAGTTTAATACCCTCAAGGGGCGAACTAGGGTTGGGGGCGGCCCGGGGGGTGCCCACAACTTGGGCTTAAGGCCCGACACGATACAAAGACCCAACGTGGCCCAAAAATGTGACACAGCACATTGTTGTGGTCACACAGAACGATCCATGACGTCAAATCGACGGCATCATCGTCCTCTTTCCAACGCATCAAAGATCGCCTCATTTTGATGTCGTATGAAGGAGATATCACCAAAACCGTGTATGGGTGTCGGCTGAATCTGAGGCGAATGTTGATGTGAAGTAGGGTCCCGATCTTCCGTCAGGTAAGGATAACTCCTAATTTGGGCGGAGTAGAGATACAAACGATTCGGCTTCCGATCAGCATGGCCCGAACCCCGCAATCGCAGCACCACTTCTCCTCTGGTTATCAACCGTGCGCAGCCCGATTGACCTCACCAAGAAGGCTATCCCCTGCATGCGAATCAAGAACACAAGCAAGGGCAAGGAAGAACACAACTCAATTGCAAAGATCCTTGGATTAAGCACTCGAATGTGGGGTCTCACAAACCGATGAACGGCGACACTGTTCTTGACAGATTCAATCTAAGCAAAACCCAAACCCTAGTGTGGTGGCGGCTACTGAATATATGAGGGTTAGGGATGACCTCAACCCCCTGGTCACATCGCTAATGGACCTCAATACGATACATGGCCCAACGGCCCAAAAGACGGTGACACAGCACCGTGACAGATTCTAGATGTCCACTTATTTTGATGTTTCCCGTTGACTCCGATAGATTTAGATATGGGACCAGTGCCATTGGAAGCTCTATGAAATTCCCTTTCCATCCATATAAAGAACGTCCAAAACGGACTCCCTATAAGACCTGGGCGTCAATTTTAGTGCGGACTGCTCCTGGACTCCAAAACGGGCTCGAACTTGATATGTTTTGAGCACTTTTTTCGTCATCTCCATGGTTCCTAATTATAATAATTAATTTAGGTAGCAATCTGTTCTTAAAATAACTAAAAATAATACATAGGAACGAGCTCACCTTATCTTTAGGACGTATGGTTGTATGCGAAGGTGTCATGTTCTCATCAGTGGTGCACGGCGTAGATGGACTCCTTGAGGCGGTAGGAATGCACACGAGAAGGATGAGGCGGTTTGGCCTCCAGACCAAGTCGGCCGACCTAGTGAGGTCGGGCGACGTGGCGTCGGCACCAATCGGGCCCATTTTCAGTTGAGTGACTGTATCGTGGGCCCTCATGATGGTTCCAGGTGGTATAGCTGTATTTGAGTATGTTTAGTTTGCGAAGTGGGCCCTTCAATCCATGTGACCTCCCCTTGGACCATTCCCATCTCTTGGATCCAACCGACATGGAATCAGTGGCTAGGATGATCCCCAAATGTGCTTCTTTGCCCTGGAGGAAAGTGGGCCCCATTGGGCTCCAAGCCAGGCTCGGCCGATCGGGCTAGGTCGGCCGACGGACCTTTTGTGCCCGATTGCCCTCATCTTTTACCAGCCACTATCTTGTAGGCCCTGGAGTCCTAACCAAGGTGACACCACTCCATTTGAGTATGTGTACTTGTGGATGTGGCCCCTTTGATCTATGTCCTTCTCTTGAGGTCCTTCTCGCCTATGGGCTTGACCCTACCTTGGTGCATAGGCAAAGATTGGGAGTGTCTTTCCTAGCATATATCCAAAGATAGGCGCATTTGGCCTCGGTTGGGCGTCGGCCGACCTGGCTAGGTTGGGCGATGGCCCACCAAGCCCATTTCGCCTTAAATTTCACCTGTTGCCTCCTGCATACATATAGTCATCTTGTTAGATATAATCCCTATAGCTATTGTGAATGTATATTTGTATGTCAGAGTTGATGGTTTGAGATGTGCATTAATGACTGTCAACAAGCTCCCCCACACTTAGCCTTTACTCGTCCTCGAGTGAAGCTTTAAAGACTAAGGTGGAAACCATGACTCCAATTGATATGATACTAGCATATAAATTATTCCAAGACATACCTGCACTTGTGAATTTGGAAGTGTCTATCATGCCATCTTGGGTGGTTGAGGAACATAACGGCCTTGATTCAAGTCATCTCAACTCTTCTGTTAAGTAGCTTGGGTTTTCGATAAATTTTCAAAAACACAGCCTTACCTAGCTCCTCAAATGATTCTCTCAGATCGCTCATTGTGTATGATTCCTCACCAAGGCATTTCCTTGCCTTCTTTCACCCTACTTCTAAAAGGCTTGTGTAGAGCTCAAGGTAGGAGTAAAGATAAGGCATACTTGCATCACATATATTACAAAATCAAAGAGCGGATCCAAGAAGAAAACTATCCATACAATCTGATCAAGATGTGCATGTGTGTGGAACAATGGAATGATAACTCCTTTTTGTATGATCTCTCTCCTCTTGAATTTACTTTGAGAACATGGCTATAATTTTTTTTCATGATACTTGTTTCAAGTGCCCATATTTTTTTTCTTTTCCCTTTTTTTTTGCTTGGACCTTCATGTGTCCATATATTTTTTTTCTATAGCCCAAGTCTCTTTTGAAATAATACTTGGAGAGGAGATCAACACTTAAATGGAGTATTTA
>CM014278.1:9413902-9426157 GCA_004135705.1 Alloteropsis semialata
ATGATACTGCAGCTGGAAGAGGATTGTCTCAATGTTTACGCGAAGAAAGTTGATCAAATTAGGAAGCAGAAGGCTGACCTGCTTCAAGCGCTGTCCTTTGGTGAAGCTGATATAGAGAAAATCCTTTCTGCTCTCGGAGAGCGTGAGTCCTTTCCCAGGGTAAGTTTTTCAGTCATCAATCAATTTCCGTGGTTTTTCTAGTTGCATGCATTTGATTTTCAAGCTGATATCAAGAAAATCTTTATCTATTCAGTCAGAGAAGCTTGGGGGCACATTGATTGAACAACTGGCAAAGATAGACCCAGTGCTGAAAGATTTGAGACAGAGGAGAGATGAGCGTGTCAATGAGTTCAGGACTGTGCAGCTGCAGATAGTTCGTCTACTAGCAGAAATTTCCGCGTCACCGGGTTATCCTCCCCTCCTTCCTGAGGAGCCGGGATGATGCCGACCTCATCCCAGTCAGATTGCTCCTCCTCCATGACTCGAGGCACCCGGGATGCCTCCTCCGCCGTCATCAGCTTCTCTACACGGACGTCACCCTCAGGCAGCGGCGCGTGGCTGAGGTACTTCGTCGCTCGCTCCTGCAAGGCAAACATACAGCAACAAGCACAGTTCATAAGTCATTCAGCAGTTCAGCATTCAGATACACAAATAAGCAAGAAGATAAGAAACTCACCGGTGGAGGAGGATTCCGCAGAGAAAATGGGACAGGAGTCCCCTCGTTGAAGATCTGGCCCCGCATGAACCCCGAGATCCTCTCGCAGACCTCGGGAACAGAAACTGTCCGGACTTGCTCCCGAGTAGGATCCCTGCCACCCGAGAACTCAAACCCGGGATGCACCCGGTCCTTGATTGGCTGAGTCAACCACTGAACAAAGGAGATCATGACAGCAGCAGCAGACAGCCTTTGCTTCTTCACCTCAGCGATCAACCCCAGCAGCTCCTCAGCTTGTTGAAGCTCCTGGCCCTCCGGCTGCGACTCCCAGCAGTCCTTCTTCACCGGTCGGTGGCCAGTCCGAAGAGGCAGAGCAGGGGGGGTGGTTCGCGACATAGAACCACTCCTGTCACCAGTTCTTGTTGGAGTCGTTCATGTCCAGGGTGAAATACCTCCTGGCCATGCCGACCCCCAACGAGAACCCGGCTCCTCCGGTGATCCTAGCAGGACTCTTCCCAGAACTCTCCCCGATAACTTTCATCCGATATAATCGCCGCCACAACCCAAAATGTGGCGGGATCCCAAGGAATGCTTCGCACAGATGAATGAAGACAGAGATTGAGAGAATTGAGGTGGGGTTCAAGTGACTCATCTCCACCCCGTAGAAGTGCAGCAGACCCCGGAAGAAGTCTCCCGTGGGCAATCCGAACCCACGCTCGAAGAACGGCGCGAAGACGGCCATCTCGGTCTCCGAGCGCTCCCACGGCCGGGCGTCATCGCCGGCGGGCCGCCATTGCAGGATCTCCCGCGACCCGAGCACTCCACGGCGCACCATGTCCTCCAGCCTCTCCTCGGTGATGGAGGATTGGCCCCAGGCCGGCTCTTGGGGCGGCACTCCTCCAGGCACGGAGGTGAGCTCCGGGACCTCTCCAGACGAGGCCACGGTCCTCCCCCCGGTGTCCGCCCCGGTGGCGGTCGCCGGCATATCAGCATCGCCGCCCTCGCGGGCGGCGGCGCTCCCCGCGGCCCCAGACTGGCCCGCGGAGGGCGTCATCCCCTCTCTCGCGTCGGCGTTGCCACCCACCGTGGAAATGGGGGTGCTCACCACCCTCGTCGCCGGCGGCACCTCCTCGCCCGCTGCGGGTGTCCTCGCCGTCTCCCTGGTGTCCGCCATCTCCGTCAGAGGGCACAGGCACGACGGGGCACTCAGCGACGGTGGTGGCGCGTGAACTCCGGTGGCGGCGAATGGGCGGTGGGTGAATCGCTCTCACGACGGTCCTAGGCGGCGGCGGAGGCGCGGGATGAATCTCGATTTGGAAATGACTGTGGTAAAAGCCGCCGGTGAACAGTTCCGATTTATCCCCCCCCGGTCGATCCAAATTACCCTAACGGCGCCGTAACTAACGGACGGAATCCGCGGGACTCCCGTTAATTGCGGGCCAACGGCTCCCTGTGGGCCAACGGCTGTCAGCGCGCCAAACAGCACTCGGCCAGCCCCGACCCTCGGGGACTCGGCGCTCTTGACTCCGGTCAATGGGTCTCCGGACTCGGCCAGCCCCGACCCTCGGGGACTCGGCGCTCTTGACTCCGGTCAATGGGTCTCCGGACTCGGCCAGCCCCGACCCTCGGGGACTCGGCGCTTTTGACTCCGGTCAATGGGTCTCCGGACTCGGCCAGCCCCGACCCTCGGGGACTCGGCGCTTTTGACTCCGGTCAATGGGTCTCCGGACTCGGCCAGCCCCGACCCTCGGGGACTCGGCGCTTTTGACTCCGGTCAATGGGTCTCCGGACTCGGCCAGCCCCGACCCTCGGGGACTCGGCGCTCTTGACTCCGGTCAATGGGTCTCCGGACTCGGCCAGCCCCGACCCTCGGGGACTCGGCGCTTTTGACTCCGGTCAATGGGTCTCCGGACTCGGCCAGCCCCGACCCTCGGGGACTCGGCGCTGTTGACTCCAGTCAATGGGTCTCCGGGCTCGGCAAGCCCCGACCCTCGGGGACTCAGTGCTCTCGACTCTGGTCAATGGGTCTCAGGGCTCGGTGCCTTGGCACGTTGACTGTGCGAACCTACGATGCCTCTCTTGACCCTCGGGTCCAGGGACACAGATATTGCGCTTATAAGCAATGAAAAGGAGAAAAGATTCAATACAGGGATTACAAATTACAAAGGGAGCCGGTCAAAGGGCCGGTTACAAGAATCAAACACATCAACCGTCAAGATGACGGCCTGGGGCACTCGTCCCTGCGCCTAGTGCTGCATCCGTAGCAAGCTTGGCCTACATGAGCTCATCGCAAGCTCTCTTGTAGCACCACTGCAGCCGTCGACGGGACAGCACCAACAGAGGGTTGTTAGCGAATGCCTCCAGGTATCCCTTGCTCTACAAAGCATTTCACCCCACATGGCCCTCGTCACATGGGAATGTAGGGGTGAATGGGACAGCACTCAGACGCTAATCAACACCTCAGGATCTTCGCAAGCACTCTTCTAGCACCAAGCTATCAAGTCCCCATGATTCTTCCCCGGAGGATGAACCCAGCACATAGTCCCCAACATGTTCAAGTGAAGTGGTTGCTATGCCTACCTTCTGAAAATAACAAGGCCCTGGGCCTCGGTGTCTATTTATAGCCTCGTGCTATACAAGTGCATGTGACTCCGGTCGCATTGTTCAGCACGTGAGCCCTGTGCCACGCAGCGGCTCCTCTCTTCGAGGCGCTCAGTCCGCCCTTATCACCTTTCGCTTCATCCGACCACGGGATCGCCCTGTGCATCCACGTGAATACTGTTTTTGTCGCTATTCGGCAAGCTTATCCTTTGGGCGGCCTGACTGCCCCGACGCTTGGAGATCATTCTCTTTTGACCATTAGCCGACTTTTCTAGTCGGCCTAATGCTCGGGGACTACTCCATATGGAGGGCTCCTTGCGTCGCCCTCCATATGCCCCATCAGGATGTGTCACTTTTTCCAAGTGGTGCAGCTCCTCGGTACCCGACTCGGCCACGACTCGGCGCTACGCCACTCGGGGCTCCGCCCCCGGGTCTGTCCAGGGTCGTCCCCGGATGCCCTGCGATCTTCTTTTTTGAGCACCGCCCACCCTTGTGTCGGCCTACCGACCAAGGCGTTTCAGCCGACCTTGATGGCTTCGCTTCTTCATCAGCAGTCCGACACGTGCCTGCACGTTGCTCGGGGACTTGTGGGATATGGGTACCCCTGGGCCCACTACTGACCGGATAGCCAGTCGGCCTGGTCCCACGTCTGACAAGGATATGGGCCGACCCCAGGCCAGCCCACAAGGATCCCCGGCTTGATGGACAAGATTGGAGAAGACTTAACCAGCAAGGTATTCGGCGATATCCTCAGATCCCGCCCGGAGATCACGGCAATTATGTTGTAACCGACTTGGATTAGTTTCCTGATTTGAGCCGGACAGTAATTAGAAATAACCGACTTGTAAACCCTAGGCCGTCGGCCTATATAAGGCAGCCTAGGTCGACCCCCTTAGACATCTGATTCCCACGCCATTCATCCATTGTAACCAAGAGCTCGCCGTCGTTCTCTGGAACCTTGCCGAGCAAAGCAATACAAGACCCCGAGCACAGGATGTAGGGCATTATACCTCCGGGTAGCCCGAACCTGTATAATCCCTGTGTCCCTGTGTTACCTCAAGCTCCCTAGTCTCGCGATTGCCCTTTGCCTACAAATCAACCATCTGGGTACCCCCGGGTGGACTGCCGGACATTAGATCCGACAGATAGTCACATACCTCCCCCACACTTGGAGTTTGTAGTGGAAAGCAACATAACTCAAGTGTGTGGAGTTCAAGCTTCTTTTGTAATCTTTCCCAAACTAAGACTCACCGAGATTTTTGTAGCTGATGTAGCTTTATGTTCTTATGCATCACTTGTCCATCGTTCTTCTTAATCTCCACCTGAAATGGTTGGCGACCAAAAATACCTGAAGGAAAATTGATCCTAACAATATGTTCTTGCTTTTATTAAAAGGAAATAAATGATAATCCGGGCTATCTCCCGGCTATGTTTTGTTTATGGTCTGAAGCTAGACCATGAGGAATCCTCACATTGCAGCTATTCTTCGGTGATGTAGTTTCCAAGCTCATCGCCAATTGTTGATGTGTCATTGAAGCTTTAGCTGCAAAGTTAGTGCCACAAATGCAACCATGAAATTTGCAATGTTTATGTTAAACAAATGCATCTACAACCAACCTTCGAAACATTTTATAATTGAGGACTTCAAGGTGGTTGTAGTCCTCGTATGTGATTGTGGCACAAAGCGTGGTAAACTCTAGAGATTTGTTAATTGAACATACTTGTGGGATTTCGAATGAAAAGGTTTCATGCTCATTTATAGAATCCTTTTGCTCGGACTCCAGAGCCAACGCTTCAAGCTTGTCCATGGCCCTTGGGTTCTCCAACTTAATAGTTTCATTGTGCATGATCAGGGTTGATTCTTTACTATTGTCGAGAACAATGTCCCGAGGGCCATGGGGCCAACGCTTTCGCTCAAGCAAGGGTGATGGAAATCGTTCGTGCTCATAGAGATGATAATTCGTGGTGAATGGTGACATGAACATCACCTTCTCGAGTAAGCTATGCTTGGGAGGAGGCTTTGCCTTTGGAATTTCTGGGCAGGAGATAGGAGTGGCAAAAGCAGCTTTCCCAAGCGTGTTATAAAGGCTCCCATGAGATACTTCTCCTTGGAGAAGCCTTTCTAGCGGATAGCCTAGGAGTAGATCAAAATTGAGGGTATCAAAGATGTGGAAATCTAAATTGACCTCGATTTTGTCTAGCGTGATTTCATAGCACTGGTGATCCCCCGACATTGGATGATGTGTCCAAAGGGACAACTTTTGAGGAGCTTGTCGGATGGCCTTAGTGGAACATTTCCTAAGAGATTATGTGCATGACATGATGTTGACCTCCATACTGGGGTTGAAATGGGCTTCTATGAAAGTTCCCCTTATATAACATGGAAGGATTGTGGAAAGTAAACTATCCCAAATTGCTTTGGAAAAGTGCGTCACTCCATCCGACCATTCCTCCTTTATGGCTTTCATGAGAAATGTTTCATTGGGAGGATCAGGAGGATGAGAAAGAGGGAGTGTCGAAGCCTTCTTGTGCCAAGAGTAGTCCGAGGTGTTTTCATGGTTTTCAGATATATTATCCTCGAATTCAAAAGGTAATCCAAAAGACTGAGTTTCCTCTGCCTTAACGGATGGTGCCTTAGGAGCTGGATCTGGACTGGGCAAGGCTCTGGGTAAGGTAGTGGTTACTTGGATGTCTTCTTGCTCAGTTTCATCCATAGCAGTGGGAGAGTGCTCTCGAATCTTCTCCAGGACCTCTCTCACTCTAGCCGGTGTTACATGTAAGAATGATGCTCCGGCGGCTATATCAATGAATCGGGTAGCTTTGCTAGTCAAACCGGACCAAAAATATTGCATAAGCATCAAGTCCGGAAAGCCTAAATCCATGCCAGTAAGGCACAAATCCTGGAATCGTTCCCATGATGTCGCGATCATTTCCTTCTCTTTTTGTTGGAAGATAATGATTTCCTTCCGAAGGGCACAGATCCGATGAAGGAGAAGTACTCCAGACAAAATGAGTCCCATAACTTTTCCCATTCACCGTTCGTTAGCCCAATGGAATGGTCATACGACTTCCTTGCCCTCTCTTTGAGAGAGAACGGGAAGAGCTTCCATCTAATCATTGCTTGCATCACGCCTGATATGACCAAACATGAGCAGAGCAACTCGAATTCGTGCAAGTGATGGTATAGGTTTTCACCATCACATCCTGAGAAGGATGTCTCTTGGACCACAGCTATGAAAGCAAGGCGAAGCTCATAGCTATCTGTTTGTATGGGATTTGACGAGGGGTGTGGCTCCAATAATCCACCCTTTGGAGCAGAGAACACATGGATTTGGGTGAAGTCCATGGGTAAAAAATAAATAAAAGAAAAGAAAATATAAAATAAAAGATAAATGGGCAACCGTAGTTCTTAGACAACACAGCTACCATTCCCTGGCAACGGGGCCAGAAAGCTTATTGGTATTTCTTAAGGTAGCAGATAAATCCGCAAGCGCACGGATACCATTGTAGCTTGCACCCGGAAGTATTCAGGGTATGGAATCCTTAGGGAATGAGAGAGCATTGACTAACCACTAAAGTTGACTGAATCGATCGAGTTTATTTGAAGGCTGGGTAGAGAGCATAACTTAGAACTAAGCTAGGAATATAGCGAAGGGAGTTCTCCTCTGCATGCTTTGGGCATCGTGGTATCCTAGACCTCTAGAAAATTGCCAGCATACAACTCTACGCCGTACTCGTACGAGGAGGATTACAAAGGACGGACACGGCTGTCACCACCGGCCGCCTACCTCTACTAATCCATGGGGCTATGAGGCAAATGAGGGCAGATACATTCCTAAGCACCACGCTTAAGTTAATATCAGCTATCCTAACCTTGGCCTAAGATTGAGATTCTTTTTTGAATAAAGCAACAAACCCACAAGCACAATAAAAAACTCAACTTTCTATAACTCAAAATTAAATACTTAGTTGAAATCCCGGATACTTACTAAGAAGCTCGCATCCGTCGAGGTACAGGTGGAGGGTCGCCGACATGCCGGGACTCCTCCAGACTCTCCCTCACTCTCTCCCTATTTCTACTCTCATTTGAGGAGGGCTTCGCCTTGACTTGTTGCTCCAGCTTGATGATGATCTTCAATGACCGGGGCACAGCTATTTATAGCTTGTAGAGGCGGTTGGGAGTGGACACGTGGAAGATGAGGATGAGCGGACTCAGTCCCAGGTCGGGCAACGTGGGGAGGTCGGCCGACGTTGGATCCACCGCCTTGAGTGGTGCATGGCGTAGATGGACTCCTAGAGGCGGTGGGAACGCACACGAGAAGGATGAGGCCGTTTGGCCTCCGGACCAGGTCGACCGACCTTGTGAGGTCGGGCGACGTGGCGCCGGCACCGATCGGTCCCATTTTCAATTGAGTGACTGTCTTGTGGGTCCTTATGATGGTTCCAGGTGGTATAGCTGTATTTGAGTACGTTTAGTTTGCGAGGTGGGCCCTTCAATCCATGTGACCTCCTCTTGGACCACTCCCATCTCTTGGATCCAACCGACATGGAATTAGTGGCTAGGATGATCCCCAAATGTGCTTCTTTGCCCTGGAGGAAAGTGGGCCCCACTGGGCTCCGAGCCAGGCTCGACCAACCAGGCTAGGTCGGCCGACAGACCTTTTGTGCCCGATTGCCCTCATCTTTTACCAGCCACTATCTGGTAGGCCTTGGAGTCCTACCCAAGGTGACACTACTCCATTTGAGTATGTGTACTTGTGGATGTGGCCCCTTTGATCTATGTGCTTCTCTTGAGGTCCTTCTCGCCTATGGGCTTGACCCTACCTTGGTGCATAGGCAAAGATTGGTCTAGAGTGTCTTTCCTAGCATATATCCAAAGATAGGCGCATTTGGCCTCGGTTGGGCGTCGGCCGACCTGGCTAGGTCGGGCGACGGCCCACCGAGCCCGTTTTGCCTCAATTTCACCTGTTGCCTCCTGCATACACATAGTCACCAAAACTAGTTGAATTTGTTAGATATAATCTCCATAGCTATGGTGAATGTATATTTGTATGTCAGAGTTGACGGTCTGAGATGTGCATTAATGACCGTCAATAGAAAGCAGCTGAAGGAGCTCGGATGCTTATAGATGCAGTGATGGTAACAATCCGATTCCTCATGACTTTCCATTTTTGAAATCATACAATCGTCACTAAAAACCTTACCCCATTTCAGGAGACAATTATTATCCTTCCTGATCCGCAACCAACGCGCACTCAAGAAGCACAAACAGAATCGGCTCAATAGGTGACTCCGATCGAGCCAACTCAAACACTCCAAGCAGAACTACCCAACACAAACATTCTTGCGTTGATACAAGAATTAATTCCCGATTACGTCTGGGAAGGGCAATTCAAACTGGTACCAATCGGTCTTATGTGTCAATATTTATTATATAAATAACCCTTGTTTATTGACATTTTATTTCAGGCTCTCCAGCGATGAGCTTTGCATCATTTGATCTGGACGCTGCAATCGGCGACGAAGAAATCAGTTCAGCTCAATCTTCTGAAACCGTCTCTGATGCAGTCAAAACAAAGCTCCAGGAAATGTTGACTCATCTAGGCAAGAGCATCACTGTTCTGGTGGAAGACACAGAACCAATCCTCCAGCTTTTCAAATTCTAAAAGGCAAACTGCCGTCGGAGCTTGAAAGCACTATCATCCCTGCCGCTTTCATCGAGGGTCACCAACCTCAAGTGTCCACGGCTCGTCAAAGGATATCGCAGTGACTGACTCAGCAGGACCTTGTCAAGAAATGCAATGAAGGCAGTGAGGACCTGAAGATGATGCAGGCTCAAATCAAATCCTTGGAAACCAAGCCAAGTCAGTTGGAGAATCGAATCAAGCAACTTCAAGCCACCGAAGCTGAATTAATCAAAAAACTTGAAGAAGTACGCAAGGAAATCTCCAAGACTCATGAACAACTTGGCTTGATTCCAGCAACCATCGCATCGGCGCAAGATGACCTGCAGAAACACTTAGCCGAAGTCCGCCAAGTCCATAGAAGCATCAAGAATGTCCCTGGCTCTGATGTTGAGGACTTAGAAGTGATTCAACAGATAGATAACATTCGCGTGCGCGTGATTGAGATGTTTCACAAACATTGTAACATTTGAAACTACTGGCTGTACTTGATGAACACTTGATCTGATCCGATGATATTGATCAACGATGAACACTTGTATTGTAAATATTTTTGCTCTAAAGGCGACACATGTCGTATCGGCTATCTTAGTCGACACCACGTAGATTATCGGCTTTACGAATCAACCCAAATACTTGGGTAATATTTCTTTAAATATTTTCTATTAAGCGCTTTCCAAAATTCTTCCCCTTCCAATGTTTTCAAAACATACGCATTTCCAAGAACACACCGATTCACATGATAGGGACCCTCCCAATTAGGCGACCATTTTCCAAACTTAGAACTTTTAGTCCCTATCGGCAAAATCAGTTTCCAAACCAACTCTCCTTGAACAAACTCTTTAGGCTTAACCTTTTTATCATAATATCTAGTGACCCGTGCCTTATTATTTTCAATATTTTCTAGAGCTCTCAAGTGAGTTTTAGCCAAATCGTCCAACTCAAAATTCATCAAACTGTTATATTCATCGGGAGTCAAGTTACCTTGTTCCGATATTTGTCTTGATCCGATTTTGACCTCCCAAGGCAAAACAGCTTCATGTCCATAAACCAAATTATATGGGGGACAACTTAGTAGAACCATGACATGCCATGTAATATGCCCATAACGATTCGGTCAATGTCAAATGCCATCGCCTTGGTTGCTCATCAATCTTCCGTTTGATAATTTTGGTAATGCTTTTATTTGATGCCTCTGCTTGGTCATTGGCTTGCACATAATAAGGAGAAGAATTTAACAATTTTAATACCCATATCGGCAGCAAAATCTTGAAATTCATCAGACATGAACATAGTCTCTTGATCGGTCGTGATAGTTTGTGGTATATCAAACTGATAAATAATATGTTCCTTGACGAATTCCACCATATTCCTGGAATTAGCAATCTTTAAAGGAATTGCCTCAACCCATTTAGTAAAATAGTCAGTTGCCACAAATATAAATTTATGCCCTTTACTCAATGATGGATAAATTTGTCCAATCAAATCAATTCCCCAGCCTCGAAAATGCCATGGTTTGATAATCGGATTCATGATGGATAAATAGTCAGGTGCTCTTTGTACATTCCTAGATTTCTGGCATTCTTGGCAACCTTTATAATATTCAAAATAATCTTCTAAAATCGTTGGACAAAAACAACCCATCTTTCTAATCACCCATTTCATCTTATAAGCCGATTGATGCGCACCACAAGCTCCTTCATGTACTTCATCCATCAAATACTTCTATTCTGATTTACTCAAACATCGGAGCAACACACCATTAATCGTCTTATAATATAATCAATCATCGAGCAATACATATTTAACAGCCATGAGTCTTAACTTTCTAGAGACCTTTTGTGATGGATCCTTAAGATAACTTACAATTTCATACCTCCAATCCCCGATTTTTGGTTCTACCGTCATAATCTCCTGAAAACGCCGATAACCAGAAGCAGCTTGTGCCAAATTATTAGCCTCTTGATTTTGAGCTTTATGGACATGCTCGATATTAACTATCACAAATTCTTTCAGCAACAATCGACACTCTTCAAAATAATGAATCAAAATGTCATCTTTACGCTCATATTTGCTGATTAATTGATTGATCACCAGTTGAGAATTCCCAAAGATTTCAATAGCTTCAGCTCCGATTGCCAACAACAACTTTAATCCTTTAAATAATGCTTCATACTCAACCCGATTAATTATAAAACTTGGATCCATCGAAAAACTGAATTCAAAGTTTGTCCTCCAAGGCGAAATAATCACAATTCCGATGCCACATCCTTGACCACATGAAGACCCATCAAAGAACAATGTCCAAGGCATTGGCTCGACCATTTTAATTTCATCCCCGATGTATTGTGTTATGAAATCAGCCATCACTTGCCCTTTTACTACTTTAGCCGATTTATACTTCAGGTCAAATTCTGATAACGCCAAAATCCATTTTCCAATTCTCACTTTTAGCATCGGCATGGACAATATATATTTAACCACATCGGTCTTATAGACAACCGTGCACTCAGCAGACAACAAATAATGCCTCAATTTGATACAGGAGAAATACAAGCATAAACACAATTTTTCTACTGGCAAATACCTGGTCTCTGCATCAATCAATTTTCAACTTAAATAATAAACCACTCTTTCTTTTCCTTCAAATTCCTGTATAAGGACCGATCCAATTGACAACTCATCGGTCGACAAATATAATCGGAATGGCTTATCCCACTGAGGTGGAATCAAAACTGGCAGTGTCATCATATATCTTTTTATCTCATCAAACGCCTTTTGTTGCCCTTCTCCCCATACAAATTCCTCATTGGCTTTTAATTTTAGCAGCAGAGAGAAAGGACGAATTCTTCTAGACAAATTCGATATAAATCTTCTAACAAAATTAATCTTACCGATCTGACTGGAGGCTCGTCTTATCGGTCAGTGGCTTAGCACCTTTGATAGCCTTCATGCTCTTTTGTCCGACTTCAATCCCCTTTTCATGGACCATAAAACCGAAAAACTGTCCAGCTGATACTCCAAATGCACATTTGTTAGGATTCATCTTCAAACCATGCTTTCTTGTGCATTCGAGAGTTCCCCTCAAATCTGCCAGGTGCTGCTTGTATCCATCAGACTTTACCACGACATCATCAATGTAAATTTCAACAATCCTGCAGATCAATTTATGGAATATATAATTCATTGCCCTCTGATATGTAGAGCCAGCATTTTTCAAACTAAAGGTCATTACAACCCACTCATATAATCCAAGTGCACCAGGACATTGGATTGCAGTCTTTGGAATATCTTCTTCTACCATAAAAATTTGAT
>CM014278.1:9434351-9499726 GCA_004135705.1 Alloteropsis semialata
ACTGGGTTAGCGAGCCAGTCAGGGTAAAAAACTTCTCTAATGAACCCGGCGGCTAGCAGCCTTGTAATCTCTGCCCTAATGGCCTCCTTGCGGTCCTGCGCGAAGCGTCGGAGCTTTTGGCGAACTGGCTTGGCGTTCGCGTCAATCGTCAAGGAGTGCTCGACCACCTCCCTCGGAACACCTGGCATATCTGATGGAGTCCATGCGAATATGTCGGCATTGTCCCAGAGGAAGGTGACGAGCGCGCTTTCCTATTTGGGGTCGAGCCCTGATCCGATCAGGGTGGTCTTGGAGGAGTCGGGGAGCCCAAGCGAGATAGCGCGCACTTCTTCAGCCGGCTGCATTGCGGTCGGTGCGGCTCTTCGCTTGGAGGACTCGGGGATGGAGCCCGGGTCTCCCTGGAAGGTTCTTGCCTCGTGGACCACCTCCATCTGCAGCACGCTGCGTTCGATGCCGGTGCAGAGGTGGAGCCCCTCTTTGTCGCAGCCCTTGGAGAGGTGCACGTCGCTGCGGATGGAGAGGACGCCGTTTGGTGCTGGCATCTTCATCAGCAGATACGTGTAGTTGGGGATCGCCATGAACTTGGCGAGCGCTGGTCTCCCCAGTATGGCGTGGTAGGCGGTGGTGAAGTCGGCGACCTGGAAGTTGAGGTACTCGGTCCTGAAGTTGTCCTGATCGCCGAAGGTGACGGGCAGAGCGATCTGCCCGAGTGGTTTGGAGCCCTTGCCCGGGATCAGCCCGTAGAACGGGTGGAGAGAAGGGGTCAAGGCGTCGAGGCCGATGCCCATGTCCTTCAGCGTCTGGGCGAAGATGATGTTGAGCCCGCTCCCACCGTCGATGAGTACCTTGGTGAGGCGAGCGTTGTGCATGATTGGGCTGAGTACCAGCGGATACTCGCCCACGTCGGAGACCTGGAACCACTGGTCCTCCCTGGAGAAGGTGATCGGCTGCTCGGACCAGCGGAGTGGTTGGATCGGCGATGTGTAGCAGGAGAATATCTCCCGGTCACGTACTTTCTCTCGGCGCTTGTCGTCTACGGGCGGCGGTCCCTCGAGGATGAAGTTCACCTGCCTGTCGACATTCGGGAAAGCAGGGTTCGCGGGAGCCCCTTTTCCCTTGTCGCCTTTGTCGTCATCTTGCGGCGGCAGCTTCCCCTCCTTTTTCTTGTAGGCGTCGGCGAGCCCCATGCAGTCGATCATGCGATGCTTTGGACTGCTTGTGGATGGGGCAGGGTCCTTGGAGCATCTTCTCGAAGTCAGCGCTGAAGTTGGACCGCGGGCGAGGGCCGCTACGGTCCATGGCGGCGACGGTGAAGTCTCTTGAGCGCTTTCGGTCATCCCTCCTGCTTGGTTCAGGTCGGTGGCGGCGTGTGTCCTCCTTCTTCGGGCGATCTTCTCGGCGAGGGGGACGATCATCGTCCCGAGTGCTTTTCTTGCCGTAGTGGAGGCGGACGGCCTCCTTGGCGTTCGCCATCTTGTTCACCCGGCCAAAGAACTCGCCGGAGGTCTTTGGCATGTCCTCGCAGAGGCGCTCAAAGACGACGGAGTCGGCGAGCCATCGAGGAAGTAGCTGATGATCTCGGACTCGGAGCAGCCGGGAACTAAGTTCCGGTTCTCCATGTACCGGTCGGTGTAGTCGCGGAGGCTTTCCCCGCGGTTCTGCTTCACCTTGCCCAGGTCCCAGGCGGTGCCTGGTCGGATGGAGCTCCCCTGGAAGTAGCTCTTGAACTTGTCACAGAGGGTCCCCCAGCTGTCGATGGAGTCGGGCTCAAGGCTGTGAAGCCAGGTTAGCCCCACCTTGGTCATGGCGACGGGGAAGTAGGCGCACATGGAGTCGTGGTCGCCGTTCACTGCGTGGATGGCGATGCTGTACGTCCGGAGCCACAGCGTCGGGTCTGCCTTCCCGTCATATTTCTCTATGCCCGTAGGTTTGAAGTTAGCAGGCATTCTAATGGATCTTACTCGGGCAGTGAATGCCGGGAAGCCGTCGCAGTCGTTGAGGTTCCCGGCGTCCGCGTGTCCTGAGTCGGCGGAGTAGTCTTCCGGGGTGTTAGCCCGGGGCGGCCTGTCTTGTCCGAGTGGAGGCCCGTACTTGCGGTCGAACTCTCGGCGGCGTGCGGCCTCAGCGACCTCAAGCTCTCGGCGTTGGCGTGCGTCGCGATCCAGCCCTGGAGGGCCGTATTCACGGTTGTACTCGGCGCGCCGTCGGAGCTCTTCCTCGTCCCTCCGCCGATGACGGTCGTCAAGGTTCCTTCGGAGATCGCGGTTGCGGAGTTGTTCGCGGAGATCCGGCTGCTCGACCACGTCGCGATCGGCTTCTCGGCGGCTAGCTGACTTGGAGTGGCGAGACGAGGAAGCAGGAGCCCTCTGGGCGTTGATCATACCCGCGGCTGCAGTCAACCTAACCTTGATCCGGTTGAGCTCAGGGGTTTCCGGGATCCCCTCTAACTCTTGGTGTGCGGCAGCAAGGTTGGCCGACGGGGTGGCGTAAACACCCACGCCGCCAATCTCTTGGACAAAGTCGTCTTGGAGATTACGCGTGACCCTGGGGTTTCGGCGTTCTCGCCGCGCGTCGCGGCGTCGTTGCTTCTCACCGTTACGCCCGATCCTGGCGTCACGGTGTGCTTGATCCTCGCCTTGGATCGTTGGTTCGTCGGCGGATATGTCGGAGACGAACATCTCCCGCTTGGCAGGCGTGATCCTCTTATTCGGAGGGAGGACACGTGTCACCCGTGGGAAAGCCGGAGTTGGTTCAGGTGGAGTCGGCGTATCCTGAGGATGAGGATGCTGTGCCGCCGCAACGTCCGGAGTAGATCCGATCTGGGTGGCCGCGATGGGATCGACCGCCCTGATCGCATCTGGAGTGTAGTCGGCGTTCGCGCGTTCGCCGAGTGCTTGCTGGTAGACAGCCCCGCTGTTCCTGAGTCCCAGCGGGAATCGTGTCGGCGAGGCGATGCTCTGGCGAGCAGACTCGGTGAGTTCGATGCATTCACCGATGGAAGTGATGGCGTGATCCATGTCCGCCTCGAACTGGCGTTGGCGTGCAGCCCATCGGCGCCTTCGTTCTTCGGGCGTCTCCTGCACCCTGGGTGACAGAGGCGGAGTGGACGAAGCAGTCGGCGGTATAGGAGAAGGCGTGTTCCCCTCGGATGGCGGGAGAACGACGCCGGCCGTCGCGGTCGCCGAGTTGTTGGCGATGGTTGGCGACGGAGTGGTGATGGTGACGATCCCGTCCGGCGTAGCGTCAAGTCGCGGCGCTGTTTCCTCCGGGGTGGCGTCACGGGTGAAGGAGAGCTCTCCCTCGGGCCCGGCGGTGAAGACCATGGATCCGAAGAAGAACATAGCCCCCTCGGCGATGGAAATCTTCATGGATGCCGGCGTGATGACGGCGGAAGTAGATGCCATCGAGCTTGCAGATTGATCTCGTCGATCAACCCCTACCTGGCGCGCCAACTGTCGGATGTTTGGACCCGGCAGTCCACACAGGGTAGCCTACGTGGTTGATTTGTTGAGGGACAGATCGAGGATCAGAAGTCGATGGTAACACAAGACGCAAGGGTTGAACAGGTTCGGGCCGTCGAGATGACGTAATACCCTACGTCCTGTGTTGGGGGTGATTGTATTGCTGTGTATGAAGTTCCTGAAGGATCTCCGTAGTTGGGTTCTGTCCTAGGGTTGTATGGTTGCTCGTAATGTCGTGGATGGTTGTGTTCTGGAGGGGGGTCTCAAGGCGCCTTATATAGTCCGGCTGCCTTGAGTTACAAGTCGGCTAGAGATCGTAACCTACCCGAAATACAAGGATTCGATCCTATAACGATTACAGATATCTTTCCCTATAATTCCGGCTAGATTATCTTGATCTCTGAGCTTCTTGCGGGATACGCCGTGTTGTTCCTTGCTGTGCGCGCCGTCGCGCCCATCCGGTTCGCCCGACTGGTGGGCCTCCCGACTGGTGGGCCACCCAGTCTGACAAACCGATCCAGTTGCACTCGGATTGGGCCGTCCTTTGCTGGTTGGGCCAATCCGCCTTCTGGGTACCCTTAGGGGTCTACCCCCGACACCAGCTGGGTTGGCGATCCTGCTAGTCCTCCTCCCACGGGGCACATGTGGAATGTAGCGCTCTGCTCCATCGCGGACAAGGCTGATGTAGAGTCCATGATAGGCGTAGAGTGCCCGGCGAGCAGCATCAGTGATGCCAGCCTCCTGTGTCTCCCTGGGAGCCAGTGCGGGGTGATGAGTCCACCACTCACTGCGGTAGTCCACACTGACACGGCCATGTCCATAGTGGCGCTGAAGTAGACGAAGCAGACGACGATGGAAGTAGCAGTCTCCTCCATCACGTGTAGTCTCCACCACCTTCCATCCTGTAGCAGGAGGTG
This sequence comes from Alloteropsis semialata, assembly GCA_004135705.1. Taxonomy (NCBI): domain Eukaryota; kingdom Viridiplantae; phylum Streptophyta; class Magnoliopsida; order Poales; family Poaceae; genus Alloteropsis; species Alloteropsis semialata. The sequence goes on from CM014278.1 coordinate 9,438,730, forward strand.
GGTGGTCTTCCTCATCATCATCAGAGCCATCATAGTCGGAATCCTCTCCATCTGAATCATCACCATCGCCTTCGGGGTCCTCTGGGCCTCCTCCGGCAGCGGCGCCTTCTTGCTTGACTGGAGCTGGTGGCGCTGGTGGTGGAACAACAGGCACAAACTGGTCTTCTTCCTCATCATAGATCTCGACCTCCTCGGGTTCTTCTTCAGCATCCTCCACTGGTGGCTTCTGAACAGGCGGCAGCTCTATCTCTCCAACTGGATCAGGGTTGAAGAACTGCAAGGCATGCTCAGCAACTCTGGGAGGCAAGAACTCTCCAACACACTTGCGCGGAGTGACCTTAGTGCGAGCCATCTATAGAAGAAAGAGAATAAGGAATGAATTAAAATTTTGTAATAGAATAAGATAGATTAATAAGAATAAAGATTTGTATAAAATAACTCAAAGTGAAACAAGAGATTAAAGTAAATTAGAAATAAGGAATAATAATAAGGATAAGTGAAATAATCAAGATTAAAACTTAAATGGAATAAGGACAAAGATAAAATAAGACTCTAAACGACCATTCTAACTAGGCTGCGTGTCCTACAGTCAGCACTGCTTTGATACCAATCTGTCACACCCGGATTTACGAAAAAATCCGAATGCTACTATATGTGTACCCAGGAAGTCCAACACACACATATAACTTTAGGATAACAGAATATCAAAGTAAACCAAGTGCTCGAATACAAAAGAATAGCATCTCAGAATTATTACAAATAAGACTCAAGTCTTTAATCAAAGTTTACACATACGAAAAGATAAACTCTCGTGGCTCCACAAACTCTACAAGGACACCGACTTGTTGACAGCTGCCTAGAAGTTCGAAACATCTTCAGGAAACTCCACAACACCTTCAGGTTCATCTGATTACCCATCCGGGATTTTGTTGAATAATGCAAGTGTAAGTAAACCAACTTTACTTAACAAATATAACACGAGGGATGAAGGCTTAAAAGGCTAGACACGGTTTAATTGCGGTAAGCACTTTTAATTGTTCAATTTTAGCATTAACCTAATTACTACAATGTAATAGGTAATTCCCAGTTGCAACCCAAATTAAGTGTAAGTAGAGAAGTATCATCAAGTCCACCATCATTCCAATTTCATTCCATTTTAAACATCACCGGGGTAAAAGTCACTGTCAAAAAGGATCCAGGCCACTCGTAACCGTGAGTACGGCTGTTATAACAGTTTTACACTCTGCAGAGGTTGTACACTTTCCCCACTAGTCGCGTAAAAGTTCATAAGAACTTTATAACCCAACCACGCAGTGCTAGCCAGGCACATTCATCACACTACCTTTGGTGTGATTGCATAGAGACGCTACGAGACCTTTCAAAATTTACTTAGTCAAGACCAGAGCCCATTTGATTCCCATGGTTGCACTGTTCTCCTGGGTTGCCACTTTAAGATAGACCATAACTAGTGATGCTCAGAACAAAGCACACAGCATATGTTCCAATTTAAAGGTTGATTAAGAACAAAGCACACAGCACATGTTCCGATTTAGGTTGGATGGAGCAAAGCACACAGCACATGTCCAAATTAAGGGTTGCCTAGAACAAAGCACACAGCACATGTTCTAGATCGTGAATTGCCTAGAATAAAGCACACAGCACACATTCTAGAACAAGAGTTTGCTGAGAACAAAGCACACATCACAAGTTCCAGCTACCTAACCATGTTGCTAAAAAGCAAGTTTTAATCATTCGCAAATGATTCATAAGTATCCAAGTATCCTCGTCCAAAGACGGTAAGCTCATGTTGTTTAGCCTAGCATTTGCTACCCAAAAGATGCATAACCCGGTTGAACAAGGAAGTAAGTTTAAGAACACTAGGGATAAACCTAAACAAATTAACTCATGCATGAATGTAGTGATTAATGTGTATAGGTATCAAGGATTTCTCGTGTTATACTTGCCTTCCTCTTGGTACTGCAGCTGCTGCTCTTGCTATTCAAAGTGTTGCTCGAAGAACGGCTCGAACGGCTCACCGGCTAAACATGATCAACAATCACCAACACACAATCCAGACAAGCCAGTACATGCATAACAAGTGAAATAAATTAGAACAGTACACCAATCAACACAAACTGTGGCTAAAAAGCTAACAAAACTATTCTACGCATCACTACGAACACATGAGCGCAAGAATCACTGAAATCGGGGTTAAAACGCATAATCTAGGGCTAAAACAAGGTCTAGGGGCTTGCTGGCAAAGAAACTAAACTTCTAGGGACCTATCTGTGAGAAAACAGGGACCTAAACATAATTACGTATAAAAATAGAAGGCCTAACGTGTAAATATTACAACCTAGGACGGTGGGTTCAAATATTCAAAAGCTCAGGGTTCAAACCGTAAGAAAAAGGACCTAAACCTAAATATTTTTGAACTACACAGGACTGCGAGTTGATTCATGGAAAATAGAGGGGTTTTTCTGCAAAATGGGTGCTGCGTGGCTGGCTTGGCTGGCGTGGCGCTGACATAGCACCCACGTGTCGGCCACGTGGCGCTGACGAGGCGGCGGACCGCGCCGTGGACTCGGTCCATGGGTCCACGGTGGACCGGTTACGGGCCGAAGGGGTACGGGCAGATCTCGGCCGTCCAGATCAGATCGGGCGGCTGAGTTTGAAGCGGGCGGCTGTGGTCACCGGCGGCGAGCGGGGACGGCGGCGAGCGGCGGTGAGCGGCGGCGCTGCATCGAACTAGGGGCTAGGGGGCTCGGTTTTGTGCGCGAATAGGACCGGGAGAACGAGGGGCGCACGATGAGATTACCAGGGGGTCGAGGACGGCGATTAGGCGGTCGAGAAGGGGCTCGACGGCGAACGGCGGCGGTGAGGCTCGGAGCTCCGCGGCGGGGTCGTCCGGGCTCGGTGTCGGGGTTCCGGGCGTCGGGGTGGCCTCCAAGATTTCCTGTGGGCACGGGAAAGGGTTAGGAGCGAGCGCGGCTCCTCCTTGGCGTCGAAATCGAGCGGCGGCGGCGGCTTACCGGAGCGGATGGCACGGCGGCGACGCTAGCTCTCGGGTACGGGAAACGAGGTAAGGGAGGGGGCTTGGGGTAGCTTTATAGGGTGGAGGTTGTAGGGGATAAGCTCGCGCGGAGTCCGGGGCGGATAGGGCCGGGCGCGCGCGCGAATCGCGGTGGCAGTTGGGCGCGGCGGTGTTGGACTCGGCCGGGAGTCCGAGCCGGAGGGAGGGGACGGCCCTGACAGGTGGACACCACCTGTCAGCTGGCGCGGGTGGAAAGCGCCCGGGGCGCTGGGCGTCTTCGGTGAGCGGGAGGCGGGCGCGCGCGGCTGTTGGGCCGAGTGGGCCGTGGTGGGCCGCGGCGCTGCGGGCAGGGGGAGGTAAGGCGGGCCGGCTAGGGAGTTCAGGGACCAAAACCGGACCGGGCAAGAGTTCAGGGGCCAGAATCAAACTTAAACGCAGAAAATCAAATAAACACTCATTCTAAAGCAAACTCAGTGAGGATTTCAAATAGAAATTCAAAACCCATCAATTGAATTGCTAGCAAACAAAAATATGCTCCGGCATGAATGCACATACATGTTTTTCTACGCTTACCTTTGCTTTTAATTTTGGCAAATTTTTAATTAACCCCTATGTGACATGAACAATTCGTAATTAAACATATTAAATCCTAATTTTTATTAAGGCCTAATTTTTAGGGTGTTACATCCACTTGTATCGTAGCCTTATGTCTTTGCAGGACACAAGGACTACAACAGAGAGTAAAACGTGCTCAAACGATAGAAAACATGTCACGCAGATACAACTCCGCGAGCACTGTTAACGACCGTTAGCCGCGTAAATTTGTGAACCGCAAGCGCACGGATCGTGTGTAGCTTTTCCCTTAGAGTATTCCCCCAAGGTTTATCAATCCGTGGAACAAGGGGGTCCCCGTGCTTAACTAAGCACTAATGACGTTGGTAGAAGGTTCTTTTATCGAGTAATGGTATGTGAAAGTAAGAACGATCTAACCAAATCTAGAACAAGAGAGCGATGATAAGGTGTGCATAAGATATGAAGAGCATTTGCCCATAGGGTCTAGGATCACTTCGAGATGCAACCGCCAAGCGAGAAAGAACCAATCTAATCTACCGAAGGTAAAGGTGTGAACCAAGCCCAACACTTTCCCTCCCGCATACTGTCACTACACGAGGGTAATCGACTATTGAACCAAAAGGGACATAGAGTGTTAATGCAATCTGAGCATGTGAGGCAACGAGCGATGCATACCCATAACAATGCTGGCCAGCTATTAAGATGAAAGGCACCATCAACTAGGAACATGATAGATTGAACTCACAAAAGGATTCGGCGATTACAAATCAAGATCTCCTTACAACCCCATGGACAAACAAGGACTTTACCCCATGAAGCTAGGCATGGCGTCGCAATTCGTGGTGTGGAAGCCTCCGGCGAAAGTTGAACTCCTCGCTATCCTTCAACTTGCAGCGGCGCCCGGAAGATGGCTAGGGTTTCCGGTGTCGCCTTTCTCTTGTGTTTCTCTCCAATGACAGCTCTGTGTGTCTCCCAATCCTCTCTCCCTTGATGTGATCGTGTTCTGGGGTATTTGTAGGCGTCTTTGGCGAATGGCGGTGGAGGAAAACCCTAGGGTTGACCTTTACTTCATGCTGAAGAAAGGGAAGCGCGAGCGGGCCCAGGAATGGGCTAGGCGGCCGGCCCATTTGGTCCTAGGCCGGTCTGCCTGGCCCTTTTCTGGCCTGTCTCGCCTCCATCTTTTGCGTGCCGGCCTTCCTCCTTAAGCCTTGTCCGTGTATGCATTTAGGTCCATGATCAAACTCCTCCAAATATGTCGTATTTCTTGTCAAATCACAATATGCTCCAAAATACAAGACATTCAAAAACGGGGCTATTTCAGGTGCCAAGTGGCGGGTTAGTATATGAATTAGTCCAAAAGCATTATCAAATCAGCACTAAAAGTGAACCATTAACGAGTAACGACCGCCAACAATCCCTCCATGCTTAGCTTTTGCTCGTCCTCAAGCAAATCAAGCTATCCGTTTCTCCCATCGTGGTTGCACAAAAGAACTTGCTCTGCAAATCATACATAAGCAAATGAGTCTAACCAAGTCCTTCAAGTAAACGTTAGAGGAGCGGCAAGGATAATCATAGTATGGGCGTTCAAAGATTTATCCAAATAGCGGCCTAGCTCTCCTTCAGCTCGGTTCTGGTTCATTTTTTCTGTGCTTGTTCCTTGCTTCTTCCAAAAATTATATTTTATACAAACTTCGCCCAGAAACAGAACAAATCTTTAGTAGTGGGTTGTGTTCAAGGAACAAGGTAATAAAACAAGATGTATTTGGGTTCAGGTTATGGAATTCGGTAGATCATATGAGTTGTTCCAGCGAAGAACCCTCAATACCGAATATTGACGAGGCTAGAAAATAAGAGATGAAATAGCACGGGACATGATCATTGCTCGAAATTAAAACTTCCAAGAGAAAGAGATCCTAAATTAACACAATGCACCTCTATTGCTTATAGTGGAACAATTATAAAGAGGTCTTGGATGGTAAAGGATATAACTCTCAACTTGTCAAGAACTTATCAACCTTGCATTTGCCGGGGTTTTTACAAGAGTAATAAAATAAATTTCCTCTAATTCTAGCCTTACTTGCAAGTATTATCAAGGCCAAGCACTAGTTCAAGATCGGGTATGGGTATTTATACGGACAAACCAAATAGTAAGCTCCACAACTAAGATTCCAATTCCAAGTCAATGCTCATGAACAAATGCTTAAAATAAATAAGGCAAAACTAAATGCATAAGTAAATTCGCTCGATCCAACAATTATTCAAAAATAAAGACTCTTTTTATTGATTTTCTTGACTCAACAATAATTTAAGACTCTCACACACGCTAAATTAAGACTCATCAAGCAACTCCAACTAACTCTCAACGAAAAGAGAGTAAAGAAATCTAGACTATGAGCCGTCGCATTTCCACCCCATGCTTAAAATTTACGACGTCCTCGTCGCAAAGGAAAAAGTTTACACGGGCGGGACGCTCGTAGATACCTTTAACAGCACCTCGGGCAATTACATTTAGGGCGGCTACTTCTCCCCTCTCCATGCTTCCTTAGATTTCCATGCATACCAAAGAGTGTCCTCACGTTGCGATTGAGGAACTTGAAGTCTTCGTCCGACTGCCGCTTAAGATCCTCCAACTTTTGAGTTAGCACCTCGATCATTTGGAGGCACTCATCAAGAGCTTCAAAGAGTGCTTGGATATTTTGTCAACATGGACGCCAACACCCATTATGGCACTCAGAGGAGTCTGGATCATCGCCGCCTTCAGGTTCTTCTTCTTCTTGCTCGTCGCGGCGGTGCTCCTCCGGCTTGTCGTCCTCCTTGGGTACCTCCTCCCATACGTAACCGTCGTCGTCATCGCGCCCGGCGGCGCCCCATGAAACGGCACTCCGGTCATCTTCCCAGTCGCTTTCTAATCCGAAGCCCTTAGGCTCGGGGGTGTTCTCCACGTAGCTCTTTCTCTTCACGCTATGGAAATCCCAATACCTGACGGGGATCTTGTTAAAAGGGGGCCTAGTATTGAAGCCTGTTTCTCCAATCATGTAAGGTATTCAGATGCTACAATGACAAAACTCCTAAAATGATTAGTCTGTTCTAGTGCAGATTGTGCTCCCAGATCCAAAATTTGAAACAAGCGCTACCAAGGCCGACCTACCCGATTCGCCGTCACTTCTCAGACGGGCCCAGAGGTTATCTCGAAATGCACAAACCTTCTACCCGAACACCGACCGACGTGGTGACCCTGAGCCCGATCTACCTGGTGCCGACTCTCCGCTGGACGTTGCTACCGAGCGCGATAATGATGACCATCTTATTTTGCACACCGATGCTGCAAGAGAGCTCATGGCCTTGGTGTGCAAAATTGTTGACGATCAAAATTAGCACGATAGAGGTTTGCTTGCAATTTTGGCAAACCGGTAACACCGGTTTTAGAAACCGGTAGGACCAAATTTTGCAATATTATCAAATTAGCATTTTTATTGCACCATTCCGTAGCTTGCGTCGAGACCATCAAAATGCATATATAGAAAGTCCGATTTGGAGTTCGGACGAGAGAGTTATGGCTTCGAGAAAATCTTCAGCTGGACAAAACCGGTGAAACCGATTTTGTAAATAGATAAAACCGGTTTTGGTTACTATGTCTGATATGGCGGCACAAACCAGTGGAACCGGTTTGTCAAAGCGGTGGAACCGGTTTTTGGTAGAGTCCTAGTAGATTTGGAGATCCGTGTGGAATATGACTTGTAAAAGGATTTCCTTGCGGGGCAAGACCTCCCCACCCTATAAATATAAAGGGCCACGGCCGATTGAGGGTTTATCCAATCGATCAAATACAAGTGTCTTTACTTTTTATTCCTTCCAAACCCCAACTTTTCCAACCCCCTCTGCTGTTCGTACTTCGTCTCTACGGCGTTTGACGGCGTTTTGAGTGGCCTGCCGATCTCAAAACAACACTAGGCGCGCCAGCCTTGACGGGGTCCCCCTTGGGCCAGCGTTTGTAGGTCGACGCAGCAAACACTAGGAAACCAGATTTGTTGGTTTCCTAAACCAGTTTTGCCGGTTTTGGTTTGGTAGGGAGCACTGCCGGTGATCGATCCGTTGCGCATCTGCGCGAGCTAGCGCGATTTTTGGTGTGTTGGCCAGAAAAAGCTTCAACACATTTTTGGCGACTCCGCTGGGGAAATTGCGGATCTTGGTTGCATTGACTGGTCTACCTAACCCTAGCCAGATGGGCTCTATTTCAGATCTGGACAAGGACAACATCGTTGACAACATCGTTGCGCCTTCCTTGGAGGAGCTCAGCGAAGAGGAGCGTCAGAAGTTTGAAGCAGCCTAGGAGTACATCAAGAAACAATTCATGATGGGGCTGAAGAAGGATCGCCAGGGCACATTTTCAAGAGCACAAGAATTTGTGATGCCCGCCTTCAAGATTGATAATCGGGAGATTGAGGTAATACCCACTGTAAGCAATTCATCGTTTACTCCGATTAATCAACTTGCAGTTACCTTTGATTCTATAGATAGGAAAAGAATGAATCTTTTTTCTAGATTATCAAAAAGGTTGGATCAATTAGAAAAAGAGGATTGTGTTAGTAGTTCTATTTCTTATGATATTCCTCATATTGAGCAACATGAGAAGATTCAGACTAGTTCATCGGCTATGCTAGAGGAATCTCCTAAAAATTCACAGCATGGCATGCCGATAAACTTTTCTCCAGAGCAAACGGTGCCAAGACCATCGCAACTGCCGAATACGACAAAAGCGGTATTACTGGTTTCTAAAATCGGTACCTCCGGTTTCTTGGTGGCATCTCCTGGACAGTCTGAAACAATGCATTATGTCCCATTAAATTATATGCCTCATGTTACTCAGTCGGTACCACATGTAGCTACAACGCATCAAGAATTAAAATTGACAGATCTAACATCGGTTAGGCAACAGGAGAATGAATCTGTTTATGAATACATTAAGAGATTCAAAGAAATAAGAAACCATTGTTATGATGTGTCAATTTCTGATAAAGATCTTGCCGATATTGCTTTTGGTTTAAGATCTATTGTTAAAGAGAAACTTGAAGGCTTTGATCTTTGTTTGATCAATCAAGTCCTAGTACAGGCATTAGGCGTAGAATTACAAATCAATAAAGATGCTTATAGAACTCATCAGTCTAGTTTACATGTGAAAAATAATAGTTTAGACGATGAGAGAAAAGGTGATTATGTTGCTGAATTAGTTTGGCCTTCAGAAGATAAAGTATACACATGTCCATCTCTTAAGCTGATTCCTGAGGATCGGCAAGAACAAATGCGATTTAGTTTTGATGTTTCTAAATGTGATCATATATTTGATGAGTTGTTAAAACATGGAAACATCAAGATGTCTCACGCTATACCTCCACCTGAAGAATTGAAAGGGCGTGCATATTGTAAATTTCATAATTCTTTTTTGCATGGTACTGTTGATTGCAATATTTTCCGTCGGCAGGTGCAATCGGCCATAAAAATCAAGGACGATTGAATTATCATGATATGCTAGTGGATAAAGTTTCTCTCTCTGTCAACGCCGTTGATGTACAGCAACCCAAGGTATTGGTTCGGCCACATCAAGCTGAAGCAACCAAGGGGAAAAATGACATCATCAGTGAGGAGAAGCCTAAAAATTTAAAAGACAAGCATGTGATCAGAGAGGTAGTATCTGAGAAGACTCCTGATGGTAGAGAAACTTTCAAAGTCACTACAAGGACTTTGGAGCTCGGGGGGCAAGGATCTTTGCAAAAACCATTTGAGCCGGCTGCGCAGGCCAAACCGGTAAAATCGGTTTCTGAAACCGGTAAATCCGGTTTTGGGCAGCACCATGACAAAGTTCTTAAAACTAGGTGTCCCGAGATTGGAACTTCGAAACTGAACTTGGCAAAGCATCAGGAGACATATACAAAGAAGAAATCAACCCATGATGAGCTATTGTCCAAGTATGTGAATCAAAAGGCCGTTACTAGTGATCGGCCGGTAAAAAAAAGAACATGGTCACCTATGCGTCAAGGGAGACATACTTCATCTCAGAAGGGAGCTACCAAGCAGCAAGGTGATTTTGTCACATTGCATCCTCTTCAGAACTCACATCAAGACATGTCATGGATTCCTCCGACTTCTTCTAGTTTGTCGTATCCGGCATGGGATTTTAACAAGACGTGGTGGCCATATTATCCAATGTTGTATTCACCTTTCTATACAGGATGGGATAAATCTAAGAAGCCAGTTTATGATGAGATGTTGCATTCTACACATGACCGTTTGACACCACATCAATCAGGTCAAGACGAATAGAGCAAATCCGGTGGCACCGAATTGCCAAACCGGTTACACCGGGTTTCCGAGGGAAAACATACAACTCCTCCAAAACGAATTTATCGTGTCAAGCAAAAGAAAGTGTGGAGGTGCAAAACATGGATGACGACATAGAAAAGACTACTGGTAATGATGTCACACAGGTTGGAGGCATTGATATGATTTCAAAGGACGACGGTAAAAGACCAATTGTAATTGACAATAAGGTTAAGACGTCAGTCCAGGAAAAATTTGCTGCTAATCATGGTGAGAACAATAAAACTAATAATACTTCTAAGTATTTCTTGCCAAGATGGTGCCCTCCAGGTTTAACTCGTACACAAAAGAGGAAATTGCAGCGGCTTTGATTTCAGGAGAAGAAAGAGAAGGAATTGGAGAAACAAAAGAATGAGAACTTGAGCAAGGATATACCGATGGTTCCTCAGAAGGAGTGGAAGATCAAGCTTGGTGTTTGCTCTGCAGCAAAATCGGTTGGACCGGATTCAGAACCGGTGGAACCGGTTTCCATGACAACAGAGGCGGATTTGGTTAACACAATATAGGTTCCTCTAATTCCCAATTTTATTGCTCTTGATTCAATTCATTATGATGAGAAGTTGTCATCGGATTCCCAGAATAAGGACGATGAACAATTATTGAATTATGAGTCATCCTCTGAGCATATGAATATTAATCTTAATGTGGTGCGCTTGCCTTCGGAGGAGGGGATGGCTTATTTTGATTTTGGGCCACAAGAAGCTATTTTTCAAAAGCCCAAGGATAATGATAATCATCTGAAATCTCTATACATGAAAAGTTATATCAAAGGGAGGTCAATTTCTTGGATGCTGGTTGACAGTGGAGCAGTTGTTAATTTAATGCCTTATACTTTGTTCAAGAAATTGGGATGTTCAGATGGTGAGTTGATCCACACTGATATGGCTTTAAGTGGTGTGGGAGGAGATGATCCTATAAGTGCTAAAGGAATTGTTTTTATGGATCTCACTATTGGAAGCAAGACATTGGTTGCTGCATTCTTCGTCATTGAGACCTAAGGTAAATTTAGTTTGATTTTGGGACGTGATTGGATACATGCGAACCAGTGTGTACCTCTAGCTTGCATCAATTCTTGATACAATGGATAGGCGATAAGCTAGAGATTGTGCATGGTGATACATCGGTTTACGTTGCAGCTGATGGTTCTACTAAAGGTGTGCATGGTAATTTTAAGTGCTTGACAGGTGTAGACGTTTCACATTGTGGGTTTATAAGGTCTACATGAGATGGTTTTATTCTTTGTCACAGTAAAGCCGATTGAAGGTCGGTTAGACCACTTTTGTATGAATTGAATGAATATAAGTATAGAGTGGTTGCTGCAAAGAATTAGACACCATCGGGCATATGTGTAAAATTGTTGAGCAAGATTTTGCAAGAGATGGCCGGTATTTTGTGATATCGCCCTTAGAGTAAAAAGGCCAATGGATTATGTGTTAAACATCGCCCTTAGTGTTGTTTTGTGCTTTTATGTTTTCTGCTATGCAAGCTTTACCAGAAAACAGGGGCGCATATGTTGACGATAAAAAATGGCACGATAGAGGTTTGCTTGCAATTTGGGCAAATCGGTAACACCGGTTTTAGAAACCGGTAGGACCGGATTTTGTAACATTATCAAATTAGCATTTTTATTGCACGATTGCGTAGCTTGCGTCGAGATGATCAAAATGCATATATAGAAAGTCCGATTTGGAGTTCGGACGAGAGAGTTATGGCTTCGGGAAAATCTTCACCTGGACAAAACCGGTTCATCGGTTTTGTAAATAGGTAAAATCGGTGGCGGCTTGGAACCAGTTTGTCAAAGTGGTGGAATCGGTTTTTGGCAGAGTTCTAGTAGATTTGGAGATCCGTGTGGAATATGACTTGTAAAAGAATTTCCTTGCGGGCAAGACCTGCCCACCCTATAAATATAAAGGGCCACGGCCGATTGAGGGTTTATCCAATCGATCAGATACAACTATCTTTACATTTTATCCCTTCGAAACCCTAACTTTTCCAACCTCCTCAGCTGTTCGTACTTCATCACTATGGCGTTTGACGGCGTTCTGAGTGGCCTGCCGATCTCAGAACAACCCTAAGCGCGCTAGCCCTGACGGGCTCCCTCCCGGGCCGGCGTTCGTAGGTCAATGCAGCAAACCCTAGGAAACCGGTTTTGTTGGTTTCTTAAACCGGTTTTACTGGTTTTGGAAGGGAGCGCTGCCGGTGATCGACCCGTTGCGGATCCACGCGACGTAGCGCGATTTTCGGTGTGTTGGCCAGAAAAAGCGTCAACAAAAATATTTCAAATCTTGGGACTCCAAAACAAACCCATAAGCTTCCATAAACACTGTGATCGGCTTCCATAAACACATATCTTGATTGTTTATTTACTGCAGCATCGGTGTTTATGGAAGCTGCAAGAAAGCTCATGGCCTTGGTGTGCAAAATATTTCACATCTAGGGACTCCAAAACAAACACATAAGCTTCCATAAACACTGTGATCGGCTTCCATAAACACATATCTTGATTGTTTATTTACTGGAGCTTATCTGTTCACGTGCTCATCTTGAGTTTATATCCCAGCCAAAAGATTCTTTGAATAAGTCAAGAAAAACGTGAAAGAAAAAAAATTCTCAAAGGACCACCGAAGACAACACATATATATGCTGTCGCAGTCCAACCGACCTAGCACTTGTCATTTTGGGCTGGACATTTATGCACCGACGCCGCATTATTTTCATGTACAGACCACATAATGCCACCATGAGTGGATTCAATTACTAGCTCACGCACATCACAATGTGTGGCAAAGGACTAGGGGCGTGTTTAGATGCATGCATTTTGCATAAAGTTTTCACCTTGAGAATCGTGTCAGTTCATTTCTTCTCTCTGTGCACGCGGTCTAATGCATAAACTTTATGCAAAATGCATGCATCTAAACACACCCTAGCTTCTACCCAACAATGGCAACTAACTCGAATCAGTGATGATTGTCCTACGTGCCACAAATGTTTTAGGTCCACTGAAGACAACATAGTACTGCTCCTAGCATTAAGGGCCCGTTTGGATCCTACGGACTAAAGTTTAGTCCTGTCACATCGGATGTCTTGTTACTAATTAAGAGTATTAAATGTAGACTAATTACAAAACTAATTGCACAGATGTAGGCTAATTGGCGAGACAGATCTATTAAGTCTAATTAGTCCATGATTTGACAATGTGGTGCTACAGTAACCATTTGCTAATGATAGATTAATTAGGCTTAATAGATTCGTCTCGTGATCTAGCCCAGGATTCTGTGATTAGTTTTATAATTAGGTCATGTTTAGTTCATCTTAATTACCATCACAATATTCGATGTGACATGGACTAAACTTTAGCCCAAGGATCCGAACACCACCTAAGTGTGACAAACGATAGCTTCTACCCAACAATGGCAATAAACGTGAGACAGGGATGCTTGCCCGTGTGCCACACACGTTATCGGTCCAGTGAGGCTGTCCTTACTCGTCATACTCTATTTCCATCATCTAAAAGGAATATTCTATCCTGGTCATCGAGATTCTCTCCTCTATACTCATTTCTCCCGCACCCATCATCCTTTATATCTCATACTCTATACCAACTACCCTATATTTTATTCAACCATCTCCTCTCAATAAACACATTTCTTCATAACAGAATAATTTCTAAATGATGAAAATAAATAGTAATACAATTTTTTAATTAAATAATAATGGTTATTCTCTTTTATCTTTTATCTTTTTTTTCCTTTTTCTCATTTTTTCTCTTTTTTCCTTTTTCTTTTTTTTCTTTTTCCCCTTTTCTCTCCTATTTTCCTCCCCAAAGGTCCACTCCTCATCCGATCCACTCCGCAGCCGCCCCTCCCTGTGCCCCTCTCCACGCCGCCCCCTCCCCTCGCTCCCTCCGCCTCGGGGGCGCGCCGCCCCTTTGCCGGCGAGCCGCGGGCCGCGCCACCCTGCCTCCCTCCCCTAGCTGCCCGTGAAGTACAGGTGCCCCACTCCCTCCCTACTCGGTGCCTTCCTTGCGTTGCGGCGGAGCGGCGGGAGCCGCGGAGGGAGAAGCAGGAGCAACATNGGCGGCGGTCCTGCGGCGGAGGAGAAGAGCGGCGCGGCGAGGGGGAGGAGCCCCTCCTCCCTCCGCGCCTCCGACATAAGCGAGCTCGGTGGCCGGCGCAACAATGTTCGGTGTGGCCGGACGCTGGTCGGCTTCCTTCTCCGCGGCGAAGGGCGCGCGCGGCCCGGCGTCCCCGTCGGCCTCCTCCGTGTCCCTCCCCAGCCATCCCCGGCCTCCCTCTTCGGCGGCGGCAGCTCAAAGCGGCGGTGGCAGCTCGAGTGGACAGGGCCTGGATCCGGGGTGCGACGGCGTGACGAGCGGACGCGACGGCGGATCCTCCGGCGGCGGCGGCGTCTTCCGCTCGACGGCCTCCCTCCCCGACTCCCCGGCCATCCCCGCGGCGGACCCTTTCGAGAACACGTGGGAGTGCAAGGTGGGGCCCACGGGTCCGCTCCACGTCTGCGATAGCGGAGATCCTCTACCTCGCTTGCAGTAGCGGACGTGGGAGCGTCCTCTTGCGTAGCGTATCGGATAGAGGAGCCCGATGCAGCTCCTCATCCGCTAAATTGCTACTGGAGAATGCGATAGAGTATCCCAGTGCGGACAGCCTGAAGGCAAGCATATCTTGACATTCCTAGATTAATACTGGTCCACATTAAATTTTGAGGTGGTAGTCCAACAACCTTCTTTTGATTAAAGGAGAGAGCATATTCAAACCAAAGATAATTATAACAACATGTTTCTATACAATAATAGGGTGTCGGTGGATAAGGGCATGTATAATAGTTAGACAACAGCCGTCTATAAGAGTCCACAACAGCAAAATAATATAATATGACCATCATTAAATGAGTAAAGAGTTTATTGTTATCTACTATCTCGTCTACTGCTCTAGCTCGTGCAACCAGATAAAATAACATATCACACCGACACTAAAATAAACAATCCATTATAAAGTTGTCAGTGCATAATTGTGTAGCATGGATATCACATATTGCCACAGTTAGAGGATGCAAGTGTTAGGTCACTTATATCATTAAGTGTGATAAAGGATTAGCGTCTACAATGGTACAAACTCAAGACAATGATGCTTGTCCGCGTGCCACACATGTTCTAGGTCCACTGGACGCAAAGTCACAAACATATCTTGACACTCCTAGAACAATACTGGTCACACTAAATTTTGAGGTGCTAGTGCAACCAATCTTCTTGTGATTAAAGGAGAGGGTAATAATAATGAGGTTTAGTATTGACGTGTTTCTCAAAGATAAAATTAAAATAATACGGTGTAGGTGCATAACGTGGATCCTGGATATCACTTGTTGTGGCCATATCAGTGGATCCAAGGGCTAGATCATCTATATAACCTATATAGATGCACCCCACTAAAAGTCATTAACTCTATTTCTCTCAACATGCAAGCTATATATCCACGTCACAGAGAAACCCGCTATATCAGACGCCACGTCGCCATCCACTAGAACCATCTATTTATGTCTTTCACCAATTTTCTATGACTAATAATATCCATGCATGCAATTTATTAGTCTTTGTGAGTACCACGCTACAAAATTGCCACATTAGAAATATCTAGAGTTTACAAAATGAACAAATCATTTCAGAGACATTCTCTCTCTACAAAATGAACATGTTTTTATGTATAATGTCGTTTGCAAAAGAATGTTGCTTTGCAATCATCTTACTATTTCTACTGTCAAATTTCACCATAAATTTCCACAGAAACGCGCGGAGTTTCACCTAGTTCATATCATTTTTGTGACAAAGGACTAGTTTCTACCCAACAATCGCAATAAACGTGAGACAGTGATGCTTGCCCTCGTGCCACACGTGTTATTGGTGCAGTGAATGCAAACATATCTTGACACTCCTAGAACAATACACATTAAATTTTGAGGTGGTAGTCCAACCAACCTTCTTGTGATTAAATGAGAGAGCATATTCAAACCAAAGATAATTATAACGACATGTTTGTCGATGAAAAAAATAAAATAATACGGTGTTCCTCGATAAAGGCACGTACAATAGTTAGACAACAGCCTTCTATATGGATCCACAATAGCAAAATGATCTAAGGTAGCTATTATTAAATAAGGAAAAAATGTGTTGCTATCTACTATCTCGTCTACTGCTCTGGCTCGTACTCCCAGACAAAACAACATATCACATAAATAGTAAAATAGACAACACATTATAAAGTGGTAAGTGCATAACTGTCTAGTATGGATATCATATATTGCCACAATTAGAGGATGCAAGTGTTAGGTCACTTTTACCATTAAGTGTGACAAACGATTAGCGTCTACGATGGCATAAACGTGAGACAGTGATGCTTGTCGGCGTGCCACACATGTATCTGTCCACTGGACGCAAACATATCTTGACACTCCTAGAACGATACTGGTCCATATTAAACTTTGAGGAGCTAGTGCAACCAACCTTCTTGTGATTGAAGGAGAGGGTAATTATAGTGATGTGTTTCTCAAATAAAAAATTAAAATAATATGGTGTAGGTAACGTGAAACCTGGACATCACTTGTTGTGGCCATATCGGTGGAACCAGGTCATTCATATCATTTTGTGTGACAACGGACTAGCTTCTACCCAATAATTGGTGGCAATAAACGTGAGTCAGTGACGCTTGTCCCACATGCCACATATGCTATAGGTCCACTGAAGGAAACATACATGACCACATATGCTATAGGTCCACATATGCTATTCGTAGATGAATACAGGTCCACATTTACTTTTGACGTGGTAGTCCAACTAACCTACTTGTGACTCGAGGAGAGAGGATACCCAAAGCAACAATAAACATAGTGAACTGTTTCTCTAAGAAAAATTAAAATAATCAGGTGTCGGTGCATAACTACGAAACCTGGATATCAATTATTGCAACCATTAGTCACTACTTCATGACTATTATCACAGCCATGTCGGCCGGGTTTTCCACGGCCGGTTTTCATAGCTGATTAAAAAAACACAGCGCTAAAAATAATCATTTTCACAGCAGGTTTTGAATCGGCGGTTTTATGTTTTTATAAGGCCATTTCACAACCAGTCCATGTTATAAACCTTCTATGAAAATGTTTTAAAAATCATATAGAAAATCAAATAGGAACAAGAAAGTTATACCCAAACGGGGGCAACTGACAATTTTCGAAGATAGTTCGTGTTATGTGCTGCCTTACAAAATAATATGAAAAGCTGTTTAAAAAAAATCAAATGGCACAAAAAAGAATTATACCAAGACCACGTCCCGTGGACACGCCACCATCTCTTCTAAAGCCACAATTTTTTGCATGTCATCACTTTTTGCAATATGTTGCCTCCTCTAGAATTCAAGGCCGCCAACTTTTGGTTCGTGCAAGCCTCCCCTAAGCTCTGCACCACACTATCTCATGTGATTGGTTGGGGGATGAAATTCTTATAATAACATTTTTAGATCCTAACGTCCAATCAGGCTGTGATTTTTGTGGTTATCTCTCATATGTTCTTAGTTGAGGGGAAGAATATCTGAAAAATAATAGAAGAAGAAAAAAATTGGTGTACTGAAAGTTAATTTAAAAGTACAGAAAATTCTTTTAATACATAAAAAATAGCAAATGATTTCACAAAAATTGAATTTCTTCTATGGCAAAATATATGCAGTATAAGACATGTAAAAATATTTCCATGTAATATGAGCAAAAATAAGTTTTCCATAAGATGCATGAAAGAGCGAGATATGTACGTGTCTATAAACAACGTATAACATAATTTTATTAAAATAAGTTGATTTTTTTAAGGAAAGGTTATCCACCTATAAAAGGAATCCATGCCAATTTTCATATTTTTATATAATTGGTACAAGTAAATCTATATAATAAAATGTGAATTACCCACTACTCTATACACCCTCATTTGGACCGGAACGAAAACCTCATTCGTGCCTATGATTGAACCGGCACCATGAAGCTGATACGAATGATGATGGCTATTCATGCCAACTTTGAAGCCGGCATAATTGTTATTCGTGCCGACGGCAAATAGCAGCGACACAAATAAGTCCTTATTCGAGTCGGATCTAATCCGAGCTAGGAAGAATAGTCAGCACAAAAATTTAGAAACAAAACAATAAAAAAGAATGTCAAGATGGTCACCTCGAACTACCCCTCACTAGTTACAAGTCATACATTTTTTACACAAAATACGCGCATGCGGTATCCAGCCTTCGAACCACAGTCTCCCCCCTTGCACGAGCCTTCATTACTATCATCTCACCTATACGTTTATGAGGACATGACAACCATGGATATGGCCATAATTATTTGTTTTAGAGGAGTCCAACATGGATGTCCAAGTCAAGAAGAAGGCCTAATGCTAATTCGGTTCGAGGCCCTAAGGTGGAGGCCCAAAACAACTCAAGTTTGAGTTCACGCTGGAGTCCAGGAGTAGCTCGCACTAAAATCGATGTCCAGGTCGCATACGGAGTCTGTTTTGGATGTTCTTTATATGGATGGAAAGATAATTTCATAGAGCTTCCAATGGGACCGGTTCAGAATCGTCGAAACAAGTGGACGTCCAGAATCTGTCAGGGTGCTGTGCCACCGTCTTTTGGGTCGTTGGCCCGTGTATCGTGTCGGAGCCCATTGGGGCGAGTCCAGGGTGCTATGCATGACCTAACCCTCATATATTCAGTAGCCGCCGCCATATTAGGGTGTGGGTTTTGTTTATTCAAGTTTTTGAAGTCGAAACTGTGACAAGTTCATTGTAACGATAGCGACAAGTCCGTTTACAGTGATCCAGGGCCCCCGTTCTTATTCTACATCCCTGTGGCAATTAGTCCTTTGTTGTTCAGAGCTTGAACCCCATATCTTTTGCTTCATATTGATCTGCAATTTCAAATTGCGTGTTTCACTTTCTTGCTTGTGTTCTTCGATTCGCTTGCAGGGAAAGCCTTCTCGGTGAGGTCAATCAAGATGTGCTTGGTTGATAACCAACGGAGCAGTGGTGTAATGGTTGCAGTGTTCGAATCATGTATGATTTGAAGCCGGATCGCCAATGTCGAGTTCTCCACCAATCGAATTTACCCTCTACCTCTCGGCCAGCGCTTTATCAAGTGGTATCAAGATTCAGGTTGTCCGTGAGGTATTATCGTGTTTTACCCTTTAGATTCATTAGTGCCCATCACCTATAGTCCACAAAAGCCCTAAAAAAATTACACTTTCCGCTGTCCTACCGCCTTTTTGTGCCTCGCAATTTTTCTTCATAGATTTCTTTTCTAAATTTTAGTCCCTTGCTGTGTCATTGTGTACGTCGTGTCTAGATCTGTTTCTTAATCTCTGGTGTCAAGTGCATGTTTGCTGTGTGCTAGTGCTTTGTTTGTTGCATGCAGCGGAGTTACAAGAAGTACTATTGCTGCAAAGAAATTATTTTTCTGAACATGGTGTTCCCAGATTCTTTTCCGACATCAATTGTTCTTGTACACATATGAGAGAGAGGAAAAAAATCAGCTTGGTAAAAAAGAATAAAAAATTGAGACAAAAGCTTTGTTTGCCGTGAGTCGTCATGACCATGCTTTTCTAGTTTGGAATTTCTTGTGGCAACATTATGTTAAATTGAGTTGTAAAACTTTAAGTTGTTGTACTTTTGAGTAAGAAAAAAATAGAAGAGTAAGAGGCAAAAAGGTGCTGAAAAAGTGAAGAAAAATCCACACCGAAAAGAAAAAAAGAAAGCAAGAAAGAAAAATAAAATAAAAAATTCAGAAGTGCTTGCATCCTTTGAGTCCTTTGCTGAGTTTCTTTCGTTGCTTGCTTCAACTAGGTCCGAGACAATTTTAGGCCAGCGACATAGACTAGCCTGGGACTACTTTTCAGTCTTGCAATTCTTACTTGAATAATTGTTATTCCTTGCTACCATATTGTGCCTACCCAAAGCTCCACATATATACTTCTGTCAGCACAGGTTCTCCTTGCAGCTGTTACACCCAAGCTTGACAATAGATTGTGCCATCCTGTTGGCTTAGGTAAGAACACTTGCAAGACGGTGGTAAGCCGCTTCAGATATTACATTCCACCTTCACCACCACCTAGTAGTTGCTAGTTGATAGGGATAATACTTTTATGTTGTCTTTTGCTGTCTTCTAACAATGACAAGTTGTTCGTATCCACAAACTTATGAGGGTATAGGTGCTGATGAGTACATTGAATGGGAAATCACTATAGACAATATTTTTGCTACTCGCTTTATGTGTCCAAGGAGGAAGGTCAAAAATGCAGCTAGTGTTTTGCGACATTCTCCACTATCTTGGTGGGAGTCTGTTGACGTCCAAAAGGTCAGGCGTTGACTCTCAGAAAGTAACACTGTGGCCTAGAAGATTTGCTTCACTTCGGTGCAGGTCCAAAATCTTGAGGTTTGTGACGTGCCAATCAATTTGACCTGAAATTAACAACGTAGATTTTAATCAGTAAACCAAAAGGAACTCATCGGCCAAAGCCCCGATTCATTCCAGCGATCGGATCAGCGTAGAAAGAAGTTCGATGCAAGCATGAACCATCAGCCTTGAGTCCGATTCCTGATGATATGAAATATATTGAAACAAGTCATCGATTATGAAAGCCGAATCGGAGATAAACCTAACTTAAACTTGTTCTTTATTATAAACTGAATCTTGTGTCACTAACAATCGGATCGATTTCGAGACAGCGTTGCTAGCAGGGCACCGATTTAGCCTATTTACTCTGATAGATCAATGTATATTAAAGAACTTGTTTAAACCAGTTTTATTTGTAACTTGATAATTAAATCTAAGTCAGCTATATAAACAACATGAACAGATCTATTTATGAGACTTAGAACACGGTAAACGAATAGATCTTCGAATAGATGTAAGCCGATTAGGTAAAATAACAAGATACGGTAAAGGGTGAGTGATCTAAACGAAGAAGGGCGATACGCCTCAATATAAAGCCTAGAGCAACTCAATAAATTGGTGAATTAACTAAACGAAGAAGGGCGATATGCCTCAATTTAAAGCTTAGATTAATTCGATAGGTGTCACACTTACAGACAAACCGGAGGTCAAGATGATGCAGCCCTGCTTACTGAAGAACTCGACGAAAAGGGTTGTTGGCACGAGGGTCGAAAGTTGTGTTTGTATTGATGGTTGTGACAACGTCTTTTACAATGACGTAGGGTTTATATTTATACCCTGAAAATCAATTTAATCCTTGTCAGATACGACACTATCTCTAATTTATTTAAAGCAAACTAATCTTAAACTACGAAAAGTATTACAATTTGCCGCACAATCGGGCCTCGAAGAAGCTTCTAGACGCATCCATCCTTTAGAGTCGTAGACGCCCCGGCCTTCTTGTCCTCATGTCCGACCAGGACTCCATCGGACAATTCCCGATCGGAGTCGAAGACCTTCAAGTCAGAATCGGACTCGGCTTTAACCCTTGCTTCCTGGCATTCATCAAAATAATATTTCCTATGTACCAACCGAGTCAAAATCTGGTGTCAACATATGCCCCCCAATTTTGGGATAAAATATTATTTTATTCTAAAATTCTCCAAGCAATGATGACTCCTATAGTGAATAGTTTATAGAAACCTGTGTCCCCTCACTGTCACAACCCGTGATTCTCGCGCGAGCGCAGCGCCTCGATCCTCATGCGGTTCCTTCCTTCGTAAGCCCTATAAATACCAATCGAACCGTCATCTTCCTCCTCCCATTCTCATCTGCTATCGCGCCCGTGCTCTCTCCGCCGCCGCCATCCTCAAATCCTCGTGCGGTGAACTCAGATCACCATTTTCAAAACCATCACCGCATTTTCGGTAAGGACCTTCCCCGCGCATGATTCATCCCTTTCATCTGGACTTTACTTGATTTTTCACGATGATTCTTCGAGCTTTCTCATCCTGGGTTACTGTTCACTTTAGATCCAATCTCATCAATGGCGGCTTCGGACGACAGGGCCAGCAGCACTCACGTCCCCAAGGTAAGCACATCGCAGCTCCTTCGTCAAGATTTTAGAGTCTTATTTTCTGCATCTTCTCCTCAAAATCATCTATGAACTGCCATGTCTTTATTTATCATTTTATTTCCTTCCCATTGTAGAATCTTAAGAATGACATTGTCATCCCTGTTTCTCATCTCCAATCGGCCTATTACCTGGGTCCGAAGGGCGATCCTGATCCGATGGATTATATCAATCTAGAATCAGAATGGCTCCCTTTTAGAGGATCAAGCCTACAAGTGTCCAATTGGACCAATTCCTTCCGATCATGGCCAAGCATCATTCCCAGATGGAGAAATTGGCTTCTCAGAGTCCGCACTGCCAAAGCAGTTTTTTGGGATGAAAAAGATATAAGCCTATGCATCACCCTATCTCTTGCCGATATGGCCAAGGATGAAAATTTGCTGGCTTCCACCTCCCTATTCTGGTCCGATGCACTGAACGCCTATCTATTTGGCCACGCACCGATGACTCCAACATTAATAGATGTCCATATGTTGACCGGTCTCAACACCACCGATGCTACAAACCCAAGGAGGCTTCTATGCAATTTAAATCATAAATTAGTAAGCCCGAGCTCCAAGGGATGGAAGAAGTACATCACCGATCACTGCAAAACCAGCTGAGTCAATGACAGAGAACATGCAGCTTTTCTAAACATGTGGCTCGAACGATTTGTATTCTGCGGATCGACTCTTGGAGCCACCAGCAACATGCAACCGATTGCTAAAATCTTGGCCCGTGGCGGATCGGTTCCTCTCGGCCGTCTTCTCCTTGGAGTAGTTTATCACCTCCTGCATCAAGTATTAGCAGGTCAACCTGTTGGCCACATCGGAGGCCCTTGGTGGTTTATTCAACTCTGGCTTCGTATTCAGTTCCGATCAGCACTACGCTACAACTTCAAAAACCATCAATTCCCAACCTTTCATGCAGAAGAAGAAGATGCAGCCACTCACCGATGCATGTCTTTTGGAGAAGCGGCATCGGTCTGCCCCGGATCGAGACTTGATTCCAGCAATATGGCCAGCTTTTTAGAAAGCTTCTATCATGGAATTGCATCGGAGTATTTACTCTATTTCGCTTATGCCGATCCTGACCGCAATTATGAGCTGCCACTATTCAATATTCAGAATGAGCTCGAGACCATTATGCTAGTATTCAAGTCCTTCATTACTCCAACCATCCTCGGCAACAACATCGTCCATGGCCGCAAGAATTCTTCTTACGAATTCTACAACCCATCAGTGGCGGCTCGTCAGCTTGGATTCGGCCAATTGCCGATCGGTTTGTATTTTGCTGACAAAGTAAAGCATCGGGAATCATTGTCAACCGATTTGGAAATGGATCGAATCTTAGCTCTGTTGCCTGAGGCCAATTTCACAATAACTGAATGGCTGTGGCACAAGTTTCTAGTCCAAATTGTTCAAATCCTGGTGGAAAGAATGGTCAACGCATCTGTTCAGAGTGCCTGCCCTCACTTATTGCAGTCTCATCGACTCCGATTATGAAGCTCTGGACAATCCTGTAAGTTATCAACCTTCTCCTTTTTCATCAATCCCCACTTCTTTGGAATAATTTTGTATCTTGAACTTTCAACAGCCAGTATGCTCTAAAAATCCAAGGAAGTCTGAGACCTGGATTACACGCCATCGCATAAAAACTTTTGCTGGATGGTTGCGGCAAAAGCTCATGGGTAACGAGAGAATACATACACAGCTGGCGTATTTGGCAAGGGGACCATCAACCTCATTCTTGACATTCCAAGGCTACGATATAAATGGGTATACATTTTACGTGCGAGCCCAAGCCGACAAAAGCACTAACCAAAATAGTGGTGTCATTATAGATGCTTATGACAACAAAGGGAACAGAGACTCATATTATGGTTAGGTAGAGGAGATCCGGGAACTCGAGTATGGACCATTGAAAATACCTCTTTTTCGGAGCAAATGGGTGAAGCTTACCCGCAGAGGTATAAATATAGACTGGTAAGGCATGACAACTGTGGACCTCAGCAAAATTGGGTATATAAATGAACCATTCGTTCTTGCCAAAGATGTGCATCAATTGTTTTATGTGAAAGACATCTCTAGCAAACCCAAGACGGGGACTCTGCAAACAAACAATTCCGAACTTGAGCAAAAACGCCACATAGTCCTCACGGGGAAAAGAAAAATCGTGGATGTCGAGGACGTCACAGAAGAAGATGATTATAATAGGTGCGACGAGATCTCTCCATTCAGTGTGGAGGTTGACACAAGCATCTATTTAACCACATCAGTCTTATAGACAACCGTGCACTCAGCAGACAACAAATAATGCCTCAATTTGATACAGGAGAAATACAAGCATAAACACAATTTTTCTAATGGCAAATACCTGGTCTCTGCATCAATCAATTTTCAACTTAAATAATAAACCACTCTTTCTTTTCCTTCAAATTCCTGTATAAGGACCGATCCGATTGACAACTCATCGGTCGACAAATATAATCGGAATGGCTTATCCGTCTGAGGTGGAATCAAAACTGGCAGTGTCATCATATATCTTTTTATCTCATCAAACGCCTTTTGTTGCTCTTCTCCCCATACAAATTCCTCGTTGGCTTTTAATTTTAGCAGCAGAGAGAAAGGACGAATTCTTCTAGACAAATTCGATATAAATCTTCTAACAAAATTAATCTTACCGATCTGACTGGAGGCTCGTCTTATCGGTCAGTGGCTTAGCACCTTTGATAGCCTTCATGCTCTTTTGTCCGACTTCAATCCCCTTTTCATGGACCATAAAACCAAAAAACTGTCCAGCTGATACTCCAAATGCACATTTGTTAGGATTCATCTTCAAACCATGCTTTCTTGTGCATTCGAGAGTTCCCCTCAAATCTGCCAGGTGCTGCTTGTATCCATCAGACTTTACCACGACATCATCAATGTAAATTTCAACAATCCTGCAGATCAATTTATGGAATATATAATTCATTGCCCTCTGATATGTAGAGCCAGCATTTTTCAAACCAAAGGTCATTACAACCCACTCATATAATCCAAGTGCACCAGGACATTGGATTGCAGTCTTTGGAATATCTTCTTCTACCATAAAAATTTGATAATATCCTACATTACCATCCATAAGACTAATCACCTTATGTCCTGAAGCTCCATCGACTAACATATAAGCAATCGGCATCGGATAGCCATCCATCGGAGTTGCTTTATTGAGATTCCTAAAATCCACACAAACTCGCAATTTTCCATTTTTTTTGAAAACAGGAACGATGTTAGATATCTACTCAGCATATCGACAAGGTTGAATAAATTTAGCTTCATATAACCAAGTTATCTCGGCTTTTATTTCTTTATCTAATTCTGGTCTAAATCGTCTCGGCGCTTGTTTAAAAGGCTGATACTCGGGTTTGATCGGGAGCCGATGTTCAACAATAGATCGGCTTAAACCTGGCATTTCATAGATTTCCAAGCAAAACAATCACGATACTCTTTCAATAACTTTATTAATTCTTGTTTAAACTCAGGATCCAATTTAGCACTAACATATGTCGGCTGAGGTCTGTCTCCTAAACCTATATCTATTTTCTCTAACTCATCGGCCGACATAAACCCTTGACCAAGTTTACCTTCATCTTCTATAAACTCTTCCATTAATACAAAATTTCAGAGCCGACTGCTTGGATCGGCTTTATCCCATCATCGGACACTTGAAGAAACTTGCCTTCCCAAACATTGCCCGATAAGCACTCTATTCCTTAAAATTCCCAAACCATCAAATCGGCTGTAGCAATATTGACGGATTCATCAGCTTGAACAGTCTCAATGTGATCTCCATGCTATTGAATAAGACATTGATGCATGGTAGATGGTACACAATAATTAGCATGAATCCAAACATGTCCCAAGAGTAAACTGTAAGACCCTTTGCTGTCGATGACGAAGAAAGTAGTAGGCAATGTCTTGTTTCCAATCGTCAATTCAACATTCAGTGCCCCCTGAGCCGGCGATGGATTTCCGCCAAAGTCCTTAAGCATCATATCGGTCTTGATCAAATCATCAGGGCTTTTGCCAAGCTTCCGATATGTAGTATATGGCATCAAATTCACAGCAGCTCCTCCATCAACATGCATTTTTGTCATCGGCTTACCATCAACATATCCCTTAACATATAAAGGCCTCAAATGCCGATACTTCTCATCAATTGGATTTTCAAACACAGCTTGTTGAGGTAGCAAAACTAATTGTGCCATAGTTTCTTCAACATCATCAGCTCCACCATCGGTTGAACTTGCATTATACTCAGCTGGTAATACAAAAACCATGTTTACCGATGCCGATGGTCCTTCATCATCACGCCTGGGCTTAGCTCTCCAGATCTTGGAATTATCATTTCCTTGATGCTTTTCTTTGAGCTGTTCTCTGTATCAGAGATGCTGAACCCTTCTCTTTTGTGTACTGGTCAAATCCTCAGAACACCATTGTGGATTAACCTTAGGATGCGAGCCCGGCTTGACCTCCTGATTTTCCTCCGATTCCTGCACATCATCTGGCTTCTGTGTAGTTTCCTTTTTCCTATACACCAAACGATCATATACAGAAACATGGTCTTCTTTATATTTTTGGTGATCATTATATCTTCGGCGATCATCATCCCATCGGACATAGCACCGATTCTCATACTCACGCCGATCGTGGTATTCACGCCAATCTTCGCGCTCCTGCTGAAAGTGTCTTCATCATGCTAGCTACACTGATGTCCATAATACAAGCGATCATGCACAGAATGGCGCTGCCTTTTTGAATCTCGATAACTTTCATATTGATCGCTGCACTCTGGACTATCATAGATTGATGGAAGTCTCAATCTCTCATTCCAGCAAAACCAGAAAAATGGACATCCCCAATGATCTTCATCATCAAATCTCCTCATCGGAGGACTCCGATCTCTCTCTTGCTGAAGCATGTATTTATCAATAAGCTGTCCTGATGTAACTCTTGGCTTTTCTTCACGGCGACGATCTTCCTGATAGACTTGATAGTTCTGATCCCTCACCTCATTGGCCGATACTTGGCATTCAGGATCAACAGCCCCTGAATTCTTTGCATGGTCCGATGTGAGGACTTTAGCCTTCATTTTTCTGTCAGGTGCTCTGATTTCAACCATGTTCTGAGGAAACGTATGGCCATCAAGTTCCATCGGCTTTTTGCCAGATTCAAATTTAATGATTTCTTTCTCAATCGCCGATTGGATCTCATTACGAAAAACTTTGCAATCGTTAGTATGATGAGATACCGAATTATGCCACTTGCAATACTTCTTTTTTTTCAACTCCTCAGTAGAAGGAATCGTATGATTCGGAGATAGTCTGAGAGTTTCTGAATCATGTGTCCGAAGCCCTCAAAATCTTGACTTGTATACCGATCATTGACTTGAGGCAACAATCCTTGGAAAGCCAAATCAACGAGCTGTCCCTCCGATAAATTGAGTGAATAGCATCAGCTACCGACATCTCTAAATCGTTGGACAAATTCACTGACCGATTCCCCATTTCTCTGTCGGAGAGCCGTCAAATCGGACAGTTTGGTCTCTTGTACTCCCATTAAGAAATAAGCATGAAACTTCTTCTCCAGATTGGCCCAATTGTTGATAGAGTTTGGTGGCAGTGAAGAAAACCACGAAAAGGTTGAACCAGAAAGGGACATAGGGAACAATTTGACTTTCAATGGATCAATTGATGCTACTTCACCACATTGGATTGTATAACGACTGATATGCTCAATGGTAGTAACATCCCCTTGTCCAAAAAATTTATAGAAATCAGGAATCCTGAATTGGGCTGGCATTGGTAATGTGTCAAACCAGTCCAGATACGGCTTCTGATACAGATAAGATTGTCCTTTGGTTTTCAAACCAAACTGATTTTTTATGACATCTGCAATCTTATCTGCCCACTCCTCCTGAGCATAATTTCCCTAATTGATCGGAGCGCGTGTCGACGTCATTATGACTGGTGTCTCAATAGGTCTGATTGATGGCTCCCGATAATCAGCTCCTCTGTTCCTTAGTGGATTTTCAGTGTTGAAGTAAGAAGGATACACTATTTTACCATTAACCACAGGGATCCGACTGCCAAATTGATCTAAATGTTGAGATGCACCGGAATCTTTTGGATCCTATTCCTCCTCTTCCTCTTCTTCTTCACCTCCATCTGCCACCTTGGCTTTTGATTTCATTGTTTTAGGAGTTTCATATAGCTCAGGATGTGTCTCTGGTGACGTAGATGAATTGATCTGTACAATCTTCTTCTTGAGATCCTTTATTGTAGAAGAAGTGCTAGTGTCAAAATAAGCAAATCCCTTCTGGACATCTTTCAGCACTGCTCCATCCAATAGCTTGGCGATCAATCCCACCACCGTATTAACCAATATTCCCGATTGGTTAATCATAGCATGACTCAAACCAGCATCTATGTAATCTTGAAAAAACTGCCTCTCATCTGCCGTGATCCTGTCAAAAGCTTCTTTTGGAATAAGAAACTGATTTTTCTTAATCACGGCATTACGAGTCTTGCTGAATGGATCTAGGCACAAGTTCTTGAATTCTTCAAGTTGCGCTTCCATGAGCCTCTTAAGCTCCTCACTGAGGTCATCCATCGTGACGGCGGTGACTTCGCCTTTGTCTCCAGGAGGGGGTGCCATCGCAGAAGATTTCTTGTCCCACTGGGCGTGCCAAAATGTGTTGACATCCAAAAAGTCAAGCGTTGACTCTTGGAAATTAACACTGTGGCCTGGAAGATTTGCTTGAACTTCAGTGCAGGTCCAAAAATCTTGAGGTTCAGGGCGTGCCAGTCAATTTGACCTGAAATTGACAAGATAGAATTTAATCAGTAAAACAAAAGGAACTCATTGGCCAAAGCCCCGATTCATTCCAGCGATTGGATCAACATGAAAAGAAGTCCGATGCGAGCATGAACCATCGGCCTTGAGTCCGATTCATGAAGATATGAAATATACCGAAACAAGCCATCGACTATAAAAGTCGAATCGGAGATAAACCTAACTTAAACACGTTCTTCATTATACATGTCTCCAAAGGTATTAAATAAACTAGATCTCGTGTCACTAACAATAGGATCGATTTCGAGACAGCGTTGCTAGCAGGGCACCGATTTAGCTTATCTACTCCGATAGATCAATATATATCAAAGAAATTGTTTAAACCAGATTTATTTGTAACTTGATAATTAAATCTAAATCAGCTATATAAACACTACGAACAGATCTATTATGAAGCTTAAAACATAATAAAACAAATAGATCTTTAAATAGATGTAAGCCGATAAGATGAAATTAACAAGATATGGTAAAGGATGAGCGATCTAAATGAAGAAGAACGATACACCTCAATCTAAAGCCTAGAACAACTTGATAAATTAGTGAATTAACTAAACAAAGAAGGGCGATACGTCTCAATCTAAAGCTTAGATTAATTCGATAAATGTCACTTACAGACAAACCGGAGGTCAAGATGATGCAGCCCTGCTTCCTGAAGAACTCGACAAAAAAAGGTTGTTGGCACGAGGGCCGAAAGTTGTGTTTGTATTGATGGTTGTGAGAACGTCTTTTACAATGGTGCAGGGTTTCGGTATGTGAACCCAGAATGTTATTCCTGGTTATAATTAGTTCTAAACACCATAATAATAATAACATATTTTCCCTTTAGTTGGAATGTTATTATTAGTTGTTCTAAACAAGGATGTTTACAACTAAACAATATAATATAAAAACCTTTGAGGTTGAATGTGATGCAAGTGGGATTAGAATTGGAGGTGTGCTCATGCAAGATGGAAAACTCGTTGCATATTTTAGTGAGAAGTTCGGAGGAGCACAACTGAACTACTCCGTGTATGACAAAGAGGTGTATGCTTTGGTAAGAGTACTTGAGACTTGGCAACATAATTTGTGGCCAAAAGAATTTGTTATTCATTCAGATCATGAAGCTTTGAAGTACTTGAAGGGCCGAGCCAAACTGAACTGTCGACATGCCAAATGGGTTGAGTTCATTGAAACATTTCCATATGTTGTGAAGTACAAGAAAGGTAAGGGCAACCTTGTTGCCGATGCATTGTCCTGAAGAAATATTTTGTTGAACCAACTTGAGGTAAAGGTACCGGGACTAGAGAGCTTGAAAGAGTTATATTCCACTGATCATGAATTTTCAGAACCATAAGCCAAATGTACAGCAGAAGAAAGATGGGAAAAATATCATATTCTTGATGGATTTTTGTTTAGAGCTAACAAAATATGTGTGCCAAATTGTTTGGTTAGACTCTTGTTGTTACAGGAAGCACATGCAGGTGGACTAATGGGCCATTTTAGATGGAAGAAGACATACGAGCTGCTGGCCGACCACTTCTATTGGCCCAAGATGAGGAGAGACATTGAGAGACTTGTGCAGCGATGCGACACATGTCACAAAGCTAAGTCAAAACTGAACCTCCATGGTTTATATACTCTATTGCCTATTCCTAATGTTCCTTGGGAAGACATTAGCATGGATTTTGTTTTGGGTTTGCCAAGGACTAAGAGGGGGAGCGATTCTATATTCTTTGTTGTCGATAGATTTTCAAAAATGGCGCATTTTATACCTTGTCATAAAAGCGATGATGCTTCCCACATAGCCTCTTTGTTTTTGAGGGAAATTGTGAGATTGCATGGGATGCCTAGGACCATTGTTTTAGATCGAGATTCGAAGTTCTTGAGCTACTTTTGGAAGACATTATGGGCAAAACTTGGAGCAAAGCTGATGTTTTCTACCACTTGCCACCCACAAACGGATGGATAAACAGAGGTAGTAAATAGAACACTTTCTATGTTGCTGCGTACCATGATCAAGAAGAACTTGAAGGAATGGGAAGAATGCTTGCCATGCGTGGAGTTTGCATATAACAGGGCAGTACATTCTACCACTCATATGTGTCCATTTGAAGTTGTTTATGTACAAACCACTTGCTGTCGGTTTTTTATACCGGCTAGCCTACTATGGGGGGTCCCTAAGTAGTCGAGTTGTTCGTGAGGGCCTCGCAGGAACCAGAAGCACGATGGTCAACACGAGACGATTTAGACAGGTTTAGGCCGCCTCGAGTAGAGAGCGTAATACCTTACGTCCTGTATGGTGGATCTTCTCGTATTGATGGTTATGATTTTACAAGGGGTCCCTGCCTCACCTTATATACTCGGGAGACAGGGTCTACAAGGCAAGAAATACAAACTCCTAGTCGGATACAATACACAGAGTCCTATCATGAGTAGGCCGGGTTGTTTCCCAGTACCCGACTAGTTTTCTTAAGTTGTACGCTCCTTCTTTGTATCAGTCAGAGTTGCCAGCCCAATTTCCTAACGGGACTATGGCCCATGAGGACTCCCATAGATCCTGGACCGTCAAGCCCCCGAGCGTCTTCATGTCTTCACGCCTGCCGGGTTGTTTCTCAACGGTTTCAGCATCAGCCGAGTTGTTTCCTCGTCGTCTTGCTTGTTGAAAACCTTCAGAAGTGAACATGATGTGCTCCTTTGCCGACTTCTTTTGCAGCCAGCCCCCCGGGCCTTGGTTCATGAACCAAGATTGATGCAAAAACTTCCCCATTTACTATAATGGTGTCCAGCTTTTGAAAAAAGATGGACCCATTATGGGTCTAGCCCCTGAGCCTAGAAATGTTTTCAAGGATTTAAAAACAATTCTAGGGTCTTTATTGAAAAAACTTTCCAAAAAAATATACTATTTCCCCTCCAGCCCCTAAGCTTAAAGCAGATGACAATAAGCTTAAAGACTTCTTTGATATGGAAATAACCTATTAAGCATCAGCCCCCGAGAATGAAAATTCATCGGAAAATGACCTAGCTCGTTAGGAAATGGCTGCACAAATATGCATCTGGTTTGTAACCGCGAATACATAAGTGTTGGCGTATTTTGGAAAACGGGTTACAGAGAATACGCTTAGGGTTACGGCTTCAAACTTATAAGACAGAGGGTGAACCGTTCGTATTCTCCTCTCCGCCGCCGTCGCTTTCACCACTGAAATCCTCAAACTCTTTTCACCTCCGCACGCAATCGCCAATCCACTCAAGCCCCATTCGAGAGTCAAATCCAAAATCTCGTCTGGCAGGATGGGTCGGAAACCTGCTTCCAGCAAGCCTACTGAGAGTAAATCCGCCACGGGCAAAAAGAAATCCAAGATCCCAACCATAGATATGCCGGTGTTCAAGAACTCCCCTGCGCCGGCTCTTGCCTGGAAGCCATCCAAGGCAACAGACGAGATGGTGCAGAGTCTTGTGGAGCAAGGCTATCTTCTGGATAAATCAATCTCCTGTTGGCGCACCGATGCTGGTAAGGCCTGGCCTTTCGAAGAAATCCACGAAATCATGGTTTTTGTTGCTTTTTATGAACGCGGATTCGCCCTCCCCGCTCATGATTTCCTCCGAGGGCTTCTTTCTTACTACAAATTAGAATTGATTCATCTCAACCCCAATTCCATTCTTCAAATTTCCCTCTTCATTCATCTCTGTGAAACCTTCCTGGGGATTGATCCCCACTTCAATCTTTTCCGATGCCTCTTTCGTGTGAAATCTACCCTGGACAAAGTAGTCGGTGGGGCCGGATTTCAGCTTCGTCAGGGGATGAAGAACGTCTACTTCGATTTCAAGATGAACGACTCCATTAAGGACTGGAATGACAAGTGGTTTTATGTGGAGAATCAGCCCCCGAGGCTGTCCAAACACTCCGGTCATCTGCCTTGGCCGCAAGATTCATGGAATGAATCCCTCGATAGGGATAAGGTTGATGGAATCGCCAGGATTATAAAGATGATCGCTGCTATGAAGGATCAAGGCCTAACCGCCATCGGGATCGCCAGTTCTTTTCCATGCACGCTGGCTATGAATATACTAGGCCCGAAGACCCGACCAGAATCTCGACCAGCGATTTGTCATCAGATGAAGTCGCTGTCCACGTCCAGGCATTCTTCATGGACGCCCAGGATCTGCCACATCGAGTACCCGAGTACTCGGCAAGTTGTCCCTCGCCATTGGTAAGCTCGAAAACAACCCGAATACCATTGTTGATATACATCTTCTTGCTTCTTGACAATTAATCAATTGCTGTGTTATCCAATGCCAGGAATTGCGGACCAGACTTGCTTCCTCGCCTCCGGAAGTATCAGAGAACCAATCCGGGTTGCCTGGATCTCCCCCATCCCAGCAAACTGCTAAAAATTCAGGAAAAGGGAAGAAAAAGGCATCACCAGATATGGACGAGATAATTCTGGAGGAAGGATCCGATTCTGTTGATGATGCACTCCGACCACCTCCTGGGAAAATACTTGGACAAGGAGGATCAGGTCTGAAAAGACCTAGTGCTGAAGACGCCCCAAGTCCACCAATCCCCAAGAAGAAACGGGCTATGCGGAAGAAAGTGTCTCCTTCATTGAGGAAACCATCAGATACTGTTATTGATGAAGCAGAGACACATGAAGCAGAGCCTGAAACCAATGTGGAGATTCCTGTGGGAATCCCACTGCGCACATCTCCACCCAAGGTACCCCAATTGTCTTGTTTGCAAAAAATCTTGGTTCTTTCCTCTTGCCGAGTTGTTTTCTGAATTGAATGTATGATTGCAGAATCCTCAACAAGAAGAACCCGCTCAGTCGAAAGAGCCTCAAGGACCTCAAAACAACCCTTCTGGCGGTTTTGACTTTGTTGTGGATGAATCTGAATTCAATATGGAATTTGCCAGGTAAATCACCCAACCTTAATAGAGCCAAATTTTAAAATTGGAATATTGCTAATCTTCAGTTGTTATGCAGCCGTCCTCCTACTCCTGCCCCGACAGATGTACCAAAGACTCCAATCATGGAAACAGGAGGAGGAGAAGGATCAAACCCCCAGGCATCTCCATAGCTCCACCCCCAAGCACCAAGCGATAACGTCACACCGCCAGCCCAGGTCCCAGAACAAGCCGCTCCGGGTACTTCGGCATCTGGATCATGGCCCAGAGCCACAGAAAGTATTCGGATGGTGAGCCTGCGGACTGCGGAGTTGGACGCCGCCACAAGCCTGGGGAAGGAAACAAATATCAAAGAAATCATCCGAGAACAGAAGAAACCCCGCGAGCCTTCACCAGAGCCATTCCAGATCTTCACCGGCACACCCGGCGTCAACGTAAATGAAGATGAAGACGCCTTCTTATTCAACTCGGAAGTTGACCATGGAGATCTGGAGAAGGCCGCCGAGCTGTACAAACAACTCTCCAAGCTCACAGAGGTTAGTAGAAATAGCTTAGTCTTGTAAATACTTATCTCCTTTGTACTTTAATCAACCCTGCCTTCTTTATTCTGGATGTAGAGTATACTTGTACGATCTCAGTAGAAATCTGAGATGCTTCGGAGAGCCAGCACGTCCATTGCCCGCGCTGAGAAA
This sequence comes from Alloteropsis semialata, assembly GCA_004135705.1. Classification (NCBI taxonomy): domain Eukaryota; kingdom Viridiplantae; phylum Streptophyta; class Magnoliopsida; order Poales; family Poaceae; genus Alloteropsis; species Alloteropsis semialata. The sequence continues at coordinate 9,473,266 of CM014278.1, forward strand.
GCCACAGCCGATCTGGCCAAGGGACAAGCAGCTTGGGACCAAGAACGCGCCCAATTGCGCCGAGAACTGGATGAGGCATACAAGAAGATCAACTTGTACCAGGATCAGCGCGATGACGTCGTTGAAAAGAATAAATCTTTACGACAGAAGCTTTCAGGTGTGTACGCCGAGTACTTATTCTCTGTCTGCACTGATCATATAATGAATAGAATATGATGTGTTGTCTGCAGAGAGTGACAAGCGCGTTGAAGCTTTAAAGGGCGAGTTCATCGATATGAAGAACCGCTTTTATCGGGAGCAAGAGCGCGCAATCCAGGCGGAGCGGCGGGAATCGGAGTGTATGGCGGATCTTGCTGAAGAGCAAAAGATGCGTCAACATGCCGATGCCCAACTTATTGAAGACCTGACCAAGATCCGCAACCAAGAAGCCGAAATCCAAGCTCTTCGCGTAGAAGTCAATCGTCGCGGCGCGGAAATTGAGTCTTGGAAAGAAGCCGCCCTGCCTTTAGTGAATGCTTACGCAAAAGTACCCGAAGGAAGTGTTACTCCTCCTCTCCTTGATCACCTTCGAGCAACTCCTAGGCAGGTGAAGGTGTATTGCCAATGGATCGCCCGTTCGTGTACTAAGCAAGTACTCGAGGTTGTCCGGTCATGGTTTCCTTCACAGCCTTTAGGTATTACTGAAGGAAGAATCAACCCGGCTTGTACCCGGGCCATGTATGATACCTACATGGAGGAGGAGAAGGACACTGTAGAGAAGATTGTATCTCGTCTTAAGTTCTAGGTTCTCTGTTGTAAGAAAACCCTTTGTAAAGAACTTGGTTTCAGATGTAAATACTTAATGTTTTTATTAACAAAAAGTATCTGTTCATCTGATTGTGTGCACCCGATCTCTCTGTGTGGAACAAAGAGTAGATGGCATTTGAATGTAGTTTTCCTGGATTGTTTTTAAACAACCCGACTAGATTCAAAAATACTTCTGTGTGAAACAGAAAGTAGATGGCATTTGAGACAACCCTTTCTAGGTTGTTTTTAAACAACCCGAGATGATTCAAATTTGTAAGATTGTATCTGAATTCCAAGCTTGAAGACAATGGAATATTGGCACTTTATTATTATTAGGCTAAGACCGATATCAGTACATAAAGAAGGCTGACTGTTTATTGACTCTTAAGAAACTCTAATAACTTCTTCAAGGGTAAAAACGCCGCAAGTGCTCAATGTTTCAAGCATTGGGCACCTCTGTTCCGTCTTCCCGTTGTAGCTGATAAGTACCCGGACCGATGACCCTTGATACTATAAACGGACCTTCCCAAGGAGAGGATAGCTTGTGCTGATCTTTTGTACTCTGAATTCTCCGAAGAACCAAATCACCAATGTTAAATGACCGCATTTGGATGTTTTGGTCATGATACCTCCTGAGTCCTTGCTGGTACGTGGTTGTCCTGATCAACGCGGCTAGCCTCGCCTCTTCTAGCATGTCCACATCCTCTGCCCTACTTTGCTCTGCTGCTTCCTCCGTGTAGTTTTGAATTCTTGGAGCATTGTACTCGATGTCTACCGGGAGTACTGCTTCTGAGCCGTAGACCAGAAAGAAGGGTGATTGCCCCGTCGCGCGACTGGGCTGGGTTCTGAGCCCCCATACCACGGCTGGCAATTCTTGCACCCACTTGCCGCCGTACTTTTTGAGTGGTTCATAGAGCCTTGGCTTGAGACCTTGAAGTATGAGGCCGTTAGCTCTCTCAACTTGTCCATTGGTTCGTGGATGCGCCACTGATGCGTAGCGGACTTCAATTCCCAGGTTATCGCAGAAATCAAAGAACTCGCTCCCTGTGAATTCTGAGCCGAGGTCAGTGATAATGCGATTTGGGACGCCGAAACAATGAGCAATGTCTTGGATGAACTCGGCCGCCTTTGCTGCTGTAGCGTTGACTAGCGGCTTGACTTCAATCCACTTGGTAAACTTGTCGATCGCCACGTAGAGATACTTGAAACCTCCTGGCGCAGTCTTGAGTGGTCCAACCATATCGAGCCCCCAGCATGCGAAGGGCCAAGAGGGCGGTATGGTGTTGAGGACCGTTGCGGGGACGTGAGCTTGCTGGGCAAAGAATTGGCAGCCCTGGCAAGTCTTAACGATTTCTTCTGCATCAGCCACAGCGGATGGCCAATAGTACCCGGACCGGAAAGCCTTGCCTACGATCGTGCGGTGAGCAGCATGGTTGCCGCAGATTCCACCATGGATTTCTTCAAGGATTTCCCGTCCAACTTCTGGAGTGACACACTTCATCAAGACTCCGGATGAGGCGCCGCGTCGAAAGAGGGTGGAGCCGACTACGATGTAGTGCTTGCTTCGCCTAGTAACTTGCTCAGCCTCCACCTTATCTTCGGGCTCTCTTTGGTGTAGTATGTACTCGATGAAGGGCTTTGTCCACTCAGGTGTAATCACCATGACTTGCTGATGGGGTGGTGTTGTAGTCGGCTGTACTTCCTGCTCCTTGATGGATGGTTGTAACAGCTCATTGACGAAAATGCCGCCTGGTACTTGCGCTCGGTGGGAACCCAGCTTTGAAAGTGCATCAGCAGCCATGTTGTTGTCTCTGATGACGTGATGAAATTCGAGCCCATGAAAGTGCTTCTCGAGTTTGCGCACCTCCATGCAGTATGCATCCATGTTCTCCTTGGTGCAGTCCCAATCTTTATTGACTTGATTGATCACCACAGAGGAGTCGCCGTACACCACCACGTGCATGATGCCAAGGGAAGCAGCCAGGCGTAGCCCGTGCAATAGAGCTTCATATTCAGCTTCATTGTTGGTAGCTTTCCAGAGGATTTGGAGCACTTATTTGAGCTGATCGCCTTTTGGAGATATGAGTAGTACTCCTGCACCGGCCCCTTCAAGCTTCAGTGATCCGTCGAAGTACATGATCCAATGCTCGAGAGGTTCTTCTGGTACTGCGTGTTGTATTTCTATCCACTCAGCAACGAAGTCCACCAGGGCTTGAGATTTGATGGCAGCTCGTGGGATGAAATCGATGGCGTGAGAGCCCAACTCGACCACCCATTTGGAGATTCGCCCTGTCGCGTACCGGTTGTGGAGGATGTCGCCAATTGGAAAAGAGGTGACTACAACAACCCGATGGGCGTCGAAGTAGTGGCGCAACTTGCGAGATGTGATCAAGATAGCATATAATAGCTTCTCGACCTGGGGGTATCGCACTTTTGATTCTAAAAGCACCTCGCTGATGAAGTAAACTGGCCGCTGTACTTTGTATACATGGCCGGGTTCCTCCCGCTCGACTACAATAGCAGTACTCACGACGTGAGTTGTTGCTGCGATGTAGAGAAGCAGTGGTTCCTGATCAGCTGGTGCAGTCAGTACTGGTGGTGACTGGAGAAATTTCTTGAGGTCTTCAAACACCGCATCAGCTTCTGGAGTCCATACGAACTTGTCTTGCTTCTTGAGGAGTTTGAAGAAAGCAATCCTCTGTCACCCAACCTTGAAATAAATCGGTTGAGGGCCGCCATGCATCTAGTCAGCTTCTGAATGTCCTTGAGGGATTTTGGAGGCGCCATGGATGTAATAGTGGTAACTTTCTCAGGATTAGCTTCAATTCCCTGGTGGCTGACTATGAAGCCCAGCAGTTTTCCCGCGGGCACGCCAAACACACACTTGGTAGGATTGAGCTTCCATTGGAATTCCCTGAGATGTGCAAAGGTCTCGGACAAGTCGTCGATGAGACTATCTGGGTTCTTTGTCTTGACGACGATGTCATCAATATAGGCTTCCACATTGCGGCCAATCTGAGTTTTGAGACAACTCTGAATTGCACGCTGATATGTGGCCCCTGCGTTCTTGAGTCCAAAGGACATTGTAGTGTAGCAGTAGGCGCCGAACGGAGTGATGAACGCCGTCTTGATCTGGTCGTCTTTATGTAGGCTTATCTGATGATAGCCCGAGTAGCAATCCAGGAAACAGAGTAGAGAGCAGCCAGCTGTGGAATCCACCACCTGATCAATGCGAGGTAGCCCGAAGGGATCCTTTGGGCAGTGCTTGTTCAGGTCGGTGTAATCGACACACATTCTCCACTCGTTGTTCTTCTTCTTGCGGACCAGGACAGGATTAGCAAGCCAGTCAGGGTGGAACACCTCTTTAATGAACCCGGCTGCTAAGAGTTTCGCCAGCTCCGAACGGATGGCATCTTTCTTGTCCTGGGCCAAGCGTCGTAGGCGTTGTTTTTTCGGCTTGGCAGCAGGATCAACGTTGAGTTTGTGCTCAGCCAACTCCCTTGGGACTCCCGGCATGTCAGACGGCTTCCATGCGAAGATGTCGCGGTTGTCCCGTAAGAAGCTGGTGAGCGCGCTTTCCTATTTGATAGGCAGGTCAGCGCCGATCAGCGCCGTCTTGGAGGGGTCGCCCATCCCTAGGTCGATTGCCTTGATTGGAACTTCCTGGGAGGGCTTCATGTTTGACACGGCAGGCTTTTTTGTTGGGATGTCCAACTCAGCCTCGCCGAGTTGTTTCGCCATAGCTGCTACGATTGCTGCCTGGCTTGGTTGCTGCATGCTTGCAGCAATAGTCACTGCCTCGGTGTCACAATCGTAGGAGCTCTTCAAGTCACCCTTTAGGGATAAGATCCCCTTAGGGCCTGGCATTTTCAGGACGAGGTAGATGTAATGTGGGATCGCCATGAATTTTGCCAGAGCAGGTCTTCCCAGGATCAGCGTGGTACGATGATTCGAAGTCAGCAACCTCGAATGTAATGTACTCAGTCCTGTAGTTGGCCTCGGTATGTAACTGGAAGTGATACCTGGCCAAGGGGCACGGCAGTGTTGCCCGGAACAATGCCGTAAAAGGGGGAATCAGTGGGCTTGAGCAGGTTGGTGATGTCTAAGCCCATCTTCTTCAAAATCTTGGCGAAGAGGATGTTGAGTCCACTTCCATCGTCGATCAATGTTCTTGTGAGTCGCGCGCCAGCTACCACAGGGTCAAGCACCAACGGGTATCGCCCCGGTTTCTTGATGTTGGTCCATTGATCGTCGCGAGAGAAGCTGATGGGGACTTCTGACCACTTCAGGAAGGTGCGGATGGTTGGCTCAATGCAGGCAATCTCACGCTAGATAAGCTTTTGCTTGCGCTTTGATTCTGACTGAGTGATTCCTCCAAAGATAACGTTGACCACCTTGTCCGCTTGTTGGTAGCCGGTGTCTTTGTCACCCTTGTCTCCTTTGTTGTCAGGGTTGTTTGGTTTGGGAGCGCCCTCTGCTGAGAACGCTTTCTTGAGCGACCAGCAATCCCTGCTTGAGTGCTTATCCTTTGGGTGGAAAGGGCACTGCTTGTCGAGTAGTTTTTTGAACTTCCTGCGGGAAGAGTTGTTCTCAGCAACATTGACCGTATCTTCAGGTTTGTGTTTCTTGTGGTTGAAGTCGCGTTTGCTATTGTTCTCAACTTGCTTGCCCTTGTTATGGTCGTTGTTGTTGTTGCGGTCTCCTCCCGACTTGTTGCGGTTGAATCTTTCACGCTGCAGGTCTTCATCATCTGACCAGCGGCTGATGAGGTCTCACATCTGCTCTAGTGTCTTTGGCCTGTTCCTTCCGAAATCGAGGTTCAGCACGGGGTCTGTAAGGCCGCCCTGGAAGCAATCAATGACATCTTGGTCGGATAGGCCTGCACAGGTTGAGCGCTTCTCCCAGAATCTTCAGTTGTAACTGTGCAGGTACTCGTTCTGGCCCTATTTGCACTGGGCTAGGTCAAAGCGAGTACCTAGCTTCTGCCAAGAACCCTGGAAGTTATTGATGAAAGCCTCACAGAGCTCATCCCAGGAGTCAATGGAGCCCGGCTTGAGCCCTTCTAACCAAGTCAGTGGAGCCTGGTCGAGGACAACTGGGAGATAGGTGCACATGGTGTCGGTGTTGCCCCTTGCCGCCTTGATTGCCGAGTAGTAGATGCGAATCCACTGCTCGGGGTCACGCTTCCCATCATATCAGTCGATATGGGCTGGTTTGAACTTGTCGGGCCAGAAAGTAGCGCAGATGCGGTCGGAGAAGACTGGGAACCCTTCGTACTTGTGGAGGTTGTGGTGATCCTGACCCGGCGACCCGTAGACTTGGTCGTACTCCTGGCGTCTGCGGCATTCTTGTTCTTCGCGATCGCGTGCCCGTGACGAGATGATGGTGCGCGCATCTCTGGGTGGCAATTGTTGTCGCAGATCCCTGTTGTTGTCGTGGTTGCTGAGACGTCTGTCCCTGTTCCGGTTGCCGTCACGCCCACCGACGTGGCTCTGCTGAACTTCGCGGTTGCTTGGTCCGGCGTCATGGTCATGACCTCCGCCGCCGAGTACCATGCCTCCCTCGTTTTGGCGTTGGCGTTGTTCTCTGCTCGGATGGTGGGACTGGTTGCCTCGGTTTCCAACTTCAGGATGTCGGCTGCTTGCCTGGCGGCTTGGTGCTCGGGTGATGGTCTTCGCCGGGTTGACTGCGTCATGCTGGATGGCCGCTGTCTCGAGCATTGTCTTCATCCTGAGGATTTCAGGAGTTTCAGGCATCTGTCCCAGCTCTGTGACGACAACCATGATGTTGGCTGCAGCGCTAGAGTAGACGTCTTGGCCGGCGACTTGCCGGAACTTGGCATTGAGGTCCTGTGGAGGTAGCCTACGGCCGAGGCGGCGACGTCATTCTGCACGAGCAACATTTCGCTCCCTGCGTCGGTTACGGTCAGCTTCAGCTTAGTTCTCCACAGTTGGCTCGTCGTTGGAGACTTCTTGTTCCTGGGCGATGATCACCATGGCTTGACGCCCTGGTGAGTAGCTTCCTGTGCTTGAAGTTACTGGGACAGTTGAGCCGCGGCTGCTTGAAGAATTCAGGGGTTGCCCGTGTTGAAATGGGAGTGGATCGATGCACGCAATGATGCGAGACATGTCCAGGTCCTCCTATGGTGTTGCTCCAAGTGTTGGCTTGCGTCCCGGCCAGTGAACAAATCGTCCTTCGGGGGTTGAAGTGATGACGAGTCCAACTTGTTTCCCGTTTAGGGGAAATTCATCGAATTCGACCAGAGATCGGAGTTGTTTTGAGAACGCCACCTGGAAAGCAGAGGTGGGGCCCGCGAGTCCAAAGGGATATTGGCTCGGGGTGTCGGCCTCGTGCTTAACAGTGGCTGGACTCCTTTTCTTCTGGATTTTTGAATTGGCGGATTTTGGCATAACCGATGGTTCAGAAACCGACTCGGATCGCTTGGTCCGCTTCGGAATCTTCCCAGCCCGAGTTGGAATCGAGCTAGGAAGAGCGATTCTTTGAGTCCGAGTTGAGTTCGAACCCGAGGTTGCCTGAGCCCGAGTTGTATTCGGACCCGGGGGCGCGATCTCGTCGAGCTTGTCGGCGAGTTGCTCCGGAGTCGGCGACTTGAGGACGCGGTCGAAGTTGCCTGCGCCGTCCGCCGTGCAGACCCAGGAGCCGAAGACGAAGGTGGCGCCTTTCTCGAACGCCATGTCACCGTCACAGTTGATGATGACTGGTGCCATCGAGCTTGCTGAATGATTCTCGACGAGAGCCCCTACCTGGCACGCCAGCTGTCGGTTTTTTATACCGGCTAGCCTACAATGGGGGGTCCCTAAGTAGTCGAGTTGTTCGTGAGGGCCTCACCGGAACCAGAAGCACGATGGTGAATACAAGACGATTTAGACAGGTTCAGGCTGCCTCGAGTAGAGAGCGTAATACCTTACGTCCTGTATTGTGGATCTTCTCGTATTGATGGTTATGATTTTACAAGGGGTCCCTGCCTCACCTTATATACTCAGGAGACAGGGTCTACAAGGCAAGAAATACAAACTCCTAGTCGGATACAATACACAGAGTCCTATCATGAGTAGGCCGGGTTGTTTCCCAGTACCCGACTAGTTTCCTTAAGCTGTACGCTCCTTCCTTGTATCAGTCAGAGTTGCCAGCCCAATTTCCTAACGGGACTATGGCCCATGAGGACTCCCATGGATCCTGGACCGTCACTTGCTCCAATAGATCTTTTGTCATTGCCATTGCAGGAAAGGATTGACATGGATGCCTTTAAGCGTGCTGCATATGTAAAGAAGATACATGAGAAGACAAAGGAAGCAATCGAGAAGAAGTCCAAGTACTATGCTGAATGGGCGAACAAGCATCGTAGGAAGGTGACATTTGAGCCATGAGATTTTTTTTGGGTACACCTTCGCAAAGAGCGCTTTCCAGAGAAGCGTAAATCAAAATTGATGCCAAGGGGAGATGGACCATTCAGAGTACTAGCAAAAATAAATCATAATGCATACAAATTGAACTCCCTGATGACTATGGTGTTAGCACAACATTCAATGTTGCTGGCTTAGCACCATACTTTGGTCCGGAAGAGTAAGAGTCGAGGATGACTCCTTTTCAAGAGGGCGTAGCTGAGCAAAACAACTTCAACAAGAGGTGCATGATTTCCTCTCTGAGTTACACTTTGATATTAATGAGAATATTATACTGCCTAAATCATGTACACTACTTTTACTTAGGTTCACTCATGAAGATGGAACTTGTCCGAGTACTTTGGATACCCGTCCAAGTACTTTGGATATCCGTCCGAGTACTTTGGATATTCATCCGAGTACTTTTTCTCTTGACTCCCGAAGGCTATGAAGGCCATCAAGCACTTGATGGAAAGCTTGTCAAGTCTAATTTATAGCACCATCAAGTTCTCAGTACTTTTGGATTTCCACTTATGAGGTTTTACCAGATTAGTGAAGACATGTCAGAAGGTCAAGAGTCTGCTCGAGAATTTATCCAGGTTCAAATTCCCATGCAAAACTGTACCAACTTGGAATGGAACAGGGGTCATTATATACATGGTTGGAAAATACTCCAAGTCTATTTTCCAACGCAGCTGACGGCATGTCATTTGGAATTCCCAATTAAGAGTAATGACCATTTTTTGAAGAGTGCGCAGCAGCTCAAAAGACGCGCGTGAACTGAAGAGGACTTAATAAATGGTTCCACCACATAGCTCTCCACTTCCCAACATGGTTCCTTCAGTTCACACCTATTTTAAACTCATCTAGGAGGGTTGTTCCTAGTACAAATATCCCCTATGTACTTCTAAAAAAAGTAGACTTTTGATAATCGAATACAACCCCATATTGTTCAGCTGTGTGCTAACAATTTCAGAGAGTGATCTCTACCCCTTTGCTCTTGCGATTTCCTTGAGGGATTATAGAAGCGGCAACGTCATCGGCTCCCAATTGGTGCTCCTGGTCCATTTGATTCCAGGTTGTGTTGGTTGGGTGAATCCTCGATTCAGGTTGCCGGTTAAAGACGGTGGTTGGCTTCGAGTTTTATTTACCAGGTTGCACTAGTTATCGCTGTTTGCAGCACTTATCTTGGCTGTTCTTCAGCTAGTTATCTTGTCCAAGATCCTACGCCATGAAGATCGGGACCGAGTCTCATCAATAGTCACGCCAGACGCTTGGGCGTGACTCAACACATAGCGCGGGTGGACGGATGTGTAAGCTAAGTCATGCCAAAGGCCCTGGCGTGACGGAGGCGCGCCACAGCATGTGGCATGACTCTACCTGGGCCACGTCAGGATCGCCTCACGTGCATTGCCAGTGTGACAGTGTGGTCCTTTGGCATGACCGGCCTATTTGTCACGCCAAAGGCCTTGGCGTGACTAAAAGGGTCACACTACTGGAAAAAGCCCCATCGCTACCGGGTGGTAACCCTCATAGGTACCGGTTCTGCAACCGGTACCGCGCAACCGAGACTAAAGTCCTCGGTCTTTGGTACCGGTTGCAGAACCAGTACTTATGAGTGCCATTGGTACCGGTTGGTAACACCAACCGGTACCAAAGGGCCCTCCCACATATGCTACGGGGGAGGACATTTAGTACCGGTTGGTGTTACCACCCGGTACCAAAGGGTGTTTTTTCTTTTTTTAAATGCTTAATGTTTTTGTTTATTAGATGCAATTTGTCTATGTGTGTACGTACGCGTTATATGTGAGTACGTGTGTAGTACGCATCATATGTCTTAGACAATCTTTCATGCAATTGAAATTATCACAGCTATATATATATTATATATATATATATATTACAGAAGTTACATATGCACGAGTTGATTACAATTGACGAGAAGCACTGGAAGAAGGGGTGGAAAGGGTGCGATATTGAGAGATATCGTGTCCGTCATGGTGGTACCCTCCGTTTGGATTTATAACTTGGTCCATAATGAATCCAAGTAGTTGGTCCACAATAGCTTTTGATTTTTTCTCTCATTGGGAGCTCTTCATGGTAAAACATTTTCTACATTAATCACAAATGAGAACATTTTAATCTAATTATCCATGAGATAACACTAGATCATACACATTAAAGAACAAGTCGTATGTAAGTATGAATTGTTTGATTTCGTACCATGAGTTCTTCGTTAGTCAGTTTTTTTGAAGAAATAAAGGTGTGGATCCACTGGCAGACGTAGTATCTACATAGATTCATCCCTTGTTCCTGTTTGGCACACTAAAAGTGGAGAAGAATAAATTTAGAAGTGACAACTATATATTAGTGTGATATCACGAGATATGCGGGTACTCCAGCCACATACCGGAAAGTCCGTCTTCACATCCAATTTTTCTTTGAAATTTCCTTGAACATTTGCACGAAAACGTGTCCATGCCATGTCAATCAGGTCTAAAACTGGTTGGTAATCCTCTTGTGGTTTCCGCATTAAGTCCAAGACAAAAATACGACTGGTGTTTATGAGGATCACAAGGAGTATCCATTGGACCCTGTAGATATATATATTATATATATATATATATATATATATATATATATATATATATATATATATATATATATATATACACATGCACAAGTATTGAGAACAAAGTCTTAAAGTTATACATATATAGAGAGAAGTACTCACTTGAAATTGTATGGTAGAAGAATGTAATTCTTGCTTCTTTGTCTCTCCAGGTACAAGTATATGTTGTCCACCGTCTATAGTGGCTTACCGGATACAAGTACGGCATTTACCATCAATGGATCCATGAAGCCGACATCGTCATACGATTTTTCACGGCATGTATGGATATCCATCCTGCATGACAAAAATAGATTGTTATTGTTGCAAATTGTAATTAAGGCAGCAATTATTGCAAGAATAGATCAGTGAAACAAACTTACACAACCCAGTAACTCATCAATGAGAGGTCTGTGGCATCTTGATGGTACAACATATACACATCCTTGAGGTCCAAAATTAAGAGACCCGGCCCATGGAAGTAATAACGGTCTTGTATCAAAACATTGAGCATCTTTCTACCCTGTTTGGACACCTTCATGTACCACGTATCTAATCGGAACGTTTGAGTGGTAAGTAGCTTCACAGAAAATGGGGGCACCATTGGTTCATCGTATCAAAATTCCCAATGTGTCACTGTTGTCTTAGGAATTTTGCCCTCTAAAAGTTCTGACGGTGAGAGGCCCATTGCTACGACCATCTCAACAAGTGCTCCGTCGTCAATATTTGGTTGCGCTTGTGTCTAGGTAGTCGCGTCCGTCCTCCTAGCAGAGCTCTGATCAACTTGTTTCTTCTTAGGATTGGCCGTCTTCTTCCCCGAGGCTGCACTGCTGGCTTGTTTCTGCTGACCAGCGGCAGTTTTGTTGCCAAAGCCTTCACTGACTTTTTTCTGATAAGACTTTGCAAGCTGGCGGTCGTAGTCAGATACTAAGAATCTCTTCTGATTTGCCGCCCTCATTGATCTGAAAAAATTCTTTGCTTTCGGATCTATTTTTACCGGCTTCTCTGGCTCATCTGGTTTAAAATGTTCTTTGACCTAGGCTTTGACTACCAAAGCAGTTTCCTCTTCAGTTTGGTCGTAAGGTAACTTCTTCTTTATGGCAGCCATCCTTTCTTCTTTGATAGGCTCTTTTTCGACCGTTTGATGTAGCTTTTTCTAGTGAGTAGTCCACCGTGGGGGCACAGCTTGGCGCTTTGGGGCATGTCGTGCTAGTGGAGGAGGAGATATGTGTGAGCCAGCATCATCCCTAGTTGGAGGTGGCAGCTCTTCCTCATCCTCGTCCCTTCTTGACGGTGATGGTGGCTGCGGGGGATCCCTGGGTTGAGTAGATGATGGCCCTTGACTGGCAAATTTGACGTAACACTTCTTCCATTGAATGATACCGCCGTGGGCAGCATCCGCTAACGTCCTTTCTCCGTCGCCACCTTTGATGTCGAGCTCCAAGTCATCATATCCTTCACAAATTTGCTCCACCCCCACCTTGCAGTAGCCACTTGGAATTTCTGCCCCATGAATGGTCTGCCCTTGCTCCACCGGATAAGCCATACCGTAAGCCACCTTAGTGGATAAGTTCCTACATGGTATATGTAGCTCACATGGCGTACGCAGAGTGATTTCGTCCACTGGATAGCTTGCACTGTCATCCCCCGTATCTGCAGGTGGGAGCTCCATGGAAGCAACACTACTTTGACGTTGAGAGGGCGGGCTAACACCAACTGAACCACCAACTCTTGTGGGTAGAAGTATTCCTCCCGGCACCAGCTGCCCTTGGCTCAGCAATGTCTGCATTTCTCTAGACACTTCATCTGCGATGCCGACCTTTGTCTGCTGAACCTCTCTTTCCAAGTTCTCAACTCTTCTCTCCTGTGCGGCCTTGGTGCGCTTACGGCTTTTGTAGGTGTCATTGTCTGCAGAGAATGCAACCTTACACGGGACGATGCCGAGACCTCTAGATCGTCCGGGATGTTTGGGATTCCCCAGATCCCTTGTTAGCTCGTCGTTTTCTCTGTCGGGAATGAATCTCCCATTGGCTTTCTCTTTAAGTACTGTAAGGATACCAGCGGCCGCATCTTTTATCTCATCGTTGTATATGAGTGACCCATCATTATGATCTAGAGTGGCCCCATGAGCATAATACCAATGCCTTGATCGCTCAGGCCAATTGATTGTCGCTGCCATGATTCCCTTGGCAAGCAAATCTTCTTCCATCTTGTCTCAGATTGGAATTTTCTTCTTGTAGTCAGTTGGTCCAAGTGAGTGGAAGTACCGTTTCTTCGCGGCATTGATCCTTGCTTGTCGTGAGTTCTTTTCACCTAACTCCGACCACCTATACTGCACGAATGAATCCTAATGATCCTTGAGCCGTGGGTAATCATTGAAGTTGGGTGTCAAGTTCTTCTCGACATATTTCTTATACAACTTCTTCTTCCATGTTTGAAATGAAGTCGCCATCATCTTTAGAGCCCAATTATTCACTCTCTCCTCTGAACCTTCTGGCACTGTGAAACGCTCTTTCAGACTTGTCCATATGACGAGGATCCGAATTAGGGGTGCCCAATCCAACCTCTTGACCCAGGAGCTCACGATAATCCGCCCCTCAAAAAACAAAAATCAGAGACCCAAAGCAAGGCGAACACCCCGTACCCCGACTACTTGGATCGCCCGAGTGGTTCCCCGATTCGCCCGAGAGGTTCTCCGCCTCCGAGTGGCCTCCCGGTTCGCCCGAGAGGTTTTCCGCTCCCGAGTGGCCTCCTGGTTCGCCCGAGGGGTTCTCCGCTCCCGAGTGGCCTCCGACGCCCCGGGTGAAACTACCCGGCCGCGCCCCGGCCCATCCGGCGCCGTACCCACTTGGTACCCGCTGCGTCAGAACAGGATGGGCGTCCGTCCTTCGCCACGGCAGCCACAGTAGCGCCCGTCTCGTCCGAACAGGAGCGCTACAGTCCGGAGAAGGATGCATGCGCTACACCAGGCACTCCAGTACCACTCCAGGCGCCCCCGGACGACATCTGGAACCCGAGCAGGACACCTGGAGCACCCAAGGACCTCGGGCAAGTCAACCACGACCCGGAACTACCCGGGAGCTTACCCGAGAAGGCATCGGCGTCAACCATCCGGGATGTACGATCCCGGGTCCGGCGGGGCGCCCACTCCGTCAACACCTGCTCCCTGTACGGCTCGGCAGACGACACTGGACGAAGCTCTCGGGGGCAGTAACTCCCGTTGTAATTTTCTCCTTTCTTACCCCCCGCTCCCTTCTCTCCTTGAAGCTATAAAAGGGGACGAGGGGACGTCAGCGCGGGGCAATTGGAACACCATATTCGAACACTCGGTCACAGCACACACCGCACGCTCACTCACACCGCTCAGGGACTTGGGACCCTCTCCCTCTCCCGACCAGTTTGTACACCCCTACTACAGACTTGGACTTGAGAACAGCGACGCTCACTGGACGTAGGGTATTACTCTCCGGAGGCCCGAACCAGTATAAACCCCCTGTCTCTCGAGTCACCATCCGGATCCTGACACGCGATCGTAGGAAATTTACTTGTTGGCGGTAGAGAACCCCGACACCATAGCATTTCTTTCTCTGATTGCGGCACGTAAGCATGCTCATTGCTGGGTTTTCACTTCTGCAAGCTAATGGGCACGTGGTCTCTCACTAGAACACCACACTGATTTGCCATCTTTATAGTAGCTTTCTCTAGCGCAACTGGCTGACCATCTTCTGCCACATCTGTGATTATAAATCTGCACTCTAACTTTTTGGTCGGGCCACATTTCGTCCTCTTCGATGATGAGAACCCAGAAGGATGGGAGCCTGAGGGCTACATGTTGGAGAAAGAAATGTATCAAGATCACATGCTTATATATATCATTGATATTGACAATATATATACATATATCACCTGACATGTTCAGGTATTGGCTACCATCCTGCTCCTCCTCGACGTCGAGGATATTAGTGGCACGTGCACTATCTTGTGCAATAGCATCCATCATAATGATTTCGTTCATTTCGTCTTCCATCATCAGCTTGGTGCCTAAAAGTGTTTGAAACTACACTAATTCCTCCAGTAATAATAAAACAATTTCTACAAATTCCAAAAATTTCTAGGATTTTCTATAGCCATAGTACAATTTCCTACAATAACACTTAAATAGTATAAATGAAATAACCCTTCAAATTATACATAAAATAACACTTAAAAAGTATACATGAAATAACCCTTAACAAGTATACATGAAATAACACTTCAAAAATATACATGAAGTAACCCTTAACAAGTATACATGAAATAACTCTTAACAAGTATACATGAAATAACACTTCAATATATAAAACTTATATGAATATCTTATAAGTATTATCCTTAAAAGTAAAATTCCTATAAGTATTGTTCTTAAAAGTAATAATCCTATAAGTATTATTCTTATAAGTAATATTCTTATAGGTATAGTATCATTTCAAATTAAATTTCTATAAGTATAATATCATTTCAACAAAAACTTTTCTTTAAGTACAATTTAAAAGGAATTTCATATAAGTATTATTTCTTATAAGTATTAATAATACAAAAATTTATTAAAAGTATTATTTCCTATAAGCATAATGTAATGTTCTATTTATATTCATAATACAAAAATTCTAGGAAATAAATGACTATAAAGATAACACATTAATTCCTATAAGTACTTATACCATTTTCTAAACAATTTCCTATAAAATGTCACATTTCATTTCCTAACACATTTCCTATATATCATTTTCTAACCAAATTACTACAACAATAATAATAAAAAACTCACACCCACAACACATACTACACACAGCAAGCATGCAGGCGAGCACGATGGCCGGCTCAGGGGAACACGTATGGGTAGATGGCATCGGGGGCGCGCGGCCGTGGACGAAGGGGCAGATGGCAAGGGTGGGTACGGCGTCGGGGGTNATATGATAGCTGATTGTTTTCGGTACTACAAAGGATGTGAAGAGTGTCAAAGGTTTGGAAATATTCAGATGGTTCCAGCAGCTTTATTGCATCCTATTATCAAACCTTGGCCTTTTCGAGGATGAGGATTGGACTTTGTTGGGCAGATTCATCCTCCTTCATCAAAGGGACATCGCTTCGTGTTGGTGGCTACTGATTATTTTACAAAGTGGACCGAAACGGTACCTTTGAAAAACATGACACATCGGGAGGTAATTGAGTTTATTACTGAACATATTATCCATAGATTTGGCATCCCACAAACTTTGACTACTGATCAAGGCACTTCATTTATATCAAAGGAAGTTCGTGAGTTTGTTGATATGTATGGTATTAAATTGCTCAATTCATCTCCATACTACGCTCAGGCTAATGGTCAAGCCGAGTCTAGTAATAAGATCTTGATCAAGTTAATTAAAAAGAAAATAGAGGAGAATCCTAGAAGGTGGCATGAGTTTTATCTGAAGCTTTGTGGGCTCATCGTATATCTAGACATGGTGCTACTAAGGTTACTCCTTTTGAGCTTGTATATTGTCAAGAAGCTGTTTTGCCTGTTGAAGTGAATTTGAATGCTTATCGGTTAGCTAAGCAAAATGATCTTGATACTATTGATTATCATAATTTGATGATGGACAATATTGATGAAGTGACCAACAAGCGATTGAAGGCCTTGAAGGAAATTGAGAAGGACAAAATTCGAGTTGCTAAGGCTTATAATAAGAAGGTAAAACAAAAGTCTTTTCAGGTTGGTGATCTCGTTTGGAAGACAATTCTGCCTATAGGATCGAAGAGTAACAAGTTTGGTAAATGGTCTCCAAGTTGGGAAGGTCCATACAAGGTGATTAGAGTGATCTTCGGTAATTCTTATATGGTGGAGACTTTGCAAGGTCAGCAGCTGCCAAGAGCTCTTAATGGAAGGTACTTAAAGCAATATTATCCAAGTGTTTGGCAAGGAGCTTGATTTATATGGCCGATAGTCTTAAATATCGCCCTTAGAATAAAAAGGCCGATGAATTCTGTTTAACATCGCCCTCAGGAGTGTTTTCTTGTGCTAAAATGTTTTCTGGTACGTAAGCTTTACCAAAAAACAGGGGGGCATATGTTGGCGATCAAAATTGGCACAAGGACAGCAAGGCAGGAAGAACCGGTGGAACCGGATTCTCAAACCGGTGGAACCGGTTTGGTCCACTGTTACCCGTCTGACAGCCAGACCGGTGGAACCGGTTTGGGAACCGGTGGAACCGGTTTTCCCCGAGTCCTAGTAGGATTGGACTCTTTTTGTAGATCCGAGTTGTAATAGGACTTTCCTTGCGGGGTACGACCTCCCCACCCTATAAATACGAAGGGTCACGGCCGATTGAGGGTTATCCAATCGATCAAATACAAATTACCTTTACTTTTTATCCCTTCCAAACCTTAACTTTTCCAACCCCTCCTGTTGTTCGTGCTTCGTCTCTACGGTGTTTGACGACGTTCTGAGTGGCCTGCCGATCTCAGAACAACCCTAGGCGCGCCAGCCCTGACGGGGTCCCTCCCGGGCCGGCGATCTTAGGTCTACGCAGCAGATCCCGAGGAACCGGTTTCACCGGATCCTCAAACCGGTGAAACCGGTTTCGTCTGGGCCTGCTGCAGTTGATTGATCCGTTGCGGATCTTGCGCGTTCTAGCGCAATCTCGGTGTGTTGACCAGATCAGGCGTCAACAGAATGCAATTCTGGCTATTAATCCGACAAGCCAGAGTTGCATCCTTTCTAGGATGGACAGAGGGATTACATGTGATTTTTTCCTTCAATATTCTTGTGATGTGTACTGTGCAGGTCATCATGGAGACGCATGCATCAACTGCAGCCAGCCCGGGACAAAAAATTGTCCCGGATTACTGTCGCATGCATGAGGGCCTAAATGAAGTTTATTTACAAAACCTTTTCACAGATGAGTGCAACTTTGCGCGACGAATCTACTGCACCTAATTAATCCATGATTTGCTACAGTAATCATCCTCTAATCGTGTGGTCAAAGGCCCCATTAGATTTGTTGTGGCCATAATACCAGGGTACCCGACTACGAGGATTACCAACCACCGACTCCAGACGAGAGACTCCGAGCAGGACACGGCGGCCTATTCAAGGAAGGAAAGCCCGAAGACAGGAGATAGAGTCTTAATAGGTTTAGGTCTGTTTTGTCTTGTAATGCAAGTCTCCCCGGACATAAATAGTGGGGGATCTTGTACGTAGGGGGGATCCAATCCAACACCTGATACTCCATACACCATATTGTACTCTCTGTATTCGCCGAAATAATACAAGAAGCAACTGGACGTAGGGTTTTTTACTCGATCCCGAGGGCCCGAACCAGTATAAAAATCCCTTGTCTCTGTTTATCTCTATTCGTCTACTATGATCGTTCTTTGCAGGAAGCAGGGTGTCCTAGGAACCAAGTATCTGCCGAATATAACTTCGACAGAGGCGCGCCAGGTAGGGGCCCTTGCGTGAAGACTGATCATACCGAACTGAAACGCCAGCTTCTATGGCAATAATTCATCGACTCAGTGATTGAAGTGAAAAACAATGAAGAATGCCGTTTCGCCGACTCGAGCGAACACCGGTAGAAAATAAAACTTGCCGATCGAGCAAGATCGCGAAAAAGCATCTCTCAACTGGGTCCCATCATCTAGCGACTCGTCAAAAGCCCGAATAAATCAAGCTCCAGCCAGCATGACAGAACTCGCCGACCAAGCGAGCATAATGATATACGGCGATTTGGATCGGATCCATGTGCATCAAAAACTATGCCACGGGAAGCATCGAAGATTCAGTTGGACAACTAGACAAGGAAGCAAAAGGACACAACCTGTGCATGCATGCGGAGACTGCCAGCATCAACACCGAACCTATGATTCGTCGACAGAGCCGTAGAGATGCATCGAGAAGATGTCCTGGCCTGTGGCAACCTATTCAAGGATGTGCCATGCATACACGCAAGGGCACGACGACTCCTTCTGTTTTGATGCAGAACATCCGCCGCGTTCCACTCCCGACTAACTCTCATGATCGGAAGCATCAGCAACAAAATTTACACTACAATAAACAGTTATTTACTAATCATTCTTTTATTTGTGCGTGTGTTTGCATGCATGGATCGTGGATGGTCGAGTTCTGGGTTATGAGCCTGCCGCCGCGCAACGTTTTTCTACAAGACCACGGAAGGTGTCCTGCCGTCCGCAGAAGCAAGATCTCCGTCACCGTTTCCATCACGGCAGTCAGAGTCAGCATCATCGACGTCGGACAATGCCCGGGGGCTTCGTTTTTCCACAAGACCACGAAAGGTGTCCTGCCGTCCGCAGAAGCAAGATCTCCGTCACCGTTTCCATCACGGCAGTCAGAGTCAGCATCATCGACGTCGGACAATGCCCGGGGGCTTCGTATCCCGAACACGAGGCCGCGTACCTACACTCCTGTTCGGACATCCAAACAGATAAGCGATATTTCAATACTTTCGCAATTATTCTATTATTCTATTCAATATTTTGATCTATACATCTGTAATAAATAAATATGGAGCTAGCAATAATCTTGCTTAAATTTGATGACGGGCGGCTATGTTTAACACATATGGGCATTAAAGAGATTGTCGAACATCTCGCCCTTAGTGAAATTACAAACGCCTAAATTGAAATTGAGCAACGAGATTATCTACTCCAGTTAGACACAATGAGACTTAAATTTATTACGGGTGTATAGACAGCCTTTTTCTATCGAAGTATATACTCGGGGGCTCCATCGCATACCCGAACACATACTCAGATCAGGCATCTCTATTTTTATTATATTATTTACTAACTGCCTTTTCGCATAAGCATCAGTACCTATTCAAAGCCTCAATATTCATATTTACAATATCTATTGAGCTGATTCCGAGATACTGCATGTCCAAGTATCCGATCTCAAATATTTGAACTATTCAAATTCCTATGGCGCTTGATTGCGAGAGAGTCCATTGTGCTCGACGGAGCACTCGATCTCAAGCAAGCCCGAAGCGTATTCGAAGCGTCTGACCATAAGAGAGTCCAAAGTGCTCGACGGAGTGCTTGATCTCGAGTGGGTCCAAGGTGCTCTATTATTCTAAAAGTGCTTGATCGTAAGAGAGTCCATTGTATTCGACGGAATACTCGATCTCGAGCGAGTCCAAAGTACGCCGAAGTACCAAATCATAAGAGGGCCCATTGTGCTCGACGGAGTACTCGACCTCAAATGATTCAAGTACTCATAAATATCAAAGTACAAATCATGAGAGGGTCCGTTACGCTTGACGGAGTATTCGCCCTCAAATGATCCGAGTACTAAAATATCGAGGTACCATCATGAGAGGGTCCATTGCGCTTGGCGAAGTGCTCGACCTCAAGTGATCAAAGTACTCATCAATAATCGATAGTACTATCACAAGAGTGCCTATAATACATGCCCAGTATTTGATCTCAAGTGTAAAAAGTACTCATTCTATTTTCAACGAACCCGAGTATAATACTCGGGGGCTTTTTCAAACATGTTGCCCCAAACATGCTGGTCGGGGGCTACAGATTCACGACGCTTTCTAGTCGTTCCTACAGCTTTAACTATCATATTTGCGAATCAATTTATTATTTTGCAGATTACCTGTTACTAGCAATCAGATCGCGTTTGTCACGCTCAACACTACTTCAATCAACATGTCTGACATATCAGATAAGTTATTTCAAGTTTTATTTCCTGCAATACTTGCTCTACTCTCTATTTGATATCAACGTCCAAATAGAGAGTCGGGGGCTACCACTTGCAAACTTCTTTTTTTTTTTACTTTTGCTCTACTCTCTAATTGGTTACCATTTAATCAAATAGAGAGTCGGGGGCTACTACAATACTCATATCATATCACCAAATGTTGCTGATTCAAAGCAAAACTAGCTATTTATCATGTGCACTTGTTTCAAGGGACTAACGCATGGAAGACCGCCTGAGTCTCATCTGCTAACGCCCCAAATAAACACTGTGTACTACCAAAATAGCCTGAACAAGCTAAAGGACACTTCATTTGGTTGTAATGATCTATTTCCATTCTCTGCAACATTCAATTTTTACTATGTTATTTTCTTCTTATAATTTCTATTAATTATTTTGTTTTGAGAATTTGAAACAGAATATATTCAGAGGCTCAATCATCCACCTGAATTTACATTCAGGGCTCTATCGCTGATCCACCCGAACACACATTCGGGGTTTTTGATGCCAACATCGCCATCTGCGTGCATGGTTCTACAACAGCAAACAGAGCGTGGTTTTTCTGAAAATCCTAAGTGATTCTGGATGTTCAAAGTCTATGCGCGGAATATACAGTACGATGGACCATTCGAGTCCCAAGTGCTAGAAATTCCCCAATATGACATAAACATTCTAGAAAGCCAAAGGTAAATGCAGAAAGTCACCACAGTGTTTATACGCACAACATATCAACATGCTTATTGCTAACAAATCCGACAGCTTAATATATTGGGGCATGTTCGGGAAGGTCAAAACCAGGATAAGCAGAGCGTTCGGTCATTGGAGGTCTAATAGCCCCGATTACCAAACATCGGACTCTCAACTCCTGAAATCCAAATTCCCGAACACCAAATATCCCGAGCAGAGTCAGCACTGCTGGAAGAAGAGCTCGGGGGCTGATAGCTAACTCCCAACAAAAAATATATATATACTTGGTCGCAAAGTACCGAATTACGAGGTACCCGATCACGAGTATGTCAACGATAAAATTTCTCAATTCCAAAGGACTAGGTTGCGAGCACACCGATCTCAAGGTGCCTGATCACAAAGTCCACGAAGATCAAATTTCAAGTTCCGACAACCGCAAAATGCCCGATCATAAATTCTTAATGTCTAAAGATCTCGAGGCATGTGAAATCACGACCCTGTTTATGGCACTTGATTACTTTCGAGCTTATCATCCAGATGCAGGTTATTTTGCTAGGGATCTCAGTCTTTTCAAATTCTCGGCAAAAACATCTAGGAATATTCTAAATATCCTACGAATGCCCGAAGAATAAGAAGACCCGATGAACGAAAACAACAACCTTTTCTGGACAAGATAAGCTCGGGGGCTACTGTTGTGGCCATAATACCAGGGTACCCGACTACGAGGATTACCAACCACCGACTCCAGACGAGAGACTCCGAGCAGGACACGGCGGCCTATTCAAGGAAGGAAAGCCCGAAGACAGGAGATAGAGTCCTAATAGGTTTAGGTCTGTTTTGTCTTGTAATGCAAGTCTCCCCGGACATAAATAGTGGGGGATCCTGTACGTAGGGGGGATCCAATCCAACACCTGATACTCCATACACCATATTGTACTCTCTGTATTCGCCGAAATAATACAAGAAGCAACTGGACGTAGGGTTTTTACTCGATCCCGAGGGCCCGAACCAGTATAAAAATCCCTTGTCTCTGTTTATCTCTATTCGTCTACTATGATCGTTCTTTGCAGGAAGCAGGGTGTCCTAGGAACCAAGTATCTGCCGAATATAACTTCGACATATATATTAGTGTGATATCACGAGATATGCGGGTACTCCAGCCACATACCGGAAAGTCCGTCTTCACATCTAATTTTTCTTTGAAATTTCCTTGAACATTTGCACGAAAACGTGTCCATGCCTTGTCAATCAGGTCTAAAACTGGTTGGTAATCCTCTTGTGGTTTCCGCATTAAGTCCAAGACAAAAATACGACTGGTGTTTATGAGGATCACAAGGAGTATCCATTGGACCCTGTAGATATATATATATACATGCACAAGTATTGAGAACAAAGTCTTAAAGTTATACATATATAGAGAGAAGTACTAACTTGAAATTGTATGGTAGAAGAATGTAATTCTTGCTTCTTTGTCTCTCCAGGTACAAGTATATGTTGTCCACCGTCTATAGTGGCTTACCGGATACAAGTACGGCATTTACCATCAATGGATCCATGAAGCCGACATCGTCATACGATTTTTCACGGCATGTATGGATATCCATCCTGCATGACAAAAATAGATTGTTATTGTTGCAAATTGTAATTAAGGCAGCAATTATTGCAAGAATAGATCAGTGAAACAAACTTACACAACCCAGTAACTCATCAATGAGAGGTCTGTGGCATCTTGATGGTACAACATATACACATCCTTGAGGTCCAAAATTAAGAGACCCGGCCCATGGAAGTAATAACGGTCTTGTATCAAAACATTGAGCATCTTTCTACCCTGTTTGGACACCTTCATGTACCACGTATCTAATCGGAACGTTTGAGTGGTAAGTAGCTTCACAGAAAATGGGGGCACCATTGGTTCGTCGTATCAAAATTCCCAATGTGTCACTGTTGTCTTAGGAATTTTGCCCTCTAAAAGTTCTGACGGTGAGAGGCCCATTGCTACGACCATCTCAACAAGTGCTCCGTCGTCAATATTTGGTTGCGCTTGTGTCTAGGTAGTCGCGTCCGTCCTCCTAGCAGAGCTCTGATCAACTTGTTTCTTCTTAGGATTGGCCGTCTTCTTCCCCGAGGCTGCACTGCTGGCTTGTTTCTGCTGACCAGCGGCAGTTTTGTTGCCAGAGCCTTCACTAACTTTTTCTGATAAGACTTTGCAAGCTGGCGGTCGTAGTCAGATACTAAGAATCTCTTCTGATTTGCCGCCCTCATTGATCTGAAAAAAATTCTTTGCTTTCGGATCTATTTTTACCGGCTTCTCTGGCTCATCTGGTTTAAAATGTTCTTTGACCTAGGCTTTGACTACCAAAGCAGTTTCCTCTTCAGTTTGGTCGTAAGGTAACTTCTTCTTTATGGCAGCCATCCTTTCTTCTTTGATAGGCTCTTTTTCGACCGTTTGATGTAGCTTTTTCTAGTGAGTAGTCCACCGTGGGGGCACAGCTTGGCGCTTTGGGGCATGTCGTGCTAGTGGAGGAGGAGATATGTGTGAGCCAGCATCATCCCTAGTTGGAGGTGGCAGCTCTTCCTCATCCTCGTCCCTTCTTGACGGTGATGGTGGCTGCGGGGGATCCCTGGGTTGAGTAGATGATGGCCCTTGACTGGCAAATTTGACGTAACACTTCTTCCATTGAATGATACCGCCGTGGGCAGCATCCGCTAACGTCCTTTCTCCGTCGCCACCTTTGATGTCGAGCTCCAAGTCATCATATCCTTCACAAATTTGCTCCACCCCCACCTTGCAGTAGCCACTTGGAATTTCTGCCCCATGAATGGTCTGCCCTTGCTCCACCGGATAAGCCATACCGTAAGCCACCTTAGTGGATAAGTTCCTACATGGTATATGTAGCTCACATGGCGTACGCAGAGTGATTTCGTCCACTGGATAGCTTGCACTGTCATCCCCCGTATCTGCAGGTGGGAGCTCCATGGAAGCAACACTACTTTGACGTTGAGAGGGCGGGCTAACACCAACTGAACCACCAACTCTTGTGGGTAGAAGTATTCCTCCCGGCATCAGCTGCCCTTGGCTCAGCAATGTCTGCATTTCTCTAGACACTTCATCTGCGATGCCGACCTTTGTCTGCTGAACCTCTCTTTCCAAGTTCTCAACTCTTCTCTCCTGTGCGGCCTTGGTGCGCTTACGGCTTTTGTAGGTGTCACTGTCTGCAGAGAATGCAACCTTACACGGGACGATGCCGAGACCTCTAGATCGTCCGGGATGTTTGGGATTCCCCAGATCCCTTGTTAGCTCGTCGTTTTCTCTGTCGGGAATGAATCTCCCATTGGCTTTCTCTTTAAGTACTGTAAGGATACCAGCGGCCGCATCTTTTATCTCATCGTTGTATATGAGTGACCCATCATTATGATCTAGAGTGGCCCCATGAGCATAATACCAATGCCTTGATCGCTCAGGCCAATTGATTGTCGCTGCCATGATTCCCTTGGCAAGCAAATCTTCTTCCATCTTGTCTCAGATTGGAATTTTCTTCTTGTAGTCAGTTGGTCCAAGTGAGTGGAAGTACCGTTTCTTCGCGGCATTGATCCTTGCTTGTCGTGAGTTCTTTTCACCTAACTCCGACCACCTATACTGCACGAATGAATCCCAATGATCCTTGAGCCGTGGGTAATCATTGAAGTTGGGTGTCAAGTTCTTCTCGACATATTTCTTATACAACTTCTTCTTCCATGTTTGAAATGAAGTCGCCATCATCTTTAGAGCCCAATTATTCACTCTCTCCTCTGAACCTTCTGGCACTGTGAAACGCTCTTTCAGACTTGTCCATAGCATTTCTTTCTCTGATTGCGGCACGTAGGCATGCTCATTGCTGGGTTTTCACTTCTGCAAGCTAATGGGCACGTGGTCTCTCACTAGAACACCACACTGATTTGCCATCTTTATAGTAGCTTTCTCTAGCGCAACTGGCTGACCATCTTCTGCCACATCTGTGATTATAAATCTGCACTGTAACTTTTTGGTCGGGCCACATTTCGTCCTCTTCGATGATGAGGACCCAGAAGGACGGGAGCCTGAGGGCTACATGTTGGAGAAAGAAATGTATCAAGATCACATGCTTATATATATCATTGATATTGACAATATATATACATATATCACCTGACATGTTCAGGTATTGGCTACCATCCTGCTCCTCCTCGACGTCGAGGATATTAGTGGCACGTGCACTATCTTGTGCAATAGCATCCATCATAATGATTTCGTTCATTTCGTCTTCCATCATCATCTTGGTACCTAAAAGTGTCTGAAACTACACTAATTCCTCCAGTAATAATAAAACAATTTCTACAAATTCCAAAAATTTCTAGGATTTTCTATAGCCATAGTACAATTTCCTACAATAACACTTAAATAGTATAAATGAAATAACCCTTCAAATTATACATAAAATAACACTTAAAAAGTATACATGAAATAACCCTTAACAAGTATACATGAAATAACACTTCAAAAATATACATGAAGTAACCCTTAACAAGTATACATGAAATAACACTTAACAAGTATACATGAAATAACACTTCAATATATAAAACTTATATGAATATCTTATAAGTATTATCCTTAAAAGTAAAATTCCTATAAGTATTGTTCTTAAAAGTAATAATCCTATAAGTATTATTCTTATAAGTAATATTCTTATAGGTATAGTATCATTTCAAATTAAATTTCTATAAGTATAATATCATTTCAACAAAAACTTTTCTTTAAGTACAATTTAAAAGGAATTTCATATAAGTATTATTTCTTATAAGTATTAATAATACAAAAATTTATTAAAAGTATTATTTCCTATAAGCATAATGTAATGTTCTATTTATATTCATAATACAAAAATTCTAGGAAATAAATGACTATAAGATAACACATTAATTCCTATAAGTACTTATACCATTTTCTAAACAATTTCCTATAAAATGTCACATTTCATTTCCAAAAATCATTACCTACACATTTCCTAACACATTTCCTATATCATTTTCTAACCAAATTACTACAACAATAATAATAAAAAACTCACACCCACAACACATACTACACACAGCAAGCATGCAGGCGAGCACGATGGCCGGCTCAGGGGAACACGTATGGGTAGATGGCATCGGGGGCGCGCGGCCGTGGACGAAGGGGCAGATGGCAAGGGTGGGTACGGCGTCGGGGGT
>CM014278.1:9501512-9554158 GCA_004135705.1 Alloteropsis semialata
GATGCTTGTGTCAACCTCTACACTAAAAGGATAGACCTCTTCACGCCTATTATAATCATCTTCATCTGTGACGTCCTCCACACCGACGATTTTTCTTTTCCCCGTGAGAACTATGTGGCCTTTTGGCTGCAGAGTCCCCGTCTTGGGATTGCTAGACATGCCCTTCACATAAAACACTTGATGCACATCCTTGGCGAGCACGAATGGTTCGTCTATATACCCAATTTGGCTGAGGTCCACAGTTGTAATGTCTTACCGGTCTATATTTACACCTCCGCCGGTAAGCTTAACCCATTTGCACCAAAAAAGAGGTATTTTCAAAGGTCCATACTCGAGTTCCCAGATCTCCTCTACCTAACCATAATATGAGTCTCCGGTCCCTTTGTTGTCATAGGCATCTATACAGACACCACTGTTTTGGTTGGTGCTTTTGTTGTCTTGGGCTCTCGTGTAAAATGTATACCCATTTATATCATAGCCTTGGAATGTCAAGAATGAGGTTGATGGTCCCCTTGCCAAATATGCCTATTGTGTATGTATTGTCTTGTTACCCATGAGTTTTTGCCGCATCCAACTAGTGAAAGTTTCTATGTGATGACGTGTAATCTAGGTGTCAGACTTCCTTGGATTTTGGGAGCATATTATAGTCTTGTGCTCCTCGATGTAAGGAGCCACCATGGTTGATGACTGCAATACAGAGTAATGGGCTGTCACGAATAAATCGTAGTCGCTACACCTTGTTTGTTTCTTTCCTAATGTGCCCTTTCCAAGTAGTCTCCCCTCATGGCGTGATTCAGGTAGCCCAATTAGTTTCAGTTCGGGGATATAGTCCACACAGAACTCAATGACCTCCTCTGTTTTGTATCCCTTGGCGATGCATCCTTCTGGAAGAGAACGGTTACGAACATATTTCTTTAGAATAGACATGAGCCTCTCAAAAGGATACATATTGTGTAGGAATACAGGACCAAGAATACCAATCTCTTTGACAACATGGACCAGGAGATGCGTCATAATATTAAAGAAAGATGGAGGAAATATCATCTCAAGGCTGACAAGGCTTTGGGCCACATCATCCTGCAGCTTTGCTAGATTACTGGGATCGATCGCCTTTTAATCGATTGCATTGAAGAAGGCACATAGCTTCACAATAGTTGTTCGGACATTAACGGGTAGAATTCCCATCAGCGCCACCGGAAGCAATTGTGTCAGCAACACATGGCAGTCATGAGACTTGAGGTGTACGAATTTCTACTCTTTCATATTGATTAGACTCTTTACATTTGATGAGTAGCCGGACGGGACCTTAATATTGTTCAAGCAATCAAACATGCTGGTCTTCTCCTCTTTGCTTAGTGTAGCTAGCAGGACGTAAGTTCTAACGCCCTTTCTCTTTATTCTCAAGATGCAGGGGATCTCGTTGTTTCATACGTTTCAGGTGCTATCGTGCTTCTAGCATATCTTTCAACTTCCCGTATGTACCAAGGAACCGTAGCACGTTTACGCAAAGGTTTTTGGTCAGGTGCATCACATCAATCGCGTGGCGGACATCAAAGACCTCCCAACATGGTAGGTCCCAGAATATTGACTTTTCTTTCACATGGGTGCCTTTTCATTTTCATTTGCCACTGGCTGGCTGCCAGGCCCCTTCCCAAAGGCCACCTTCACATCTTTTACCATAGCAAAAACATATTTTCCATTCCGATGCCTTGGTTTTTTATGGGTTTTTGCCTCAAAATGCTTTCCTTTCTTTCTTAGGGGATGTTTCTCAAAAAGAAATCGACGATGACCCATATACACACACTTTCTACAATATTTCAGATAGATGCAGTCTATGTATTCTAGACAATATGTGCATGCTTTGTATCTCTTGTTTGACTGTCCCGATAGGTTACCAAGTGCAGACTAATCATTGATGGTCACAAATAGTAATGCTCGTAGATTAAATTCCTCTTGCTTGTGCTCATCCCATGCCTTTACTCCATCTTTGCCCCATAACAATAATAGATCATCAACCAGTGGCCTTAAATAAACATCAATGTCATTGCCAGGCTGCTTTGGCCCTTGGATTAGCACTGGCATCACAAGGAACTTCCGCTTCATGCACATCCACGGAGGAAGGTTGTACATACAAAGAGTCACGGGCCAAGTGCTGTGGCTACTGCTCATATCACCGAAAGGATTCATTCCATCCGTACTCAAACCAAATCTTATGTTCCTTGCATCTCCTGCAAAGTCTAGGAATGCTCTGTCGATTTTTCTCCATTGGGACCCATTAGGGGGGTGTCTCAACATGTTGTCTTCCCTCTGATCCTCTTTGTGCCACCATATCAATTTAGCATGCTCTTTGTTTCTGAACAAACGCTTCAGACGTGGTATTATAGGAAAATACTACATCACCTTGGCAGGGACTCTCTTCTTGGGGGGCTCTCCCTCAACTTCACCAGGGTCGTCTCGCCTGATTTTATACCGCGAACAATTGCAAATCAGACAGGCATCCAAGGATTCATGCACCTTGCCGCGATAAAGAATACAATCATTGGGGCATGCGTGTATCTTTTTTACTTCCAGTCCTAGAGGGCAAACAATTTTTCTTGCCTCATGTTGTTTTAGGCAAGGGGTTGCCCTCTGGAAGTATCTTTTTTATCATTTTGAATAACTCTCTAAAACCCTTGTCAGACAAGCCATTAGTTGCCTTCCATTGCAATAGTTTCAGTGTTGTACCCAACTTTTCCTAGTTCTCGTTGCAATCTGGGTACAAAAATGTTTTGTGGTCCTCCAACAAACGCTTGATCTTCTCCCGCTCTTTCGCACTTTCGTAGTCTTTCTCTTCATCATGAATCATGCCACCTAAGACATCATCATCCTAATCTTCTGCAATTGCTTCACCCTCGCTCATTGCAATATCATCTACAAAGACACCTTATTGTGCAAAGTCCGGGATGTTGTCATCACCATCTTCATCACCGTCTTCTAATAGGATCCCCTCTTCGCCGTGTTTGGTCCAACAGATATAGCCAGGCATGAAACCATTCCTTAGCAAGTGCGTGTGAACCACCTTCTATGAGATGTGATAATCCTTGTTGTTCTCATAAACCTTGCATCGCCGGAATTGAACGGGCCGGCAAAAAATTTCGCCGAATTCGGCCCTGGCCCGCGACGCCTGATAGACCGCCGCCGCTGCAGACCCGATGCGCTGATTTCCTCGCGAGACGCGACCCCCCCAACCCTATCCATTCTTTCCCTGCACCATCTCTCTCCAATATGAATATCATTTATAGTCTCTAAAAATCTATAATTCATAATAACCCTAAAATTCAGCTCCAATATGAATATCATTTATAGTCTCTAAAAATCTTTAATTCATAATAACCCTAAATATGATCATTTGAAGCCACTAAAAAGATCTAATTTTAAAGTTTATAATTAATAAGCCTAAATATGAATATCATCTATAATCTCTAAAATTTATTATAAGCATAAATATGAATATCATTTAAAGACTTTAAAAATCTAAAATTCATAATAACCCAAAATATGAATATCATTTGAAGCCTCTAAAAAGATCTAATTATAAAGTTCATAATTAATAAGCCTAAATATAAATATCATCTATAATCTCTAAAATTCATAATAAGCATAAATATGAATATCATATATAGACTCCAAAAATCTAAAATTCGTAATAACCCTGAATATAAACATCATTTAAAGTCTCTAAAAAGATGTAATTCTAAAGTTTCCGATAAGCCTTTATAATTAATATCATTTAAAATATGCAAAATCATAATTAGCCTAAATATTATAATCATTTAAAGTTTGTACAAATATCAGGAAAATTCTAAACAATGCCAAAAAACTTTGAGCATCATCTCTACATATGCAACAACTATCTATATGGTTCACCTCTACCACAAAACCATAATAAAATTGATCTATAATTCTAAAATCTCCTATTCCTATCCATTCCACAAAACATTCAATTACTCCAAATATGGAGCATGAAATAGACCATGCTAACGGTCATAAGAGAGAGGAATAAGTTGCTAACCTTCTAGCGGACTTGGATTGCAAAATCTCCAAAAGTTATGGAAAAATCGGGCATGACCTCCCCCAACCCGAGCTCAATGGAGGATGAAAAAATGAGCCATTGCTCGGGCTGGGGGAGAAAAAAGGGGCTATATACGCAGAGCCCCTTTGGTACGGTTGGAGGCACCAACCTGTACCAAAGGGGCACTCATAGTTATCAGTTGGTGCCACCAACCGGTACCAAAGGCTCCGCGGCTCATAGGTACCGGTTGGTGGCACCAACCGGTACCTATGTGCTCCCATAAGTACCGGCTGGTTCTCGCAAAATTTCTAGCCATTGGACCCGGTACCAATGCTTGCATTGGTACTGGGTCCAAAATATCCGGTAGCAATGAGGGGTGACAGATGAAGCATTTTCTAGTAGTGTCAGAACTTGGAATACTAGTTGAGCAGAGTTTATTTATAATATTTTAGATTAAAAGGGGTTAAAAATAAAAAAAATTGCCATCAAGGAGTATGTTGAGAGATGGTTTATGCGCAACTATCCATCTCCCATATGATGTTTCTTTTAATCAAATTTTTATTTTCTTTTATCCTTTAGATGGTCACTAGTTTTTGTACAATTAGCTTGTAGCTCCATATTAGTTATTGCTTTATAATGGATGTATTTCAGAATGTTTTTCAATTTCATCCATCCTGTGTGTTCTCTACAAGTTACCACTTGGTGTCTGTTATTTTCAAACAAGTTTCCGCACGTAGGCATGCTAGATGCATTGTTAATTTGCCGGCAAAGCTATCGGCAAGATGGGCAATTTTTAATCAATACCAAACGGCGGTGGTGCTAGCTCGGCAAAGCAACCAAAGGTGCTACAGGGGCAAGATGGGCGTAGCGAATTTTTTTCATATTTTAATCCTTTTAAAACTGATTTTTTAAAAATAACTTCAGTCAAACTAAATTTCTAAGAAATAACACTTTTAGTCACGCTAAAGACCATGGCGCGACTCGTTACTTGAGTCACGCCATGTAAAATGGCGTGACTAAATCGTCACCGTGGACAAAAATCCGACGTGGAAAAGGCTTGGTCACGCCACATGCAATGGCGCGACTGAGTCGTCATTTGCAGTGGCGTGACTGACGCTGTTTCGTTTCAGTCTATGCGTGAAGGATATCTGGAGCTAAACGTGTCAGGTGATATGATGTGCCGACTAGAGGTGAAAAAAAATAGTGCGGAGAAGGTCTGGAGGTAAAGGTGTGTGATACGATGTGTCGACTGGAGGTAAAAAAAATAGCAACGGTAGCTCCAGCTATCTCTAGTCCAGACTGAGAGCCAGATTGAACGTTATTTTTTTATCAAGGAAGTGCAGGCTTTTTAGGTGACGCGGTAAGACAATGTACTGGGTGTTTTTTTACCAGCTACAGCTAGCATGGCTTCCTTTAGGGGGTGTTTAGATGTTGTTATTTAGATGTTGTTATGTATAGTGTTTTTATGCATTGGGTCATGTGCCACAGAGAGAAAAAAGTGTATTAGAAAGTGCGCATTATGCAAAATGGAGAAGAAAGGGGGTGAACTAAACATCCCCTTAGTTTCTTGAGTAACTATCTAATGCACTTTAAAACCCTGTTTAGTTGAGGAAAGTTTCACAATTTTTCACTATTCACCCATCACATCAAATATTAGAACACTAATTAAAGGTATTAAACGTGAATTAATGACAAAACCTATTCCATAACCCCTGGTAACTTCGCGAGACGAATCTAATGAGTCTAATTAGGCCATGATTAGACAACGTTTTGCTACAGTAAACAATCTTTAATAACTGATTAATTAGACATAATAGATTTGTCTCACGATTTTCCGTCGATCCGTGTAATTAGTTTTATAATTAGATCATGTTTAGTCCTCCTAATCTTCGGTTTAAAATTGCTACGGTAAATTTCGCAAACTTTCTCACCAAACTAAACAGGCCCTAAATTTCACAAAACTCGTCAAATACGCGGTACGCGTTATATATGTTCCATTTTGAATATTTGATGCCAACATATACAGTACTCCTTCTGCCAAAAAGAACACAATTATGGGTTGCATGCCAGTTACAGGAGTTCACGTTTGACCAAGTTTATAATAAATTGTATTCAGATTTATGGCTCTAAATAAATTATTATAAAATATATTTTATAGTTAATCTAATATTATTTATTTAGTATCATAAATAGTGATATTTTTTTCTATAAATTGGTCAGACTTAAGATATTAAAACATGACATTGTGTTAGAATTGCATTTTTTTAGGATGGAGTAATACAGTATGTTTTCATAGTATCTTAGTGCTAACATAACAGATGGTGACGAGATTGATGAAATCACCACATACACTTAGTTGTCGATGGCCAAGTCGCACGTCTATCACTGAAAGAATAGCGGCTATCAAAGAATAGCGACGGTTAAACTTAGAATAAATTAAAAATTATAAATATCTATGCCGAGTCAAGTATTCGAATCCGGAAGGAGAGGTTTCACCACAAGAAACCTAACCAACTCAGCTATGTTCGCTTCGCAATTAAAGACTTATCTTAACATTAAGAAAAAAATATTTTTTTGCTAACGCTAAGAGAATGGGCACTACAACAAATAGGACCTTCTGTGACGAATACCTCATGACAATTGATGAAAACGTCATTACATCATTTTGCTTTATGACGTTTCTTAGGAGGCAGTTTGATTTAGTGACGAATATGCAGCGTCCGTCACTAAGATTACGTAGAAATCGTCATAAACTAAACAAATGACTTATCGTGATGAACCTTAGATTGTCACAAGAGGTTAACTAGCAAACGTCACAAATTCATTTTTGGTTCGTTCTATTTTTTTATTTTTTTATGATAGGTACCACTATTAACTTTTGTTTTCAGGAAAGTACCACTGCTAACTGCGTCACATACGTTACAAGAGCATATATCAGCTCCAAAAATAGAAAAAAGAGACCAACATGGGCTCTAGATTCAAACCTATGACTTTTGTCATCGTTAAAACAAAAGGCGTGGAGTGGGCCTGAACTAGCGGCATGATGTGGGCCTGTCTCCGTCAGCCCACTGCAAATCTCCGCTCGGCCCAGCACATTTTAAAAAGCTAAAATGCAAACAAAAAAAAGTCCATCGGCCCAGTGCAAATCTTCGCTCGGCCAGCACATTTTAAAAAAGAAAAAAAATCCGCTCGGCCCAGCACATTTTAAAAAGCAAAAAAAAAAAACGCAGACGTGGGGACTTGAACGAGAGATCTAACACGCTGTGCGATACAACCATCTGGGCAACATGTTTTGTTGTGCCTATTGCTGGCTAAAAATACTATTTATATAGAATATTTAGGTTTATATAAAAATAGTCAAACAAATCGGCAGCAGTGAAATCTCGAACACGGGACCTCCTGCAAGGAAGTGAGGAGACTTACCGCCGAGCTAGGTGTCTATTTCTGTAGATCTTGGCGCTAATATCCTAGATACTATAGCCAGATCTGTTTGTTTAAGATGAAGAACACGTAAATAGTCTATCTTTCTTTTTTTAATCTGAAATTAAAATTTGTAAATAGTATTTCTCCCTCATAATAAATGCAAATTTGATGGTATTTTTTCTAATGTTTTCTAAAATCATGCTCTCTCACTTAGTGCGATTCATTTGCTTGTTAATTGCTATTTCGTGGATCTTTTTCATATGTCTTTTTTCCACCTTAGTAAAGAATAGAAAAAACATTTGTTTTGTATAACAATTGCTAATGCAACTTTGTATATTTTCTAACCTTATGGTAAACATAAGGTACCATAAGGTTCTCTCCAAATTTAAGATTCATAGGAGTTCAAAAGTGTTATAAAGTATTCAAATCACAAAGTTTGACTTTAGTTATTAGAAACTACTTGACAGATGTATCAATTTGTGAACAAGGTATGGTCTTTTTTGCAATTTTGCGTGTCTTATTTGATGCACACATAGTTCAATTTGAAATTAATATTAGTAGTTAGGTAGAAATTCATTTAACATATAGAAAGTAATAAATCACTTCCAAAATTTACGAAACTTCTACAAGACAACTTATACACAGTATATTACATATAAAAAATATATTGGTGTATATAGGATAATAATTTTTATGTGTTACTTGACAATAATACAATAAGTGCATTAAAATTATCAAATATGACGAAAAAATAGGTTTCTGTGACAAAAATAAAATGTTATAAAATGCCATATTTGTTGTAGTGGGGCTATTACTTTCGAGCAAGTTTGCTTCTAATAAATATATTATGCTAAATCATCTGGGTATCTTGCAAATACTTGGTTCCAAGAGCCATGACGTGTGGATATAGCATGCTCTTCTCTCTCTGAAAAGCTGGACACAACACTTTTCTCTTCTCTGCTGCACAACTCTCTCTCCCTCTCCGGGAATGCACAACACGTCAACACTACTATCCTCTCTCTCTCCCCAAAAGTTGACATGACACTTCACAAAACAACGCCCAGGCAGCGTAGTCACACTCAGTCGCGCCAAAAGTGATGGCGTGACTCTGTCGCGCCATTGCATGTGGCGTGACTGAGTTTTTCACACGTCAGCTTTTTGTCTACCGTGGCATTTTAGTTACGCCATTGCATGTGGCGTGACTTAGTTATGAGTCACGCCACCGAGCTTGGCGTGACCAAAAGGGTTATTTCTTAGAAATTTAGTTAGGTACAAGTTATTTTTAAAATATTAGTTTTAAAAGGGTTAAAATATAAAAAAATTCGGGCGAAAAGTCCCGCGGCGCCTGTGTTTCTCTCGGCAAAATCCGATCGTGCAGTATCCTCGATCCGCGTGATGAATTTCTGGGCCAATAGCAGCTTGCCATGTCATTCCGTTGGTCTCCCTGCTTACGTGCCCGTGGTTGCTCGGCCAATGGCCTTGCACCACGCACCCTGGGCGGGTTGCCTCCCGTGCATGTGCACGCACGGCCTGATGGCCATGGGCCCCGCTGCTCCCTGCCTGTGCTGCTGGGAACCTCCGGCCTGCCCTGTGGCCTGGCAGACATGGGCCCCGCTGGGCCCCTCCCTTGTCTGGCCTGCATGGCCCGGGTTCCTGAGCCGAGCGAGCGCACCTGCCGCGAGGGCCTGGTGAGCGCCTCAGCGGTGGCCGCGCAGGCCTTTTTGCCTGTTGCACGGTGACGGGCAGCGGTTGGCCTGGCCACCGCATCCGTGCCCCGGCCACTGCCTCGCTCGGGCGTCGACCACGCCGGCGCTCGCGCGCCTCTGGCCGCGGCGCCTGGCTGTGGGTCCGTCTGGGTGGGGCCCCTTCCTGGTGGGCCCGCATTGTGAAAAGGGTTGCTGATGTCATGCTAACATCAGCACCTTGTCATATATAGTGATTATTATATCTTCTTCAGTGATGCTCCAAATAATATGAATATTATATTCATTTGATTCGTCTTCACGTGCTCTCCAAAATGATGTAGTCCAATTCACCATTTGAGATGGTTTGTGACACTAATATATTTGAATTACATTCTCAAGCCGTAGTGTCATTTTGGGCATTTTCTGCAAAACATGATAAAACACCAACACTCGTGGAAATCATTAGTAATAAGCTCTATCACTATGTTTGGTGTCTATATTTGTTATATTTTCTGCAGGAATTGACGGTCAAAAGTGGTACTTAAGGACCGTCAACACCCACGGCGCACTTTCTTCTGAGCTAGCCGCCCTAAAGTCTCCCGGGACGGCCAGGTTACCGCCATGCCTTAAGTCCATCTAGAGGGAAATTAGATCCGATCTGTGCCAGACCATAAAGACTGTCACAGACTCACGACTGCTCCAGCGCCGACCTCCGCCGAGGACGGCACAGTCACCGACTCCTCTTCCGCTCCGGGTATTCAACCCCGCGTGCCACGAGGTGGTGGATGCTGCCCATGAGCGGCAGCTGCGACGGCCCCGGTGGCATCATGGGTCCTGCTGGCTTCTTGCCGGCGTGGAGGACGACATGGATGAGAAGGACGAGGCACAAGCTGCAGTAATAGAAGTAGTTCACTACTACAGAAAGGAACTGTAGGGGCGGCTGGTAAGCCTCTGTAGGGGCGGTTTTGCCAGCCGCCCCTAAACAAGCGTTCTTACAGTTCCTGGATAGCAGGGGCGGCTCCGACAACCGCCCTTACAAACACATTAGTAAGGGCGGCTATTGTTACTAGCCGCCCTTACTAAACATTTAGTAGGGGCGGTTGGTTACTCCAGCCGCCCTTACAAAATATAACTGTAAGGGCGGCTCTTTTCAGAACCGCCCCTAATAATCCATTTTGTAAGGGCGGTTGGAAATACAGCCGCCCCTATCATTTACTTCTGCAGGGGCGGTTCATTCCCTAACCGCCCCTACAGTTGTTTTTCTGACAAAAAAAATCAAATCTGAAATTCATATATAATTCACAGAATTTTTCTATAAATCACATAATGCATATAATTCACATAAATTCATTGCATTCACAAATACACATATAATTCACATAAATTACAAGTCCATTACACAAATCCAAAAGTTCACATCACAAGTACATATCGTGCTTGCCAAAAGTACAAAACATTCACAAGTTCAATTAACGACCCAAGCCTAGCCTTTCCCACTCACGCAGATGTTGATAAGTTGGATTCGTCGCTAGATTGGACTCTCTGTCATGGTAGTCACCTTTGGTGTGAATAACTTGGTCTAATAGGAAGTCACAAAGGTCACCGACAAGTTCCAAGAGGTTGTCATCGCTGTATGGGGAGTTTCTTGTTCCTACGTCTTCTTTCCACTACACAATGAGCATATAAAAAGATAGTGAGCATATATACAGATTATGAGCTAATTTAGAGCTAGTGTGCATATACAAAGACAGTGAGCATTTAGGAAGACAGTGAGCATTTGTAAAGACAGTGAGCATTTAGGAAGACAGTGAGCATTTGCAAGACAGTGAGCATTTGCGAAGACAGTGAGCATTTGCGAAGACAGTGAGCATTTGCGAAGACAGTGAGCATTTGCGAAGACAGTGAGCATTTGCGAAGACAGTGAGCATAGAAAGACAGTGAGCATTTGTAAAGACAGTGAGCATTTGTAAAGACAGTGAGCATTTGTAAAGACAGTGAGCATTTAGGAAGACAGTGAGCATTTAGGAAGACAGTGAGCATTTGTAAAGACAGTGAGCATTTGTGAAGACAGTGAGCATATGTAAAGACAGTGAGCATTTAGGAAGACAGTGAGCATTTGTAAAGACAGTGAGCATTTGTAAAGACAGTGAGCATTTAGGAAGACAGTGAGCATTTGTGAAGACAGTGAGCATTTGTGAAGACAGTGAGCATTTGTAAAGACAGTGAGCATTTAGGAAGACAGTGAGCATTTGCGAAGACAGTGAGCATTTGCGAAGACAGTGAGCATAGAAAGACATTGAGCATTTGTAAAGACAGTGAGCATTTGTAAAGATAGTGAGCATTTGTAAAGACAGTGAGCATTTAGGAAGACAGTAATTAATGCCGGGTGATCCTGTCATATGCTCCTAGACTTAGCCTTGAGCCGATTCCAACGAAAATGCCTTAAGGCTCGAGAGCTACGGCCAACAGACGCAACTTGCGGTGCATCCGTTGACTGTTCGGCGGTAAGCTGCTATCCAACTCCTATGAAGTTGCCATAAGGCTTGAGGGCAAATGCCACAGACCCACCTTGTGGTGAGTCTGTGAGATTCTATGAGATGATCAAGACAAGGTTACTAACCCTTGGACCAATTCCTTTGGAATCGCTTAAAGGCTCGGGGGCTACGGCCAATGGATGCACTGCATCCATTGCATACGGCTCTCTTGTTTTCTCCAGTATCACACGGCCTTGCTTCCAACTGCTACAAGGCCAACTTCTAGAAGACGACAGCGTGACCCCGCCAGGTTGTCACTCGGCCATGTACTACTACATGGAGGCTTGTCGGGTATCGACCCCTGGGCACCCACAGAATACGGACTAGCCCCACTAGCAGGGGATTGTCAGGGATGAGGCTTACTGAGAAGACAGATTGGCCCGTCTAGCGGGAGCCGGCCCGGTCCGAGTGATTCAAGGCTGGCCCCACTAGTCGGGCGGCCCAACATGGAGGTTTGGCGCACAAAGCTCGCCGATCAGGATAATCTATCTGGATATTTAGGGAGAGATCACTGTAATCGTTATAGAATCATATCCTTGTAATCCGAGTAGGATACGATCCCCAATCGACTTGTAATCCAAGCAATTGGATTATATAAGTTGACCTGGGACCCCTCCAAAACCTAGAACCAATTCGGATACCTCAACAATCCAATACAATTCAGAACACCCAACACAGGACATAGGGTATTATGTCATCTCGATGACCCAAACATGTTCAATCCTAGCGTCTTATGTTACCATCGTTTTCAGATGCATGATCCGCCCCTCAACAAGTGAACCACGTGGGATACCCTGTGTGGATTGCCATGTACAAACATCTGACATGTATCAATAAGTGTTTTTAGGAACACAAGACTTCAAAGAAGGCAAAATTATGCTTGAACATAGGAAAAATCTTAACGCAGAGTTGACTCCATGAGCACGGGACAAGAAGGGCCCACTTACTAGTCACACCTAGGCAAATCCGCGGGGAAACCGACCTCCGAGGCACCTTGGGCCCACATGTCAACCATTGGAGGAGCTCATGCTAGTGCTTTCTTTAACAGTATTCCAAGTCGTCCTTGGGCCGTTGTGGGACACAACCTTCGGCCTTCAATACAGTCTTTGTAATATATTCTCGGTATTTATAGAAGTAATGGAGTCTAAGCTAAATGCTATTCCGATAGTGTTTATATCATATTCATGCCTTACCATAAGTTACACAATGTTCAAGCATAGGCTAGTCAATCTAAGCTACGACATCGGTTCATTGTGCCCTCGGGCTTGCTCTAGTTTCATGTTTTCCGGGAGAGCTAGGGTAGTCCTCTCATGCACGAGCATGGTTCTCGAGCACTGAGAGAAGCTTCGAATATGACTGCGCCCCACGGTCTAAGGGGTAGGCGGCAGGTGGTGACAGCCCTGTCCATCCCTTTTATTCCCCCATGTTCGGGTACCAATGTAGGAGGAACATAAAGCCTTATCGCTTGCTTGCACACAGCGTGCGGTTTGGTCTCCCCATCTGTGCGTTGTGCTTAGAACTAAGTTCTCTTCATGTCTTGTAAGCCTTGCCATTTTTGTTTAATACCATAGGAGACCATGTATGCCTTGCTCCTGCTAACCTTAGGATATTCTTTATTCTTTATTCTTGGGAAGGGCTTACTTGAATGATGTGTCGCATTACCTTATTCTAGATATTACCCCTATTGTCCATAACTTATTGATAATGTCAACATATGAGTTTTTGTAAACTCTTTAACACCAATGCCTTCCTTTGTGAAATATAAATAACGATACCTGTGAATACTCGCAGATGAAATGCTATAATGGTAAATCCATGCGTTTGTGGATAATGTAAATGTAAGAAATACCAACAGAGGTGAGGTCGCCATTGGAGTTGGCAGTAAAGACCATGCTCCCAAGGAGCATGATTGTTC
The DNA here is from genome assembly GCA_004135705.1 of Alloteropsis semialata. Taxonomy (NCBI): domain Eukaryota; kingdom Viridiplantae; phylum Streptophyta; class Magnoliopsida; order Poales; family Poaceae; genus Alloteropsis; species Alloteropsis semialata. The sequence continues at coordinate 9,515,121 of CM014278.1, forward strand.
CCTTGGCGAAGGAAACCTCCGTGGAAACCGGTAGGATGACATGGGAATGATCCGCCATCGATCTTGCTGATGATGAACCTCCGTGGAAACCGGTAGGATGACATGGGAATGATCCGCCATCGATCTTGCTGATGATAACGACGATCACTTGTACCTAGTGCGCCAACTGTCGGATATTTGTACCCGATAGTCCATAGAAGGTACCTACGTGGTTGATTTGTTGAGGGGCGAATCATGCATCTGAAGACGATGGTCACACAAGGCGTAAAGAATTAGACAAGTTTGGGCCATCGAGGTGACTTAATACCCTACGTCCTGTGTTGGGTGTGTGTATTAAATTGGATTGCGAGGTACCCAATTTAGTTCTAGGTTTTGGAGGAGGTCCCAGGACGCCTTATATAGTCCGACTGCCTTGGGTTACAAGTTGGTTCAGGATCATATCCTACCTGGATTTGATTCCATAGTGATTACAGTGATCTTTCCCTAAATATCCAGCTAGTTTATCTTGATTCGACGAGCTTTTTTGGATGACACCGTCTTGTTTCGTGTCCCGCAAGCCAATCCTTCTAGATGGGCCGACCGACTGGTGGGGCCAGTATGGAAGCATTCGAATTTGGCCGTCCCCGTGCTGGTTGGGCCAGTTCAACTTCTTGGTAAGCCACATCATGGGCCAGCTTGTGCTGGTGGAGCGAGTCTGGGTTTCGATGATACCTGGGTGTCTATCCCTGACAAACCTTCACCAACCCACCCCAACCCTGTGCTTGGATCCTGGGCTAGAATAGCTCTAAGATTGCCAAGCTAGGATAGCCATTTGGATCCATTAAGAAAATCGCTTTTAGGGGCAACCATGCCTCACGGGATTGGGAACAGGTCACTCTTGATGGAGATCTGATTCCACTCGCCTCCACCGCCAAAATTGTCTTGCGCGAGAAAAATGAGCGCAAAAATAGGTCGACTCCAACAAACTCTTATCTCTTGGTCGACTCTCTTCTTCCTCATGCTCCACACCACCCTATTCTAGTATTCTACCACCTTATCCTGCATGATGATGGTGTGATTAAAGAGGTGACTCATGTTCAGCGTGATATGACGGACACCATGCGCTTCACTCATGTGAGCCATCCACATGAAGAATTATTCAAGATAGTCGATGGCATGGAGGAATACCCATTTTGTTTATTCATCTTGAGTTGCAAGAGTACCTAGAAAATAATGATAAGACGACTGGTGTTGAAAGGAAGGCCATTGGAGGCCATCAAGGAGAATTGTTTTTATTTTTTAACCCTTTTTAATCTAAAATATTATAAATAACCCCTGCTTAACTAGTATTCCAAGTTCTGACCCTTTTGGCTACGCCAAGGCCTTTAGCGTGATAAATAGGCCGGTCACACCAAAACCTTTGGTGTGACCACGCTGCCATGCTGGCAACGCGCGCGAGGCGATGCCAACGTGGCCCAGGCGGAGTCATGCCACATGTTGTGGCGCGACTCTGTCACGCTAGGGCCTTTGGCACGACTAGTCACGCCAAAGCCATTGGCGTTGTTGTGGCTTATACCAGGCTCAGCCGCGGCTTCTTCCTCCCCTTCCTCTTTCTATCTCCAACACACAAACCGAGTTGTTCGTCCATGGGGGCGGTGGCGGCGGCCCTCCCCCTCTAGATCCGCCCCTTTCTCCACTGGATTGGAGGAGGAAACAAGGGGAAATTTCTTTGGGAAGGTATCTCCTCTATCCTATCCAACTAATTTTCCCCTTTGCAATGTTTTAGTTGGATTTCATATGGGTAGGGTTTATGTAGGCTTTGAGTTTGAATGGTGGATTGAGTACGAATTTGGCTAGATTATTTGTTGGATATCGTCGGGTTAGTCTATTATAACACAAGTCTATTGCATAATATGTATTACATGCAAGGATTTAGTTATCATTTTGTAGTGTAGATATATGTAGTGTATATGTAGAGATAATTATTGTAACAAAGTTGCTTAGGCCTTAGTAAAAGCATCTTGGTTTAATTATTTTAGTAGAAAAAATGTATTATGGTTATTTGTAGGAGTTAGTATTGGATATATTGTTGGATATGTTGATAATGTGATATGTGTTGACACCAGTGGTGGAAAACAGAAAGTCCGCAAGCGCATGGCTATCGCAGTAGCTTTCACCCAAGAGTAAACCAGGTATCGAATCCACGAGGAATGTGAGGGTACTATCTAATTACTAAGGTTGACAGGATCAATCGAGGTTTATAAAAAGGCTGGGTAGAGAGGATAACTCAGCACTAAGCTGAGAATAAAACTAAGGGAGCTCTCCTATGCTTGCTTTGGGCACAGAGGTATCCTAGACCCCTAGGAAACATCTGGCCTACAGCTCTATGCCATACCCGAACATGGAGGATTACTAAGGATGGACAGGGCTGTCACCACCTGCAGCCTACCTCTACTAATCCGTGGGGTTACAAGGCAAACGAGGGCAGATATACTCCTAAGCACCACACTTAAGTTAATATCAGCTATCCTAACCTTGATGAGAGATTAAGATACTTCAATTATAAAGAAATGAACCCACAAGCAAAATAAAGAACTCAACTTTCTATAACTCAGACTTAAATGTACTTAGTAAGGAGCTTGCATCCGCTGAGGTATAGGTGGAGGATCGCCGACACGCCGGAGCTTCTCTAGACTATCCTCACTCTCTCCCTACTTCTACTCTAAGATATGAGGAGGGCTTCGCCTTGAATCCTTGCTCCAGCTCGATGATGATGAACAATTCCCCGAGCTCAGGTATTTATAGCTTGAAGAGGCGGTGCGCCAAACCCTGGCCGTTTTGGCGGTGGGACTAGGTCGGCCGACCCCTTGGATCCACCGACTTTGGTCATCCACGGCTCAAATGCTCTCCTGTTGGTGGTTGACAGGTACTGGTCAAGGGGGGTGACTCGGGCGTGGGGGGAGGGTCGGCCCACCTGGTCTTGCTGCCTCTCGGGCCCACCCTTCTCTAGTTGGATTCCAAGTGGGTCCTAAGGTCAGTTCCAGGTGGGTACACCCTAGTGTGAGTGAGTTGAGGTCGTGGTGTGGGCCCTTCAATCCATGTATGTGACATGTGGCCCATCTGATCTCCTTAGCATGAACCGACGTTGAATCAGCAGCCCTGATGGTCCCTAGGTGTGCTCCTTTGCATGGGAGGAAGGAGGGGCCGATTGGGCCTGGGCCCGAGTCAGCCGACCTAGCAGGTCGGGCGACCTGGCCTTGGGCCCAGAGGCTCTCCCCTTTTGGCACTTTGGTCCTGCAAGCACATATACACCAAAACTCATGGAATTGATTAATGTTAAGCCCTATGTTTGTTCTTTTTATTCTTTTTTCACTATCATGTTGATGGTATAATATAAACATTAAGAATCATCAACAAACTCCTCCACACTTAGCCTTTGCTCGTCGTCGAGTAAAATCAAGACTAAAGTTCATCACAGAAGATGATCACGAACAAACATATAAGTTATTCCCAAACATTCAGGCTTAGTGGATTTATTATGGGTGGCTAATATGTGTACTTGGGTTATTGTAGAAAGGAACAATTCATGTTTACTTGCTATTTCTTCTCTTTTCTCTCTTTTTCATGCCCTTTTGGCATATAGCCCACATCTTCTTCTTTGCGCTTTGTAAGGAAAGAAGGTCACTGTGGCAAAACCGCCCTAATTAAACTGGCTCAAGCACATTAACTGTCGTCTCAATCACTTGATCCGGTTACCCGTGCTTCAAACAATTCAATTAGACGATCTATCGGGTCGAGCCCGATAAAACCACCGTATTTCCGATCGAACCAATGTGCACAAGGCTCACTCAAGGAGAGCACAGATGTTACCAACATTACCATAAGTTACAACAGTTCCATAATTAAGTCTTACAAGCCAGAGTTTAAAACACTTAGAGTTCAAACCAGAGTTCTGAATAAAAAGCGCGGAAGCTAAACGACGAGATACAAAGACATGTTCTGAGCCCGAAGAACATGTCATCACAAGCACACAAAAGAAGCCAACTAATCCTCGATCCACTCGACAGTCCAGCCCGCCAGAACGGTCTGACTATCGATGATCCACTGCTCGGAGCCATCAGACACATTGAACTCACATTCTGAAAAGCAAAGCCACAAGCAAGGCTGAGTAACTAATACTCAGCAAGACTTATCCGAATATGGTTTATAACACCGACTCCTAAGAATGCAAGGCTTTTGGTTGTGGGGTTTGTTTTGCCGAAAAGCAACTAATAGTTGATTCTAACTTTCAAATTTTAGCATCAGGTTCATAGTCATTATCAAGTATCCATGTGAGCACCTTTTCTATAGCAAACAGGTGGAACAACAAATAAATCATAGAACCATCATTATTTAACATTCACCATTCAGTTGCTTAGTGCTGTACAGCGGACAAGCGGTATTCATAACGGAGAAGTGCCGCGATCATGATCGAATTTACACCTTGCAAGGGAAACCTGGACACACGGCACGTAAGCGCTCCCAGAGCCTTACGCGACCACCTTTCCCATCCTCTCCCGGATATTCAGTCTAAACCCACTAGTCCCGGGTGCAAAGCCCTACTGGTCCCGGACCAAGTAGCCGCAACTACACCCGCCATCCGTCCACTCCCAGAGTAGTGGGAAGAAGCCCAAATACCGTTTGATTCAGGTACATCAGTTTACTGAGACCCAGACGTCAGTATGTGCACAGTACGTTCAATACTTGCCCCACAGTACAACATTTCCATTTGATACGTAGATGGGGCACATCTCCACACCACAGGAGCATGGAACCACGCCCCGCCCACGAGCCTCATGATTTCAATCATAAAGTAGATAGCCTATGTCTCGCGAGTGACAGGAAATCACTCGACTTCTACCGGTCCTATTTAGCATGGCAGGCTAACGACCTAAACATACTAGTATCTTGACATAGGAATCCTAGGGATTATGCATCTAGGGTTTCAATCATATCCAAAACGTAAATGCGCAATACTTAATTAATTAAGTTGCATAGTTTTGGAAATAGGGTTATGTTTACGGTGCTTGCCTTCCTGCTCAACAACCTTGGGCTCTATCGAACTTTGGTTCGGGTCTTCTGGAATGGGATCAGCAACTACAGCGGTCTCCCCTGGGTCAGCAACGGGATCAGCCACCAACTCGTACAGACCGTCAGCGACTGCGTTATCTACATGAAATGCATCATGCATGAGTGCCATGAATGCAAAGACAACACTAACAGGATGCTCGTGCTTGCAGCAAACAAGCATGAACTAATTTGTCTATTTACTTCATGAGCACTAGTGCTAAGCAAACAATTTCATTATGCAGTGCGTCAAGATATAAGGGTGATCACTACTAGTCACTTTATCATGCAATGAACATAGTTTATGATCATATATAGATACACCCACTTATTGCACATATGATTATTTAATATTAGCACTAGTTTTACTCTAAAATGCATATATAACATTCACCACTCTCTTTCTGGTTATCAATTTTTATAACAGCACATAATTAATATGGCGATGCACTAATATCAAGTTTTAATGCAAAGGTACTATCTAGTTCTTGCATGTGATGACAAATGCACAACTATTAGCAAAAAGATGGCAAAAACACATATAAACAAATAGCTCATGAAACAAACTGGTCTCTACAGAAAATAATACACATCTACTAACCTTACCAAACAATTCTTGCAAAAAGATTAGCTACTAAGCATATCTATGCAACTAATTAAGCCATACAAGCTAGTGCTTACTAACAGAATTAAACAGAGAACGAAAACATCTATTTTACTCCTACACATATTTTTCCTGCAGAGAGAACTTCATGAGCAAACCAACAAAATTTATTTCATAATTTTTGAACTTTTCTACGATTTTATATGAATTTTGCAAGCTGCAGCAAACTCAAGGAAACCAACAACTCGGGATTCACTATTCTGGGCCCGAAACAAAAACCCTCGAGTTCACAAACCCTCCCTCAACTTCTCTGGTCCTCCCCGCCGGCCCAAGCACGACTCGGACCAGGCCCACCTGTGCCCCCTCTCTCTTCTCCCTTTTCCCCCACCCCGGCCCACTCGCCCACCAGGGTCCAGGCGGCCATCGACCCGGCCACCTCCTCCCTCACCTCTCCTTTTCTCTCTCCAGCGCCGGCCGCTCCCTCTGCTTGCGCTGCTCGACCGCCGCTCGCATCGCTCGCATGGCCCACGCACGCCGGCCCGCTCGTGCTGCCNGGCCAGAACGGCCGCCGCTCGCCCCCTTCTTCCTTGCCGGCGATGAACTTCAAAACAAGGGGAGCATCGCGTGTTCCCGGACGCGATGAACGCATCTTGGTAGGTTGATTGGATGGAGATGAACCGTGGTAAGCTTACGACGAGGAGGAACTCATGACGGCGAGAGCGGACCGTGATCTCAAATTCCGGCCATGGAAGTGGATGGTAGGAGTTGGGGATGGCTTGGGTGTGTGGAATAGTGTGTGAGGGCTCTCTGGGAGAAAGGAGTTGGCTCGGGAATGACTGAAAGTGTGTGAGCGCCAAGGAGGTGTGGGTGTCTATGGTGGCCGCGGCGTTCATTGATGGCGGAGATGCTCCCGTACGTCGGCAGAGCTGTGACGAGCGCCAACGTGAGCGGGAGCAGGTAGAACAGCGTTGGGCATGGTCGGACAGTGGTCAAAGCGAGGTTTGACAGTGGGGAGGACGGAGAAGTGACGGTTTCCCACCCCGTTGTCGTGGCCGCGGTGCGGACGCCCGTGCGATGCTGCTAGAACGGGGTTGCAGGGTATGGCGGGGCTGGGAGTGCTCCGGGACACGTCATGCCCGCCCTTGGCGAGGTGGAACGGGCACGGCCGTGCCGGAACGGACGCGACGTTCATCCACGGCGAGTGGTGACCGCGAACGGCGTTCCCCGGCGTTCTCCGAACAGCCCGGCTTTGGGTGGCAAAAACTCTGAAATCTACTGCATAACCTTACCCACCTAGCTATCTCAAAGTTGTAGATGGATGATAGGGCTACAACTTTCAGTAAGGAAGCTTGTTCTAAAACTCGACGGATTTGGAGATAAAAACAGATTGAAAACAGCCAAAATTCACGAAATCTGCCAACACTTAGCAAACTTCGGGATTTCGAAACTGGGCTGTGTAGCTGGTTTAGGAATAAGATTCTGGGAGATTGGGGAAACTTCAAGGAGTGAATTTGGTACTGTTGGAAAGATCATTGGAAGCTCTACAAGATTGATTAAGGCTCCAACACAAGATAACTAGCTTAACCTATTTTAATTAAGCACTCAAGACAGCAAAAACACATGACTTTGACTTAGCACTAGAAAGCTAAAACATATCTAGAACACTAGCTATGCATATGAGATGCTCACGAAACTTGCTAGGCATGCTAAAGAGAGTATGAATGAAGCATTAAAAGTATCTTAGCATGAACCACGCATAAAAAGCACATGAAATGATAACACATGTGTATGCATGAAATGACAAGGCACTAATGACTAGATTCACATGTTTACTTGACCATGCCAAAAGATGATAGAAAAAATATGCTACATGATTAGCGATGCAATGCATTAAGTTAGTTAGTTGATAAACGCAGGGCCAAACACCAGAGGTGTTACAGTCACCTTCTTAGGAGTATTTATTTATGGATACGAAATGAAAGGCATGTTTTTTTTGCTCTACCATCAGTGTAAGGGTTAGCATCTCATGGTGGAGTGTACGTGATCTTTACATTAAAAACATGAAACACCTCTAACAAGTGATAAGGTGCTGGCCGATCTTCCGAGAGGTAGATGATAAGTTCGATTGGTGGAGAACTCGGCGTTGGCGATCCGGCTTCAAATCAACACGATTCGAACCCTGCAACCGTTACACCACTGCTCCGTTGGTTATCAACCAAGCACAACTTGATTGACCTCGCCGAGAAGGCTTTTCCCTGCAAGCGAATCGAAGAACACAAGCAAGAAAGTGAAACGCGCAATCTGAAATTGCAGATCTGTATGAAACAAAAAACAATGGTGTTCAAGCTCTGATCAACAAAGGACTAATCGCCACAGGGTTGTAGAACAAGAACGGGGGCCCTGGATCACTGTAAACGGACTTGTCGCCACAGTTACAATGACTCTATCACAGTTTCGACTTCGAAAACTTGACTAAACAAAACCCAAACCTAAAGTGGCGGTGGCTGCTGAGTTTAATACCCTCAAGGGGTGAGCTAGGGTTGGGGCGGCCAGGGGGCACCCACAACCTGGGCTTAAGGCCCGACACGATACAAAGGCCCGACATGGCCCAAAAAGGTGACACAGCAACTTGTCGTGGTCACACAGAATGATCCACGAACGATCTGGAGTTGGACCAGACCCAAAACGACGGCGTTGTCGTCCTCTTTCCAATGCATCGAAGATCACCTCGTTTTGATGTCGTATGAAGGAGATATCGCTGAAACCGCGCAGGGGTGTCAGCTGAATCCGAGGCGAACGTGACAGCTGAGTTGGGGACGAATTGCATCTTGGAGAAGACCGTAATGCTTGTATGTTCAGCATGGCGATGTCCTCATCAACAAGGGTCACACAACCTTGAAAGAACTCAAAGCTCATAGGTAGTAAGTGAGATGTGGAAATATATGGCTGTAATAAGTCACTCAAAACTCATGAGGAGCATGGCAAGACCAAAAAGTTTTTAAAACTTTTTATAAATTCCATGCACTTGATAAGGGCAAGAATATCTTCCAGGCTTAGGAGACATGAGTTCATAAATATATATACGGATATCCACAAAGCCAAAAAGTATAGGGAATAAAATATATGTAAGTTAATCACAAAAGTCATGTGATGGGGAAGTCAAAAGAGTTTATTTTATTCAAACATTTCAATTTCAGAGTCAATTTCATGGGAACCAACTGGAATAGTGTAGTTGAGATTCAAACCAACGTGCAGGAGAAGGCGGAGGCCACATGGGGTACTGGCCAGGTCAGCCGACCTAGTGGGGTCGGGCAACCTGGGGTGGCCCCTCTGGTCCTGATCTTTTTCGTGATGATCTGCTTCGTTTTGTTCAGCACTGTTCTAGGGTGCATCGGTCTGTTCTCTTTTGGTCTTTCGACATATGGCTTCCTCCACACTGTACCTTGAAGAGGATACCTTCATTGTCCTGGATGGTGATGTCTCTGTGTGATGAAGTCTCCACAACGATGAACATTCCTTCCCATTTGCTTCTAAGTTTTCCGTGTCCGAATAGCTTCACCCTGGAATTAAAAAGTAGTACCTTGTCTCATGGGTGGAACTCTTTCTCTTTGATCCTCTTGTCGTGCCATCTCTTGGTTTTGTCTTTGTAGATTCTGGCACAGTGGAAGGCCTTCTCCCTCCATTCCTCCAGTTCTGATAACTGCATTCTCCTCATCTGTTGGGCTGCTAGGAGGTCCATGTTCCATTTTCTTATTGCCCAATGTGCCCAATGCTCTAGCTAAACTGGCAAGTGACATATCTTGCCATAAACCAGTTGGTACGGGGACATCCCAATCGACATTTTATAAGCGGTTCGGCATGCCCATATTGTGATAGGTAGCTTGTTCTTCCACCCCTTGCCCATCTCATTCACGGTCTTTTGCAGAATATTCTTGATTTGTTTGTTAGATGTTTCTGCTTGTTCGCTGGTCTGAGGGTGGTATGGTGTAGCAATGTTGTGTCTTGCCCCTAGTTCTGCTAGAAACTTGCAGAAGGTCTTGTCAATGAAGGGAGACCCCCATCACTGATCACCATCCTAGGTGTACCGAAACATGGAAAAATGATCTTATGGAACATTTTTCGTGCGTGTTTCGCATCGACAGCTTGACATGGCATTGCTTCAACCCATTTTGAGACATAGTCGGCTGCCACTAGGATATATGCACTGTCATAGGATTTGGGAAAGGGTCCCATGAAATCAATGCCCCAGACATCAAAGAACTCAATCTGTAGGTTGTTTGTGAGTGGCATTGCATCTGTTGCTGTGATCCCTCCGTGCTTCTGGAATTGCTGGCATTTCGAATGCATTATTTTGTATCTTCATACACGGTAGGCCAATAGAATCCACTCTGCCAGATCTCGGATCATTTTCTGAATGCCCCATAATGTCCTCCATATGGAGTTGCATGGCATTGCTCGATGATCTTCCTTGATTCATTGGTTGGTACGCATCTCCTGGGCATGCCATCAGCACATACCCTGTACAGGTATGGTTCAACCCACAGATGGACTCTACTCTCGTAAACGAGTCTCTCCTCTTGTTCTCCCCCAGCGGTACATATCCTGCAACCATAAAGTTTACAATGTTCGCATACCAGGGGTCGGAGTCTATTACCTTGAGTAGTGTGTCATCGTGTAGGAAGTCAATTATCGGCAAGTCCTGCATGTCAGTGAATTGCATGGACGACAAATGATCTGCTACTGAATTCTCTACTCCTTTCTTATCTTTAATTTCCAAATCAAATTGTTGGAGTAGAAGAATCCAGCGAATAAGATGGGGTTTAGCATCTTTCCTGGTGAGCAGATATTTTATAGCAGCATGATCGGTATAAATGATTACTTTAGCTCCAACCATGTAAGATCTAAACCTGTCAATAGCAAAGACTATAGCCAAGGGCTCTTTTTCAGTGGTTGCATAATTTAATTGAGCTCCAGTTAAGGTATTGCTAGCATAAGAGATAGCATGATGATTCTTATCTTTGGTCTATACTAGAACAACACCAACAACATAATTGCTTGCATCCACATTATCTCAAAGGGCAGCTTCCAGTCGGGGGGTTGAATGACTGGCGCTGAGATGAGAGCATTTGTTGAAAATTGAGAGGCATGTAAACACTCATCATCAAAGTTAAAGGGGACATCCTTAGCTAAAAGGCTAGGAGGGGTCTTGCGATTTGAGAGAAATCTTTAATGAATCGGCGATAGAACCTCACATGGCCTAGAAAGCTTCGGATCCCCTTAATGTTAATCGGAGGTGGAAGTTTCTCTATTACTTCAATCTTAGCTCTATCCACCCCTATTCCTCTTTCAAACACTAGGTGTCCAAACACTATCCCTTCTTGGACCATAAAGTGGCATTTTTCCGAATTCAATACTAGGTCCTTCTCCTGGCATATCTGTAGCACCTTGTCCAGATTTCGAAGACAGCGATCAAAGGTTTTTCCGTAGACTGAGAAATCGTTGATGGACCAAGATCCATGGGAGTCCTTATGGGCTGCAGGCCCATTAGGAGATTGGGCCGCCAACTCTGACAGATACAAGAAAGGAGACATATATGTTAAGGAAACTAGTCGGCTACTAGGAAACAACCCGGCCTACTCATGATAGGGCTTTGTATATAGTATCCGACTAGGAATCTGTATTATTTGACTTGTAGACCCTATCTCCCGAGTATATAAGGTGAGGCAGGGACCCCTTGTAAAACAATAACCATCAATACAAAGCGATCCACCATACAGGACGTAGGGTATTACGCTCTCTCTCGAGGCGGCCTGAACCTGTCTAAATCGTCTCGTGTTCACCATCGTGCTTCTGGTTCCGGCGAGGCCCTTGCAAACAACTCGACTACTCAGGAACCCCCTATAGTAGGCTAGCCGGTATAAAAACTGACAGTTGGCGTGCCAGGTAGGGGCGCTCATCGAGAATCATCAGGAAAGCTCGATGGCACCAGTCATCATCTACTGCGATGGAGACATGGCGTTGGAGAAGGGCACCACCTTCGTCTTTGGCTCCTGGGTCTCCACGGCGGACGGCGCGGGCAACTTCAACCGCGTTCTCAAGACGGCGACCTCGGAACAACTCGCCGACAAGCTCGACGAGATCGCGTTCCCGGGTCCGATCCCGACTCGGGCTCGGAGAACTTCGGGTCTCGGTTCGAATACAACTTGGACTGAGAATAATTCAAAGCGGACTAGGCAGTCCGAGCCGGTTTCTGAACCATCGGTCGTGCCAAAATCCAACTCCTCAAAAACCTAGAAGAAGAGGGGCTCAGCCACTACTAAGCGTGAGGTGGACACCCCGAGCCAGATTCCCTTTGGTCTCGCTGGAACCGCCTTCGTTTTTCTGGCAGCATCATCTAAGCAGCTCCGATCTCTGGTCGAATTCGATGAACTTCCCTTGGGCGGGAAACAAGTCAGACTCGTCATCACCGTGACTCCTAAAGGGAGATTCGTCCACTGGCCTAGACGCAAGCCAAAGTTCGGAGCCACACCTCAAGAAGAACTGTACATGTCCCGCATCATCGCGTGCATTGATCCATTGCCTTTCCGACCCGGCGAAACCTTGGACTCTTCAGGAGAGCACGGCTCAACTTTCCTAGCAACTTCAAGCACAGGAAGCTTTTCACCAGGGCGTCAAGCCATGGTGATCATTGGCCAATAAGAACAAGTCTCCAACGACGAGCCAACTATGGAGAATGAGGCTGCAGATCAACGAGAAAGACGCAGGCAACGCAACGTCGCTCGCACAGAGCGTCGACGCCGAGCCAACCGCAGAATCAATCCGCAGAATCTTAATGAACGATTTGTGCAAGTCACTGGGCAAGATGTCTACACCAACGCTGCAGCCAACATCTTGGCTGTCGCAACAGAGTTCGGTAATATGGGCCAAACTCCAGAAATCTAGAGGATGAAGACGATGCTCGAGACAACGGCGATCCAGCATGATGCGGTCTGCCCTGTCCGAACCATCACTAAATCCAAGACAACAAGTCGCCAGGCAAGCAGTCACCCTTCCGAGGCCGGAAACCATGGCAACCCGTCTCATCACCCAAGCAGAGATCGCCCTGAACCTGTCAACGTGGGAGGCATGGTAGTTGGCGCTGGAGGTAGAAACCACGGCGCCGGACCTAGCCACCACGTTGCTCAACAAAGCCACAATCGGGGGCAGGGCGGCAACAGGGAAAGAGACGGGCGTCACGACAGCTGTGACGATGACAAGGACCTGCGACACCAACTGAGGAGCAGAGACACGCGCACCGTCATCTCCGCACGCGCTCGCAACCGCGAGGAAGAAGAGCGCAGGCGGCGGCAGGGGAGTACGACTAAATCTACGCGCCCCAAGGACAAGGCCACCACAACCTTGACAAGTATGAAGGATTTCTGATTTTCTCAAACCGCATCTGGGCTACTTCCTGGCCCGAGAAGTTCAAGCCAGCCGGCATTGAAAGATATGACGGGAAACGTGATCCCGAGCAATGGCTATGTATATACTACTCGGCGATCAAAGCTGCTAGGGGGATTACTGAAACCAAGTGTACCTATTTCCCTGTGGTTCTTGACCAAGCTCCACTGACTTGGCTGGAAGGATTAAAACTAGGCTCCATTGACTCTTGGGATGAACTCTGCAAGGTCTTCATCAACAACTTCCAGGGCTCATGGCAGAAGTCGGGTACTCACTTTGACCTTGCCCAGTGCAAACAAGGCCAAAATGTGTGGGGCTCTCTAACCAAGACGTCATCGACTGCTTCCACAATGGTCTCACCGATCCTACGCTGCATCTCGACTTCGGAAGAAACAGGCCCAAGACGCTGGAAGCCATGCGCGACCTCATCAACCGTTGGGCCGACGCTGAAGACATGCAACGTGAGAGGTTCAACCGAAACAAGTCGGAAGGCGACCGCAACAACAACAATGACTGCAACAAGGGCAAGCAAGTTGAGAACAGTGGGAAGCGCGACTTCAACGACAAGAAACGCAAGCCCGAGGATTCAGTCAACATTGCTGAGAAAGGTCCCTCTCGCAAGAAGTTCGAGAAACTACTCGACAAGCAATGTCCCTTCCATCCAAAGGACAAGCACTCCAGCAGGGAGTGCATCGGGCTCAAGAAAGCCTTCGGCACTGGAGGCGCTCCCAAACCCCATGACGCTAACAACAATGGTGGAGGCAAGGGTGACAAAGACACCGGCTATCAACAAGCCAACAAAGTGGTCAACGTCATCTTTGGTGGAATCGCTTAGATAGACTCGAAGTGCAAGCAAAAGCTGATCCAGTGCGATATTGGATGCATCGAGCCTGCTATTCCTACATTCCTGAAGTGGTCAGAAGTCCCAATCAGCTTCTCTCGCGACGATCAATGGACCAACATCAATAACCCGGGAAGATACCCTCTGGTACTCAACCCAGTGGTGGCAGGCGTGCGGCTATCAAGAACGCTGATCGATGGCGGAAGTGGACTGAACATCCTTTTCGCCAAAAAATTGAAGAAGATGGGCTTGGACATCTCCAACCTCCTCAAGCCCACTGATTCACCCATTTATGGCATTGTTCTAGGCAATGCTGCTATACCCCTTGGCCAGGTATCACTTCCAATTACATTTGGTACCGAGGCCAACTACAGGACCGAGTACATCACATTCGAGGTTGCCGACTTCGAGTCATTGTACCACGTGATCCTGGGGAGACCTGCTCTGGCAAAATTCATGGTGATATCACACTACATGTACCTCGTCCTGAAGATGCGAGGCCCTAAAGGGATCCTTTCCCTGAAGGGCGACCTGAAGACCTCCTACGATTGCGACACCGAGGTAGTGACGATTGCTACAAGTCTGCAGCAACCAAGCCAGGCAGCAATTGTAGTAGCAATGGTGAAACAACTCGGCGAGGCAGAGTTGGACATCCCAACGAAAAAGGCAGCCACATCTACCATGAAGCCCTCCCAGGAAGTACAATTAAGGCGATCGACCTAGGGACGGGCGATCCGTCGAAGACGGCACTGATCGGCGCTGATCTATCTTCGCATGAAAGCACGCTCACCAGCTTCTTTCGGGACAACCACGACATCTTCGCATGGAAGCCCTCTAACATGCCGGGAGCCCCAAGGGAGTTGGCTGAGCACAAACTCAATATTGATCCAGCTGCTAAACCAAAGAAACAACGCTTGCGACGCTTCGCCCAAGACAAGAAAGAAGCCATCCAAATGGAGCTGGCGAAATTACTAGCAGCCGGCTTCATCAAGGAGGTGTTCCACCCCAATTGGCTAGCTAATCCTGTCTTGGTGCGGAAGAACAACAACAATGAGTGGAGGATGTTTGTCGACTACACCGACTTAAACAAACACTACGGCGCATTGATCAAGTGGTGGACTCTACAGCCGGTTGCTCTCTACTCTGCTTCCTCGACTGCTACTCGGGCTATCATCAGATAAGCCTGCATGAAGATGATCAGATCAAGACAGCGTTCATAACCCCGTTCGGCACCTACTGCTACACAACGATGTCCTTCGGACTCAAGAACGCAGGGGCAACATACCAGCGGGCAATTTATAGTTGTTTAAATGCTCAGATTGGCCGCAATGTTGAAGCCTATGTTGATGACGTCGTAGTCAAGACAAAGAACCCGGACAGCCTTATTGCCAACTTGTCCGAGACCTTTGCACATCTCAGGGAGTTCCAATGGAAGCTTAATCCAACCAAATGTGTGTTTGGCGTGCCCGCAGGCAAATTGCTGGGCTTCATAGTCAGCCACCGTGGAATTGAGGCCAATCCCAAGAAGATCACCGCCAGCACATCCATGAAGCCTCCCAAATCCCTCAAGGACGTCCAGAAGCAGACTGGGTGCATGGCGGCCCTCAGCAGATTCATCTCAAGACTTGGTGATAGAGGACTACCCTTCTTCAAACTCCTCAAAAAGCAAGACAAGTTCAAATGGACTGCAGAAGCTGATGCGGCATTTGAAGACCTCAATAAATTCCTCCAGACACCACCAGTACTGATTGCACCAGCTGATCAGGAACCACTGCTCCTCTACATTGCAGCCACAACCCACGTGGTGAGTACTGCGATCGTAGTTGAGCAGGAGGAACCCGGCCATGTATTCAAAGTACAATGGCCAGTCTACTTCATTAGCGAGGTGCTCACAGAGTCAAAAATACACTACCCTCTGGTTGAAAAGCTGTTATATGCTGTCTTGATCATGTCTCGCAAGCTGCACCACTACTTCGACGTTGACCAAGTTGTTGTAGTCACCTCTTTCCCAATCGGCGACATCCTCCATAACCGAGATGCGACAGAGAGAATCTCCAAATGGGCGGTCGAGTTGGACTCTCACGCCATCGACTTCGTCCCACACGCTATGACAAGTCTCAAGCTTTGGTCGATTTCGTCGCTGATTGGACAGAGATATAACAAGCAACACCCGAAGAACCCCCCAAACATTGGATTATGTACTTCCACGGGTCAATGAAGCTCGAAGGAGCTGGTGCAGGAGTTCTCTTCATATCTCCAAAGGGTGATCAGCTCAAGTACGTGCTCCAGATCCTCTAGAAAGCCACAAATAGTGAAGCCGAGTGCGAAGCTCTACTGCACGGGCTACGCCTGGCTACTTTCCTTAGCATCAAGTACATGGTGGTCTACGGCGACTCCTCGGTGGTCATTAACCAAGTCAACAAGGATTGGGACTGCACCAAGGAGAACATGGACGCATACTGTATGGAGGTCCACAAGCTCGTGAACATTTCCATGGACTCGAGTTCCATCATGTCCTTAGGGACAACAACATGTCTGCTGATGCACTTTCAAA
Source organism: Alloteropsis semialata (assembly GCA_004135705.1). Classification (NCBI taxonomy): domain Eukaryota; kingdom Viridiplantae; phylum Streptophyta; class Magnoliopsida; order Poales; family Poaceae; genus Alloteropsis; species Alloteropsis semialata. The sequence goes on from CM014278.1 coordinate 9,531,645, forward strand.
GCTTGGTTCACACCGAGCGCAAGTACCGGGCGGCGTTTTCGTCCAAGAGCTGCTACAACCATCCATCAGGGAGTAGGAAGTACAGCCGACTACAACACCCCCTCATCAGCAGGTCATATGGTGATTACGCTTGAGTGGACAAAACCCTTCATCGAGTACATCCTACATCAGAAAGAGCCCGAAGTTAAGGTGGAAGCAGAGCAAGTCATCCGACGAAGCAAGAACTACGTAGTAGTCGGCTCCAGCCTCTTTTGATGCGGCGCATCCTCTGGCGTCTTGATGAAGTGTGTCCCCCCAAAAGTCATACGGGAGATCCTTGAAGAAATCCATGCTGGAATCTGTGGCAATCATGCTGCCCACCACACGATCGTCGGCAAGGCCTTCCGATCTGGGTACTATTGGCCATCTGCAGTGGCAGACGCAGAAGAAGTCGTGAGGACTTGCCAAGGCTGCCAATTCATCGCCCGGCAAGCTCACATCCCCGCAACGGTCCTCAACACCATACCACCCTCTTGGCCCTTTGCATGCTGGGGGCTGGACATGGTTGGACCACTCAAGAAAGCGCCAGGGGGATTTGAATATCTCTACGTGGCAACCGACAAGTTCACGAACTGGATTGAAGTCAAGCCGCTAGTCAAAGCTACAGCTCTAAAGGCGGCCGAGTTCATCCAAGACATTGCCCACCACTTTAGCATCCCGAATCGCATTATCACCGATCTTGGTTCCCAATCCACTGGGATGAGTTCTTTGACTTCCGCGATAAACTGGGAATAGAAGTCCGCTACGCATCGGTGGTGCACCCCCGTGCCAATGGACAAGTTGAGAGAGCTAACGGCCTCATACTCCAAGGACTCAAGCCAAGGCTCTATGAACCACTCAAAAAGTACGACGGCAAGTGGGTGCAAGAGTTGCCAGCCATGGGATGGGGGCTGAGAACCCAGCCTAGCCACGCGACGGGGCAATCACACTTCTTCCTGGTCTACGGCTCTGAGGCAGTACTCCCAGTGGACATCGAGTACAATGCTCCAAGAATTCAGAACTACTCAGAGGAGGCAGCAGAGCAGAGCAGAACAGATGATGTGGACATGCTAGAGAAGCAAGGCTAGCCGCGTTGATCAGAACAACCAAGTACTAGCAAGATCTTAGGAGATATCATGACCAAAATGTCCAAGCAAGGTCGTTTAACATCGGCGATTTTGTCCTCCGAAGAATTCAGAGTACAAAAGATCTGCACAAGCTATCCTCACCTTGGGAAGGGCCGTTCATAGTATCAAGGGTTATCGGTCCGGGTACTTATCAGCTACAACGGGAAGACGGAACAGAAGTGCCCAATGCTTCTAATATCGAGCACTTGTGTCATTTTTATCCTTAAAAGTTTTTTTAGGAGTTGGTAAGAGTCAATAAAAGTCAGTCCTTTCAATGTACTGATGTCGGCTTTAAGCCAAAAGATAATAAAGTGTCTATATTCCATTATCATCAAGCTTGGAATTCGGATACAAAATATTATTCTACGCTTGCTTGCCAAGTAATGCATATAAAAGGGTTTTTTGAATCATGCCGAGTTGTTTAAACACAATTCAATCAGGCTACATTCATAAACCAAAGCCATCTACTTTCTGTTTTAACACAAAGAGATCGGGCGCTTCAAAATACAGATAACAAATACTCTTGTTGACAAGACATTAGTATTTACATCTAATTCAAAGTTCTTTACAAAGGTTTCTTTTACATAAAATGAACCTCGAACTTAAGATGAGAAACTATCTTCTCAGTTCTGTCCTTCTCCTCCTCCATATATGCATTGAACATATCTCGGGTACATGATCGATTGATCTTACCCTGAGTAATGCTTAATTGCTGGGCAGGAAACCATGATCGGACTAAGCCGAGTACTTTCCTAGTGCAAGACTAGGCTATCCGTTGGCAATAAGATCACACCTTCACAGGAGTAGCTTGGAGACGATCAACCAGCAGAGGAGCAGGACTACCCGCGGGTTGGCATACACATCGACTAGTAGAGCAGCAGCCTCCTTAAAGGATCCGAGTTCTGCACCAAGTCGGTTGACGTCCGCGCGAAGAGCATGGATTTGGCCTTCCTGGCTGCGGATTATAGTCATACTCTGGATGAGCTGGGCATCGGCATCCTTGCGCATCTGTTTCTCCTCAGCAAGTTCTGCCATGCAATCCCGCTCCCGCTACTCGGCTTGGTTTGCGCGCTCTTGTTGCCGATAGAAGAGATTCTTTATATCGGTGGCTTGAGCTCCAAGCGCCTTGATCTTCTTCTCTTGTTCTGCATATACAATCATATTATTGATAAATTATATGATTTATGCCAACTCCACAAGAAGAAGTCGGCAATTTACCTGCAAGTTTCTGCTTAAGTGACTTTGTCTTCTCTAGGACATCGTCGCGCTGGTTCTGGTACGAGTTCATCTTCTGATATGCTACATCCAGATCCAGCAACAGCTTGGCCCGCTCTTCTTCCTAAGAAGCTCGACCTTGGGCCAAGTCGCTCTCTGCCTTCTCCGCTCATGTAAAATAGGCACTAGCCCAGCATAGCATCTCCGACTTCTGATGCGAGTGGTGAAGGATACTCTGTTTTCAAGAGAAAATAAGTCGGAAGAGCCATCAGCATAACAACCAGTGGAGCTAAGTATACTTATAGTATTAATTTACTTTACACTAACCTCTGTGAGCTTGGCAAGTTGCTTCTATAGCTCTGCGGCTTTCTCAAGATCTTCCTGATCAACCTGGGAGTTGAACAGGAAGGCGTTGTCATCATCAGTACCCGCGCCTGGCGTTCCCGTGTAGATCTGAAATGGTTCAGGTGATGGCCTCTGGTTTTCTTCTCTCAGATAATCTCTTGGTGGAGGCCGTCTTCACAAGACCTGCAGCTGCGTCAAGTTCCTCGGTACGCAGACCAACCATCCGAGTACTTTCTGCAGCTTTTGGCCATACGCCTTATGCAGAAGTACCCGGAGCGGGTGGCTCTGGGACTTTGGAAGATGACGAGGCCTCGGTCCTCGCTGTTTGGGGCTGTGGCTGCGGCGCTACTCGGGGGCTCGGCTCCTGCTCTACCACCGCCTCCTTGGTTTGAGTATCCACGGATGGGTTGACCTCCGGGATCTCAGGCGATTGGGCAGGCTGGGGAGTAGACGGCCGGCTGTGCAAGATGCAAGAGAAGAAGTTCAGTACGATGGACATAATAGATGATCAAGTTCTATGACCAACAAGACAGACTACTTACTTGGCGAAATCCATGTCAAACTCAGGTTCGTCCAGGTCGAAGGAGATCCCTCCAGATGGGATGTCTTGAAGCCTGGTTGTTCTCTCCTTTGGCGAGGGCACTTTCTCTTGTGTTTGCTGCACGGAAAGTACTAGGATAAGTACTCGGATAGGCATACCTTGGGTGGGGACGTGTGGAGAGGGATACCCATCGAAATATCTGCGTCCCTCACGGCTTCTGTGCCGACCTCATGCGCCTCAGGCAGGCTGCTGTCAGCAGGTTTTTCAACAGACTACCTGGTTCTTTTCTTCACCGTCCGCCTCTTCTTGGTGAATTGGGGGTTCAGAATATCTTCAACAGCGGGCCTCTTCAGGTTTGATCCACCCTGACCAAGATCACCAAGACAGCGCGGCGGCAGATCTTCATCTGATGAGTCGTCTCCGACGAACTATCTCCTCTTCAGCAGCTGGTTCTGCATGCTTCCTCCCTTTTCCAGAGCCACCTGCGGCTTGCTTGGGCGGCGAGGAGAGGGGTGGCTCGGGCAGTCCAGTTTGCTTCTCCTCTATAGCAGGAGGAACGGAGGTGAACCTTATGCGCAACTCCTACAGATGGGGGCAAGAAGAATTGTTAGTAACATATTCAAAAAGAAGCCGGATAACAGTAAAAGTATTCAGAATGACTTATTGCTTACTGCTGGTGGTGGGCGATTTGCCAAGTGCTCAGGTACCCGGCATGGCAGCTCATGCGCATCCATGAACATAGCTTGGACTCTGGTCAGGTCGTTGGGTAAAGTATATTCATAGCCAGCATGCACCCGCTTCTAGCAGGGTTGCATGACGGCGGAAGAATGAACTGGCTATCCCGATTCCGGTTAGGCCCTTCTTCTTCAGGTCGTCAATCATTTTTAACAACTTGGTGAGCCCGTTGACCTCGTCTTCGCCGAGTGCTTCATTCCAATTGGCTTGAGGCTGTGGTAGATGGCCTGAATGCTTGTTCAGCCTTGGGGGCTGGTTCTCTACATAGAACCATTTGTCCGCCCAGTCCTTGATGGAATCATTCAACTTGAAATCAATGTAGATGCTCTTCATCCCTTGTCGAAGTTGGATTCCAGCTCCCCCAATTACTTTGTCCTGGCTCGATTTGACTTGGAACAGAAGGCGGAATAGATTGATGTGGGGGTTGATTCCCAAGAACAGTTCACAGAGATGGATGAAGAGAGAGATTTGAATAATGGAGTTCGGATTGAGGTGTACTAGCTCTAACTTGTAGAAAGCAAGTAGGCCGCGGAGAAAATTATGAGCGGGAGTGGCAAATCTCACTACAAGGTTTCCTGGCTAATGCCACGCTACACATTTGCAACACCACTATTTTGGTTGCCAATGAGGGGCCTAATCGCAACCTTTGCCCAAAATGGTAGCAATATGTGCCTCTAATGCAACGGACAAAAATGGTTGCCTGAGCTATGATTTTGGGTTGCAATTGGGGTGTGCTATGGCAACTATCCTATGCTATGGTTGCAATCGCTTCGTGTTGTTGCTACGCTATTTTGGAGTTGCATTAGCACTGATTTTCGTTGCAATAATGCGATGATACTGCAACTATAATTACAGTGGTTGCTTTTGTTTGGTGCTTTTACAATGATTTTTTTGGGTTGCAATAGTTTCGTGTGGTGTTGCAATTGACAGATGGTTATTGCAACAGGAATTTCGATGTAGATGCAATAGCTTGAACCTATGGCAACGACTTTTTAGGGTTGCAAAAACCTTCTTTGGCGTTGCAATTGTAAATTGTCTATTGCAACAAAACAACTAAATGGATGCAATATGGCGTTCTTATTGCAACGGTTTGTGAGTGTTGCTACAAACTACTACCATGTTAGATGGGCCCTCTTGATTCTCCTGGTGTAGATCGGCATTGGTTTTTCTTGTGATTTTGGTCTTAGCTGCCCCAGGTTCGAATCCCTGGTAGGGTTCTTTTTAAAAAAAATTAGAAAAATGGCAAGAAAAACAATGCTGAAGGGATTCGAACACAGTACCTCATAAAACGAGTGGACAAGCTATACCACTGAAGCACTGCTTCATTTGTGTTAATATGTCATTGGTTTTATGTATATATGAGGATAGTTCAGGGATGAACACCCTAACACGTAGGTCCTGGCTGGCAGCGAGACAGCTAAACCAGAGGAGAAAACTAAACTTATTTTTAATTGTTGCAAGACTGAAAACGCATTGTGTTACAATGGGTGTATGAGAGTAAAATAGTTTCAAGACCAAATCAAGCTATTAATTATCCAGGACACTTTCATATAATAAAAAATGCAGAAATAAGTTTTCAAACAAAGAAATCATCTTCATCCTGGTCTTCTAACACAATTGGTGCAACAACTCCATCTTCAGTGTAGGTGTCATCTTCGTTGTCAACCTCATCATGAACTAACACTATATCATCTGGTTCGGGAACTGCTTGTTGACGCAACTGTTCAATAAAAGAGGCTGCACCTGTAGTGCCTTCCTTTTCTGGTCTTCTCCAATTTGATACATTGTCAACCGGGGCTATTAAATTCATGTCGTGGATTCCCACATCAAGTTGGCTTGTGTCGATTTCACCCTCATTTTCTGATTCCCACTACATGCAAATATTCATGAACCAAATCTCTGTGATAGTCTCGGTTTGTAGCCATCCTTGGTTCGGCTTGCTGCACGTGTGCATAGGACTTGATTTGGCATGCATGACCATAATATCTTTGGATGAGTAATTTCATTTTTAATTAATATGCATATTTGTGACATGTTTATATGGTGTCATGGATTTTCAAATAAAAGTTACACTATCACCATTTTTCTGTCAAGTTTTATACATGCTTGCTGCAGCCCATTGTACTTCATGATAAATTATATATGCTCAATCATTTGCTATGTGTGCTAGTGCCTTATTTTTATGGCTGCAGCACATGTTTTTCATGTCACAACTGTGCTTAAGCTGCTTCACATAGTGCAAGTGCATAATTTTTGTTGCAGCAGCTCATGTGCCTGAAAATTGCTAGAGACTCTTGTGCTCTTTTTATATATGAGCTTAAGCAATATTATGACCTACAGCCAGATATTCTTTTATCATATCTTATGCACCACCTGTTCATGTCTCTTTTAATGTGTATAATATAAAAGGCTTACGCAAATTGCATGTAGATTAGTTCTTGATAAACATGCATGCTGCGGCACCTGTTTTTCATGTCACCATTGTTCTGTCTAAGTTTTTTTGGTGCATTAACCTCGAAGAGTATATTCTGACTGTGTTGGGAGATTAGGTGTACTTCCTTAAATTGTTTTTGCTTGCCTTAAAATGTGGATTCGGCTGATGCATATTTAAAATGATTCTTTCAGGAGCATGATGAGGTTTGAGTGGAGCGCATGATTCATGTGATGATGAACATCAAGGCAACCTTGGCTGCAGTGCTACATACCTCATTAGATCTTGATGTTTTCAAACTAGTTAGCTAGGTGCACATGATTCATGTTGGATACCTTTGTCTTTCAGTGTTCGTGTTCACACCAAATGCTGTGTCGGATACATTGGATGGTTTCTTTATAGATGAACATAGACAAATCGTATTTTTTGGTTAATGGATGTCTAAATGCTTCATTGATTATATATTGTTTGAACCTATCAAATGGAGCATTGTAATTTAGTACAGCATAAGCCTGGCGTTGCAAATATATGCAATAGCAACAAAAACCAGCGTGGCAAAACCACATGCAAAAAAATAAATGGCGTGGCAATAGGGTCTCTAAATTATAGCAACCCAGTAGTAAGCGTGGCAATAGGGTATAAGTATAGCAACCACATGTATTGAATGTGGCAATAGAGATGTTCACCTATAACAACCAGATATCAGTTGTAGCAATAGAGCGATACCCTATAGCAACCACAATATTTAGTGTGGCAATAGAGGGATACCATATAGCAACCACAAATATTTAGTGTGGCAATAAGGGAAAAGCCTCTAGCAACCATGTATCTGCCGTGGCAATAGAGGGTACCACATATAGCAACCACTGACGTAGCGTGGTAATAGAGAGGTCACCTATAGCAACCAAAGCATTTGGCGTGGCAATAGAGGGTTCCTCCTATAGCAACCATGAGAGTAGTGTGGCAATAGAGGGTCTATATATTGCAATGCTACTAACGCGTGGCAATAGGGTCTGTTGCAACACCCAGTGTCGTTGCCACTGTCACTGTTGCAACGCTTTATGTATGTGGTAACAGATAGCTCTTCCAACGCTAGGTGTGTTGCAATAGTTACGATTGCAACACCCATGGTGGTTGCTGATACAGAGACTTGCAACGCTATTTTTGGGTTGCAAGAACATTTTTGGTGTTGCAATAGGAAAAACACAATGGCAACGCCAAAATAAACCGTGGTGCAAACTTTAGACTACGGTTACAATGGCAACCCCTCGCAACCAAAAAATTCCGTTGCCATTGTGTCTATTGCAACCATTTTGTCCATATTGCAACCATTTTCCAGTGTTGCATTAGACAGAAAACCTTGTAGTGTCTCCGCTCATAGAAATGGGCAAACACTACGATCTCATGAACTTCATCAAAAGGCCATCGCTTACTGACATCAGTGTGCCAATAGGAGATGGATTTGTCGAGTAGGTAGCCCTGATCGACAAGTTCATGCACCATCTGGTCTGTCGCCTTGGACGGCTTCCAGACTAGAGCAGGGGCGGGGGCTGTCTTGAAGAAGGGCATGCCGGTGATTGGAATCTTGGAGGCTTTCTTGCTCACGACAGGCTTGCTCGCCGCGGATTTGCTCGCTGTGGGTTTGCTTGGCGCTGGTTTCTTTCCCACCTTGCCAGCCGAGGCCTTCTAATGGATGGAGATTCGTCGGCGAGGCTTGAGTGGACTGGAGTGCGTGCACGAGTACAAAGGATTTCAGATTTGGCAGTGCGGCCAAGAACAGATGTGAATACGAAGCGGTTCCACTCTGTTTTTATTAATGAAGCGGTAACCCTAAGCGTATTTCACAGAAGCCGTTTTCAATAAATAAGCCAACAGATGTGTATTCGCGGTTTTTACCAGATGCATATTTGTGCAGTGGTTTCCTAAGGGGCTAAGTCATTTACCGAGACGTTGTCACGCTTGGGGGCTGATGCTTATTGGGATGCGATTTTTCCAAATCAAAGAATATACTTATTTCCTTTAAAGTCTTCAAGCTTACTGTCATTAGCTTTAAGCTTTGGGGCTGGGAGGGAAATAGTATATTTCTTTTGGAAAGTTTTTTCATTAAAGACCCTGGAATTGTTTTTAATCCTTGAAAACATTTCTAGGCTTGGGGGCTGACCCATAATGGGTCCATCTTTTTTCAAAAGCTGGACACCATTATATTAAATGGGGAAGTTTTTGCATCATCTTTGATTTAAAAATCAAAGCCTGGGGGCTGATTGCAAAAGTAGTTGGCAAGGAGCACATCATGTTCACTTCTGAAGGTTCCCAACAAAGGCGCAAGATGACGAGGAAACAACTCGGCTGATGCTCAATCTGTTGAGAAACAACTCGGCGGGCGTGAAGACATGAAGACGCTCGGGGGGCTTGATGAACCAAGATCTATGGGAGTCCTTACGGGCTGCAGGCCCATTAGGAGATTGGGCCGCCAACTCTGACAGATACAAGAAGGAGACGTACAGGTTAAGGAAACTAGTCGGCTACTAGGAAACAACCCGGCCTACTCATGATAGGACTTCGTGTATAGTATCCGACTAGGAATCTTTATTATTTGACTTTTAGACCCTGTCTCCCGAGTATATAAGGTGAGGCAGGGACCCCTCGTAAAACAATAACCATCAATACGAAGCGATCCACCATACAGGACGTAGGGTATTACCCTCTCTCTCTCGAGGCGGCCTAAACCTGTCTAAATCATCTCGTGTTCACCATGGTGCTTCTGGTTCCGATGAGGCCCTTGTGAACAACTCGACTACTCAGGGCATGCAAAGGTGCTTTTCTCCTGATCGTCGGGATGGATGGCAATTTGGTGGTAGCCGGAATACCCAACAAGGAAATAGAAGGAGTGATTTGCGTGTCTCTCTAACATCTCATCGATGAAGGGAGGCGGGAAATGATCCTTCTTAGTTGCCTTGTTAAGCCGGAGATAATCAATGCACATCCGCCATTCAGTAATGGTTCGTTGAGGTATTAGCTCATTTTTCTCATTACTAACAATGGTCATACCTCCTTTCTTGGGCGCAACCTAGACGGGGCTAACCCACTCGCTATGGGGAACGGGATAAATGATCCCGGCATGAAGAAGTTTTTAAACTTCTTTCTTCACGACTTCCCTCATCGCATTGTTTAACCTTCATTGAGGCTCCCTAGATGGTGTGGAGGATGGATCTATGGGAATGTGATGGGTGCAAAGCGTGGGGTTGGCTCCCTTAAGATCCTTGAGGGAGTACCCGAATGCCGAGCGGTGTTTCTCGAGCACTTTGATGAGTCTAGCACTCTCGTCATGCGATAGCTTGACAGGGGAGTCGCTATCGTCATTAAGAAAGACATAGCGGAGGCTAGCAGACAAGGGTTTTAGCTCTATGCATGATTTAGGTGGCTCCTCATTTTCAAGCAATTCAAAAGAGCCTACATCTTCTTCTTCGATGAAGTCATGGACGTGTTCTTCCAGAAATGACTCAAATGGGTCACTCGGGTGGAGAGCCATCACTGTCTCAGCTGGGTCGAGTTCTATCTGAGGTTCAGCTATGGAATTCTTGACCTTGGCTAGAGGAACAGTGAGGAGATTTCTCCCTACTTTGGCGAGGTCCCTTCTGAAGTCACATCCTGATGGAGGCCTTCGACTGGGTGTCCTACCATGAGGTCAAAATCTGATGTCTCAAAGACATAAAAGTCTAGATCTATCTCTATCCCGTTATGCTGAAGGAGCAAGTCTCGTACTAAGCCGAGACTCTCGAGAACACGACCGGAAGGTGTTTTGAAAAACTTGGTCATTGGGGTCAGATTGTATTTGCTTCCAAGAATATGAGGGAATGATATTGACATCACGTTGGCCCCAACTGTCGGGTTGTAAAGGATCTCTACGACCACCTTACTAACGAAACCTTGAATGGTTTGCGAAGGTGAGTTAATCTGAATTACTTCAGAAGAAGACTCAACCACGTTTGACAACTCTGTACTTAGGATGGAAATCAAATCCCACACGGTTTCATTAAGTAATTTAGTCTCCAGTTGAATGGAGGGGGGTCTCTATAGTATGTTTCTTCTACATGGTATAATTTGAGGTATTCCCGTAATCTTCAAAGAGATCATCCTTGAAGTCGAAAGGAGATCTAAAAGGCCGAGTTTCCTCTGCCTTAACGGATGGTGTCTCGGGAGCTGGATTTGAACTAGGCAAGTCTAGGGTAAGGTATGGTTCAGCTAGAGATCTTCTTGATCAGTTTTGTCCTTAACAACGGGAGGGTTCTCTCGAATCTTCTCTAGGACCTCTCTCACTTCGGTCGGTGTTATATGTAGGAATGAACCTCCGTCAGCTATATCAATGAATCGGGCAGCTTTGTTAATCAAACCAGACCGAAAATGCTGCATAACCATAAAGTCTGGAATGCTTAAATCTGCGCCAGTAAGGCATAGGTCCTGGAATCATTCCCATGCTGCTGCGATCATTTCCTCCTCCTTTTGTTGGAAACTAATTATTTCCTTCTGAAGGGCACAAATTTGATGAACGGGGAAGTTCTCAAGACAGAACATATCCCATAGCTTCTCCCACTCACCATTTGTTAGTCCGACGGTATGGTCGTACCATTTTCTCGCCTTCTCTTTGAGAGAAAATGCGAAAAGCTTCCATCTAATAGTCACTTGTGTCATGCCTGATATGGTCAGACAAGAGCAAAGCAACTCAAATTCACGCAAATGTTGGTATGGGTTTTCATCATCACGCCTAGTGAAGGATTGCTCCTGGACCGTAGCTATGAAAGTAGGGCAAAGGTCATAGCTATCTACTTGTATAGGTTTTGACGAGAGGTGTGGCTCCAAAAGTTCACCCTTAGGAGCAGAGAATTCATGGATATGGGGAGAGTCATGGTAAGGATTAAAAAGGAAAGAAAGAATAAATAATGGATAAACGGGCAACCGTACTTCTTAGACAACACAGCTACCGTCCCCAGCAATGGCGCCAGAAAGCTTGTTGACACAGCGGTGGCAAATAAAAAGTCCGCAAGTGCATGACTGTCACAGTAGCTATCACCCGAGAGTAAACCAGGTATCGAATCAACGAGGAATGTGAGCGTACTGTCTAATTGCTAAGGTTGACCGGATCGATCAATTTTATAAAAAGGCTGGGTAGAGAGGATAACTTAGCACTAAGCTGAGAATACAGCTAAGGGAGCTCTCCTATGCTTGCTTTGGGCATCGGGGTATCCTAGACCTCTAGGAAAGAGCCGGTCTATAGCTCTACGCCATACCCGAACATGGAGGATTACTAAGAACGGACAGGGCTGTCACCACCTACCGCCTACTTCTACTAATCCGTGGGGTTACGAGGCAAACGGGGCCAGATGTACTCCTAAGTGAAACGGTTAAGTTAATATCAGCTATTATAACCTTGATCAGAGATTAAGATACTTTAATTATAAAGCAACGAACCCACAAGCAAAATAAAGAACTCAGTTTTCTATAAGTCAGACTTAAATACTTAGCTGAATATCTTGGATACTTACTAAGGAGCTCGTATCCGCCGAGGTATAGGTGGAGGGTCGCCGTCATGCCGGGAATCCTCCAGACTCTCCTCACTCTCTCCCAACTTCAACTCTAAGATATGAGGAGGGCATCACCTTGAATCCTTGCTCCAGCTTGATGATGATGAACAATGACCCGAGCTCACGTATTTATAGCTTGAAGAGGCAGTGTGCCAAACCCTGGCTGTTTTGGCGGTGGGCCCAGGTCGCTCGATCCTAGGGGTCGGTCGACCCCTTGGATCCATTGTCTTTGGTCATGCACGGCTCAGATGCTCTCCAAGAGGTGGTTGATATGTACTGGTCAAGGGAGGACCGATTCGGGCGCGAGGGGGTCGGTTGACCTGGTCTTACTACCTCTTGGGCCCACCCTTCTATTGTTGGCTTCCAGGTGAGTCCTGAGGTCGGTTCCAGGTGGGTACACCCTAGTGTAAGTGAGTTGAGGTCATGGTGTAGGCCCTTTAATCCATGTATGTGACATGTGGCTCATCTGATCTCCATATAGTGAACCAACGCTGAATCAGCGGCCCTCATGGTCCCTAAGTGTGCTTCTTTGCATGGGAGGAAAGAGGGGCCGATTGGGCCTGGGCCCGGGTCGGGCGACCTAGGGGAGTCGAGTGACCTGGCCCTGGGCCCAAAGGCTCTCCCCATTTGGCACTTTGTTCCTGCAAGCACATATACACCAAAACACATGGAATTGATTAATGTTAAGCCCTATGTTTGTTCTGTTTATTCTTTTTCATTATCATGTTGACAGTATAAGATAAACATTAAGAGCCGTCAACAATATGGTGGTAATGTGATGGAAAATGTGAATGGAATTTGTGTATTGGTAATGTGGAGAGTTGTGTTGCAATGGATTAATTTGTGCATTGGATTTTCTTAGAGTGAGATGGCGCAAGCGATGCACCCACAGTACCCCCTTATTGAGAACTACTATGATGCAACCCATCGGGCGAAGATGCTTGAGGAGCGTCGTGAGGTATGGCAGCTTACATATTGAGCCAGAGAATTATTTAATGACTTTGGTGATTGTTTGATGATGATACAAATCATTTTTTTGCTCCTTGATAGATTTTGAAGCCTCTTCGTCCTCGAGTACACAAAGCACTCCCATGGGATGAGAGAGACACACATTACATGTGACGTGCCGACCTGTTACCTTTGGTGAGGATGATCCAAGAGGGGCTCCCTATGATGGACAATGTGGTGCTTATAGCCCTAGTGGACCGATGGAGACCAGAGACTCACACTTTCCACCTTCCAGCTAGTAAGATGAGCGTGACCCTTGAGGATGTGTCCATGATACTTGGTCTCCCTATCGATGGTGTGGCGGTCACAAGAATGATTGAGCCGGCCAGTTGGAGGGATCGGGTGGAGATATTGTTTGGAGTGCGTCCAAATGAGCAGAAGTGGGCACCAACGACAAGAAGACAACAAGGGTTAGTTTAGGTTGGATTCATGAGCACTTTGGTCACAGACCTGCCGAGGGAGCAGATACTGCCATAGTTGAGAGGTACTCCCGTGCTTGGCTTTGGCACATGGTTAGTGGTTTCCTATTGCCAGATTCTAGCAAAAACACTGTGTCTTGGATGTGGCTGCCAATCATAGGACAAGAATGGGAGAATATGCGGACTTATAGTTGGGATTCAGCTACTCTTGCTTGGTTGTACCGGCAGCTTTGTGATGCCTGTCGCCGTAGTGGAGATAGTGCAAATATTGGTGGTTGTTGTTACCTACTTCAAGTTTGGATGTGGGAGCGCATCCCAGTGGGTTAGCCGAACAGCTATTCTCATGCCGTAAGTGGTTCATTTACGTGTGTCGGTTGCATCTTCGATTTGATTTCATATAGACATTAATTATGTATTTTTGCAGAAATATCCCTTTGTTGATGAGGATTCACTGCCGATAGTTGTGTTCATTTGAAGAACATTCTGAGTGTGACAGGCAATAGCAAAAGGCGGTATATTGCCTATAGCAATGAGCTTGATTGCCTCAGTCACACACATGTGAGTTTTTGTCCATTCAAGCACATTTGGCAACTTTATAGTTGGTTCTAACTATCCAACTCTTATGTCTGTACGTTACTTGGCAGCCATACAACCGGATGGAGGTACAACACTTGAAATTGAGTCCTTTGTGCTCTAGGGACTCACAATATTGGCGGTCAGTGCTCCCACTTATTTGCTCTCATATTGTGGAGTTTCACCTTCCGAACCGGGTCATGCGCTAGTTTGACATCCTACAATGCTGTCCTCCAGAGTACCTCCAGACAAGCCATACAATAGAAAAGCTATTGTGACACTGTGTTGTGTTGTTCTTGTGGTCAATGACTTACCAGCGTGTTTTTCCCTCTAGGACTGACCGGCGTAAGCAGAGGGGTTCAAAAAATTGGGAGGCCAAGCATGTAGCATTTATTAATGCTTGGAATCAGTGGCAAAATAATGTTGTGCATGGTGGTGCTTTTCTTCGAGATGAAGGTTACAAGAAATACATTGAGTGGTTAGCTGCAAACAGAAGGTTGAAGCTATGGGTTGCTTATGATGAGTCACATATCTAGGACCATCCTTTGGACGACGAAGATGTTCATGACGAGTATGACGAGCTCACCCAACATGGACTGCAGCCGGAGCGTGCTCCTTTTGAAGACTACACTGTAAGACCCCCTATTTTTATTTCGGCTTCGATTTGGCACTAACATCTTAGAACTAACATTGGCAGGGACGCCAACTTAGTCATTTTCAAATGAGGCTGGGCAGGCCTTGGCCATGCCCATTGGATCTCCGGAGGATGCTTCCGTGCTTAGGGGGTTGTTACAGGTGTGAAAGATGTAGTTCTGATCAATTTGATGGTATTTATATTCTGCAACATCATTGTATTTTTTGACAGAGGTTCCGTAAAGGCTGCCATCATATGGCTTTGAAGATTTATTGCATGGCAGCACCTAATGAAGCCTTTGTTGCCGGTGATCCTGGTGGTGCACTGTCGGGATCGTCCCAAAGGAGTTCTGCAACTAGGACGAGGAGCATGCCATCTGCTGGCAAGTCCAAGCACTATGGTTGGCATTACGTTGCTATGAACTTTTCTTATGCACATGTTTATTTTTAGGGCATCAATATGGAGGGGGCATAGCTATTGGCTCTCCAACTAGGTCACCGAGTAGAGCGAGGACAATGCCGGCGGGTCGTGGAAAATAGCTAGCAGAGCCTAAGCCTGAAGATTCAGAGGACAATGACCCCACCTATGGTCCTCACATTGTTGGTTCATCCCAGCTGCCCGATGCCCCAACACCTATACAACAGACGCATGGGACGCCAAAGGGGCGGAACAAAGGTCGTGCACGAGATCACAATGAGGTTGCTACTCCAAATGTGCTCCCTACCAAACTGGGCCGCCAACGCCGAAATAAGAAGCCATACGCACCTGGTTAGTTTCCAAGGGAAAAAACTTCTTGTGGTGTTTATGTGATTGACTATGTTTATGTGACTTTTTGTGTGATTGGACTATGTTTCTATGTGATTGTTCAATGTTGCGGTTGGATGCCACAAGTGAATGGAAACTATCAACACGAATTTTTTTTGTTAGAATTAATCTCCAAGTTTAATCTTATAGTAGCCACCTTCCTTTCTGTTTGCCTTAAAGAGTTTTTCATAGAAACTATAAACATAAATTTTGAATGGAACTGATAATTTGAAGGTATCAGAACTATTTGAATTAATGAAACATGTGGTTCAGACCTAATACTTGATTTTGGCATATTTTTAGAACCTTGCCAGATGCTATATTATTTGAATGTCCTTTAGTGGCCATGATACAAACTAAAAGATCAGTTTGTGGTCTAGGAAAGAGTCTCAATTGGTATATGTCAATACAAGCATTTTACAAAAAATTAGAACTAGCCACCCACTGGAACGGATGGGACCTTGGCACGACTGTGCACTTGGTCGCGCCAAAGTCTTTGGCGTGACCAATAGATAAGTCGCACCAGAAGTTTTACGAAAATTTGGAACTAGCCAGACACTGGATCGAGGGGGACCTTGGCGTGACTATGCACGTAGTCGCGCCAAACGCTTGGGCATGACTCAAGACTTAGCGCGGGCGGACGGATGTGTAAGCTAAGTCATGCAAAAGGCCCTGGCGTGACGGAGGTACGCCACAGCATGTGGCGTGACTCTACCTGGGCCATGTCGGCATCGCCTCACGTGCATTGCCAGCATGGCAGCGTGGTCCTTTGGCATGACTGGCCTATTTGTCACGCCAAAGGCCTTTGCGTGACTAAAAGGGTCACACTACTGGAAAAACCCCCATCGGTACCGGGTGGTAACCCTCACAGGTACCGGTTCTGCAACCGGTATTGCGCAACCAAGACTAAAGGCCTCGGTCTTTGGTACCGGGTGCAGAACCGGTACTTATGAGTGCTACGAGGAGGTCGTTTAGTACTGGTTGGTGTTACCACCTGGTACCAAAGGGTGTTTTTTTAAAATGCTTGATGTTTTTGTTTATTAGATGCAATTCGTCTATGTATGTAAGTACGTGTGTAGTACACGTCATATGTCTTAGACAATCTTTCACACAATTGAAATTATCACAGCTATATATATATTACAAAAGTTACATATGCACAAGTTGTTTACAATTGACGAGCAGCACTGGAAGAAGAGGCAGAAAGGGAGCGATATATATTGAGAGATATCGTGTCCGTCATGGTGGTACTCTCTGCTTGGATTTATAACTTGGTCCACAATGAATCCAAATAGTTGGTCCGCAATAGCTTTTGCTTTTTCTCTCATTGGGAGCTCATCATGGTAAAACATTCTCTGCATTAATCACAAATAAGAACATTTTAATCTAATTATCCATGAGATAATACTAGATCATACACATTAAAGAACAAGTCATATGTAAGTATGAATTGTTTGATTTCGTACCATGAGTTCTTCATCCACTGGTGTTGACGATCCTTAAGTACCACTTTTAGTCGTCAACTCCTGCAGAGAATATGTCAAATATAATCACCAAATATAGTGATAGGGTTTATATCTAATCAATTCCACAAGTTTTGGTGAATATGTGAATGTAGGGACTAATTGGCAAAAGAGGAGGAGATTTGGGCTCAGGGACAGGTCGCCCGACCCCCCTAGGTCGGCCGACCTGGGCCCAAGCCCAATGGAGCCCATATTTGGCCACAGGAAAGAAGCACACTTCAGGACCATCATAGCCGTTGAATCCATGACGGTTGAATCGAAGAGAGGGGAATGGTCGAAGAGGAGTTCACATGGATTGAGGGGCCCACCAACATATCTAAACGTACTCAAAGTGAGCAAACCCACCTGGAACCGTCATTAGGACCCACTCCTCAGTCACTCAGCCGAAGATGGGCCCGATCGGTGTCGGTGGACGGTTGGCCGATCTCCCCGGTCGCCCGACCTGGTCCGGAGGCCAAACCGCCTCATCCTTCTGGTGCGCGTTCCCACCGCCTCCAGGAGTCCATCTACGCCGTGCATCACTCAAGGCGGTGGATCCTACATCGGCCGATCTCCCCGAATCGCCCGACCTGTGACTGAGTCCGTTCGTCCTCATCTTCCACGTGTCCACTCCTAACCGCCTCTACAAGCTATAAATAGCTGCATACCGGGCATTGAACATCACACACCAAGAAGGAAAAGCTCTCTTTGCCACACATTCTAGTCTTAGTTAGTAGTGAAGTAGTTCTAGGAGTTGAGCTTCTACGGGTTTCCGACGGAGTCTTGGTAAGCCTAGAGCTCAGTTATCTTGTATCTTTTGTTTACTTATAAGACTTAGAGCTATTAATGGAATTACTCTCTTGCTTATGTTATTTGACTTATAGTCTTGTGTGTTCATCATATAAGATGTATGTCTTACACCTTAGTATAGTGGATGCATGTTATGGCAATGGCCCAATGCACCGCAAGGTTGCTCTGTTTATCTGGACAATAAATAGAGTAGTTATTTCATATTACAAACGTGGTGTTTGGGGTATGAAATACCATTGGGGATACCCTTCCCTACGTGGTAAGAGGTAGGCGGCAGGTGGTGACAGCCCTGTCCGTCCCTTGTAATCCTCGGCGTTCGGGTCTGGGCGTTTGCAGGCCTTAGTGATAAACATCGTGACAGTACCCTTGGATGAGGGGATCCCACGACTCCTTGATTTGCCCTCTAACATGTGTCCCTTGCTAAGCTTGTATAGGATACGCTTGTAGGAATGTAACCCATATGCAAGAAGTACATAGAACCCCTGGTTCTCTTTTAGGACCTTCATATTAACTAGACTTATATAATGAGCAATGAAACCTTCTGTGTGTCACACTACCCATCTATCAATGTGTACCCCTTGCTAGACTTTGGTGCATTAATAATGTTATGATTGAATACAATGGATACCTACTCTAGTCAACCACTGCCTTCCCTGTGGATTCGATACCCTGAATACTTCCGGGTGAAAGCTACAACGGTATCTGTGCGCTTGCGGATTTATCAGCGATGTAAGAAATACCAACAAGCTTTCTGGCGCCATTGCCGGGGAACGGCAATGGTTGAAGAGTGTGGTTAACCCATGTACTCAATTAATAGCATGATTAATTACCACTGCTCCAGCAGGGTTATCTGTGCTTTGTTTCTCTTTGATGTGGAACAGGGTAGTGTATGACTGGTCTTGAACTGCCAATGGACTTCATCGACAACCCAAGATTATCGGGAAATACGATCTTGCATCGTATCTTCGTAGGTAGTCTGATCGGCGGCAACACCAGTCAATCCTACATCACCAATATCGATGAGTGCTACTGCCGAAAGAACGATTCGTGAGTTCTCGATTCACTCTGGTTCGCAAACCGGCCCAGAGCTGAACATGAGAGACACCGCGTTCGTTCTTAGGCTAGCATCTGTCAAATTGGTACACGCCAGCCCATTACATGGGAAGACCAACGCGAACGGACCCAAGGCCAAGGCTCAACACCAAGGCCTACATGATCCCGTCCGAAGAAGACAAACAGGTATGGCAATGCAAACCATCTCCAAATGCTGCATAAAGTTAAAACTTATGATGGAGACGTCCTCACTCGATGGACGTAAACTGACGAGTCCTCACCGACAGGTAAATCGGTATGTATCTCATATTTATTTCATATTGCGTTTTTGAATTTCAATCTCTGCACGTTTAAATTCTGAATCTCTACATGTTTACATTCCAAATCAATTTGTGCATTGAAATTTAAACTTGGAGTCTTTTATCTTGAAATCCCTTTGGATCCCTCGCTCCTGAATACACATACATAATCTTAATGAGCCAGGACCACATAGGATAGCCGAGCCAGCTGGGCTTGAGAGGTGCCAACAGGCCGTCGGCCGACCACATGGGTCGCCCGACCTGTGGCTGCCTTTCGTGCGCCATATTCATTCAGATTTACAACAGCCCTTGCATCTGGTATATCTCTGTGAAGGTTCAGCAGAATGGGCCCTGAGCCAGGATCGCCCGACCCCATCGATCAGCCGACCTAGCCCTGGCCCTTCTGCAGCGAATTCAATTGCCATTAGTTTGGGACCAGCGGATCTAGTGCAACCCTTGAAAGCTTTGCTGGAACGGAGCCGTGCTAGGGTCGGCCGACCCTGGCAGTCGGCTGACCCCAGGCCTCCTCTGTTCAAAGAAAGTCGGTGCCCTCCACCGTCAATTCTTGCCCCCAGCTAAGCTGCCAAGAGACCTCGGTTTTCTCCTATCCCTCCTTAGGATTTTCAAGTGATGGGCTCCCAAGTTAAAAAAAAAGCAAGAACATGTTTTTAGGATAAGTCCCCTTCGGGTATTTTTGGTCACTAACCATTACAGGTTGCAACTGAAAAGAACAAAGGGTGCAATGCTTAAGAACATGAGAGCTGCAACAGCTGCAACACCTTGGTAAGTTCTGGTGATGGAACAAATTCAAAGGAGGCCTACACACTTGATTTTTGGGTGTCCTGCGATACACAAAAATCCAAGTGTGGGGGAGGTCGGTAAGTGTTACACGACAAGTTCCATTGGTACAAAATTTATCTTGGTTTTCAGGTGATGCTAGTTCTTGCATTTCTTGCTTAACAAATTAAAAGAGAGAGAGAGAGAGATATAGCCGGTGAGTCTTAGCGGGATTAAGACAACCGGGTGTACATGCCATTGTGGCGTTTCACCTCGGTAGTCCCCATATGGCTCCTAGCTCCACCTTGCCTTGCATCCTTGGTTCTTGTGCTTGCTTTCATGAGAAAAGACGCCTGCTCGTGTTTTGCTGCTTTGCCAACTACTTGTTGGGGAAATCCCAACATTTAGTGTGCACTTGCAATCCACGTGCAACCGCGTCACCGTCAATGACATCACCAAGAGCCAAGGAACTACCGTGATGGAAATTCTAAACTAATCATCCATAGCCAACGGTAAGTATGCTAAGGTAAGTATCTTGTCTTGCTTTTGACTTTAAACAAAGCCCTTTCGGGAGGTAACCCGAAGTTCACCACTCATGATATCTCCATTTGAAAAAAATGCTTGGTAAGGTTATCATGCTTCCTTTATCTATTCTCATATGCTCTGGTTTGAATGTATTCTCGAGGTACATTCATAGACCTTTTTAAAAATTAAGCATGGTGCTTAGGTTAAAATGGTCTTCTTTAATCAAATTAAACATGGTGTCAAGTTTGATTAATGAATCTTTGAGTAAATGCATATATAGATATCGGTTGTATGCATGGACTAACCCCTGCAGGAAAGATTTCAAATTTGAGCGGGTAAGTCCTCGAGCTTGATTCGAATTGGAGACAGACCAAGGCATTGGATGCGCTGCAACACATTGTGCACAACATACGACGAGGTACATAACCTTTCGATGGTTCACTGTGAGTATATTGCAAAAACCCTTGTGATCATGTTGATGTGATTTAAATCCAGCCTTGTTTGAGTTATGCTTAAAAGGAAAGTAGTGAAAATAAAATTTGAAAAGAAAAGGAGAACGTTTGAAAAATAAATATATAAAAAAAATTGGCAAACTGGATCTACACTTGACATGTGAAGGACCAATCTTGTTTTTGAGTGTGGATGTGAACAACTAACCCGATGGCAACATTGATTTATTCTTTATAGTCCTTCGGGTATTCATTGTCCACTAACTTCTTGCAGGGATGAAGTAATGACTAAAAGATGGTGAGCATAACTTCAACATTTAACATCTTTAGCCACATGGAATAAATTTGCACAATGAAGCAAGATGAACAGTGGACAAATCTTTTGGCACTCTTAAGCTCAAATCTTGCATTCGCTTGCAAGATCAGAGTTTGGGGGAATTCGTCAGGGAAGTATCCAGATTACTCTGTGCACTTATTTTCCTCTGATCCCCTGCTAAGTTACCTTGAAAGATTTGTTTGCCATGAAAAAAACCATAAAAATTTGCATAACTTAAAAATGCCAAAAACATTTGAATTCCAATAAAGGCTCATGGTCCTTAAAACCATGGAGCCATTGTTTTGTTTCCACCGTGTGAGAATAAATGCAGGCAAAAGCTCAAGTGTGGGGGTCTCTTGAGCATTTTGACGCACATATGATCGAGACCACCCACAGACAGGATGTACAACATTGCACAGGTCCGTTCAAGAAAGATCAAGACGACCGAGGCTCAGGAGGTGTCGGCCAATCCCCCAGGTCTGCCGATGGGCCTCTGGTATCTCTCGCCCACATTTTCGCCCAGGGCGATGGTTTGCACATCCTATCCTTCATCCTCTTTGATTCATGAGTTTAAAATAATCTTGAGATGATCACTAAAATTAAACTCAATGAATTCTAGTGCTCTTTTGATAGACATGATTCTCCTTGATTGGCTTGCATATTCTTTATTCCTTGCACATACACATGTTGCTTGTGAACATATCTCTTTAGGAAAGCATGTTTATCTAAGTGGTTGATTAATGAGATATGGTATGATGAAAGAAATCTTGCTCTTTCTGTACAAAGTACTTGGGAGGTTTTTATTGCAAAAGTTTAAAATCTATAGCCTTGCAAAGCTCCTCAATGATATTCCATCCCTACCAAAGCCATATGTTGCTCACATTGAATACCTTATACATATGCTGCTTGTTATTGCATTGAGCTTTGTCGAATTGTTGTGACCCTTGTAAGATACTCTTCATACTTTCATGATCAAGATCACGTACACTCCACATACACATGCTAAACTTCTACACTGGAAGTTAGCCACATACATTTTATCCATCCACCAAATAAATGCTCAATATGTCTTACGAATCTCTCTCAAGCTATCCTTTGCAAAAGAGGCATGGGCTATAAAAAACATTTTGAACATATGAAGGTCCAAGAGAAAAAAAAAGAGATGCTCATAAAAGCATAGAGCATGAAAAAGAAAAAAGAGAAAAAAATGATATAGCCATGTTCTTAAAATAAAGAGGAGAGGGATCATACAAAAAGGAGCTATCATACTTTCCATATTCATTTTTCATTGTTCCACACACATGCACATCTTGATCAGATTGTATGAATAGTTTTCTTCTTGGATCCGCTTTTT
>CM014278.1:9557169-9568956 GCA_004135705.1 Alloteropsis semialata
ACATAACTATACATTGCATACCATCATTCTTGAACATAGTACTCCATTATATACCATGATGCTTAAACATAAGTACCATTACATAACATCATGCTTAACACAACTACTACATTATGCTTGAACAACAATAAATGTTTTCTTTACAAGAGTGCCTTCGTCATGATCGTTGTGAACGTGAGTATCTTCATTGGCCAACAGGATGCTTGTGTCAACCTCCACACTGAACGGAGAGACCTCGTCACACCTATTATAATCATCTTCATCTGTAACGTCTTTGACACCCACGATTTTTCTTTTCCCCGTGAGAACTATGTGATGTTTTGGCTCAAGTTCGGAGTTATTTGTTTGCAGAGTCCCCGTCTTAGGTTTGCTAGACATGTCCTTCATATAAAACACTTGATGCACATCCTTGGCGAGCACGAATGATTTGTCTATGTACCCAATTTTGCTGAGGTCCACAGTTGTCATGTCTTACCGGTCTATATTTACACCTCCGCCGGTAAGCTTAACCCATTTGCACCAAAAAAGAGGTATTTTCAAAGGTTCATACTCGAATTCCCAGATCTCCCCTACCTGACCATAATATGAGTCTCCGGTCCCTTTGTTGTCATAGGCATCTATGCAAACACCACTGTTTTGGTTGGTGCTTTTATTGTCTTGGGCTCTCGTGTAAAATGTATACCCATTTATATCATAGCCTTGGAATGTCAAGAATGAGGTTGATGGTCCCCTTGCCAAATATGCCGGTTGTGTATGTATTGTCTCGTTACCCATGAATTTTTGCCGCAACCAACCAGCGAAAGTTTCTATGTGATGGTGTGTAATCCAGGTGTCAGACTTCCTTGGATTTTGGGAGCATATTATAGTCTTGTGCTCCTCGATGTAAGGAGCCACCATGGTTGATGACTGCAATACAGAGTAATGGGCTTTCATGAATAAATCGTAGTCGCTACACCTTGTTTGTTTCTTTCCTAATGTGCCCTTTCCAAGTAGTCTCCCCTCATAGCGTGACTCAGGTAGCCCAATCAGTTTCAGTTCGGGGATATAGTCCACATAGAACTCAAGGACCTCCTCTGTTCTATATCCCTTGGTGCTGCATCTTTCTGGAAGAGAACGGTTATGAACATATTTCTTTAGAATAGACATGAGCCTCTTAAAGGATACATATTGTGTAGGAATACAGGACCAAGAATACCAATCTCTTTGACAACATGGACCAAGAGATGCTTCATAATATTAAAGAAAGATGGAGAAAATATCATCTCAAGGCTGACAAGGCTTTGAGCCACATCATCCTGCAGCTTTGCTAGATTACTGGGATCGGTCGTCTTCTGGTCGATTGCATTGAGGAAGGAACATAGCTTCACAATAGTTGTTCGGACATTAACGGGTAGAATTCCCCTCAGTGCCACCGGAAGCAATTGTGTCAGCAGCACATGGCAGTCATGAGACTTGAGGTGTATGAATTTCTTCTCTTTCATATTGATTAGACTCTTTATATTCAATGAGTAGCCAGACGGGACCTTAATACTATTCAAACAATCAAACATGTTGGTCTTCTCCTCCTTGGAGTGTGGCTAGCAGGATGTAAGTTCCAACGCCCTTTCTCTCTCTTCTTAGGATGCAGGGGATCTCGTTGTTTCTTATGTTTCGGGTCCTGTCATGGTTCTAGCGTATCTTTCGACTTCCCGTATGTACCAAGGAACTCTAGCACGTTTACGCAAAGGTTTTTGGTCAGGTGCATCACATCAATCATGTGGCGGACATCTAAGACCTCCCAATATGGTAGGTCCCAGAATATTGACTTTTTCTTCCACATGGGTGCCTTTCCATTTTCATTTGCCGCTGGCTGGCTACCAGGTCCCTTCCCAAAGACCACCTTCACGTCTTTTACCATAGCAAATACATATTTTTCATCCCGATGCCTTGGTTTTTTACGGGTTTCTGCCTCAAAATGCTTTCCTTTCTTTCTTAGGGGATGTTTCTCAGAAAGAAATCGACGATGACCCATATACACACACTTTCTACAATGTTTCAGATAGATGCAGCCAGTGTGTTCTAGACAATGTGTGCATGCTTTGTATCTCTTGTTTGACTTTCTCGACAGGTTACCAAGTGCAGGCCAATCATTGATGGTCACAAACAGTAATGCTCGTAGGTTAAATTTCTCTTTCTTGTGCTCATCCCATGCCTTTTCTCCATCTTTACCCATAACAACAATAGATCGTCAACCAGTGGCCTTAAATACACATCAATGTCGTTGCCAGGCTGCTTTTGCCCTTGGATTAGTACTGGCATCATAAGGAACTTCCGCTTCATGCACATCCACGGAGGAAGGTTGTACATACATAAAGTCATAGGCCAAGTGCTGTGGCTACTGCTCATATCACTGAAAGGATTCATGCCATCCGTACTCAAACCAAATCTTATGTTCCTTGCATCTTCTGCGAAGTCTGGGAATGCTTGTCGATTTTTCTCCATTGGGACCCATCAGCGGGGTGTCTCAACATATTGTCTTCCCTCCGATCCTCTTTGTGCTACCGCATCAATTTAGCATGCTCTTTGTTTCTGAACAAACGCTTCAGATGTGGTCTTATAGGAAAATACCACATTACCTAGGCAGGGACTCTCTTCTTGGGGGGCTCTCCCTCAACTTCACCAGGGTCGTCTCGCTTGATTTTATACCACGAACAATTGCAAACCAGACAGGCATCCAAAGATTCATACACCTTGCCGTGATAAAGGATACAATCATTGGGGCATGCGTGTATCTTTTCTACTTCCAGTCCTAGAGGGCAAATAATTTTTCTTGCCTCGTATGTTGTTTCAGGCAAGGTGTTGCCCTCTGGAAGCATCTTTTTTATCATTTTGAATTACTCTTCGAAACCCTTGTCACACAAGCCATTAGTTGCCTTCCATTGCAACATTTCCAGTGTTGTACCCAACTTTTTCTGGTCCTCGTTGCAATCTGGGTACAACAATGTTTTGTGGTCCTCCAACAAATGCTTGATCTTCTCCCGCTCTTTCGCACTTTCGCAGTCTTTCTCTTCATCACGAATCATGCCACATAAGGCATCATCATCCTAATCTTCTACAACTGGTTCACCCTCGTCCATTGCAATATCATCTGCAAAGACACCGTATTGTGCAAAGTCCGGGATGTCGTCATCACCGTCTTCTAATAGGATCCCCTCTTCGCCGTGTTTAGTCCAACAGATATAGCCAGGCATGAAACCATTCCTTAGCAAGTGCGTGTGAACCACCTTCTTTGAGATGTGATAATCCTTGTTGTTCTCACAAACCTTGCATGGACAGCATAAAAAACCCGAGGTTGAGTTAGCCTCTACCACATCGAGGAATTGATGAACACCATTAATGAAGTTAGATGAGCGTCTATCCACGTTGTACATCCATTGTCGATTCATCTATTCACAAAATACGACGAAAAATTGTGCCCCAATGTTGGGATAACGGCCGAAGCCAATGAACCCAAGCAACGGATGAAACAGAGAAACAAGGACAAGCAATAATATATTACTTATCAATAGTGCTCTCAGGAATCAACAACCATTACATGTGGGAGGGGGTCTCCTTTTATAGGAAGACCAAGGGTCCTTACATTCCCATTATACCCCTGGGATCAAGCATCATCCTCTAGACTATACAATACAAACAGCCCAAGGACACTTTGGTACATTTACTCTTCCCAATGTGAATGCGTAGACTTGCGATTCCATGTTTGACTTGGCTTAGACTTGGTCTCGTTGGACTTGGTCCTCGTCTGCTTCGCCAGCTGGAAAAAGCTAGGTGGCTTCTGGATTCGGCTTCTTCCGGGCTGAGACGACCCAAAGCCGCCTCCCGGCGTTCAAAAGCCGATGGCTTCTCCAAGAACCTGCAATATAGAGCGAACCGAAGCTAGCAAGTGACTCAATCATAGCTTTTGGCATTCAATAGTATTAATACTCCACCGAATTGGCTTCTAACTTAATTTGGATAACGTCGCTTTGGTATACTGCCAGACGTGATGACCGAAGCCGATTGGCTTTAGTATTCATCGAGACGTGGAGACCGAAGCCGATTGGCTTTAGTATACAGTGAGACATGGCGATCGAAGCCGATTGGCTTTGGTGTGATTCACCTGACCGAAGCCAGATCAGAGATCTTTAGAGTAAATGAAGCTAAACTGGCTTCATCTCCTTTGTCTATAGCTGCTTTTACGCATGAGAGAGAACGAAACAAGCAGAAGGCGTTTGTCGGCGGGCTCAAATCCCCAACAATAGCCCCTCGAGGACGAGGGCTTTCTTCAACAGACCGAGCTCCACGAACTTTGGATTGCTCGCCAGCCCGAGAAACGCCTCCTCCTTGTTGGAGAAAGCCCCTAAGTGTTTTGTCATGCTGATTACTCTTTTTTACTTTGTTTGTCTAACTTGTATAATATCATTTGGCTTCGTTTTGTCGAAATTGGTTAAATTATTTTAACCGTTGTTGTAACTTTTGCTTCGGTTTGTTTGAATTTGAAGCAGTGGCTCATTTTTTGAGATTTTTAATGGTCAGATTTTACTGCCCTATAAATAGGACCGAAGGGGGAGGTAGATTTTTGTTTGCTTCGCTTGGCTGTTTTTTCACTTAGCTTGAGCTTGACGCTTTCTCTGGCTTTGGAAGCTTTTGAACTTAAGCTTTGGCTTCTCTTTCTCAACACAAGTAAGTTTTGCTTTTTATGCTCTACTATTTCCTTCATTTTTTCCTTTGTCTTTTTGCTGTTTCGTTTACTTATTGTTTACTTATTGTTTGTTGTAGCGGCTCGCATGAAGCAAACCGCTCGTCTGATTTGCTACGTCTCTAACGAAGACAATTCGGACGCTGTTGATATGGATTCTGCTGAAGCTGCAACTTTTGCTCAGGAAATTGAGGGCAACGTGGCTGTAGCTCCCGAAGCTGGAGTTGCTATGAACATTGATGATAGGGGCAAGGGGCTTGCCGTGGAAGATGAGGCTGCCGAAGCTGAGTACACAGAGGATGCCGAGTCTGCGGCCGGTGATGCCCTAGACGGTGTAGAAGCCGACATGTCAGATCTTATGGACTATCGGAAGAGGCCAAAGACCACTGTTTTTGGTAAATCCTTTGTTACTCCAGAGCTGATCCGCTTTTATGAGTCAAAAGGATACTTTCCAGTCGGTCATGGACGAGCCCCAGGCACGGAGATTACCCTGACACCTCTTGAGGACGAAGCCGTGGTGTTCAAGGAGTTCTTTTGTGCTGGGCTCCGGATGCCCGTTGATAATATACTTGCTGATATTCTTGGGAGGTTCGAATTGCAATTCCATCACCTCACCCCCAATGCTATCACTCATCTGCTTCGCTTCTTTTGGGCGGTGAAAACGAATGCATCGGATGTTAACGTGGATTGCTTCGTCCGTTATTTTGAAGGGCATCGCCAGACCAAAAGTGTTAAGGTTGACGGCTTTGATTATGAGCCGGACTATGGCAGTGTTACCTTCTGCGCACGGTGGAGGCAGACTGATTCGCAAAAAGTAGAACTTACCTTTTGTCAGAAAAACACCTGAGACAAGAACTGGAAAAGCTATTGGCTTTATGTCAAGGTGCCAGCGCTGGAGATTGTGTTGGATGATGGAACGAAGCAGATGTCTTTTCCTCTGCGTAGTTCTATTGGACCTTGTGATTTTGTGGCTTGTCCTCCGTTCGACAAGCGTGCTCCCGGCTTCGATCGCTGCGAAAGCGCTTTTTTCTAAGCCAGTCGAGTTTCCAGCAGCCGGGACTTGATCGAGGAGGGACTCGCTGTTGGAGTAAACATTCTATCTGCGGCTTGGAAGCCATTTGCAGTTGAGACTAGGCTTTACAGAGGGATTCCTCATGTCTGTTTCCCTAAGTTTGTTGTGAAGAGGCAAGAGAACATGTCTGATTTTGCTTTCGTTCAGTCCATCGAGTTGATGGCTGAAATTATTTGTGGGAAGTATACTTCCAAAGAGCATGAGAGCTGTTTGGCTTTGGTGGAAGGAGTCCGGCTTAACAGGGTGTTTGATGAGATGGGCGTTAGCTATCCTCAATGTTCGGCCCCATCCAAGCCATCGAAGAAATTCGCCGCTCAGGATCACCCCAGCGTGCTACCAGCCCCGAAGCCAGGTCGTGGCCGTGGGAAGAGAGGTCGTGCTGGAGGCCGTGGTAGCGGTCAGTCAGACGA
This sequence comes from Alloteropsis semialata, assembly GCA_004135705.1. Lineage (NCBI taxonomy): Eukaryota > Viridiplantae > Streptophyta > Magnoliopsida > Poales > Poaceae > Alloteropsis > Alloteropsis semialata. The sequence goes on from CM014278.1 coordinate 9,563,369, forward strand.
GGGCGGTGACGAAGCTGGGGGCAGCGAAGCCGGAGCCCCTTCGAGCCGGGGCGGTAGCCAAAGCCGAGGACACACCGCAAAGGTAGCCGCCTCTAAAAGGCGGGTTGCCTCTTCCTTGGAAACTTCCAAGCGTACTTCTTCGCTGGAGACTTCCAAGCGTCAAAAACTTGCAAAAGCTCTTCCCATCGCTCCACTTTCGAGCGCTCCTCCTCGTCCTTTTGCTTCGGCTATGGAAGTACCTGCCACCACCGCGCATAAGGAAGTTCATCCTGCGGCTTCCGCTGCAGTTGTTGTGCCCTCTTCTGGAGGTTTGTTTCTTATATACTTGTCTTTTTATTTTTAGCTTCGTTTTGCTTATTTGTTTCTGTCATCTTATTATAGTTAAAGCTGCTGTTCCACCTCTTCGTCGTGAGCGCCTACTTGGATGCATCGACGACGAAGAGGATGAAGTGAGTTTCAGTCGTCTTTTGAGGGAGGACGAAACAAAAGGATTTTGCACTTGGTGAAGCTGAAGTGTCGTCTGTCCCGTTCCAGCCATCGTCCTTAGACTTGTTGGCTGGTGCCACGGCCAAGTCCCTTCAGATTTCTGAGGGGCTTACGCAGTCGGCTTCGGCTAATATTGAGGAGCTTCCGCGGGCGGTTGCGGATAACACTGAAGAGCCAATGCAGTTGGCCTCTGCTGATGTTGATGAACCTGTGCAGGTGGCTCTTGCTCTTGAGACTGAGCGATGTTATGGCGATTTGACTCGAAACACTACTTTGCCGATTAATTTGGCTTATTCAACTGACGCCGGTCAATCTGCCCCTGCCAAGGACGTTGAATCAGCTCCTTTGAAAGCCAGTTCCTGAATCGAAAGGTATGTTTCGCAAAACAGTTATACTAGCGATTTTAACTCTAATAATGGCTTTTTTGATATGTTGATTATTTTGCTTCAGAAACAAGTTATGCTGGGTATGGCCCCCTTGCAGATCGGCTTCGGGAGGGCGGCTTTCGTCCTCCAAATGACATTCCGATTATCGCTCCAAATGGTTGGTAATTTTTGACTGTTCACACAAAGCTGATTGAGTTTTGCTTTTTGTCTTAATATTGCTTTCACTTTTTCAGAGCTTGAGACTCGTGTCAAATCTTTGGATTTGGACACGCTTTCTGTCTCCAGCCTTAGTTGTGGTATCCAGGTTTGTTCCTTTTTCTTCGTTTTTGAGTTTGCTGTCTGGCTTTTTGATACTTATGCTTTTCTTGTTTTAGTCTATAATGTCTATGCAGGAGCTTTTCGCTCGCCTTCCACTTCGTCTCAATGATGTTGAGAACGAGCGGGCTGAGCTCGAGGCTTTAAGGAAAGAGCGCGAGAGCTTCCTTCAGCTCAAGGAGTCTTTTGAGGGTGAGAAGGAGCGGCTTCGTCTTGAGCAGGAGTCTACCACATCGGAGATGGCTTCGCTTAGGAGCAAAGTTTCCTCCCTTGAGACTGCCCGTGAGCTTAATGTTCAAACTATTGAGGGGCTTCGGAACAAGTTGGTTGAGAGTACTACTTTGGAGCATGAAATGAAGAATCAGATAAAGACTCTCAAAACTGCTAAAGATAAGGCAGTGTCTGATGCAGAGAAGTACAAGAGAGAGCTTCTTGTTGCTGTTGACTTGAAGAACTCCCTTATTTCCGAAGCTAGTCAGCTTAAGTCTCAAGTGGGGCAGCTTAAGGCCGACAAAGAGAGTTTAGATTCTGAGTTGCTCAGTCGCAGCTTAGGCATTTATGCTGAATACGAAGCTGCTCTGAAACAATATGGAGCCGAGCCGTTGCCCTTCCCCTCTGATGACTTTGATGGCGGGAAGCTTTTCGAATGGCTGGATGATGAGTTTAAGTCCCTTCCGGAGCTTTTTTCCAAAGTGGGAGACTATGCTGCTCGTACGTGTGTGACAAACGCCTTTAAGATGCTGGCAGATAATGGGTGCTCCCACTATAAGAGCTTTTTGAAAAGGGATTTTAACTTTCCTTCGGCTTTGAACCCTGACAGAAAGGAATTTTTCACCGAAGCAATTTTGGTGACTCGTGGAATCTTTCTCAAAAAATTCTGGTCTGAAACAGGGAGGGAGTGTGCGCGAAGCACCGCGTACGATCGTCTTGTTAAGGTTAGCTTCGTTTTGCCCTTTCTGTTATTTTTGCTTTTGCTCGTATCCTGTTTATCTTGCTTTTGATATTGATTGGTTTGTTTATTTTTAGCACAAGGAAGAGCTTGCTCTTGAGCAGCGGCAGAAAGCCGAGGCTGAGGCTGCAGCTGCTGGCCCTTCATCGTCTCATGTCGATGCTGATGAGAGACGGGATGGAGAGCCAAAGGTGTAGATTTGCTGAGACTATCGCCTTGTTTAGCTTTTGCTGTAAAGTAACAATTTAGCTTTCGCTGTAAAGTAACACTAAGTGATGTGACATTTGTATATACTCAGATCCCTGGCGAGGGGGTTGTTCTTGAACCCGTGCCAATCACCATGCGCGATGGTCCCTTGTGTGTATCTGGCTTCACATGGGAACAGTATCGGATGTTGTATCCAAGTCAAAGACTTGATGATTTTTGGGAATTTTGCCACGAGTTCTTTAGTCATTGCGAATTCGATGTATTTGACTTTTTTAACTCTTTCATCGTTCGACGTTCTCCTCGTGTCGAACTTGCTCGTGCAAGAAACGCCGAAGCTGCTCGTCTGCTTCCAGTTAAGGTGGAGCCAGAAGATTTAGATGATGATAGGGATTTTGCTTATGTATTTAATGCTCCCAGATTTAGGAGATCTGGCCAGCTTTTTGACGGCTATGTTTTTGATTCGCTTGTTCGTTGTTTTGATTCAAAACACTTGAATGAATGTAAGCTCGATTTGGCTTCGTTGCGAAAGAAACGCCTCCTCCCCCCCCCAAAGCGGGGTTTTATTCGTTCAAGTGTTTTGCTCTTGTGGTTTGTAGCCGCCTTAGCTCTTTTGAGCTTTATATGGGGATGTGTTTTCGTAGTTTTCCGAAGCCCCTATTATTTGTGCTTGCATAAACGATTATAATACTAGTCGAAGCTGTTTTGATTTGAAATAGTTCTCTGAGCCAAAGCCCCTTTTACTCTGTTTAGAGTAAGCTTTTCTGGACCGAAGCCCCTTTTACTCTGTTTAGAGTAAGCGTTTCTTAGATCTGGATTGGCCTTACTCTTGGTAGGGTCAATTCAGTTCTATTTTAAGTTATCAAATACCAGCGACTTGGTCGAAGCCAATCGCTTTCGATGCTGCTTTTTTGGGAAATACCTCGTTCATATATGGTTTGACGAGTTACAGTAAGCACCGCCTCGTTAAAAACCTCACCCCTTGGTCAGGGTCCCCTTGTGAGGAAAAGAGTACGGGCTTTTGGAAGGAAAATAAAAATTCTATTCTACTTAATGACTTCGTTTATAGACCACGAAGCCATTTTACATCTTTTTCATAAATAGTATTTGCGTAAGCTGTCCTCATTCCATGAATGCGGTAGCTCATTGCCTTCGTCGTCGCTTAAGCGAAATGAGCCGGGTCTGTTGCTTTTGATGACCAAAAATGGGCCTTCCCATTTCTGCTGCAGCTTTCCAGCGGGCATGCTTGGGTTTTTCCTTAGGACCCAGTCCCCTACCTTGATAACTTTTCTCACTACCTTCTGGTCTCGCCATTTTCTTGTCTCAGCTTGATACTTGGAAATATTTTTTGCTGCTTGCAGCCTGTATATCTCAATGAGATCCTTGTCAATGGCTTCGCTGTCTTTGGGAGCTTCTTGTTGGGTGCGAAGCCCCTTGTGCAATATTTCCTCTGGGCATACTGCTTCTTCACCATAAAGTAATTTGAATGGGGTAAACTGTGTTGCTCTTGATGTGGTGGTGTTATGAGCCCAAATCACCTTCGGCATCTCTTCTACCCACTTGCCTTTTTTCTTACAATTTGCAAGGCACTTTCGAATGGCCGTAAAGATTAAGCCATTGGCTCTTTCGACTGCTCCATTTGTTTGCGGGTGATAAACCGAAGCGAATTTGGCTTTTGTTCCAATCGACAAGCAATATTGCCTGAATTCTTCGCAGTCAAACTGCTTCCCATTGTCTACTGTTATTTCCCTTGGTACTCCAAATCGGCACACAATTTGCTGCCAAAAGAACTTTATCACTGTTTTTGCTGTGATGTTGGCCAATGGTCTGGCTTCGATCCATTTGGTGAAATACTCAACTGCTACTATGGCATATTTGAGATTTCCTTGAGCTATTGGAAGTGGGCCAACTAGATCAATGCCCCATCTTTGCAGAGGCCATGTTGGAGTTATCAGCTGCTACTGCTCGGAAGGAGATTTTCTGTTTGCTGCACACTTTTGACACTGGTCACACGTCTTGACTATGTTTGTTGCGTCAATGATGATTGCAGGCCAATAGAATCTTTGCCTCATTGCCTTCCCAACTAAAGCTCTTGCCCCAAAGTGTGCTCCACATAAGCCACAATGTATTTTCTTGAATCAACTCTTTGCCTTCGTTGTGAGATATGCAACGGAGCCAAGGAGCTACAACTCCTTTTTTGTAAAGGACATCATCTATCATCTGATAGCATCTTGCTCTTTGTTGCATGGCTTTTAGATCGTCGTCGTCGATTGGCTCATAGTATCCCCGAAGATAAGCTATTATTGGTGATCGCCAGTCTTCTGAGCTTATTGCATTGATCAGCTTTGGCAGATCATCTGAGTCTTTTATTGATGGTGTTGTTAGTGTTTGAAAGAATACGTCCGGTGGAAGCTTGTCCCCCTTTGCAGCTGCCTTAGCCAACGCATCTGCCTCTTCATTTTTTGATCTTGGGATGTACTCCACAGTGAAACCTTTGAATTTTTTCTCCATTGAGCGTACAGTGGTCAAGTATTTGATGAGTTCTGGTTGCTTCGCTATGCTTTCTTTTTCAATGTGGTCTGCTACCACCTTTGAATCTGTTTTGACAGTGAATCTTTGAGCCCCCAAAGCCTTGGCTTTCCTGAGCCCAAGTAAGACAGCTTCGTACTCAGCAATGTTGTTTGTGCTTCTGTCACTGCATTTGCAAAACTCTAAGTTTGCTGCATATCTCATTTTTACACCCGAAGGCGATTGCACAATTGCCGCGATGCCAGCTCCTTTGTCCCCCCAAGCACCGTCACAGTGTATCAGCCAGTTTTCCTCTCTGATAGTGTTTTGTGGTTTGGGTGATGTCCACTCCACTATGAAATCTGCTAAGACTTGTGATTTGATTGCTGTTCTTCTTTCGAAATCAACGACATACTCTGAAAGCTCTGCAGCCCACTTGCGAATTCTCACCGAAGCTTCTTTGTTGTTCAAACGCTCCTTGAGAGGCTGATCCGTGAGGACTTTGATATTGTGGCCCTCAAAATAGTATCTGAGCTTTCTGGAAGCCATTATCACTGCATAGATCATCTTCTCAATCTCTGTATAAAACAGCTTTGACGCGACCAATGCCTCCGACACATAGTATACTGGCTGCTGAATGCTTCTGCCGTCTATCAGCTTTTCTGTGATGAGCGCTGCGCTTACTGCTGATTGTGACGCTGCAATGTACAGTAGCAATGGTGCCTTTGGGTCTGGTACTG
>CM014278.1:9575566-9602820 GCA_004135705.1 Alloteropsis semialata
TTTGCCGAGTGTCCTTCCCCTCACACTCGGCAAACATATACTATGCCGAGTGCTCTTTCTTTGCCGAGCGCTTTTCTTTGGACACACGGCATATGCTGTGTTTGCCGAGTGCCCGACATTTTGCACTCGGCAAAGCTCAGGGCACTCGGCATAGTTCGGTTTTTCGGTAGTGGCTAGCGGCAAGATGGGCAATTTTTAATCAATACCAAACGGCGGTGGTGCTAGCTCGGCAAAGCAACCAAAGGTGCTACAGGGGCAAGATGGGCGTAGCTGGAATTGGTCGCTCAGCTCAGCGAGACTACCATCTCAACGCCCCGAAATTAAGAGTGGGACCCACGCTGACAACTAGCTGAGTCTGCAGTGCTACCGTCGTCAGTCCGTCGCACATCCGATCATGGACGACACAAGACGTACCGGGCGGTGCGCTACGCCTATACATATGTTCGTCGCTAGCTAGCTGATCTGAGCGCAGACACTCGCATGTGCATCGGTGCAAAAACTCATATCGCGGGGGGATCCATCCATGGAGCAATCATCCTACAACTACTACTATTACTGCGGTTTGTGCTTCGTCCTTGCTCTCCTCATCCATGTCGTCCTCCGCGCCGGCAAGAAGCCAGCAGGCCGCAGGCTTCCACCTGGCCCGTCGCAGCTGCCGCTCATCGGCAGCATCCACCACCTTGTGGCTCGCGGCCTACCACACCACGCCATGCGCGACCTCTCCATGCGCTACGGACCGCTGATGCTGCTTAGGATCTGCGAGCTCAAGGTGGTGGTCGTCAACTCCGCGGATGCCGCGCGGGAGGTCTTCAAGGGCCAGGACACCGCGTTCGAGCAGCGCCCCAGGACCCCGGGCGTGGACGAGTTGTACGCAGGGTACGGCGGCCCGGGCATCATTATGGCGCCCTACGGCGACCACTGGAGGCAGATGCGCCGAATCCTCATGACGGAGCTCCTCAGCGCGCGGCGCGTCGAGTCGTTCCGCCGCATCCGGCAGGAGGAGGCGGCTCGCCTGGCCTCGTCGGTCGCGTCCACGCCTCCGGGCCAGCTCGCCAAAGTCGACGACCTGCTCGCGGAGTTCATCGCGGACTCGGCCGTGCGCGCCATTTTCGGAGATAGGCTGCCCGACCGGGCCGCGTTCCTCAAGATGGTAAAACATGGCACGGACCTCTCCTCGCTCTTCGACCTCCGTGACCTCTTCCCGTCGTCGCTGCTGGTGCGGTTGCTGCCGCGGAGCCAGAAGAAGCAGCGGCACCAGCAGGAGATGTGGCAGCTCATCGACGACATCCTCCGGCACCACCAGAGGAGGAATGCTGCGGCGGGAGAAGACGGCGGAGACCGCGAGCAAGAGCAGGACATGATCGACGTGCTGCTCAGGCTCCAGCAGGAGGAAGGCGCTTCTCTCACATCCGGGGTCATCAAGGCTGTGGCCGTGGTAATAACGATCGCCATCGAATCTACTCCTACGTAATAGCTTCTCGGCAACTAATTCAAGAAAAATGTCCAATTTACACCCTCCAGTCATAAAAAATAGTCTAATTTTCAACCTATCATCCTAAAACCAGACATTATAGACCATCTAACTATTGAAACTGTGCAAATTTGACCACTTCGATGGTGTTGAGGGCGGTTTTCTATTTTTAAAAAAATAAAAAATAATAATTTAGTCTAAAGAATTCATACCTAATTCATTTTAAATCAGAAAATATGAAACAGACATAAAAAAATTCTAAAAATATAACCTATATGTTAGTGCTATATTAAAAATTATTTAGATCTTATAAGTTCATATCCCTAGTGTTTTATTGATTCTAGCTATTTTGCTATTTATTTAAATTGTTGTTGTGCTCTCTATTTCATGTTCATTGTATGATTAGTTGATTGCATGATATTTGAGCCAGTTTAAAAATCTGAAACACATTACCTAATGGAAAAATTCTAAATTACCACCTCAACTATAGCCAAAGTCTAGATAATCCCCTAAATTATTTTTTTGTTCAAATAACCCCCCCAAACTATGTCAATTAGTTCCATTTACCCCTTAATTGAATTTGTCTTTTTTATATCTCCACATACAAATGGAGTATTAAGTTCAAATTTTTCGGTGTGATAGCCGACATCATAACTTATATTAGAAAAATATATTATGAATTTTTTAGTATTATTTTAATAGGCTAGTACATCTAATTATAAATTAATCATAAATTGTATAAAAATTAAGTACAAAATATTATATGATATTTTTAACATAATATACGATGTTCTCTGACATCCCACAAAATTTTAACTTAAAACTCTATTTGTGCGTGAAGAAACAAAAAAACAAATCTTACTAAGGAGTAAATTGGACCAATCAACAAAGTTGTGGGAGTAAATTGAACTAAAATATAGTTTACGGAGTTAACCAGACTTTTGACCATAGTTGAGGGGGCAATTTAGACTTTTCCTTACCTAATTATGGTATCAACATAGAAGTAAGACACTAGCCCTTAAATGCCTAAATAGGACCTATATGTGGTGAAGCATGGAATCTCTTAGGCTTATATTGTCTTCATGATGTCTTATGTTATCTTGATTTATTGGATTCTCTTGGTCAATCTATGGATCTCATATAGTGCAAACAACAATTTAAATAAATACCAAGCACGGCAAGAAGCACTAAAACGCTAGGAGTAAGAAAAAAAAGGTCTAACTAACTCTCAATAGAGCACTAACATGTCCACCTATATTTTTAGAATTTTTTTGGTACTAGTTTCAAATTTCTTTGATTTAAAATAAATTAGTTATGATTTTTTAGTTTAAATAATCTTTTTAAAAAATCCAGGAAATCAAAAACCACCTTTGAACCACCCAAGAGCCTAATTTACATGCTTTTGACAGTTGGATGGTCATGAGTGTTGAAAATCAGACTCATGTGGTGGTTAAATGGTGTAAATTGGATTTTTCCCTTAAAAATTAATTAATTAGTGTTCCTACCCGGTCGTCGTCCGTGTAATACATGCACCTACTACTTCTAGCTACTAGGACCTCTTAATGGTGTTGCATGCGACGTGTAGGATGTCTTTGGTGGAGCGCTCGACACGTCAACCATCACTGTCCAATGGGCCATGGCTGAGCTAATGGCAAATCCAAGGGTGATGGAGAAGGCACAGCAAGAGATTCGTCGCGTTTTTGCAGGGCAGGGGAGAGTACTGGAGGCAGCTCTAAGTGGCGTGCACTACCTCAAAGCAGTGATCAAAGAGACCCTGAGACTGCACAGTCCAAGTCCTTTCCTCCCTAGGCTTTGCCTTGACGACAAAAAAATTCAAGGTTATGATGTTCCAAAGGGCACCATAATTGTCACAAATGTTTGGGCCATCTCTAGGGACCCCAAATATTGGGAACACCCTGACAGCTTCATTCCCGAAAGGTTTGAAGGTGAACGAGCTTTGGACTACAAAGGATTCGATTTCGAGTTCACGCCGTTCGGGGCAGGCCGAAGAATCTGCCCGGGGATGAATTTCTCACAAGCAAACATTGAGATTGCTCTGGCTAGCCTCCTATACCATTTTGATTGGGAGCTGCCATCGGGAGCTAAGGGGAAAATAGATATGACAGAAGTCTTTGGAGTCACGGTGAAGAGGAAGGCTGACCTTGTCTTGCGTCCTGTCCCACGTATCCCTCTTGTATATGAATAGTGGAATAATTATATTTGATAAATAGGTAATAAACACTTCCGCGTCATAAATAATTATTGTGTACTAGCTAATCCAATACAAATATTGTGCCATAGAAGTTATTATTGTATGGTAAGTTCGTATCTTTGTCTTCCATATGCATGTAAGCAAGTGAGCACTGAATAAATTGATGTACAGGGAGGGGCACGGACGTTACTTCTGATTTGTTTGGACCAACTATTGTATCCTCATGAATATTATCATTGTTAACATTTACCATGTCAACTAAATTAACTTTGAAGAAAAATATATTTCAAAACGAACCTAACTATGCTTAAACCAAAGTAGGAATTATTTTATTTTTTTGTTGTACCTGTATATAGGCATGGACGTCACAAACATAATGTTTTTCAATATAAAGAGAGCTAAAATTCCTTGGCAGTGTAACCACATTGGCCACATAGTTAATAAAAAATATTAAGGATTGTACCAAATAAACGTGGAAATAATACAATGTGCAAATTCAAAGTTGGGTAATAGACAAAGCGGCAAATAGAGGTGTGCAGATAGGAAAACAGTCATTTGTAATTGTTTTTGAGCCGAAAGAAAATCATACTCCTTCTGGTTCCAAAATTTGATGTATTAAAGTTGTCCTCAGTCATATTTCAAATGAATCTTTGGGTGTCAAACTGTCAATTAATTACACTACTATAGAAAACAATTTTTAGCGTCGTGCGGATTAGGGTTTGTAGAGGCGTGTTGGAGGTGTAAGGAAAATCAATACTACAAAACAAGATATATTAACATCAACTTGTGTTATTATAGCTTAGTAACACTACAAGAAATCATTTATTCTATGACGGATATATTTTTTCATAGATCGCTAAAAAACCGTCATAAAGCTGCTCACGATTTAAGGTATTGTCATGTATTGAGTGTCACAGATTAAATCGACCGATGTTTCTTCGTAATCGTCACAGGTCAGCGATATCTATAACATTTCTTAACCATCATAAAGCAATCTGGGGCAATGCAGTCCAATCCAGGCCCAATACCAATGACAAAAATAAATGTCACGAACGATTGTCACATAGATTAATTTTATCATTGATGGTGACATGGACGATGACATCGTCATCACAACCTGTTTATTAATGGGCCAAAATCAATTGTGGGTCACTGAGTTGGGCCAATTGTTTTTAGTCTAGCCCACTAGCCCACAAAATTTCTGCAATTTTCAGCCCATTCTTAATATTGCAACCAATTTGAAAATTTACGATTCCCGCCCACAAAATAAGAATTCATAATGTAACATGTAGCATCACAACAAATACAAAATCATCCAATCACAACATATATAAAATCAACCAGTGCCACATCAAAAAGAAAAGTCTCTGAGTTTTGAAGCAAGCTGCGACGGGGTGGGTGCAGAGACATTTTGGTGCAGAGAGGCCCTTGAAACTGCAGCTCCTCAGTCCCTCACCTCTCTCCTTGCTTGCTGTATCTAGCAAATGAAAAGGAAAACAACACAAAAGAAAATGTTTAGCTGGTAATGTAGTTGTACGTAGAATATCCTACCTAGATCAGAAACACAGAAAGCTACATTCTCAATGGGCTTGATGCTACGTGAAAGAAGAAAAACAACTTTTTACTGTATGCTAATTACTACCGCTGCATTTCTGATTCTTGGTTAATACTGCAACCACTGACATACACTTATCCGAAGAAAATATACTAATAAATAAGAAAATGCCAGAAAAGTAGAAGATGCGGAGATGGAGATCTGTTAAAATAATCAACTTAGAGTAGTCACGTGGAGCAATAGACAGCCATGCACTTCTATAAAATCTTGTGAGTTGGCTGGAGCTTCTAAACTCAGCGAGCTTCTTGCTAGGTCGCTACTGGTAGTTGCATAGGCGTGATGCTGCTGGTCGTCGTAGGTTCTGGTTTCAGGTGGCGCGTCTGTTTTAGCTTCTGTTGGGGGGTCAGTGTGAGTTGGGTGTGTTTGTAGTTAAAGTTGGTAATGGTTAAAAAACCAAGCCAAATCCATACCAAACTACTTAGACTATACTACATTGTATAAACCAATCTAACCATATCCATTTACTCCTACCTCCAAACCAATCCAAACCACTTAGACTATTTTTCCAAAACAAACTATAAATCGGTTCAATTCTACAGTTTTAGGTGTGGCTTTGGACATAGGGCTCATTTATAGATATGGCTGCACCGATTTGCATGGAGTAGCGAACCGTGGTTCTGAGAAACCTCCAACAAATTTTGGTCAAATCTGCTAAAATTTAAAGTGTGAATGCGAACTTTTATTTCTAGGGTCCGGGTTTACATGTTGGAACCACATTCAAATTTGGCTACATTGATTTGTACGGAGTAGCAGAATGTGGTTCTGAGACATCTCCAATAAATTTCAGCAAAATCCGGTAAAATTTTAAGGTGTGAACGCGAGCTTTTAACTTTGGGGTCCGGTTTTGGATGTGGACCCCACATATAGATATAGCTACACCAATTTGCACGAAGTAGAGGATTATCATTCTAAGACATTTCCAACAAATTTCAGTCAAATTCGCTAAAATTTTTATGTGTGAACGCAAGATATTGATTTTAAGGTTCGGTTTTTAATGTAACTTACGCTTGCACACATAACCATTATAATTGTTAACCATTCCAAACCGTTATAACTTAAATTAAACCAAATCAAACCATTATATGTGGCAACCCATTATTCACCGAACCAAGCTAATCCAATCAATAACCAAACCATTTTTTTTCGGGTATTAACCAAACCACTAAAACTAGTTTGAGACCGAACCATTAACAACTTTATTTGTAGTGCTGAAGAGTTACCATCCCCTCCCCCTCTCTTGAGTACTTTCTCTTTTTCCTATCTTAATGAAATGACATGCAACTCTCCTGTATAGTTTGAGAAAAAAAATTCTCCTCTATAGTATTATTGCACACAAATGTATAGTATTCAAATTGAAAAGAGACCAAACTCGTTATTACCTTTGTTGCTAGCACGTGGAAATCACAAATGATAATTAAGACAACAAAAGGAACTTTCTTGCATGGTGCATGTTCATGTTATATAGGTCAGTTAACCATAGAAATTCGCATGAACTTCAGCATATATGAATGTCAATATGTTGGTTTTTATTATAAAGAATGTAAGATATTGACCTCCTCTGTCCAGCCACCCGGCCTTAGCTCTTCTTATCGGCCAACATGTTCGCCTACCACAATGAAGAATTTATATTAGCTAAGAAAGGACTATTTATCGACCAGAAGTTACTAATACAGCGAAGGTACAAACTAGCTGATTATCACAGATAGGACAGTTTATTATTTAAACACGGGGGCTTACATCAGGTATAATTAGAAACACTAACTAGTCACAAAACACGGGGGCTTGATCAAGCACACGAAAATACACACCTAAATGGGCAACTTTAAAGATGCCGTAATTTCTGTCTCCACTATCTAGATACTACAGACTAGAGAGCAAGCAAATCCCAAAATAATATATGTATGCTGCAACTACCTGTTAGAGTGCACAGCAAATTCCGACCCGGTCTGCTAAATCTGGAATATCTCCTAGGGGTCACATGTTGACGAGGGAGCCCGTGAAAGTTTCTGAAGGGTCACATGGGGTGGTGTGTGATTGGATAGTTGGACTCGGAGTCTAGGATAATGTCGTCTGGGAGATCACATGGGTTGTGTGATGGAAGAGTTGGGCTCCAAGTGTGATGGGAGAGATTGTTAGGTTTAGTTCCACATCGAAAATTGATGGTGGCGGTGCACAACATATAAAAAGTAGCAACCCTCACTTATCAGACTTGTCTTTTTGGTTGAGTTAGGCCTGAGGCCTTAGTTGTTGTAGGCTCCAGCCCGGCCCGTGGGCAGAGCGGGCTGGGCTAGAATATGTTGTGCACTCTCACAAGTTGTAAGATACTATTGAGCTCAATCTCATCACACTGAATCCATTACACAAGTACTAATTTGTTGTAGTCGAGAAAACAAATATTTCAGTAGCACGAAGAGCATACATATATAATGCGGAGAGCAGGAGGATCCGGTTCGAGAGCAATTCAGTAGCACGGAGAGGCGGAAGGCTTGTTCCCCACCTCATATAAGGCCAAGAGTAGGAGATCTAGATGATGGGCTGCAGACGACCTACTTTTGTGCCACCTTCGCATTGGCGAACGCCGCCGCTGCTCGGCGGGGATGGGAGACCACGGCGGCAGCACGAGGATTGTTGAGAGTCACTAAGTGATGAAATCGAACCATCAATTGTCATGGAAATAAACAAGAACATAGCATTTCATACATGCATTTATTTCAAATAAGCTAGTTGCACTTGTATTGAAGAAAAATTGTATGCATAACCAAAGTGGCAAAAGATGCGCTCATTTGTGCTCAGGACCCGATCGTCTGACCTCTGAGGTCGACCGATCTGCCTAGAGCCTAATGAGTTCCATCCTCGTCGAGCATGAAGAAGGACAACTTCTGATGCTCATATATGTTAATTCGACATTGGTTGCATCCTAGAGATGAGATGATGCTGTTGACTGTCCTTACACATCAAATCCGACCGTCAATATACTCAATTTATAAGGATGTACTATACAATTACTAACATATATCTTTATAAATAACCTAGTTCCACTTGTATTGTAGCCTTATGACTTTGCAGGATACATGAACTACAATAGAGAGAAAAACATGCTCAAACGATGGAGAACACGACACGCAGATACGACTCCGTGAGCACAAGACAAGAAGGGCCTACTTATCAGTCATACATGGGCCAAACCCGTGGAAAACGACTACAGATGGGACCCTAGACCCACATGCCATACACTAGAGGAAGGTGCAGTGAAAATCCCCCGCCTAGGGTCGGCCGACCCCCAGGTTTGGCCGAACCTGGACAGGGTCCATTGGCGCCAAAGCTTCCCGCGTCTCCCCCTTCGCGATCAGGAGGTGTTTCCATCTGAAGACACCCAGGAATCGTCCTCCCCTAGTATAAATAGAGGGGGTAGAAGGCCTTCTTCAACACACACTCATCCTCAAGAGCCTCTCTCTCTAGTAGTACACTTGTAATCCTTAGGCTAATGAGCTCAGGCTAGGCTTAGTGCTATAGTATTCGGAGTCGTCCTTGGGCCGTTGTGGGACGTAACCTTCGGCCTTCGATACGGTCTTTGTATACTTTGTCGGTATTTATATAAGTATGGAGTTTGATCTAAATTCTATCTCTATAGTGTTTATTTCATATTCATGCCTTATCATGAGTTATATATTGATTATGCATAGGCTAATCGATCTAACCTACGACATCGGTTTGTTGTTCCTTCGAGATTGCTCTAGTTCCATGTTTCCTGGGAGGGCTAGAGTAGTTCTGTTATGCACGAGCGTTGTGCTCAGGCATGATGAGAGCCTGCGAATACGACTATGCCCCACGGTATGGAGGGGGAGGCGATAGGTGGTGACAGCCCTGTCCGTCTCTTGTATTCCCCCACATTCAGGTACAGTGTAGGAGGTACATAAAGCCTTGCCGCTTGCTGGTAGACTAGTACGGTTTGGTCTCCCCGTGTGTGCCTTGGTGCTTGGAACTAAGTCCTATGTATATCTTGTATAACCTGTGCTGTCTTATATAATGCCTTAGGATTCTTTTGCCATGCTCCTTCTAACCTTAGGACTTATTCTTTATTCTTGAGTTAGGCTTCTTAGATGATGTGTCGCATTACCTTGATATTATCTTTTACCCCTGTGTGACTTTGTCCAAAACTTAGATCATAATCCTTTGAGTATGATCATCTAGTAAATGCTTTGACACCAAATGCCATCCTTTAGAAAAATATAAATAAAGATACCCACGAATACTCACGGGTGAAATGCTACAACAGTATTTTCGTGCGCTTGCAGAAATGTAACGTTATGAGATACCCGAGTCATTTTTAAGCGGCATTGCCGGGGTTAACAAACCTAGTGGCGACGTTAAGAAATGCCAACAGATGCCACTAGTGGAAAAATAGCCTTTTGTCTCGATTAGGAATCACCGGATTCCCAACCGGAACTACCCATCCAGGACTAAAGGAAATTTTTGCATCCGGTTGGTGACACCAACCGGGACTAAAGGCTAAAGTAAAAATATTAAAAATATCTCCATCGTGTTCCCGTCCCCTTCGTCCTCACTCTCAATCTCCATCTACATCTCCAGTACATTTGAATCCAATGTCTGGTACAACTGTATCAAAATCAACAACAACACACAAATCAACATAGAAAGAGTCACAAAAGGAAAGAGGAATTATGCACTGAACGCGGCGGCTCTGGAGCTCGCCCCTGCGGCCCCAGCGGCTGCCACACGCAAGGCCGCCTGCGTGGCCAGCAGCCATAGCCTGGACCCGCACACGAAGTGTTGCCATGAATCAATTACATGATATCGCACAACTAACCTTAACCGATTCGTACTAATTTACCAAATCCAACCCAAACCCTGGATAACACTACCTAACAAAACCAAAGAAAAGCATGCAAATGGATCAAATCTACTTGGATAACGTGAAGGAGTTACCTTCTTGGAGTGTTTTCCTATCGTTTTCCCTTGGAATCCATAGGATGAAGAAGGGGATCTAGAGGGGGTGTTGGGGGGCGGCGCCATGGACTTAGGACTAAGCTCGGGTGGGGAGAAAGAATGAGGTGCTCATAGGGGTAGAGTTTGCGTGTGTGTATTCATAGGGGTGAGTGTGCGTGCATGTGTGTGTGTCCGCGTCTCTACTAGTCTTTCGCAAAAAAAAAGAATGGAGGAGGAAGAAGAAAGCAATGTGTCAGCTGGCCTGTATACAAGGCGGAGTCGCGCCAAAGCATGTGGCATGGCTCGCCATCACGCAATGTTATCAGCCATGGTGGCTGGTTGCCCAGTGTGTCGAGCTAGTTGCGCCACACGTCGTGCCGTGACCAAAAGGGTTGTTTCCAGAAAATATATTTCATCATGGGTTATTTTTATTTTTTAGATTCAAAAGGATTGAAAATAAAAAATCAAGACGAGGCGATCAAGAATCCCATGCTTGCATCAATGGCACCAAAGAAGAAGATCACCGGGACCCGAAAACAGACAGGATCTAGAGCCAAGCCATCACATGTATCCCTAATTGTCAGCACCAATATATAATCCAAACATTTTGTTATTGGTTCAAACTCTTGGTAATGAGCTTCACGTGCACTTCCTCGTGATCTATCTTTTAATAATTGGAGACTCCTTTTAAGACATCCACATTCTTAATTCTCATGAGACATGCTAGAAGAAAACATAAATCCTAAAAATTTCTACAAAAATCGAAAGCACTTAGCCATCAATCTGTGAACTCGATCTGATCTTTCTCCCAAAAGATACATTACAACCACCATAACTAGCACATTTCCGTGTTGTACACAAAATATGTTTTCACTTCCACTAGTGCGTACAAGGCGACAACACAGAAGTTTTAAACGGGCACACAACACTTTCCACAACTAGGTCTCACAGGGCGACTGAGCTGCCACCAGCAATGGAGGAGATGCCATCATTGGTGTGGGATCTAAGCCGTTGTATAAATTGGTCGATGTATCGCCCTTGAAGCTCCTTATCCGCAACAATGTCTTGCATTTCCCGGGGATATTCGACAATGATACTCCTGGCTTCCTGCTCAACCATGATGGACCTCACTGCTCTGGCAATGCCATGGCGATCAAAAGACCCATCATTCTCGTCCCTCGCCACCAGCAACCCAACCTTTCTTCGCTCCATGACTCACGCATTTGGACCTTGGTCGGTGACGATCGACAGCAAGGGTGAGAGGGTGCCCATGCTGAAGCCCTTAGATAAGCAGCGAGCTCTTCTTGCACTGTGTTAGGAATGCGCCCACGGCTGCGTGCCTCGGTACATTGACCTGAGGAACCCCAGAAATGCATGCACTCTTGTATAAGTGGCGGCTAGGCTATATTACTTTCTTCCCATTGGTCTAAATTTCCTCGGGGTCCGTATGAGGGCCTACATGCATGAGGCAATCCTGATGCCTTTTCATTTCTTCATTTGTCTAG
This sequence comes from Alloteropsis semialata, assembly GCA_004135705.1. Taxonomy (NCBI): domain Eukaryota; kingdom Viridiplantae; phylum Streptophyta; class Magnoliopsida; order Poales; family Poaceae; genus Alloteropsis; species Alloteropsis semialata. The sequence continues at coordinate 9,587,317 of CM014278.1, forward strand.
GCCCGCTCTTGGTCAAAGCATTTTTGTCTCGCACTCGCCCGCTCCTTGAGTGCGTGGCCCAAATTGTGCCTCGCACGGGAGGCTGAAAAGTTGAGGGGGGCCAAAGGTCACCATGTTGCCGAAATGTTCCCCCGTGTTACCAAAATGTCCGCTTGAACATGTACACCTTTCCAGGCAGTGTCAAACCCTAAAAACCTAGATGCCCTAAATTTCTAATTCCTCAATTTCCTCACAATTTCACCCTCCTCATGAGCGGCGGTGGTGACTCTTGTCCTAGACTCACTGCTGGTGGTTCTAGCCCCAGCTTTCTCCTGAGTGGCGTAGCCGACATCTCCTTCGACGGCTTCCCCCTAGGATCTCGTGGCTGTTAGATAGAAGAGTTCTTGTTATAGATGTCCACGTGTATATTGGAGGTTGTTGACAGTCCTTACACGCTAAATCCGATCATCAATATACTCACTTTATAAGGATGTACTATACACTTACTAGCATATATCTTTATGAATAACCTAGTTCCACTTGTATCATAGCTTTATGTCTTTACAGGACACAAGGACTACAACAGAGAGTAAAACATGCTCAAATGATGGACACCATGTCATGCAGATACTACTCCATGAGCACACAGACAAGAGGGCCCACCTATCAGTCATACATGGGCCAAACGCGTAGGAACAAACCACAGATGGAACCCTAGACCCACACGTCACACACCAGATGAAGGAATGCGGGAGAATCCCCTGCTAGGGTTCGGCCAAACCTGGACGAGTTCTTTTGGTGCCAACAATTCTCGCATCTCCACCTTCGTGCCAAGAGATGTTACCATCTGAGGACCCCCGGGAACCATCCTCCCATAGTAAATAGGGGGGTAGGAGGCCTTCTTCAACACACAGTCATCCTCAAGAGCCTCTCTCTCTCTCTCGCTAAGTAGTACTTTGTAATCCTTAGACTAGTGGAACTCAGGCTAGGCTTGGCGCAGTAGTATTCGGAGTCATCGTTGGGCCGTTGTGGGACGAAACCTTCAGCCTTCGGTATGGTCTTTGTATACTTTGTCAGTATTTATATATGTATGGAGTTTGATCTAAATGCTATTCTTATAAGGTTTATTTCATATTCACACCTTATCATGAGTTAATACATTGTTTATGCATAGGCTAGTCGATCTGAGCTATGGCATTGGTTTGTTTTTCCTACGGAATTGCTCTAGTTTCATGTTTCCAGGAGGACTAGGGTAGTTCTCTCATGAAAGAGTGTGGTGCTCGGGCCTGACGAGAGCCTACGAATATGACTGTTCCCCACGGTATGGAGGGGCAGGCGGCAGGTGGTTACAACCCTATTCATCCCTTGTATTCCCCCACCTTCAGGTACAGTGTAGGAGGTACATAAAGCCTTGCCACTTGCTGGCAGACCAGTGCTGTTCAGTCTCCTCGTTTTGTGCCTGGGTGCTTAGAACTAAGTCCTTTGCATGACTTGTATAACCTGTGCTTTCTTGTATAATGCCATAGGATTCTTTTGCCTTGCTTCATCTAACCTTAGACTTATTCTTTATTCTTTATTATTGAGATTGGCTTCTTAGATGATGTGTCACATTACCTCGTTATTATCATTGACCTTTGTATGAACTTTGTCTAGAACATATATCGTAATGCCTTAAGTATGATTGTCTTGTAAACACTTTATCACCTAATGCCATCCACTAGAAAATATAAATAACGATACCTATGAATACTCACGGGTGAAATGTTACAATGGTATATCTGTGCGTTTGCGAAAATGTAACATAATGAGATACCCGAGTCATTTCTAAGCGGTGTTGCCGGGCTTAACAAACCCGGTGGCGACGTTAAGAAATGCCAACAAGCATTTCTGGCGCCATCACCGGGGATGGCATATGGTGAAAAAGAATTTACAGACATTCATGACTAAGACTTATGTATAAGATATGGTTATTGCTTATACAGGCTAACTTTGCTTTGTTTTCTCCTTTATGGTGAAAATAGGGTAGTGGATGACCGGTTTCTCCCTGCAGACAAACTTCGTTGAAGATCCCGAGACCCTCCTGAGAAGGAACTGCACTTGCGCCGTTCTTCCTCAGCCCATTCTACAACAGGAGAACCAGTCGCTCCAACACCAGTACTTAATATCCCCATGGCTGAGAAGACGCTCCGCGAGTTTTCTGCTCCGTCCACGGAGAACATGTCCAAGGGACCCCCTGCCGATGTGGGCGACATCAACTTTGGGCTCAAGACCAGCCTTATCAATATGGTGCAGGCTAGCTATTTCTATGGAAAGCCAAATGAGGACACAAACACGCATCTCCAGCACTTCCTTAGCCTGTGCAACACCGTCACCATACACAGTGTCCCCATCATGCTATGGAGGGCTGGCTATTTCTATAGAGTTTCTACAACGGGTTGATCACCAACTCTCGTGGTCACCTAGACGCTGCTGCTGGAGGAGCCTTCCTCGATCTAACTCTTACACGGGCTATGACCTTGATTGAGAAGATGGTCTCCAACCAGGGGTGGAGCAAAGAACGTCTCCAGCCCCATGCACGCGGCATGCACACCGTCAAAGAGACGGACATACTCATGGCAAAGTTGGACCTCCTACTTAAGAAGATGGACGACAACGCTAAGGCGAAGGATCCCGTTTTCAACACCGTTAGCATGACAGACTCGCAACTTGGTTGCGAGGTCTGTGGGAATGAGGACCACTTGAGGAACGACTGCCCTGAGACCCGTGAGCAAGTGGCGTACATGAATAACAACAATGGGTATCATCCTCAAGGAGGTCAAGGGTGGAATCGGTCGTGCCCACAATATCAAGGAGGTAACTACAGTTCTGGCTTCAACTCCAATCAGCCCTCCTTGAAAGATATCATTTTTGGGCAAGTTAAAATCACTGAAAATGTTACTAAAAAGCTTGCCGCAAATGAGAAAACCCTGGAGAGTATAAATATAAAAATGGAAACTCTCTCTTCTGCCTTCTAAAACTAGCTAACTTTCAACAAATTGATTGAAACTCAATTGGCTCAACTGGTGGCAGCTTGTCCTGTTTCTGATGAAGGGAAGATCCTGGGGCAATCCGAGACTACCTTCGAACAAGTAAACATGGTGAGTGTGAGGGGTGGTAAGACCACTCGCACTCCACCCATTCCTAACATTGCAGGACAACATGCACGATGGAAGAAAGAACCCAGGGAGAAGAAGGAGGACCCTGGATGCCCGGCAGTCCCGTGCATCATCGGGGATTACAAATTCAGCCACGCTTGTGTGACATTGGGTCCAGCATCAGCATGATGTCGGAAAGCTATCACGAACAAACTTCACCTCAAGAACCTCCGCCCCACGACAATCATTCGTCAACTAGCAGACTCATCCATCTGCTATCTGGTGGGAGTTGCGGAGAACGTGCCAATGGAAGTCAGGGGACATACCATCCCCATTGACTTCATGGTATTGACATGGGTGCGATGAAGGATTCGCCGTTCATCCTTGGGCGGCCATTCCTGAGCACCGTGGGTGCCCAGATTGATGTAGGAGCTGGAGAAATCCGCTTCAATATCAATGGCACAGAGGAGAAAATTTGCATTCAGACCCAAGTAGGAGCAATGCTCCATGGTCAAAATCAAGCATGGGGGGAACAGGAAAGGCACAAAAAAGACCGACGTTGCACCACAAGCCCCATAGATGGACAACCTCATAAAATTCATGATCTCCTTCTGGGAAAAGAAGGAGAAAAGAAATGAGGGTCACCAAGGGCTTTGGAAGAATCAAAAGCCGAAGAAAAATAATGTTCTAGCCCCGAAGTCCACACCGACTCCTCCCGCACCGCCTTCGAAACCCAAGAAGATCAAGTAGGTGTGGAGAGACAAGACGTCCGCGCCCGCTCCTCCGAGCCCGGACGTATTGCATTAATCGATGCGAGGAGAGCTTGGCCGCCAGACTTAAAACGGCGAGCCCTTGCCAAAGGTAAATTGATATTTATCTCATGTTTAATTTTTTTAATATTTTTTAAAATATTTTCTTAAATTTTCATGTGTAAATAATGCCTGCATAATAAAATTTTATTTTCAGCAATTTAATTAAAAACCATGTATGAAAACTATAAAAATTTATAACTCAAAAATATAAAATTCTTTCTCCTAACCCCCTGTGAAAGTTTTGTCTTCAAACATTACGCACACAGGGCCAAACTAGCTGTTGGAGCTCATGGGAAAAAGATACAGGCGAACGGGTCCACCTAGGGTTTGGCCGAACCAAGGGTCGGTCGACCCCAAGTGACCGTTGCATAGGCCCAGCTTCGCCCAACGGCTCCTAGCCCTTGCCCACTTCTCCAAATCCAACTGTTTGGCCCCTGGCTCTTTAAATAGAGCCCGTGAGGAGCCCCTCTCCCTCACTCACTCCCTTCTCCATTCTCCTCTCTCACTCTTGCTCAAAGCTCTCACTCTCGCGCCCACTCGTGCAAGTGCGCTGCGCTCTCTTGTCATCGTCGTGCCTGAGCTCTCCAAGGTTTACATCCACGGGTTGTTCATTTTGTTTTTCATTAATGTAACCCATGCACTATGGTGCTTTTTATTGTCACTATGAAGGGAATCGGCCGGAGGCTCTCCGGTGCACTGAAGAAGGTGGTGGGTTCAAGCTCATGCCGCTCTCACGGGAGTGGAAGCACCCCTCGCTCCAAAGACTACACGCTTAGATCCATGCATGAGGAGGAGGGTGCCCAATACGAGGCGCATATGGGAAAACAAACCATGGAGCTGGATCCCGAGATTGACCTAAGGGGCGAACAAGAGATGCAAGCCAACGTGCTCATCGTGGACCGAGTTTTCACTCACACCCAAGCCTTCGACACGGACCTTCTCGAGCGCATAGGTATGGATGTTGATTTCACCACCATTTGGCGTGCTATTGGATGTGACTCATTCATGACTATCTCGGAGGAAGGTTTGCGCCGCATCACCAACCAGTTCCTTTGCACCTTGCATGAGGTAGACGATGGAATTTCTTTCCGATTCTTTGGGAAGGAATTTCATATTACATGGAAAAATTTAAGTCTACTTCTTGGTTTTTATAAGATATGTGCGATTGAGTTCGAGCATGCTCCCCATGATTTCAACCGCCATTCTATTTGGGGGAGCATTTCGGGTCAATCTGTGGTTGGCAAGTTTATGCCTCGCTGCAATGGTATTCATAATCCAACTTTGAGGCTTATTCATAAATGGCTTACTGTTTCGCTTTTTCTTAGAGACGATGTTAGGCCTGTGCGTAATGATGAGCTTAAGCTTTTATATTCCATGGCTAAGAAAATTCGTGTATCCCCTGTTCAACCAATGATTGCACGATGGTTAGAAAATTTTTGGATGTCTGGTCCTATAGAGTCCACATCCTTAATCACTTGAATTGCTTCGAAGCTCAGGGTACTAGATGATTTCAACATCTCTTATATCCTACTACCCCATGTCTTAATCAACGAAGTATATCTGGTGCAAGGACACACTCTCAAGCACCATGCGCACTAGAACCTTATATTTTTCTTCCCTGGCTATAAAAATGAAATCCGGTTACCTAACCCAGATCTTCACTTGTATAAGTGTTGGGAGCTAACCATCCCACTTGCCCAACGAGAGGAACCACAAAGGAGCATGAACAGGTTGACACGGAGCCGATCATGGCAGGAGGCGTCATCATCTCACCCACCAGCAGCTACGCTAGCACAGTATCTGCCACCTCAGTACCAGCCGCTGCACTCCCAGCACGTCGCTCAGCAGATGTACTAGGCGGGGTGGATTTTGTCGGGACAAATGCTGGGGTACGTACCCAAATATCAGTCCAGTAGGGATCAGTCCCCGCACCCCAACGAGGATGAGGGTCAGGCTGGCACAGCAGGCAGCGCCGACTGGGAGCACGGCAACTTCGTTGTCCCCTCTACTTCCAGCTCCAGTGGGCCGCCACCGCTCTCCGGTGGGCATCGCTCCTACTCATCATGAGGCCCCCTGTGACATCGCGCCGGATAGACGAGCTCGACATCCGGATAGGTGAGATCCAAAACACACTTAATGCACATGTCCAGGAGATGGGGGCATGACAGCAACAGACCAACACGCAGATCGACAACATCACGGCCATGCTGCAGCACGCCTAGGACGAGCAGAGAGCCTACTAGCAGCCGCAGGGTTACAACCCCGGACCATGAGCTTCACACCAGCTTGGGGGAGGACCCAGCAAGACGGTAATGCTGTCTCTTGCACTATACATATTCAAACAAAATAATAGAACATGATAAAAAGAACAAAAAATATTTGTTAGCTTTTTATATGTCTAGTAAGCATGTTTAGTCTTCCTTGATGAAATGATGAATAGTTTCTCTGCTTTATCTTCTTTGCGTACCTGTTTTCAACTGAGCATTCTCCTAAGTTTTGAGTTTGTTGGCTAAGATTTATCCTTTGAGCTTGAAACTTGTGGATTGCAAGTGCTAGGTCCAAGTCTAAGTTGTTGCGAGTTATGATATGGTACAATAGGCTTTGCTATAATCTTGCTCTAAGTGAAACTTGATCTCTAGAGTTTTGTTTTCAAAATGCAGACATTCTAAAAGTTCCACAATGATGATATGTCCTACCAAAGCCATATGACATACCCTTTATGAAAAACTTTACTCATATGCTACTTGCTATCTCATTGAGCTTTGTAAAATTGTTGAGACCCTTGTGAGATACTCGTCATGCTTCATTGATCAAGATCACATACACCCACATATAAATATGCTGATGCCCACACTGGATGTCACGCAAAACATGCCTTCCACCACAAAATATTTTGTACTCTATCCACCTGAACATGAAGCTCCTCTCTCTCTCCAACCAAATGAAAAAGGATATGTGTTGGTTTTTTATACCGGCTAGCCAACCGTAGGGGGTCCCAAGGTAGTCGAGTTGTTCGCAAGGGCCTCGCCGGAACCAGAAGCATGATGGTGAACATGAGATGATTTAGACAGGTTCAGGCCGCCTCAATGGAGAGCGTAATACCCTACGTCCTGTATGAGATGGATCGCTTCATATTGATGGTTATTCTTTTACAAGGGGTCCCTGCCTCACCTTATATACTCGGGAGACAGGGTCTACAAGTCGAATAATACAGATTCCTAGTCGAAGATGAAACATAGAGTCCTAACATGAGCAGGCTGAGTTGTTTCCTAGTAGCTGACTAGTTTTCTTAATCTTTACGTCTCTTTCTTGTATCTATCAGAGTTGGTGCCCTAGTCTCCTCATGGGCCTACAGCCCATAAGGACTTCTATGGATCTTGGTCCGTCAAGCCCCCGAGCGTCTTCATGTCTTCACGTTCATCGAGTTGTTTCTCAACAAACTTAGCATCAGCCGAGTTGTTTGCTCGCCCTATTGCGCCTTTGTTGAAAACTTCCAGTAGTGAACATGATGTGCTCTGTGCCGTCTACTTTTGCAAATAGTCCCACGGGCTTTGATTTTTAAATCAGAGATGGTGCAAAAACTTTCCCATTAATATAATGGTGTCCAGCTTTTGAAAAAAGATGGACCTATTATGGGTCAGCCGCCGAGCCTAGAAATATTTTCTAGGATTAAAAATAATTCTAGGGTCTTTAATAAAAAAAGCTTTCCAAAAGAAATATACTATTTCTCCCTCAGCCCCCAAGCTTAAAGCTGATGTCAATAAGCTTAAAGACTTTTAGAAAATAAATATTCTTTGATTTGGAAAAATTATCCCATTGAGCATGAGCCCCCGAGTGTGGCAACGCCTCCGCACAGAAAACAACTTAGCCCTTTGGAAGCAATCACACAGTTATGCATCTTGAAAAGACCGCGATCACATAATTGTCTGCGTACTAGGAAGACGTATTTGGCGAAATAGGCTTAGGGTTAACCTTTTGTTAATATAAACGAAAGGAACCGCTTTGCATTCCCATCTATTGCCGTCATTTGCATCCAAAATCCAAATCTCCACACTCGTGCGCGCCCTCCAATCCGTACTAGCCGCAATTGGTGATCTGCACTTGCGCAAGAAGACCCTAACTGGCAAGATGGGGAAGAAGGCCGCCGCAAGCAAGAAGGAGCCCAAGATTCCCATTACTGGGATGCTTGTGTTCAAGACTGCACCCACCGCTGCTCTGGTCTGGAAACCATCCAAGGCAACTGGAGAAATGGTGCAGCAATTAGTAGGTCAGGGCTACCTCTTGGACAAATCCATCTCATTCTAGAGGACTGATGCCGGTAAGCCCTGGCCTTTTGAAGAAATTGATGACGTTGTTGTATTCGCCCCTTTCTACGAGCGTGGCTTTGCCACACCCGTCCATGATTTCCTCCGTAGCCTACTTTCCTTCTATGGATTAGTGCTAGTGCATCTCAACCCCAACTCTATTCTTCAAATCTCCATCTTCATTCATCTCTGTGAAGCCTTCCTGGGAATTGATCCCCATTTCATTCTCTTCCGCTTTTTGTACCGGGTAAAGCCTAACCAGGGGAAAGTGATTGGGGGAGCCAAGATCCAATTGCACCAAGGAATGAAGGAGTATTTTGACTTCAAGGTCAATGACTCCATAAAAGACTGAAATGACAAATGATTCTATGTAGAGAACCAGCCACCAAAATTGACGAAGCACTCAGGCCACTTGCCGCGACCGCAGGCTAATTGGAGTGAGGCCTTGAGTGAGAACGAGCTGAGCGGCATCACCGAGTTGTTGAAGATGATTGCTGAACTAAAGAAGAGAGGTCTGACCGGTCTATGAATCCAAGCTCGTTCATCTGCCGTCGTGCACAACCCTGCTAGAAGTGGGTACACGCTGGCTACGAGTACACCGAGCCTACTGACGAGGACATGACAACCATGCATATGGCCATAATTATTTGTTTTAGAGGAGTCCAACATGGATGTCCAAGTTAAGAAGAAGGCCCAAAAATAATTCAGTTCGAGTCCCCAAGGTGGAGGCCCAAAGCAACTCAAGTTCGAGTCCACCTCGGAGTCCAGGAGCAGCCCACACTAAAATCGACGCCCAGGTCGCATACGGAGTCCGTTTTGGACATTCTTTATATGGATGGAAAGATAATTTCATAGGCCTTCTAATGGGATCGGTCCCACAACAATATTACATTTGATTCAACAGGAATCGTCAAAACAATTGAACATCTAGAATCTGTCAAGGTGCTGCGCCACCGTCTTTTGGGCAGTTGGCCCGTGTATCATGTTGGAGCCCATAGGGGCGAGTCCAGGGTGGTCATGCACGACCTAACCCTCATATATTGAGTAGCCACTGCCACATTAGGGTTTGGGTTTTGTTTAGTCAAGTTTTCGAAGTCGAAACTGTGATAGATTCATTGTAACTGTGGCGACAAGTCCGTTTACAGTGATCCAGGCCCCATTCTTGTTCTACAACCCTGTGGTGATTAGTCCTTTGTTGATCAGAGCTTGAACACCATATTTTACGCTTCATATAGATCTGCAATTTTAGATTGCGTGTTTCACTTTCTTGCTTGTGTTCTTCGATTCGCTTGCAGGAAAAGCCTTCTCAGCGAGGTCAATCAAGTTGTGTTTGGTTGATAATCAACGGAGCAGTGGTGTACGAGTTGCAGGCTCGAATCATGTCTAATTTGGAGCCGGATCACCAACGTCGAGTTCTCCACTAATCAAATTTATTATCTACCTCTCGAAAGTTCGGCCAACACTTTATCAACTAGTATCAGTATTCCAGGTTGCCCGTGAGGTATTATCGTGTGCCCTTTAGATTCATCTTGTTTTCGTTTAGCTATAGTCCAAAAAAAGCCCTACAAAAATATTTCCGCTGTCTTATAACCCCTTTGTGGCCCACAATTTTTTCAATTCAGTTTGCTTTCCTTAATTTTAGTCCCCCGCTGTGTCTTTGTGTTCGTCGTGTCTAGGTCTTGTTAGTGGTCTTTAGTGTCAGCTCTTGTTTTTGGTTTGCTGGTGCATGTCATTGTTGCACATAACATAGATTATAAAGTCAGTGAGAAAAGATTGTTTTGTTTGCACCACTTGATTTGATTACTGCATTTATTGGAGAGAAGGAAAGTCTGAATCATACATATCTGGTTTCCTTTGTTCAATCATAGACGAAAAAGAAAGTTCCATGCAATAGATATATCTTGTGTCTTGGAGCAATTCTGAAAAAAGATAAAGAAAAAGGCAAAGAGGTGCTAAAAAAAGAAAGAAAAAGCCGCACCAAAAAGAAAAAAAGAAAGCAAGAAAGAAAAATAAAAGAAAAAAAATTCAAAAGTGCTTGCATCCTTTGAGTCCTTTGCTGAGTTGTTTTTGTTGCTTGCTTCAACTAGGTCCGAGACAAGTTTAGGCTGGTGACATAAACTAGCTTGGGACTACTTTTCAGTCTTGCAATTCTGACTTGAATAATTGTTATTCCTTACTACCATGTTGTGCCAACCCAAAGCTCCACATATATACTTCTATCAGCACATGTTCACCTTGCAACTGTTACACCCAAACTTGACAACAGATTGTGCTGCCTATTGGCTTTGGTAAGAACACTTGCAAGACGGTGGTAAGCCGCTTCAGATATTGCATTCCACCTTCACCACCACCTAGTAGTTGCTAGTTGATAGGGATAATACTTTTGTGTTGTCTTTTGATATCTTCTAACAATGACAGGTTGTTCATATCCACCGACTTATGATGGTGTAGGTGATGATGAGTACATTGAGTGGGAAATAGCAATAGATAACATATTTTCTACTCGCTCTATGTGTGCATGGAGAAAGGTTCAGAATGCAGCCAGTGTCTTGCAAGGTACTACTTTAAATTGGTGGGAGTCTTTAGTTCCTTTAGATAAACCTCAAACTTGGATTGATATAAAATTTCTTATGAGAGAAACTGTTGAGGCCATAATACCAGGGTGCCCGACCACGAGGATTACCGACTACCGACTCCGACCGAAGAAGACTCCGAACAAGACATGATGACCAGATCGCAGAAGGAAGGCCCGATGATAGTTAGAGTCCTACTAAGTTTAGGTTTGTTTTGTCTTGTAAGGGTCCTGCACGTAGAGGGTATTCCCAATCTTAGCCAATCCACCCGAGAGTATTTGTTACATCATTGTTATCTATTCTCGCCGAGATAATACAAGCAACTGGACGTAGGGTTGTTACTCGATCTCGAGGGCCCGAACCATTATAAAATCCTGAGTCTCTCTGTTCATCCATCGTGATCAATCTTCGCACAAAGCGGGGTGCTTGCCGGACAAATATCTGCCTAGTACAACTTCAATAGAGGCACGCCAGGTAGGGGCCCTTGCGTGAAGAAAGATCATGCCGATCATCAACGGAGTCTAGTTTGCCAACGCGTCGAGTTCATCGATGCCCTACATGCCCAGTTCCGTCAAGTTGGAAGCCCTTGGGAGTTCTGCCTCCGCTTCCGATCTCTACACTCACAACCATCTAGTGCCTACATGGGAGATCCACTTCGGGGATCTCGTGTTCGAGCACCAAGGCGATTACGAGCTCAAGCTGACAGGGATCCATGATCCCGATCTCACATGCGCTGGTCGGGAAGTTTTCGCCACCTTCACAGAGCCAACTCCCGAAGACATTGTCGATCGCACTGCACAGCTGGATCTCGACTATAATGGATCTAGCAATGGGTTGGAATAGCCCGAAGACCAACGCATCCATGTGCTAACTGCGAACGGGACCGAGGCCGCTGCTGTGTCGTCCAGCTCACGCAGACCTGTGCCTCCTCCGCGTTTCAGTAACACACTGACCCTTCAGACGGCTAAAACCCGTACAAAGCAGGCTGCATCCTCGCTGGCTCCCTGAAATCTCAACAACAATTTCAGGGCAGTCGAACAGGACAACTTGCAGATCCGAACCCTCTTGGAGACTATGGAAGCAATGGCCGAGGGAACCCCGATGGCCACCATCGCCAAGAAGGCTCGGGAAGCAGCGGACAAGGCCAAGGAGCGCCTCGAGGCCACCACTGCCGCACCACCAGCTCCGTCAAACAGGCCCGGCGAACCCCAACCGGTTCGCTCCGAATCTGTTAACGGACAACACCGCTATCACCCTCATGAGGGGCGTGACATGAGGCCGCAGCTCGAACGCAACCGTCGCAACCGCGACGCTCGGGAAACTCTCAACTACAATCGAGATTACCGAGCACGTGAGGGCTACTACCGGTCCCATCCAGATTCACCGCCACGTGACCCCCGACCAGGCACTTGGGGATGCCTTGCATACTCCCCAGGCCTGTGTAAGGTCAGGTGGCTGGAAAAGTTCCATCCTACTAACATCGAGAAGTATGACGGAACAACCAACCCTCGCGAGTGGATTCGGATCTATTCCACGATCATCGATGCCACCGGGGGAGATGACTATGTCAAGGCCAATTACTTGCCGACTGCCCTGCAGGGATCAGCCCGAACGTGGCTCATGAACCTGCCCGAGGCTAGCATCAAGTCATGGGGCTATCTCCGGGAGACGTTTGAAGCCAACTTCCAAGGCACCTACAAATGCCCCGGACACGAAGGAGACCTGCTCAACTGTGTGCAGAAGCCTGGAGAATCCCTCCAGGACTACATCCGCCGGTTCAGCGACACCCGTAACACCATCCCCGACATGGTGGATGATCGGGTGATTGTGGCCTTTAATCAGGGCTGCAAGGACAAGCGGACGGCGGAGGAGCTTGCCAAGAAGAACCCAAAGATGGTGGCCGAGCTCTACAGGATCCTGGAGGAAACCACCAAGATGGCGGACTGTTGACGCTCGTTAGCGACACACTTTAGTGCTATTTAAGTGGTGTTTTGGGACTAATTCATATACTAACCCGCCACTTGGCACTTGAAATAACCCCATATTTGCATATGCATGTATTTTTGGAGGATTTTGGTTTACGCAGGTTTTTGAGCTATAAATGAGCACTTTTGGACAAAGACCAAGATCATGCATAGAGCGGAGGAATGAAGGCCATGTGACTTGGATTTTGTTTGCTCTCATCTATAGTGAACCAACCTTCAAGAATGAGGAAGGGCAAAGACTTGAAGATAAGATCGGATGACTTCGGGATCAAGGCGAATCAGGCAGACATTTGGAAAGCTATCAAGACCCAATCATATCCCGAAGCAACCGACGTCAAATACCCACATTCATTGGCAAATCAATTCCTGGAGGATCAAGGAGCTTGCACGCAAAAGATGAGGCCGAGACGGGCCAAAAAGGCCCTAGGCCGGCCGGCCCAGGACCTATGCGGCCGGCCGGCCTACCCCTTTCCTGCACCGCCTCGACCTCCCCTTCGAGCTAGGGTTTCCTCGGACTATTTATAGCCCCTGTACCCCGAAGCCATGGCGATGAATCCACCAGAAGTCGGCGAAAACTAGGGCATACACCAAAGGGAGACAAGGGTTGGTGCAAGTCCTCCAAGGTACCTTGGGCATGGCCTAGGCCAACCCTAGCCACCATGGCCTCCCTTCACGGTTGTGCCACGGCGGAGCTCAAGAGTCAAGCTCCAAGATTCATCGGGGTATGTACACACACGATGGTGATATCAATCTATTCTCTATTCTAGTTGTCTCAACCTTGGTCTACTTCTTTGATGCTTTATATTCATATGTACGATCATCATATGTTCTTAGTGGGATTAGATCTAATCATGGTGATTAGTCCATATCTTGCAGATACATTGAAGTAGCGCGTTCTAGCTAGTCCGTAGATTACCCCGGTGTGGTGACAGTATGATGGAGGGAAAAGTTCTAGCAACGAGGTGATGTTGAGTCGGATCAATGGTGAGTACAACGGGAGTTGTCGCAAGCCACTACAAGAGGAAGCTCGTCGAGCGCTTGCTAGTTGTTTGGGTAAAGCTTTGGGAAACTTTAGGCGTTGGCACACACCTCGCGGCGGTGACCATTGGAAAGTAGGCCGCTTGCGAGCCACCTTTCGAAGAGAAGACTCGGGTACCTATGGTAGAGATGCAATCTATTGTTTTGATCACCTTTTGACTAAGAGCCGTACCTAGAGACGATTGGACCTTTTGTTAACCTCGGTTATGCTATCTTTGCCTACGCTTCCGGATGAGATCAACCTTTATACCCACTCACATCTTAAAGGTTTACTTCTATATGCAATCAACGCTTAATGATAGGAATAGATCCATTAGATTAGATGAAAAACCCTAGGTAGTTCATTGTCGATCCACGGATTGATAAACCTTGGATGGAATACTCTAAGGGAAAAGCTACGATGATCTGTGCGCTTGCGGTTCACAATTGACGCGTCTAAGGACCGTCAACAAGCTTTTCTGGCGCTCTTGCCAGGGATCGGCAACTCGAACCCTAGGGTGATCTATCTAATTTTTCGGACTAACCCTAATTTTATTATTGCATATATCCTGTGTTTCTTGTTTATGTCCAATAAATGCAGGTAAAACTCTAGACACAAAGCGATCGAGAAGTTCTCGACATCCGGACTTTGACAAGTCCAAATCTCGCTCAAACAAAGTTGATGGCTACGTGAAGATCCGCTCTTTAGTGATAGGTGCTAACTTTTGTTAGTGGCCCATCATCTGCTATCGAGCCCACACACAAAACAAGTTAAGATGAACAAGGTATGCCACTATGTCAATTAATTTTAAAGACTAATGTTTGTTGGAGATTTGTTTGTCCAAGCTTTAGGTTATCAATCATGCCCCGAAGAAGTCGTGAGATCCAATCATTAACATCTCTGGAAGGTTGCTGTTGAGACCAGTTTTTCTCCCATAGAGTAAAATTAGAAAATATGAAGCTCCATCAAGTCTTCTTTCCAACGCATCAAGAATTGTAATTTTTGGAGATCAGTGCAAGGAGTTATGGTAAAATCTTTCAACACCACGAGTTCTGAAATCTGCTCGGGACAGAATGTAGTGCCAGAGTAAAACAAGCATAACTCTTTCATCCAGAGTCCGTTTGAAGTGAATGAGCACTCGTTGGAAAGAGAATTTGATGAAAATTGCAATGGAGTAGAAGTTTGGTATGTGTTCTGCACTGGGTGAAGAGGAATCCAATGAAGAATAGGCAGCAGCAAACAGCGGAGAAGGTGATGATTATGTCAAGGGATAATTGGAGGTCTTTGAGCGCAAAAGATGATCATTTGAAGTTGATCAAAACTAGAGGCAACAAGATTAGAAGCACCATGGCACCACCAATCTTCTCCAGTAGGATGTTCAAGAAGTTTCTAATTGAGTGATGCTACCAACGAAGGAAACCGCTCAAATCATCGACATAAAGAGCAAGAGCCCCCTATGATCCCGGCACCATGGGTAAAGCAAGAACTATGGAGAAGACACATCATTGGGATGCCACTCGCTGGTGAATCAATGGTGATGACCTTGAATCCTACGGATACACAACACGACGCTCCAAAGACCACAAGATCAAGATCATCAACATCTCAGGATCAATTTGCAAGAAGGTACTGTTCACATTAAGATTCTGCACAACCTCTGAAGGAAACAACAGAATATTTTTAGATATTTAAAAGCCCC
>CM014278.1:9612827-9633244 GCA_004135705.1 Alloteropsis semialata
AGCCACGCTTGTGTGACATTGGGTCCAGCATCAGCATGATGTCGGAAAGCTATCACGAACAAACTTCACCTCAAGAACCTCCGCCCCACGACAATCATTCGTCAACTAGCAGACTCATCCATCTGCTATCTGGTGGGAGTTGCGGAGAACGTGCCAATGGAAGTCAGGGGACATACCATCCCCATTGACTTCATGGTATTGACATGGGTGCGATGAAGGATTCGCCGTTCATCCTTGGGCGGCCATTCCTGAGCACCGTGGGTGCCCAGATTGATGTAGGAGCTGGAGAAATCCGCTTCAATATCAATGGCACAGAGGAGAAAATTTGCATTCAGACCCAAGTAGGAGCAATGCTCCATGGTCAAAATCAAGCATGGGGGGAACAGGAAAGGCACAAAAAAGACTGACGTTGCACCACAAGCCCCATAGATGGACAACCTCATAAAATTCATGATCTCCTTCTGGGAAAAGAAGGAGAAAAGAAATGAGGGTCACCCAGGGCTTTGGAAGAATCAAAAGCCGAAGAAAAATAATGTTCTAGCCCCGAAGTCCACACCGACTCCTCCCGCACCGCCTTCGAAACCCAAGAAGATCAAGTAGGTGTGGAGAGACAAGACGTCCGCGCCCGCTCCTCCGAGCCCGGACGTATTGCATTAATCGATGCGAGGAGAGCTTGGCCGCCAGACTTAAAACGGCGAGCCCTTGCCAAAGGTAAATTGGTATTTATCTCATGTTTAAATTTTCTTAATATTTTTTAAAATATTTTCTTAAATTTTCATGTGTAAATAATGCCTGCATAATAAAATTTTATTTTCAGCAATTTAATTAAAAACCATGTATGAAAACTATAAAAATTTATAACTCAAAAATATAAAATTCTTTCTCCTAACCCCCTGTGAAAGTTTTGTCTTCAAACATTACGCACACAGGGCCAAACTAGCTGTTGGAGCTCATGGGAAAAAGATACAGGCGAACGGGTCCACCTAGGGTTTGGCCGAACCAAGGGTCGGCCGACCCCAAGTGACCGTTGCATAGGCCCAGCTTCGCCCAACGGCTCCTAGCCCTTGCCCACTTCTCCAAATCCAACTGTTTGGCCCCTGGCTCTTTAAATAGAGCCCGTGAGGAGCCCCTCTCCCTCACTCACTCCCTTCTCCATTCTCCTCTCTCACTCTTGCTCAAAGCTCTCACTCTCGCGCCCACTCGTGCAAGTGCGCTGCGCTCTCTTGTCATCGTCGTGCCTGAGCTCTCCAAGGTTTACATCCACGGGTTGTTCATTTTGTTTTTCATTAATGTAACCCATGCACTATGGTGCTTTTTATTGTCACTATGAAGGGAATCAGCCAGAGGCTCTCCGGTGCACTGAAGAAGGTGGCGGGTTCAAGCTCATGCCGCTCTCACGGGAGTGGAAGCACCCCTCGCTCCAAAGACTACACGCTTAGATCCATGCATGAGGAGGAGGGTGCCCAATACGAGGCGCATATGGGAAAACAAACCATGGAGCTGGATCCCGAGATTGACCTAAGGGGCGAACAAGAGATGCAAGCCAACGTGCTCATCGTGGACCGAGTTTTCACTCACACCCAAGCCTTCGACACGGACCTTCTCGAGCGCATAGGTATGGATGTTGATTTCACCACCATTTGGCGAGCTATTGGATGTGACTCATTCATGCCTATCTCGGAGGAAGGTTTGCGCCGCATCACCAACCAGTTCCTTTGCACCTTGCATGAGGTAGATGATGGAATTGCTTTCCGATTCTTTGGGAAGGAATTTCATATTACATGGAAAAATTTAAGTCTACTTCTTGGTTTTTATAAGATATGTGCGATTGAGTTCGAGCATGCTCCCCATGATTTCAACCGCCATTCTATTTGGGGGAGCATTTCGGGTCAATCTATGGTTGGCAAGTTTATGCCTCGCTGCAATGGTATTCATAATCCAACTTTGAGGCTTATTCATAAATGGCTTGCTGTTTCGCTTTTTCTTAAAGACGATGTTAGGCCTGTGCGTAATGATGAGCTTAAGCTTTTATATTCCATGGCTAAGAAAATTCGTGTATCCCCTGTTCAACCTATGATTGCACGATGGTTACAAAATTTTTGGATGTCTGGTCCTATAGAGTCCACATCCTTAATCACTTGAATTGCTTCGAAGCTCAGGGTACTAGATGATTTCAACATCTCTTATATCCTACTACCCCATGTCTTAATCAACGAAGTATATCTGGTGCAAGGACACACTCTCAAGCACCATGCGCACTAGAACCTTATATTTTTCTTCCCTGGCTATAAAAATGAAATCCGGTTACCTAACCCAGATCTTCACTTGTATAAGTGTTGGGAGCTAACCATCCCACTTGCCCAACAAGAGGAACCACAAAGGAGCATGAATAGGTTGACACGGAGCCAATCATGGCAGGAGGCGTCATCATCTCACCCACCAGCAGCTACGCTAGCACAGTATCTGCCACCTCAGTACCAGCCGCCGCACTCCCAGCATGTCGCTCAGCAGATGTACTAGGCGGGGTGGATTCTGTCGGGACAAATGCTGGGGTACGTACCCAAATATCAGTCCAGTAGGGATCAGTCCCCACACCCCAACGAGGATGAGGGTCAGGCTGGCACAGCAGGCAGCGCCGACTGGGAGCACGGCAACTTCGTTGTCCCCTCTACTTCCAGCTCCAGTGGGCCGCCACCGCTCTCCGGTGGGCATCGCTCCTACTCATCATGAGGCCCCCTGTGACATCGCGCCGGATAGACGAGCTCGACATCCGGATAGGTGAGATCCAAAACACACTTAATGCACATGTCCAGGAGATGGGGGCATGACAGCAACAGACCAACACGCAGATCGACAACATCACGGCCATGCTGCAGCACGCCTAGGACGAGCAGAGAGCCTACTAGCAGCCGCAGGGTTACAACCCCGGACCATGAGCTTCACACCAGCTTGGGGGAGGACCCAGCAAGACGGTAATGCTGTCTCTTGCACTATACATATTCAAACAAAATAATAGAACATGATAAAAAGAACAAAAAATATTTGTTAGCTTTTTATATGTCTAGTAAGCATGTTTAGTCTTCCTTGATGAAATGATGAATAGTTTCTCTGCTTTATTTTCTTTGCATACCTGTTTTCAACTGAGCATTCTCCTAAGTTTTGAGTTTGTTGGCTAAGATTTATCCTTTGAGCTTGAAACTTGTGGATTGCAAGTGCTAGGTCCAAGTCTAAGTTGTTGCGAGTTATGATATGGTACAATAGGCTTTGCTATAATCTTGCTCTAAGTGAAACTTGATCTCTAGAGTTTTGTTTTCAAAATGCAGACATTCTAAAAGTTCCACAATGATGATATGTCCTACCAAAGCCATATGACATACCCTTTATGAAAAACTTTACTCATATGCTACTTGCTATCTCATTGAGCTTTGTAAAATTGTTGAGACCCTTGTGAGATACTCGTCATGCTTCATTGATCAAGATCACATACACCCACATATAAATATGCTGATGCCCACACTGGATGTCACGCAAAACATGCCTTCCACCACAAAATATTTTGTACTCTATCCACCTGAACATGAAGCTCCTCTCTCTCTCCAACCAAATGAAAAAGGATATGTGTCGGTTTTTTATACCGGCTAGCCAACCGTAGGGGGTCCCAAGGTAGTCGAGTTGTTCGCAAGGGCCTCGCCGGAACCAGAAGCATGATGGTGAACATGAGATGATTTAGACAGGTTCGGGCCGCCTCAATGGAGAGCGTAATACCCTACGTCCTGTATGAGGTGGATCGCTTCATATTGATGGTTATTCTTTTACAAGGGGTCCCTGCCTCACCTTATATACTCGGGAGACAGGGTCTACAAGTCGAATAATACAGATTCCTAGTTGAAGATGAAACATAGAGTCCTAACATGAGCAGGCTGAGTTGTTTCCTAGTAGCCGACTAGTTTTCTTAATCTTTACGTCTTTTCCTTGTATCTGTCAGAGTTGGTGCCCTAGTCTCCTCATGGGCCTACAGCCCATAAGGACTTCTATGGATCTTGGTCCGTCAAGCCCCCGAGCGTCTTCATGTCTTCACGTTCGTCGAGTTGTTTCTCAACAAACTTAGCATCAGCCGAGTTGTTTGCTCGCCCTATTGCGCCTTTGTTGAAAACTTCCAGTAGTGAACATGATGTGCTCTGTGCCGTCTACTTTTGCAAATAGCCCCATGGGCTTTGATTTTTAAATCAAAGATGGTGCAAAAACTTCCCTATTAATATAATGGTGTCCAGCTTTTGAAAAAAGATGGACCTATTATGGGTCAGCCACCGAGCCTAGAAATATTTTCAAGGATTAAAAACAATTCTAGGGTCTTTAATGAAAAAAGCTTTCCAAAAGAAATATACTATTTCTCCCTCAGCCCCCAAGCTTAAAGCTGATGTCAATAAGCTTAAAGACTTTTAGAAAATAAATATTCTTTGATTTGGAAAAATTATCCCATTGAGCATGAGCCCCCGAGTGTGGCAACGCCTCCGCACAGAAAACAACTTAGCCCTTTGGAAGCAATCACACAGTTATGCATCTTGAAAAGACCGCGATCACATAATTGTCTGCGTACTAGGAAGACGTATTTGGCGAAATAGGCTTAGGGTTAACCTTTTGTTAATATAAACGAAAGGAACCGCTTTGCATTCCCATCTATTGCCATCATTTGCATCCAAAATCCAAATCTCCACACTCGTGCGCGCCCTCCAATCCGTACTAGCCGCAATTGGTGATCTGCACTTGCGCAAGAAGACCCTAACTGGCAAGATGGGGAAGAAGGCCGCCGCAAGCAAGAAGGAGCCCAAGATTCCCATTACTGGGATGCCTGTGTTCAAGACTGCACCCACCGCTGCTCTGGTCTGGAAACCATCCAAGGCAACTGGAGAAATGGTGCAGCAATTAGTAGGTCAGGGCTACCTCTTGGACAAATCCATCTCATTCTAGAGGACTGATGCCGGTAAGCCCTGGCCTTTTGAAGAAATTGATGACGTTGTTGTATTCGCCCCTTTCTACGAGCGTGGCTTTGCCACACCCGTCCATGATTTCCTCCGCAGCCTACTTTCCTTCTATGGATTAGTGCTAGTGCATCTCAACCCCAACTCTATTCTTCAAATCTCCATCTTCATTCATCTCTGTGAAGCCTTCCTGGGAATTGATCCCCATTTCATTCTCTTACGCTTTTTGTACCGGGTAAAGCCTAGCCAGGGGAAGTGATTGGGGGAGCCAGATCCAATTGCACCAAGGAATGAAGGAGTATTTTGACTTCAAGGTCAATGACTCCATAAAAGACTGAAATGACAAATGATTCTATGTAGAGAACCAGCCACCAAAATTGACGAAGCACTCAGGCCACTTGCCGCGACCGCAGGCTAATTGGAGTGAGGCCTTGAGTGAGAACGAGCTGAGCGGCATCACCGAGTTGTTGAAGATGATTGCTGAACTAAAGAAAAGAGGTCTGACCGGTCTATGAATCGCAAGCTCGTTCATCCGCCGTCGTGTACAACCCTGCTAGAAGTGGGTACACGCTGGCTACGAGTACACCGAGCCTACTGACGAGGACATGACAACCATGCATATGGCCATAATTATTTGTTTTAGAGGAGTCCAACATGGATGTCCAAGTTAAGAAGAAGGCCCAAAAATAATTCAGTTCGAGTCCCCAAGGTGGAGGCCCAAAGCAACTCAAGTTCGAGTCCACCTCGGAGTCCAGGAGCAGCCCACACTAAAATCGACGCCCAGGTCGCATACGGAGTCCGTTTTGGACATTCTTTATATGGATGGAAAGATAATTTCATAGGGCTTCTAATGGGATCGGTCCCACAACAATATTACATTTGATTCAACGGGAATCGTTAAAACAATTGAACATCCAGAATCTGTCAGGGTGCTGCGCCACCGTCTTTTGGGCAGTTGGCCCGTGTATCATGTTGGAGCCCATAGGGGCGAGTCCAGGGTGGTCATGCACGACCTAACCCTCATATATTGAGTAGCCACTGCCACATTAGGGTTTGGGTTTTGTTTAGTCAAGTTTTCAAAGTCGAAACTGTGATAGATTCATTGTAACTGTGGCGACAAGTCCGTTTACAGTGATCCAGGCCCCCCATTCTTGTTCTACAACCCTGTGGTGATTAGTCCTTTGTTGATCAGAGCTTGAACACCATATTTTACGCTTCATATAGATCTGCAATTTTAGATTGCGTGTTTCACTTTCTTGCTTGTGTTCTTCGATTCGCTTGCAGGAAAAGCCTTCTCAGCGAGGTCAATCAAGTTGTGTTTGGTTGATAATCAACGGAGCAGTGGTGTACGAGTTGCAGGCTCGAATCATGTCTAATTTGGAGCCGGATCACCAACGTCGAGTTCTCCACCAATCGAATTTATTATCTACCTCTCGAAAGTTCGGCCAACACTTTATCAACTAGTATCAGTATTCCAGGTTGCCAGTGAGGTATTATCGTGTGCCCTTTAGATTCATCTTGTTTTCGTTTAGCTATAGTCCAAAAAAAGCCCTACAAAAATATTTCCGCTGTCCTATAACCCCTTTGTGGCCCACAATTTTTTCAATTCAGTTTGCTTTCCTTAATTTTAGTCCCCCGCTGTGTCTTTGTGTTCGTCGTGTCTAGGTCTTGTTAATGGTCTTTAGTGTCAGCTCTTGTTTTTGGTTTGCTGGTGCATGTCATTGTTGCACATAACATAGATTATAAAGTCAGTGAGAAAAGATTGTTTTGTTTGCACCACTTGATTTGATTACTGCATTTATTGGAGAGAAGGAAAGTCTGAATCATACATATCTGGTTTCCTTTGTTCAATCATAGACGAAAAAGAAAGTTCCATGCAATAGATATATCTTGTGTCTTGGAGCAATTCTGAAAAAAGATAAAGAAAAAGGCAAAGAGGTGCTAAAAAAAGAAAGAAAAAGCCGCACCAAAAAGAAAAAAAGAAAGCAAGAAAGAAAAATAAAAGAAAAAAAATCAAAAGTGCTTGCATCCTTTGAGTCCTTTGCTGAGTTGTTTTTGTTGCTTGCTTCAACTAGGTCCGAGACAAGTTTAGGCCGGTGACATAAACTAGCTTGGGACTACTTTTCAGTCTTGCAATTCTGACTTGAATAATTGTTATTCCTTGCTACCATATTGTGCCTACCCAAAGCTCCACATATATACTTCTATCAGCACATGTTCACCTTGCAACTGTTACACCCAAACTTGACAACAGATTGTGCTGTCTATTGGCTTTGGTAAGAACACTTGCAAGACGGTGGTAAGCCGCTTCAGATATTGCATTCCACTTTCACTACCACCTTGTAGTTGCTAGTTGATTGGGGTAATACTTTTGTGTTGTCTTTTGATATCTTCTAACAATGACAGGTTGTTCATATCCACCGACTTATGATGGTGTAGGTGATGATGAGTACATTGAGTGGGAAATAGCAATGGATAACATATTTTCTACTCGCTCTATGTGTGCATGGAGAAAGGTTCAGAATGCAGCCAGTGTCTTGCAAGGTACTACTTTAAATTGGTGGGAGTCTTTAGTTCCTTTAGATAAACCTCAAACTTGGATTGATATAAAATTTCTTATGAGAGAAACTGTTGAGGCCATAATACCAGGGTGCCCGACCACGAGGATTACCGACTACCGACTCCGACCGAAGAAGACTCCGAACAAGACATGATGACCAGATCACAGAAGGAAGGCCCGATGATAGTTAGAGTCCTACTAGGTTTAGGTCTGTTTTGTCTTGTAAGGGTCCTGCACGTAGAGGGTATTCCCAATCTTAGCCAATCCACCCGAGAGTATTTATTACATCATTGTTATCTATTCTCGCCGAGATAATACAAGCAACTGGACGTAGGGTTGTTACTCGATCTCGAGGGCCCGAACCATTATAAAATCCTGAGTCTCTCTGTTCATCCATCGTGATCAATCTTCGCACAAAGCGGGGTGCTTGCCGGACAAATATCTGCCGAGTACAACCTCGATAGAGGCGCGCCAGGTAGGGGCCCTTGCGTGAAGAAAGATCATGCCGATCGTCAACGGAGTCTGGTTCGCCAACGCGTTGAGTTCATCGATGCCCTACATGCCCAGTTCCGTCAAGTTGGAAGCCATTGGGAGTTCTGCCTCCGCTTCCGATCTCTACACTCACAACCATCTAGTGCCTACATGGGAGATCCACTTCGGGGATCTCGTGTTCGAGCACCAAGGCGATTACGAGCTCAAGCTGACAGGGATCCATGATCCCGATCTCACATGCGCTGGTCGGGAAGTTTTCGCCACCTTCACAGAGCCAACTCCCGAAGACATTGTCGATCGCACTGCACAGCTGGATCTCGACTATAGTGGATCTAGCAATGGGTTGGAATAGCCTGAAGACCAACGCATCCATGTGCTAACTGCGAACGGGACCGAGACCGCTGCCGTGTCGTCCAGCTCACGCAGACCTGTGCCTCCTCCGCGTTTCAGTAACACACTGACCCTTCAGACGGCTAAAACCCGTACAAAGCAGGCTGCATCCTCGCTGGCTCCCTGAAATCTCAACAACAATTTCAGGGCAGTCGAACAGGACAACTTGCAGATCCGAACCCTCTTGGAGACTATGGAAGCAATGGCCGAGGGAACCCCGATGGCCACCATCGCCAAGAAGGCTCGGGAAGCAGCGGACAAGGCCAAGGAGCGCCTCGAGGCCACCACTGCCGCACCACCAGCTCCGTCAAACAGGCCCGGCGAACCCCAACCGGTTCGCTCCGAATCTGTTAACGGACAACACCGCTATCACCCTCATGAGGGGCGTGACATGAGGCCGCAGCTCGAACGCAACCGTCGCAACCGCGACGCTCGGGAAACTCTCAACTACAATCGAGATTACCGAGCACGTGAGGGCTACTACCGGTCCCATCCAGATTCACCGCCACGTGACCCCCGACCAGGCACTTGGGGATGCCTTGCATACTCCCCAGGCCTGTGTAAGGTCAGGTGGCTGGAAAAGTTCCATCCTACTAACATCGAGAAGTATGACGGAGCAACCAACCCTCGCGAGTGGATTCGGATCTATTCCACGATCATCGATGCCACTGGGGGAGATGACTATGTCAAGGCCAATTACTTGCCGACTGCCCTGCAGGGATCAGCCCGAACGTGGCTCATGAACCTGCCCGAGGCTAGCATCAAGTCATGGGGCTATCTCCGGGAGACGTTTGAAGCCAACTTCCAAGGCACCTACAAATGCCCCGGACACGAAGGAGACCTGCTCAACTGTGTGCAGAAGCCTGGAGAATCCCTCCAGGACTACATCCGCCGGTTCAGCGACACCCATAACACCATCCCCGACATGGTGGATGATCGGGTGATTGTGGCCTTTAATCCGGGCTGCAAGGACAAGCGGACGGCGGAGGAGCTTGCCAAAAAGAACCCAAAGATGGTGGCCGAGCTCTACAGGATCCTGGAGGAAACCACCAAGATGGCGGACTGTTGACGCTCGTTAGCGACACACTTTAGTGCTATTTAAGTGGTGTTTTGGGACTAATTCATATACTAACCCGCCACTTGGCACTTGAAATAACCCCATATTTGCATATGCATGTATTTTTGGAGGATTTTGGTTTACGCAGGTTTTTGAGCTATAAATGAGCACTTTTGGACAAAGACCAAGATCATGCATAGAGCGGAGGAATGAAGGCCATGTGACTCGGATTTCGTTCGCTCTCATCTATGGTGAACCAACCTTCAAGAATGAGGAAGGGCAAAGACTTGAAGATAAGATCGGATGACTTCGGGATCAAGGCGAATCAGGCAGACATTTGGAAAGCTATCAAGACCCAATCATATCCCGAAGCAACCGACGTCAAATACCCACATGCATTGGCAAATCAATTCCTGGAGGATCAAGGAGCTTGCACGCAAAAGATGAGGCCGAGACGGGCCAAAAAGGCCCTAGGCCGGCCGGCGCAGGACCTATGCGGCCGGCCAGCCTACCCCTTTCCTGCATCGTATCGACCTCCCCTTCGAGCTAGGGTTTTCTCGGACTATTTATAGCCCCTGTACCCCGAAGCCATGGCGATGAATCCACCAGAAGTCGGCGAAAACTAGGGCATACACCAAAGGGAGACAAGGGTTGGTGCAAGTCCTCGAAGGTACCTTGGGCATGGCCTAGGCCAACCCTAGCCGCCATGGCCTCCCTTCACGGTTGTGCCACGGCGGAGCTCAAGAGTCAAGCTCCAAGATTCATCGGGGTATGTACACACACGATGGTGATATCAATCTAATCTCTATTCTAGTTGTCTCAACCTTGGTCTACTTCTTTGATGCTTTATATTCATATGTACGATCATCATATGTTTTTAGTAGGATTAGATCTAATGATGGTGATTAGTCCATATCTTGCAGATACATTGAAGTAGCGCGTTCTAGCTAGTCCGTAGATTACCCCGGTGTGGTGACAGCATGATGGAGGGAAAAGTTCTAGCAACGAGGTGATGTTGAGTCGGATCAATGGTGAGTACAACGGGAGTTGTCGCAAGCCACTACAAGAGGAAGCTCGTCGAGCGCTTGCTAGTTGTTTGGGTAAAGCTTTGGGAAACTTTAGGCGTTGGCACACACCTCGCGGCGGTGACCATTGGAAAGTAGGCCGCTTGCGAGCCGCCTTTCGGAGAGAAGACTCGGGTACCTTTGGTAGAGATGCAATCTATTGTTTTGATCACCTTTTGACTAAGAGCTGTACCTAGAGACGATTGGACCCTTCGTTAACCTCGGTTATGCTATCTTTGCCTATGCTTTCGGATGCGATCAACCTTTATACTCACTCACATCTTAAAGGTTTACCTCTATATGCAATCAACGCTTAATGATAGGAATAGATCCATTAGATTAGATGAAAAACCCTAGGTAGTTCATTGTTGATCCACGGATTGATAAACCTTGGATGGAATACTCTAAGGGAAAAGCTACGATGATCCGTGCGCTTGCGGTTCACAATTGGCGCGTCTAATGGACCGTCAACAAGCTTTTCTGGCGCCGTTGCCGGGGATCGGCAACTCGAACCCTAGGGTGATCTATCTAATTTTTCGGACTAACCCTAATTTTATTATTGCATATATCCCGTGTTTCTTGTTTATGTCCAATAAATGCAGGTAAAACTCTAGACACAAAGCGATCGAGAAGTTCTCGACATCCGGACTTTGACAAGTCCAAATCTCGCTCAAACAAAGTTGATGGCTACGTGAAGATCCGCTCTTTAGTGATAGGTGCTAACTTTTGTTAGTGGCCCATCATCCGCTATCGAGCCCACACACAAAACAAGTTAAGATGAACAAGGTATGGCACTATGTCAATTAATTTTAAAGACTAATGTTTGTTGGAGATTTGTTTGTCTAAGCTTTAGGTGATCAATCATGCCCCGAAGAAGTCGTGAGATCCAATCATCAACATCTCTGGAAGGTTGCTGTTGAGACCTGTTTTTCTCCCATAGAGTAAAATTAGAAAATATGAAGCTCCATCAAGTCTTCTTTCCAACGCATCAAGAATTGTAATTTTTGGAGATCAGTGCAAGGAGTTATGGTAAAATCTTTCAACACCACGAGTCCTGAAATCTGCTCGGGACAGAATGTAGTGCCAGAGTAAAACAAGCATAACTCTTTCATCCGGAGTCCGTTTGAAGTGAATGAGCACTCGTTGGAAAGAGAATTTGATGAAAATTGCAATGGAGTAGAAGTTTGGTATGTGTTCTGCACTGGGTGAAGAGGAATCCAGTGAAGAATAAGCAGCAGCAAACAGCGGAGAAGGTGATGATTATGTCAAGGGATAATTGGGGGCCTTCTCCGGAACCATCTGCCAAATCTGGAGGGTGCACCGCCTCAGCGGCACGATACCTCCCGAGAGGTACCCGCCGAGGACCTCCACCGCGGACACCCTCGCGTCGCGGAGTCGCGCGAGGGCCTCCCAGATGTTCCCGAGGAGCTTCTCCTGCAGCTTCTTCTCGGGCCCGTACGCCCACTCGTCGGGCGCCTTCTCGAACGTCTTTCCGGTGTACTCCGGAAGGGGGTTCTTGGAGTCGTTCTTGAGGTAGAACCACATCGGGAGCCAGCCCTTGTTTGAGCTGATCAGGGTCCCCGTGATGTAGGCCTTCGACCGCCCCTGCTTCGCCTTCAACACGGCGCACCCGATCGTTGCGGGGGCGCCGCCCTCTGCGGGGTGCAGCGCGAACTTGAAGAAGTACCTGAAGAGGTCCCAGTGGGCCTCCATCCCCAGGTACCCCTCGCAGAGCGCCACGAACACCGCCATCTGTTGCACCCCGTTGGGGTTGATGTGGTGGAGCTCCAGCCCGTACTCGTTGAGCACGGCGCGGATGAACCTTCCAGCGGGGACGGAGAACCCGCGCTCGTGGAAGGCGACGAACGAGACGACGTACCCCCGCGGCGGTCGGGGGTAGTCCTCCACGCCCGGAATCTTCCACTCCTCGGCCGCCGTCAATGGCAGAAGCAACCCTTCCGCTACAAGGCCCTCCAGCTGCCGGAGCGAAACCCGCGAGCGCTCCCAGGTCGACATCGTGAAGCTATCAGAAGGAGGAAGCGCGGGCGGGGAAGGAGGCTCGGTCGCTCACCCTCCGGAACGGCGAAGCAACGGCGGCGGAGGATGCAAGAGAACAAGCGCAGCGCAGCAGCGGCGGAGGAGACGAGACGCGCGATGGGAGGCGAAAGGCTCGGGCTTGGGTAAAACCCTAGGCAGCCGCAACGCGAGGCTATAAATAGGGGCGGAGCGGAACGGCTGCGACATTAATTGCGCGGGCCCACCACCGGCGACGTGCGACGTGCGCCCGTCGTTTCATCTGACCTCCTCAAAAGGCGCGTCCACCCCCCACGCGCGGCGGAAGGACGGGCCGACGCTCCCGTGCCCGGCCCGTCAACGGTTGGGCAGCGGCCCGGCCCACCGACGAAGCGTCCTCGGCAAGCTTCCCATCCCCGACAAGTTTTCCGATCCCGACAAACCTCCAAGGCAAACCACCCGGGCACAAAACCTTAACAAGAGCACCAGCTCTTCTCAAGGCTCGGGGGCTACACCCGGCGGGTGCGCTCGCGCGCCCCCACCGGAAGAATCGTGACTTACCATATCTACGCTGCCATTCAGCCTGGGCGCGAGCCTCCATCTCCCCCCAGGCTCGGGGGCTACTGACGAAGGTCTGAATTAGGGGTACCCAATCAAGCCCTTAATCCGGGAGCTCACGATAATCCACCCCTCAAAAGCAAAAGCCGAAGAACCAAATCAAAGCAGATTCTCCATGCCCCAACAACTCGGAGGCCGCCCGACGAGTCTCCGATTCGCCCGACGAGTTCTCCGCCTCCGAGCGGTTCCGCGGCTCGCCCGAGGAGTTCTCCGCCTCCGAGCGGTTCCGCGGCTCGCCCGAGGAGTTCTCCGCCTCCGAGCGGCTCTCCGATTCGCCCGGGGAGTTCTCCGCCTCCGAGGAGTCTCCGGCTCGCCCGGTAAAACTACTCGGCCACGTCCCGGCCCATCCAGCGCCGTACCCACTTGGTACCCGCCGCGTCAGAGCATGATGGGCGTCCGTCCTTCGCCACGGCAGCCACAGTGGCGCCCGTCTCATCCGAACAGGAACGCTACAGTCCTGAGAGAAACGCATGCGCAACACCGGGCGCCCAAGGACGACCCCAGGCGCCCATGGACGACACCTGGAACCCGAAGAGGACACCTGGAGTTCCCAAAGGCCTCGAGCGAGTCAACCACGACCCGAAAACTACCCGAGAGCCCACCCGAGAAGTCATCTACACCAACCACCCGGGATGTACGATCCCGGGTCCGGCGGGGTGCCCACTCCGTCAACACCTGCTCCCTGTACGGCTCGGCGCGCGGCACAAGCTAAAGGCCTCGGGGGCAGTAACTCCCCTTGTAATTTTCTTTCTTTCTTACCCCCCGCTCCCTTCTCTCCTTGAGACTATAAAAGGGGACAAGGGGACACCTGTGGGGGGACACAAGGACATCAGTCGAACATTTGAACACAGCACGAACGGCACGCTCACTCGCACAACACAGGGACTTGGGACCCTCTCCCTCTCCCGACCAGTTTGTACCCCCTACTACAGACTTGGACTTAAGAACATCGGCACACACTGGACGTAGGGTATTACTCTCCGGAGGCCCGAACCAGTCTAAACCCCCTGTCTCTTGAGTCACCATCTGGACCCTGACACGCGATCGTAGAAATTTACTTGCCGGCGGTAAAGAACCCCGACATGATGACTCGTTGGAAAGAGAAATTTGTGCACTTTGTAATGGAGCAGAATTCATTACATGTTCTGTTCTGGAATTAGAGGAAAAATTCATGGAATATGGGGCAGCAATGAAGGCAACAAGCAAGGAGATGATGACGGTGAGAAGAATGATTGGGACCATGGCTTAGTGACAATGGGAAGGGGTTGAAGGAGAATTAAGGTAATAAAGGTAATGAAGCATAAAGATAATCTCCAAACACATGGCGGAAGAACTTCAAGAATCACATGACGGTTTACCATCTTTTCCCACGCTTAGTAACATGCTAAGCATGGGGGAGGACTTGTTGGACGAAAAGAAAAAGGCCATATGGAGTACAATGATCACGGTTGATCATGAGATACTAAAGATTCTTCTTCCATGGTAAGCACAATGCTTAAGCATGGGAGAAGCCACGCTACATTCCACTACAAGCATCAAAAGACGGTAACTCTCCCTCAACCTTCTCTTTGTTCATTTACTTCTAAATGCTTGTATTTATGTATGCCATCGACCATAGGTTAGAAACCTTTGTATATCTCTCTTGTTAATAACATGGCTACTAGGAGGACAACCTAGTTTTGTTTTTGTTTTCAATAAATAATGACCACCATCACTTTGTGCTCACCACGATGATATCATATTTTGAATGTCTTTGCTTATGGAAAAGTGATGAAAGTTGCTGCTTTGTTCTACCTACATGATGTTGTATATGACTTGACTATTTGCTCACTATTAAATGATCTTAAATTGATATAAACACCGACTCTTTTATTTGTGGAGGTTAAATGACTAAATTCTAGACCCACTTATTCTTTGCGTTGCTCTTTGATTTAAGTTTACCGATGACCTTATGCCTTGTATTGTTTTATTTAAAACTTGATTCTCATGCTATCTACATTCGTGAATCTCTTGCAAGGTTCTACCTACCAAAGCCTTTACATATACATGATCTTTCATGATGAAACCTTTAGATTTGCAAACTTATATTTTGATGAGTTGGATTAAGATTGATTTCTATGGATCGAGACTAAGAAGCTGGCCATTCCATTTTGTGTACCCTCTTTTTGCTAGCCTTTCAATCCATGCATTGTGAGTTTGTACACCAGGAACTTCACAAACTTCACTGGATATCCACCCTAAACCCAAAATATCTTTTTGTGACTACCTCCTTGACCACAACCTACAATTGAGTATGGATCATTTTCTCGACGAAAATCCATAAGAATCAAAAGCTTAATTTAGAGAACATCAATTTGAGAGGCATCGAAGAAACTCCCTGAAGATTCAAGTAATTTTCCAGAAGATCAAGATGGATTTTGTGTACTTACTTCAGCAATCATTGACCCTCACTTCTATGCTCGAGAATGAGCAATCGTTTAAGCATGGGGGGAGGATGCCGAGTAAGTACTATGTTGCCAAAGGTTCTAAGGAGCAAAAAGAAAGAAAAATATAGAAAAAGGAAAAAAAGAGAAAGAAAAGAAACAAAGATGAAAGAGAAAAATGAAAGAAAAAAGAAAGAAAAAAGAGAAATAATGCTCCTTAGTTCTTTTAGCATCATCAAATTCCAAGTGCTTTGAAGACAATTCCATACTCAATTTTCCAACCATGTGCAATCCGATAATGAGGAATTCATTTATGCCTCGGGATCATCCACTTGCCACTTGCACATGTCCACCTATCTAAATGTGTGTGTTCCATCCCTCTCTCTTTCCAACATTTATTCTCCATGGCCTTTTTGACTTGTCTCGGTAATTCCAATAGATCTCTCTCTTAATTTAACAATACTTCAAATATAATGTTTTGCTAGGATTGTTTTTACCTACCAAGCTCCACATAAGCCTTCCACTTTCATATATTAGTAGAATAGGTTGAAAATAATCTAGCATAGGCTCGAGCGACTTGATGAGATGAGTGTTTCCATGAGCTTTTGCAAGAGAATCTCACTTATGTTGGATATGCATCTTTTTGAAAACTCTTCACGATGGAACAAGGTAAAGGTCTAAAGTTCGCTTAAGTTCAAGAGCATTGCATTTATTATTATTGTGGCTTGTTCTTTATTGCTAGTCTATCTTCCATAATGAAAAGTAGCTGGTCACAACTTGAACTTTAAATGCTAAACACTTAAGAGCAATGTGTCTTGTTGTGTATAACTAAGTGTAGGGAAGACATTGAAGGGCAACACTGATTTCCTTGTTAAGCAAAGATCTTGGACTTACTCGAGGACGAGCAAGGTTTAAGCATGGGGGGATTGTTGACGCTCGTTAGCGACACACTTTTAGTGCTAATTAAGTGGTGTTTTGGGACTATTTCATATACTAACCCACCATTTGGCACTTGAAATAACCCCATATTTGCATATGCATGTATTTTTGGAGGATTTTGGTTTACGCAGGTTTTTGAGCTACAAATGAGCACTTTTGGACAAAGACAAAGATCATGCATAGAGCAGAGGAATGAAGGCCATGTGACTTGGATTTCTCTATGGTGAACCAACCTTCAAGAATGAGGAAGGGCAAAGACTTGAAGATAAGATCAGATGACTTCGGGATCAAGGCGAATCAGGCAGACATATGGAAAGTTATCAAGACCCAATCATATCCCGAAGCAATGACGTCAAATATCCACATGCATTGGCAAATCAATTCCTGGAGGATCAAGGAGCTTGCACGCAAAAGATGAGGCAGAGGTGGGCCAGCCTACCCCTTTCCTGCGCCGCCTCAACCTCCCCTTCGAGCTAGGGTTTTCTCGGACTATTTATAGCCTCTGTACCCCGAAGCCACAGCGATGAATCCACCAGAAGTCGGCGAAAACTAGGGCATACACCAAAGGGAGACGAGGGTCGTTGCAAGTCCTCGAAGGTACCTAGGGCATGGCCTAGGCCAACCCTAGCCGCCATGGCTTCCCTACACGGTTGTGCCCCGGCGGAGCTCAAGAGTCAAGCTCCAAGATTCATCGGGGTATGTACACACACGATGGTGATATCAATCTAATCTCTATTCTAGTTGTCTCAACCTTGGTCTACTTCTTTGATGCTTTATATTCGTATGTACGATCATCATATGTTCTTAGTAGGATTAGATCTAATCGTGGTGATTAGTCCATATCTTGCGGATACATTGAAGTAGCCCGTTCTAACTAGTCTGTAGATTACCCCGGTGTGGTGACAGCATGATGGAGGGAAAAGTTCTAGCGACGACGGGATGTTGAGTCCGATCAATGGCGAGCACAACGGGAGTTGTCACAAGCCACTACAAGAGGAAGCTCATCGAGTGCTTGCTAGTTGTTTGGGTAAAGCTTTGGGAAACCTTAGGCGTTGGCACGCACCTCGCGGTGGTGACCATTGGAAAGTAGGCCGCTTGCGAGCCACCTTTCGGAGAGAAGACTCGGGTACCTTTGATAGAGATGCAATCTATTGTTTTGATCACCTTTTGACTAAGAGCCGTACCTAGAGACGATTGGACCCTTCGTTAACCTTGGTTATGCTATATTTGCCTACGCTTTCGGATGAGATCAACATTTATACCCACTCACATCTTAAAGGTTTACCTATATATGCAATCAATGCTTAATGACAGGAATAGATCCGTTAGATTAGATGGAATACCCTAGGTAGTTCATTGTCGATCCACGGATTGATAAACCTTGGATGGAATACTCTAAGAGAAAAGCTACGATGATCCGTGCGCTTGCGGTTCACAATTGGTGCGTCTAAGGACCGTCAACACGAACGCCCGAGCCCGGGTCCAAAGAAAGCCCGAGCAAAGCCAGCCATCCGGGGAAGGAAAGAAGAAGAATAAGCACAAGAACGAGAAGCGCAAGACCGAGGGTGAGAAAATCATGGCCGTGGACAACAAAGCCCCATACAGGCGTCAAGGCAAGCCTATCGATCTCCTGATGTACTGCCCGATTCACCGGTCAACAAAGCCTCACTTTGGGGACTACACGGTGTACAAAAAGCAGAAAACAGGAGGAGGAGAGCCAGCAGCAGGGGGCTCCACGCGACCAGGCCGCTCACAACCCTCGGTAGACGAGCTACATGGATTGTGACGATGAGCCAGGTCTTCCCGAAGACCTGGAGATCGCCACAATTTTTGGTGGCTATTCAACCCGAACCTCCAAGTCCCAGCTGAAGCTGGTCGAGAGGCAGATAGCAAGCACCGAACCTTGCACACAGCCATTGAGGTGGTTTGACGTCCCGATCACTTTCGATCAAAGGGGTCACCCCGAAACGCTGTACGACGGGCCGTTGCTTTCCCTGTGCTTCAAGCCCTGGATCAGGCCCCGCAAGATCGGGCGAACCCTGATCGACAGTGGAAGCGCCCTCAACTTATTGTTCGTCAATGCCTTTGACGAGCTTGGAATCCCGAGGAGGTCCTTGTCCCCAGTGGAGAAGCCTTTCTACGGGGTCATACCAGGCATCCAAGCCTTTCCCTTAGGGAGGATCGATCTGCAGGTGACCCTCATGGAGGGGAAAAACATCCGATCAGAGTTCCTCACCTTTGAGGTGGCTGATATCACATCAGCCTACAACTGCATCTTGGGCAGACCGTTCTTGAAGAAATTCATGGCGGCCACCCACTTCGCCTACTCCATGATCAAGATCCCGGGATCACTGGGCCCGATCACCGTCTGCGGCAATCACAAGGGCGCAGTCCAGTGCGACATGAAGACCCTGGACATGATCAAGGGAGACGGGCAGGAACCAGCCAAGGCTACCGAACCTGCCAAGAAAAAGACCAAGAACCTACCGAACACTGTCGCAAAGGCAGCTGTCGCAGAAACCTCCCGAGCAGCGGAGGCCCGAACAAAGGCCTAGGGGAAAGAAGTACCCATTCTGGTGCCTGCGAGGAATAAGAAGACCGATGATGACATCGTCGAAAAGTAGACTGAGGTGGACCGAACCCCGATCAAGGGAACACAATCGCAGGAAGCAGGCGAGTCGCCAACCGCCGCCTCGCCAAGCGCGCCACCAGCAAAGTGCTCCGAGCCGGGCACGAAATCGGTGGCCCTTGATGAGGCGGACCCGACGAAGACCACCCAGGTGGGCTCTGGTCTGGGTGACTAATAGGAACTCGAGCTCATTGCTTTCCTCCGGGCAAACACAGATGTGTTCACTTGGGAACCATCTGACATGCCCGGGATCCCTAGGGAGGTAATCGAGCACAAGCTTGGCATACGAACCGGCGTCTGACCAATCAAGCAAAAGCAGAGGAGATATACCCCGGAGAAGCGAGACGCCATTAACGAAGAAATCAACCGACTACTCAAAGCCGGCTTCGTTCGAGAGGTCCCTTCCTCGGAGTGGCTGGCAAAACCAGTCATGGTGAAGAAGCCCAACGGAACGTGGAGGATGTGCGTGGACTACACCGATCTGAATAAAACTTGCCCGAAGGATGAGTATCCATTGCCTAGGATAGATCAAATTGTATATTCAACCTCTGGATGCGAGCTGCTTTGTTTTCTAGATGTCCATTCGGGGTATCACTAAATCAGCATGTGCATTGACGATGAGGAGAAAACTGCATTTGTAACTCCCTTCGGTGTTTATTGCTATATAAAGATGCCTTTTGATCTAAAAAATGCAGGTTGCACTTATCAAAAATGTGTTCATATTGTTCTCGAGGGCCAGATCGGCCGTATTGTGGAAGCATACATAGATGACATCATTGTAAAAAGTAAGTTAAAGGGCGACCTGATCACTGATTTAACCAAAACATTGAACAACTTGCGTGTGAACAGGATGATGCTCAACCCCACCAAATGCACCTTTGGTGTATCATCGGGTAAGCTCCTCGGTTACCTTGTTTCCCAGCAAGGTATAGAGGCAAATCCACACAAGATCAAGGCACTCGACGATATGAAGTCTCCACGCAGCCGCCACGAGGTCCAGAAGTTGGCAGGAATGATGGTGTCCCTGAGTCGATTCGTGTCCAAGTTAGGCAAACGAGGTATGCCATTCTATAAGTTGCTATGTAAAACTGATCGTTTTGAGTGGTCGGCACAAGCAGAAGAGGCGTTCCAAGCGTTCAAGCGATACTTACGAAAAATGCCCGTACTGGTCCCGCCGCAGCCACAAGAGGAGATGTTGTTATACGTAGCAGCGACACCAATTGTTGTCAGTACTGTTCTGGTGGTTGAGAGAC
>CM014278.1:9634244-9656232 GCA_004135705.1 Alloteropsis semialata
AAATTTGATGGGCTTGAAGTACAGCACGTAAAAAGGGAATTCAATGGCGAGGCAGACAAGCTGGCGAAGGCAGCTGCAGAACGCACACAGCTCCCAGGTAACGTCTTGCTTGAAGTCCTTACTAAACCCTCTGTGTCGGTTTCACTACCGAACCTAAAAACTGAACCCGCCAAGGGATCAGTTTCTACAACCAACGAATCCGTCAAGGAGTCTATGTTGGTCGGTACGGCCCGAGCCGCTCTAGTTGGAAATGAGGAGAACTGGATGGATCCAATCCGGGCGTACCTCACAAACCAAGCTATTCCGGACGATGATGCTACATTGGAGAAAATCCATCGTAAAGCCAAGAACTATCAATTGGTTGACGGGAGATTATACAAGCTAACCCGCAATGGAATGCTCCTCAAGTGCATCACACGGACCGAGGGCATTAGTTTGCTCCACGACATCCACGGAGGAATCTGTGGATCACATGCTTCTCCCCGATATCTAACAGGGAAAGCATTCCGACAGAGCTTCTACTGGCCTACAGCTCTTCAAGACGCAAGCGATTTAGTGAAAAAGTGTGAGCATGTCAATTCTTCGCACGAAAACAGACTAAACCTGCGCAAGCTTTAAATACTATACCCTTGTCATGGCCTTTCGCCACTTGGGGCATAGACATCCTCGGGCCTTTTCCAAGGGCTGTCGGGGGATAGAGATTTCTGTTCGTCGGCATTGACACATTTACAAAATGGGTTGAAGCCGAGCCCGTTCAGAAAATCACAAAAGAGGCCGCTGTGAAATTCCTACGGAGTATTGTCGTACGATTCGGTGTCCCGAACAGGATAATCTCCGATAATGGAACACAGTTTAAAAGTAAAAAGTTTTATGATTTTTGCTACGACCACGGGATTAAGCATGATCGGTCATCGGTAAACCACCCGAAGACAAACGGGCAAGTAGAGCGTGCCAATGGCATCGTGCTCCAGGGCATCAAGAAGAGGATTTTTAACAGATTGCAAGCTTACGACAAGCGCTGGATTCATGAAGTCCCTACAGTACTCTGGTCAATGAGGACCACTATGAATCGGGCAACAGGCGAAACACCTTTCTTCTTGGTGTATGGAGCAGAGGCGATTCTACCATCCGACATCCAACTACAAGCCCCTCGCGTGGCAATGTTTTCAGAGACTGAAGAGCCTGACAGACGCACTGATGAGCTAATCCTCCTGGAGGAGGCTCGTGACGCGGCTGCTTTTAGAGTGGCCCAATATCAGCAAAAATTGCGACAGTACTACGATGCTAATGTTCGACAACGAAGCCTATGTATTGGGGACATGGTGCTCAAACTGGATCAACGCACCAAGGACAAAACTAAATTGTCTTCTCCATGGCAAGGACCGTACATTGTAGTAGATATCGCCCGACCAGGAGCCTACAGGATCGCAGAGATAGATGGGGACATACTGCCAAACACGTGGAATATGGATCAACTACGCAGGTTCTACGCTTAAACACTGGAGATCGTGCACAGTTCTAGACCAACCATCAGGTTTGGCGGGTATAAACCATCATCTGCGTCGCCTACAGCGCCAACAAAAAAAAAGATAAGTTCTATATACTCTACTCACCCTCGCTTTTATGCTCGGGGGCTGGGTTTTCTATTTTCTATTCTGTTTCTACTCTTTGTTATCATACTGCATATACTAACAAAGAGCCGGGGACTACCATGCTGAAAATTTTCTTTTCAGACCTATTCTATGCGTCCCGAGCTCTACGCTCGGGGGCTCCCCATTTGATCGGGAAGTTTCTTGCAGTTTGTACTTCTAGACTCTTTTTCAGCATGCCAGCATGACTGTAAAAGAGCCCGGGGGCTACTACGGTACTACTACCATGCAAGAACGGGCTTTTTAATTCAAGAAAGCTAGGCAAACGCTAAAATTACCGAACACCATGACTACAAGGAATTACACAGTTCAGCAGGCCGCCCGAGTCTCAGCAACTAAACAATTCCGGAATAGCTTATGGTAACGGGATTTTTGGCTATGACAAAGCTATCAGTTAAAAAGATCCATGAAAATACCGATCAGCTCTAAGATTTACGCAAAAACATGCACGCATATGTTTAGCAAAATATAATCACATTCTAAACTGTTAAAGTTTTGTCCTATTACAGGAATTCTGCACAGTGTTCAGGGTGATTCCTCCGAATCACTCAGATGAAGACCAAGTTTTTGGACAAATGGTTCAACCACTGGGGTAAGACTCTCAAACATTACCTCGGCATCTGACGCCGAACACTTGAAGCCCTCTGAGAGCAGAGATACGTCCAGATTAGGGATATGGCTCTTCAAAGCCCCGATGGCATGAGTTGCAGCAATGCAAGCACCTTCCATCAACCTGGATTCCAAAGACGAATTATGCTTTTCTGATGCTTCGAGGCGGGCGGTCAGATCAGCCAGCTTCCCTTCCAGGTCCGAGTTCTTCTTCTCGAGCAACTCAATGCTCTTGGAGTCAGCTACAGGATCAAAGGCAGCGTATGAACAAAAAGTTCAAAGATAAAGACTCAATAAGCGAAGCGTAAGCTTTAAAGCATGTACCTTCCTTCTCGGACTGGAGAATAGTCACCTGGGCTCCCAGTCTGGTCACAGACGCTTCAGCAGCTGAGGCGCGAGCGTCCAGCAAATGCCATTGCTCTTTAGCTGTCGAGAGCGCGCTAAAGACCGGTCCAGGGGCGTCGGGACGGGTCCTACAATCTCCGCAGTTTTCTCTGAGCCATCGGGTGGTGCTGTCGAGTCCGGCTCGGGAGTTTTCTCCTTAGCAGATGGCTTGACAGGAGGAGAAGCTGTGGGTTCGGGACGCCTGAATTCCCGAACAATCAAAGTACAATGAAAACAACATTTGAGAAAAATGATTCATACATAATCAAAGATTGTCAAAGCTCTTACTTGGCCGTCGGGATGTTGAATTTGAATCTCTTGGCACCAGGAGTAGGCTTTGGTAATGGTCTGGTCGGACGAATTTCCTGTCGAGAAATCTCCCGATCATGTTTAGCTTTGGTTATTCGATCAAAGGCTGCGAATAAACGCCCGAATACGATCATGCTTGGTACCTGGGCGACAGGACGAGGCTGATTGCGATTGGGCTGCAGATTGGCTGACCCAGGCGATCCAGAGACTTCCGAATCTGGAGCTATCCCCTCCACGCTGCGAGAACGTTTCCGAGTTCGGGGGATATTCGCCTGGGGGCTGCTTGAGATCTCCTTCTCCAGATCAGGTTTGGGTGGATCGTTGGTCGGGGCCCCGGTGCTCTGGTCCACGGGCTGATCACCCTCCTCTTCAACATTGATGGCCCCGCTCTGTGGGGGGGCATCAACAATGGCTGGAGCCTGGTCGGGAGAAAGGAAAAGTGTCATATCACTATTATACAAGAAAGAATATTTTTCTGAGTGACAGTTTACCGTTGGAGGAGGGTTGTCAGCGTTATAAGGTTCTGGGACGTTCTCCCAATCCGGGAGACCAGCCCCGAACATCTTGCTCAAGCGTTCGGACACTTCTGACTCTGGGACAACTGCTAGTTAAGAGTCATGAATTCAAATGACCGAACTAACTCGGAAAAACAACAGAACAGAAGAATAAATGCTCACCATCAGGTTTCATCCTGTTCGGATCATTGACGCGAGTCATAAGCGGAATGAATCTCCATCTAATGAAGATTTCCGCTACATGAACTGCCGTCAAACCTGCGTTGCGGAGCTCCACGATCCGGTCAATGTGCTTTTTCATGTCCGGGGTGAGTCTTGGCACGGCCTTGACCGCCTCCTTGAGATTTGGCATCAAGTACTTCCCTTTTGCCCGTGAGGCTTGGGGAAGGGTGATGTAAAACCAGTGACGTTCATATCCTTTCCAGCTATCTTTGACTGGAAAGGGGATGTAAATCTCCCGATTTCTCAAGGAGAAACCGATGGACCCAATCATCATTTGATTTTTATAGTACGAAGGGCTATAAAAATACCTCCACAGCAGTAGTGAGGGCTTAATTCCTAACCAGGCTTCGCACAAAAAGGCAAAGACGCTAAGCATTGTCAAGGCGCCGGGCTTAAGGTGCACAAGCTCTATTTGGTAATGCTCGCAGACTGTGGAAAAACTCAGACGGAAAAACCCCGAATCCACAGTGGAAGAACTCCAAGAACACCACCATCTCAAGAGTGTCGGGGTCGGGAACATCTGACCTTTGGCCTCACGACGAGGAAAAAGTTCGGTGCTTGGGAGTAATCCAAGATCCTCCAGCTTCTGCAAGTGCTTCTTCGTCATGGTTGATTTCTTCCAATACTCATCCGCGGTCGGGATTGTATTCCCACTGCGGAGTTCGCGTCCGGCCGCGGCGCTGCTCTGGTTCTCTGTGGACTCAGTGCCGGAGGATGACTGGTGCGTGGATGCCATGGCGACTGGAGGCTAGCAGGGTTGGAGGAGCAGATGGACAAAGGTTGAGAATGGCGAGTGTTTTGTGGATGTGAACAAGGAAGACGAAGTCCCAAATAGATCTCAAGCGGCCGCGCTTGGGGGCTTTATGGTTCTGCAAGGGAGCACGAACCCCGAGAAACCTGCCCTTGAGCCGCGCAATCCGCAGTGACTGTTGGGTCAAAAAGATTCTTTCCTTTTTCTACGGCATGCGTCGTTTTGAAAAACATGCAGATTAGATTCAATACATTTAAAATTGTTGGCTTACAAGGGAAGCTATCAGTTTTAAATGACCGAGCATTTGGTGTGAAGCGAGGAAATTCCCCGATCACGTTTGAATCGAGTCAAATTTCCCAAACGCGCTAAAGATCGTCAGTTTATTCGGGAGAAAATTTTTATTCGGGAATTTTGTTTCTGGATAAATAATTTCGTGAACGGATTGACATAGATAAAATTTCAAAGCACAAGAGATTCAAGTTACATCCATCGAGTGAAATTTCTTCATTGAATTCAAAAGAGGGAACATTTCACAATGGATCGATAACTATCCTAAGATCAAAATGCTCAAACGCCCTGATCTTGGGTTGATGAATATCAACTGCTGATCAGGGCGATGGCGTAGTCTCCGGTGGATCATCATCTATCGCGTTCTCCTCTTCGGAGTCGCTGACGAGATCCACGAGCGCTCCGTCCCCGGGAATCCCGATCAGGTCGCGGTTCAGGGAGACGAAGAGGCGCCGGGCGAATTCCTCGTCGCCGCTGGTGTCCACCGGAGCAGAAGACGAAGATGCGCCTGCGTCCGCCGCCTCTGGCTTCAGCCGAATTCCGCTCCCTCCTTGCTTTGGCTCGTCGTCGGAGGAGAGGGAGATAGAAGACGCCGGGGCCGGGGAGGAAGGCGCAGGGCGTTTCCCGGCGGCAATGCTCGACGGAGCAGCCTCGGGAGACGGCGGCGCAACCACCGGAGCCTCCTCTTCTGGTGGCTCAACCTTGACTCCTTCATCCCCATGCCAGGGGAGAGCCAGGAGCGGAGCCTGAGGAGGAGCAACGGATGATGTCGTCGCCGGCGGGTCCTCCGGCTTGTCAGGCGGTTGCTCGCCGGAGCTGCGAGGGGAGTCTCTGCAGAGGAGGCGAGGAAGCTTGAACTTGCGGCTGAGCTTTTTCTTTCCCATGGCGAGGGGAAGGAGAAGGTTTAGGTTGGAAAGTTCAAGTACGGATCAATCCAGGAGATCTGATATTTAAAGACCCAGAGATGCAACGCTTCGCGCGGGATTCGAGGAGCCGGAGCAGAGCCGTACCGCGTGCACTGCTAAAGTTCCGGGAGACGTGCGGAGTGGGTTTTAAATGCGCTGGGCAGCGGTTACATCACTCCTGGGGCGTTTCATTTTCCAAGACGGAACAGTTCTTTTTTATTATTATGGCTGATATTTTTCTTTGACCTTATCATTCAGATGCAGGTTTCCACATTCAAGAGTTCGGGAACTTTTCTGGCTCTCATGATTGACGAGGTATTTGCATATCCAGAAATCACCCGAAGAGCAAAAAGACCCGAAGGCTATTGAACGATCAACCTTTTCTGAACAAGATAAGCTCGGGGGCTACTGTTGAGGCCATAATACCAGGGTACCCGATCACGAGGATTACCGACTACCGACTCCAAGACACCAAGACTCCGAACAGGACACGACGACCAGATCGCAGAAGGGAAGCCCGAAGATAGTTAGAGTCCTACTAGGTTTAGGTCTGTTTTGTCTTGTAAGGCACGTCTCCCTGGATATAAATAGCGGGGGTCCTGTACGTAGAGGGTATTCCAAGTCTGTGTTCATTGATCTACAATCCACCCGAGGGTACTTGTTACGCATTGTAATCTGTACTCGACGAAATAATACAAGCAGCAACTGGACGTAGGGTTATTACTCGATCTCGAGGGCCCGAACCAGTATAAAAATCTCGTGTCTTTCTGTTCATCACCGTGATCAATCTTCGCACGAAGCGGGGTGCCTGCCGGACAAATATCTGCCGAGTACAACCTCGACACATAGTTTCTACAACCAACAAATCCGTCAAGGAGTCTATGTTGGTCGATACGGCTCGAGCCGCTGCTCTAGTTGGAAACGGGGAGAACTGGATGGATCCAATCCGGGCGTACCTCACAAACCAAGCTATTCCGGACGATGATGCTACATTGGAGAAAATCCATCGTAAAGCCAAGAACTATCAATTGGTTGACGAGCGATTATACAAGCTAACCCGCAATGGAGTGCTCCTCAAATGCATCACACGGACCGAGGGCATTAGTTTGCTCCACAATATTCACGGAGGAATCTGTGGATGTCATGCTTCTCCCCAATATCTAGCAGGGAAAGCATTTCAACAGAGCTTCTACTCGCCTACAGCTCTTCAAGACGCAAGCGAGTTAGTTAAGAAGTGCGAGGCATGCCAATTCTTCGCACGGAAACAAACTAAACCTACGCAAGCTTTAAACACTATTCCCCTGTCATGGCCCTTTGCCACATGGGGAATAGATATCCTCGGGCCTTTTCCAAGGGCTGTTGGGGGTTACAGATTTCTGTTCGTCGGCATCGACACATTCACAAAATGGGTTGAGGCCGAGCCAGTTCAGAAAATCACAAAAGAGGCAGCTGTCAAATTCCTATGGAGTATTATCGTACGATTCGGTGTCCCGAACAGGATAATCTCTGATAATGGAACGCAGTTTAAAAGCAAAAAGTTTTCTGATTTCTGCTACGACTACGGGACCAGGCATGATCGGTCATCAATAAATCACCCGAAGACGAACGGGCAAGTAGAGCATGCCAATGGCATCGTGCTCCAGGGCATCAAGAAGAGAATCTTTAATAGATTACAAGCTTACGACAAGCGTTGGATTCATGAAGTTCCTACAGTACTTTGGTCAATGAGGACCACCATGAACCGAGCGACAGGCGAGACACCTTTCTTCTTGGTGTATGGAGCAGAGGTGATTCTACCATCTGACATCCGACTACAAGCCCCACGCGTGGCAATGTTTTTAGAAACTGAAGAGCCTGACAGACGCGCCGATGAGCTAATTCTCCTTGAGGAGGCTCGCGATGCAGCCACTTTTAGAGTGGCCCAGTATCAGCAAAAGCTGTGGCAATACTACGATGCTAATGTTCGCAAGAGAAGCCTATGCATTGGTGACATGGTGCTCAAATTATCAATGCACCAAGGACAAAAACAAATTGTCCTCTCCATGGCAAGGGCCTTACATCGTAGTAGACATCGCCCGACCAGGAGCCTACAGGATCGCGGAGATAGATGGAGATATACTGCCAAACACGTGGAACATGGATCAGTTTAAAAGATCCACAAAAGTACCGATCAGCTTTAAGACTTAAGCAAAAACATGCGAGCATATGTTTCGCAAAATAAAAGTCGCATTCTAAACCTTCAAGTTTTGCCCTATTACAGGATCCAGGCATAGAGTTTAAGGTGATTCCTTTGAATCACTCAAGGGAGATCAAGGTTCTTAACTAATGGTTCCACCCGTGGTTCTTAACAAAAGGTTCTTAATGCTCTTTGTGGAAGGATTTCGAGTTTCCAGCAAGCTGCATCAGAATCGATTCCCGAGGCATGGGAGAGGCTCCAAGAATATATCTTGGCCTGTCCTCACCATGGGATGGATAATTGGCTTATTCTTCAGAATTTCTATAACAGGATGACTCCGACATCCTGAGGCCATGTTGATGCTGCTGCTGAAGGTGCTTTCTTCTCATTGACTCCTGAAGATGCTACAACACTAATTGAGAAGATGGTGACCAATCAATGATGGAGTGATGAACGACTCCATTCCCGTTCAAGGGGTATGTATATCGTCAAGGAAGCGGACATGCTTACCGCCAAGCTAGACCTCCTCATGAAGCAATTGGATGATTATACTCAAGAGAAGGCCACCATTTCAACTGTCATCTTACCCATGGATTCTCACATGACTTGTGAAGTCTGTGGAAATACTGGGCACTCAGGAAATTATTGTCCTGCTACCCAGGAAGAGGCGTTGTACATGAATGGCAACAAAAACTATCATCCACAAGGAGGCCAAGGGTGGAATCAGCAGGATTCTCACATGACTTGTGAAGT
The DNA here is from genome assembly GCA_004135705.1 of Alloteropsis semialata. Classification (NCBI taxonomy): domain Eukaryota; kingdom Viridiplantae; phylum Streptophyta; class Magnoliopsida; order Poales; family Poaceae; genus Alloteropsis; species Alloteropsis semialata. The sequence goes on from CM014278.1 coordinate 9,642,806, forward strand.
CTGTGGAAATACTGGGCACTCGGGAAATTATTGAACTGCTACCCAGGAAGAGGCGTTGTACATGAACGGCAACAACAACTATCGTTCACAAGGAGGCCAAGGGTGGAATCAGCAACGCCCTTATCAAGGAGGTAACTATGGAAATTCATTCAATCCTAATCAGTCGTCCTTCAAGGATCTCGTTCTTGGGCAAGCCAAGATTAATGAAGGCTTCAATAAGAAACTGGCTGCCAACGAGAAATCCTTAGAGAGTCTCAATGTCAAGATTGATGGTCTCTCTTCTACTCTTAAAAGTCAGTTGAGCTTCAACAAGATGTTGGAAATTCAAGTGGCTCAGCTGGCCTCTGCTGTTCCCTCGGTTGAAATTGGGAAGACCTTGGGGCAACCCAAGGCTTCTCGAGAGAATGTTTGTGCTGTGTCAACGCATTGGGGAAAATCTTATCCTCCCACCAAGGCAGGCAAGCCCATCCATCAGCTATGGGATGAGCTATTAATTAGAAGCAGAGAAGACCCAAGCTATCCGATGATCAGATGTTCTATATATGATTGCCACTTCAAACAGACTTTATGTGACCTTGGAGCTAGTGTCAACATTATGCCCAAGGAAATATTTGAGAAGTTGGGTTATCCTACTCTTTCCCCTACCTTGGTGAGGCTTCAGCTTGCCGATTCAACGATCCGATATCCGGAGGGAATAGTTAAGAATCTCCGAGTGGAAGTCAGGAATTCTTATATCTTGGCGGACTTCGTGGTCCTCGATATGGAAAGTGATATGCCTCTCATTCTTGGGCAACCATTCTTACATGATGCCAAGGCAAGGATTGATGTTGGGACCGGAATAATCCGATTCCGCATTAGGAGGAAGAACATGACATTCAAGTTCCAGCCTCGAGAAGAGCAATGTTATGTGACCAACACGGATGACGAATAGACAGAGGAGTGGGTGGAACCACAACCCCCGTCCACTAGACTACCGACTACACCAAGTAAGAAAAAGAAAAATAAGAAGGTGTGGCAGAAGAAAAATCAAGCAACCCCATCCACATCTCCGGAGTGGGATGCTGAATGGAATTAATCTTCGGAGGAGAGTCCGCTTGCCGGACTTAAAAAGGGTAAGCCCTTCGCCGGAAGGTAAATTCGGTAGTTATCTCATATTTCCCTTTCCAAATTTGATTTCCCCAACATTTGATTTTTCCCTTGCATATTTGATTCTCCAAACCACCAATTGCATGCTGAAATTTTTCTGGTCTCTTTTTTCCCTTTTTCTAAAAATTCAAAAAATTATTTTTGAGTTTGAATTTCAAAGAAAAATCTTTGTTGAGCATTTCTGGAGCAAACTTTGGGGCCATGCACCATGGCATGACACTCATGTATCCGTTAAGGGGCAGTAGGCCAAGGGGGAGGTCGGTGGGCCCAACCACGGGGTTGGCCGACCCTTGGGTTCGGCCGAACCCGACCGTTGGCCATTGGGCCCCACCTTCCTCCAATGGCTAGTAGCCGTTGTGCCTTGTCTCCGCCTCGGGTGCCCGGCGCCTTTGCTCTATAAATAGAGGCCGAAAGGGGGTGTGGGTCGTCCATTGTCACACCCGGATTTATGAAAAAAATCTGAATGCTACTATATGTGTACCCAGGAAGTCTTTATACACATATAGCTCCAGAAATGATTATCAAAAGAGAAAGAACAATGCTCAATACATAAACAGAAATAAAGTCTTTATGTCACAGGCAATAACATTATTAACGGGTTTATCAAAGTCGCGGAAGCCTGATACAAACTTACTCCAAGACATCTCCACAGGGACTCTGACTGGGGGAGATCACAGCCTAGAACTCCAGAAACTCATCAGGGAAAGCATCAACTGGCAGCTCATTTGAGTACCCATCCGGGATTTTGTTGATATGAAACAAGTGTAAGTAATCCATCTTACTTAGCAAGCATAACATGATTAAATGAGGCTCAAAAGGCTAGACAAGGTTTAAACTGCGGTTAGCATTTTTAGTTGATTGATTTTAAAATTAACCTGAATTACTACAATTATATGACAGCCCTGGTTGTAACCCACATTATGAAAACATGTGAGATATTATAAATGAACAACATCATATTTAACCATTTATTCGAAAAACAAGGAACCACTCAAAAAGGATCCAGGCCGCTTTTGACCATGAGCACGGCTATTATAACAGTTTTACAATCTACAAAGGTTGTACACTTTCACCACCGGTCTCGACGCCCCTTTGCCATAGGCAATGCACTCCCAAAACGAGCACAGGGCATCACTACGAGACCTTTCAACCGACACCCAAACAAGTTAGTGGCCGCTATGGTTTCCTGACAGGCGCATGGACACATCACTACAAGGTTTTCGCCCTTTACCCATGAAGCACCATTGCATCCCCTCTCATTTGGTTGCAATAGTGGTGGTGTATTGCATCGAAACAGTTAAATGGTTGTAATATGTGAGTGTAATGCAACGCAATATTTGTGTTGCAACATGTATGGCTTTGGTTGTAATAGGAAGGTGCTATTGCAACCATTTTTTCTTTTTATGTGGCGATTGGCTAGGAATGTTGCAACGCCTTTGTGGAGTTGCATTAGTAGTTATGTGGTTGCAATTGAAAGATGCTATCACAACCTAATTAGTTTTGGTTGGTTTTGATAGCCAATATTGCCACAGCGTACATGTGTTGCATTAAGCTTGGTGTAGGGTTGCAATAGATTGGTGGATATTGCATCCGATGACACCATTGGATGCAACAACATTGTGTTATTGCCACAATATTATTTCGTTGTAATAATGTTTAAAGTCGTTGCAAATTCTAGACCTTTATTGCAAGGAACATGGTTTTCGTTACAATAACATCTCCTTTTTGCCACACTTTGGTAGTGTTGCAGTAGAGTAATGTTTGTGGGGGTCCACAATACGTACAGGACCATATACGTATAGGTCTCGGTTTCTTTTTCTTTTTCCGTCGCCAGGGCTCCGTTTCTTTTTTTTTGTCGCCGTCGCCAGGCCTGCGTCGTTTCTAATTTTTTTCGTCGCCACCGCCACAGCCTCGTCGCCGCCGCCGCAGCCCTTGAGATCGAGGTGGGGCGACGTAGTCGATCTGGCCTCGAGTCGGGGAAGAAGACGGTGCTCCCGATCTCTAAGTCTGAACTTGAGGGGCAGCAGCCAACAGAGATCATTGCTCTCTCCCTGTTTGTTGTAAGTGCTTTTCGTTCTTCTTTGATTTGATTGTACCTTCCAGTGGCGTGTACGTAATGTCGGAACCTACAAATCGAAAGCGGTTTGCACCACCAATTAGTTCACCTTCTTTCATCAATGGCGCTCTGCATATTCCAGCTTGCATTGTTTTAGATCAAATACTGTTCTTGAGGAGGAATACGTAGGGTAGAACTTTAGAACTACATCTTATTTATTAGCTACCGGTTTCAGACTTTCAGTCATGGCTTGAGCTTTTCGTTTTAAATTTCTACCATGGTTATGTAATATAATTAACTAAACATAGGCAATTAACTCACGGATCAGCACACACTACGATCATTAAGGGCTGGCGCCCTGTCTGTCGACACATGCATAGGCTAACTGGTTCGTTCGTCAAGTGTTGTGCAATTTGCAGGCATCTGAGATTTAAGACCTGGTTTCAGTGGAGCCAAGCATGGGCGCACTATCCACCATCCCTGAAGGTAGCTTCGTCTATTGATCTCGCCCCTACTGGTTTCTCGAAGTATCATCTTTCCCTGAAGCTAGCAACATCTATTGATCTCGTAAGCCTCCTCTGTCTCTCTCCCTCTCTCTCTCTCTCTCTCTCTCTCTATATATATATATATATGTATATATATATATGTATATATATATATATATATATATATATATATATATATATATATATATATATATATATATATATATGTATATATATATATATATGTGTATATATATATATATATATGTATATATATTCCCATACACATATATACATGCGCACGTGCATATGATAGTATCGATAATCGTTGTTCCATGTGTATGTTATTGCAGGATAATGTCGGTAATAAATGATAGGAGTTGGATGCGGTTGCCTCGACATTTTCCAGAGTGGATGGAGAAATTTCAGAAATTTATTGAAATCACATTTGCTGGCACATCGAGTGGTGGAACTGCTATGTGTCCGTGTCGAGGCTGTCAATGCATGGCATCAAGAGCAAAGGGTGAAGTTCAGAATCATGTGCTTGTTAGAGGGTTTGCTGAATGTTTCATAAGCAATGGCCAAAGTTCATCAACTGCAGCAGTTGTCAATCCTGTTGTAATGTCAAACGAGGAAGGCGTTACGCCCCCTGAAATAGGATTCGTAAATGAAGATGCAGAACCATGTGATGTCGGATTGCACAATGAGGCGGCAGCAGCACCAGACAATGAGGAAGGCGCACCAACTGATGATCGTGCTGCCACTAATACTATGATTAGATCACTTATTAGGGGGTCTATGCAAGGTGAAATTTTGGAACCTAACAATCCAGAGCAGCCGAATAAAGAAGCCAAGGTATTTTTAGGTTATTAGAGGAGGCACAAAAGGAATTGTATCCAGGCTGTGAAGCGGCTACTAAGGTTTCATTTATTGTGGCACTTTTTCAGATTAAGTGCATGTATGGTATTAGTAACGCTGCATTGGAGGCCATACTTTTTTTGTTCTCAAAGATACTCCCTGAAGGCCACTGTATCCCAAACACATTGGAGAAAGTGCAGAAGGTGGTTCGAGATCTAGGCTTGGACTATGTAAAGATACACGCTTGTGAGAATGATTGTGTATTATTTTGGAAGGAAAATGCAGCGTTGGATAAATGTCCCATATGCAATGTGTCTAGGTGGAAAAATGTCGAAGACGGTGCTGCTAAGGTCATTGGCGATGGTGGTGGTACTGATACTGATACTAGAAATAAGAAGAAGTTTTGCTGCTGCCCTATTATATAATATTTTTGCAATGATCTCATTACTCATAATACTGCTTTATTTGTTCAGAATTGGGAGATTCAACTAGGGAAGAGACTGTTGAGACATACAAAGAATGGTTGAGAGTAGAAGGAAAACTAGATGACATTAGTAATAATATCCTTCTCCAATTTTTCAAACATCGATCTTTTATTCCATAGCAAACTAATTTCTTATTCATTGCACATGTGACAATCTTGTGTGCAGATGCCTATGTGACCAGTACCACTCAGATAAATTCGAGTCAAGACAGCAACAGCACAACACCACCTGCGTAGCGACCAGCTCATGCTCGGCGTAGCAAACAGCAAGGAAATGGTATAAGTAGTATTTAATATGTTTTAAATTTTAGGTGCTGCTCATTTGAATGCTAAATCTCTTTGAATGTTTATTGTTTCAATGGAAAAGGCCCTGCAAATACGAATAAACGAGGACGTGGTACCCTCAAATGTTTGAAAGCAATCAACAAGAGAATCAGGACTGGGAATCAGAAGCTCAAAGTCGAATTCTCGAGACTGGGAGGAGCGGTAGGTGAGAACTCCCGAACATTCACTGATGAAATAGTTATGTTTACTAGGAAAAAGGCCCCACTCATTGGAGTGAGATCATGGAAAGATATTGACCAAGGTGTAAAAGACTCCATAGCGACTGATGTCTTGGTAAGATTCTTATTTCTGTTGGTTGCATAGCCATTTTAATTACCAAGTAATCTAACAAATGACCTAGTATCTATATGTTCTATTTATATATCCTTTAATTTGTAACAGGCTAGATGGGACCTTGAGGATAATGAAGATACGAGGAGAAAGATATTGAAAATTGCTTCAGAGCGTTACAAAGGATGGAGATCAACATTTAGTGCTACGTCCAAGGCATACAATAGCTATGACGAGAGAATGAGAAATTTGCCTGAAGATTTAAACATTGTTAAATGGCACTATCTGCTAAAGTATTTTAGGGGTACTAAATTCCTGGTTTGATGTCTCTCCTCTGCCATTTGAAATTTCTCATATATAGGCTTTGTTTCATGCAATTTGTACTATATTTTAATCTACCATCGCTTTGTGCAGGAGAAAAGCAAGCAAAATTCTAATAATCGAGACCTTAAATTGACAAACCATACAGCAGGCTCAAAGCCTTTCTCCCAGTGTAGCTATGAGAAAGAAACAACTTGAAAACCCCATGTACAAGCTTTATGACAGGATGAAATATTAATCTGTTCTTCCCTTGCTAATACAGAAAGACCCAGAAACAGGTGAGGAGCCCGATGATTTGGAGCTTTGGTTCATTACACACACCAAGGATGGAGTATGGACAACCCAAACAGCTAGTGATATCTATGTGAGTTCAAATAAATTTGTAAATACCTTAGCAATTAATGCAAATAACAAATATATAAAATTAAGTCTTCCTTTAACTCCTTCATCTGTACCTTTTGTATGTTAGGACACAGCAAAAACCAGAATTTCACAGAAGGCATCAATTGCAAATGAACACTTTGTTTCACAGCAGGAGAAAAACATGATCTTCCAGAACGCATATACTGAAGTCACACGCTGCAAATCAAAGAGGTTGCATGGTAATGGATACATGGCAATGAAACCAAGTAGAAGGCAACTACTGCTAAAGGATCAGCAGGAGCAGGAACGTTATTAGGAGCAACGACATAGGGAACATCTTGACCTCATGGATGCATTTGCACAGTTGAAAGAAAAAATGGAAGCTGAGGACCGTGACAAGGAAGCGGAATTGGAAGCTCAAAGGGCTGAGAGGGAAGCGGAAAGGGAAGAACATAGGCTTCAGATTGCACAATTGATGAGGGCAAGGGAAGAAGACAAAGAAGCACTTAGACAAGAGTTTCTGTCAATGCTGCGAGCATCACAAGGAGTAGGAGGGTTAACACAGGTAAATGCTAAATATTAACTTGCAAAAGTGAGTTATTTAATGGAAAAGCAAAACAAGCTAACCATAAATGCAGCCAAACAACAATGGCACTAAAACTGCAGAGGAGGTTCTTCCAACAAACATGAATGGAGGAAATGATCAAACTACAGAGCATGATGTTCTTTTACCTCAGGTAGTTTCTGAATACAAATTAAAAAAATGTTTAGTGTGCTATCATAGGATATGTAATGCACATAATGGGTCCTAACTTTTTACTCCATCTTATTGATACACAGCATACCCAAGAAATGAGCACGCCGTCACCTCAACTCACACCTAACCCACCATCTGTTGCTGCTCGTACTACTAGAAGTCATGCTGTGAATAAAGAAGGCAATAGCAATTATATCACATCACAACAGCTAAAGGAACAAGCAGCTAGGAAACGAGCAGCAACCAAAAAGAAGTAGCATGTCGACAGCTAGGAAACGAGCAGCAACCAAAGTCTAGCAAGCTGGTGCAAGTTTTTTATGGCATGTACTGTTAAGTAATAATAATAATAACTTATGCTACTTAAGTTTATCTCATAGCCAGCTATGTCGACCTTTCTTTTGTGGCTGTATGCCCTTTATAGTTACCAATACTTTAGAATTTCAGTTTGATTGATGAAAATACCTATGCTCATTCTTTGCAGGACAGACCTGTTTGAGAGGAACGAGAAGTGATGTGATCGTCAATGTGAAGGCAGCCTTTGCTGATCTGCTACGTTTTATATCTATTTTGCTTTATTGGAAACAATTATGTGTTTGAAACTTGATGTCTTTGATTACTATATATGTTTTGGAATTGACATTGGATGGTTTCATCAATGAATTCTCTGTGATGCGAGTCAAAGCTTTATTATTAATCATATATTGTTTTCAAAATCTGGATCGACAACATGTTGCAAGAAAAAACAAAAATGTGGCAAAGATTCCCAAATGACTATGCAACCAAATTGTACGCGTAGCAATAGAGTGTACACCATAATACAGCCAATAGAGATTCATACTATCGCAACCCAAATTGTATCGTGTGGCAGCTCGGTTGCAATATAGGTGACCACCTTTACCAACCATGCCTTCATTGTGGCAAAAAGGAGCTGTCCTATAGCAACAACTCCAGCAACGTCGCAATATTGTACCTCACATATTGCACCCAAAAAGATTGGGGTTGCAATAGAGGGTTTCATCTATACCAACGACTCATATAGCGTGGCAATATAGGGAGTCACCTATAGCAACAGAAACGATATGGTGGCAATAGAGAGGTTGCAATAGCGTGATCCACCTTTAGCAACCGATCATGCAACGTGGCAATTGTGGGCTGCACCTATAGCAACAAAATTTAGAGCATGGCAATAAATAGTACCACCTATTTCAACGTTCTTGATGCGTGGCAATATAGTTGTTGGCAACGCCTATTTTCGTTGCTAATATATCTATTGCCATGCTTTGGGTACGTTGCAACAAGCATCTAGGGCAACAATCCAATGCGTTGCAATAGGATTTATTACCACCAAAAAAATATTACTTAAGATGTGTACTACAACGCATTATTGCATTGCAATATAAATATCTTTGCAACGAAAAAAGTGACTTCGTGGTCCAAACTTTGCGTAACCCTAGTTGCCTCAACGGAATTTTACGAACTCTTTTCGTTGCAATTGCTCCTATTGCAACCAATTCGGGCATATTGCAACACATTTAGGGCATTGCAAAAGGGGGAAAACCTTGTAGTGTTAAGAAGGCTTTCAGCTCTGAAAGCACTTCCAAACCCAATGGGGCTAACAACAATGGAGGAGAGAAGAGCGGCAAAGACACTGGCTATTAACAAGCGGACAAGGTGGTTAACGTCATCTTTGGAGGAATAGCTCAAACTGACTCGAAGCGCAAGCAAAAGCTGATCAACCGCGAGATTGGGTGCATCGAGCCGGCTACCTCCACCTTCCTGAAGTGGTCAGAGGTCCCGATAAGCTTCTTCCATGATGACCATTGGACCAACATCAAGAACCCGGGAAGGTACCCTCTAGTACTAGACCCGGTGGTGGCAGACGCTCAGCTCACAAGGACGCTGATCGATGGCGGAAGCGGACTCAACATTCTGTTCACCAAGACACTGGAGAAGATGGGCTTGGATATCTCCAACCTCCTTAAGCATACCCACTCACCCTTCTACGGCATCATCCCAGGCAACGTTGCCGTACCACTCGGCCAGGTATCACTTCCAGTTACATTTGATACCAAGGCTAACTACAGGACCAAGTACATCACTTTCGAGATCGCCGACTTCGAATCATTATACCACGCCATACTGGGGAGACCTGCTCTAGTAAAATTCATGGAGATACCTCACTACATCTACCTCGTCCTGAAGATGCCAGGCCCCAAAGGGATCCTATCCATAAGGGGCAATCTGAAGACTTCCTATGATTGCGACACCATGGCAGTGACGATTGCTGCAAGTCTGCAGCAACCAAGCCAGGCAGCAATCATAGCAGCAATGGCGAAACAACTCAGCGAGGCAGGGTTGGAAATTCCAGTGAAAAAGCCAGCCACGTGAACCATGAAGCCCTCTCTGGAAGTTCCAATCAAGGCAATCGACCTAGGGATGGGCGACTCCTCCAAGACGGCGTTGACCTATCCATCAAATAGGAAAGCGCACTCACCAGCTTCATACGGGACAACGGCGATATCTTCGCATGGAAGCCCTCTGACATGCCGAGAGTTCCAAAGGAGCTGGCTGAGCACAAAATAAATGTCGATCCAACCACCAAACCAAAGAAGCAACGTCTACGATGCTTCGCCCAGGACAAGAAAGAAGCCATCCGCGCAGAGCTGGCGAAATTGTTAGCGGACAGGTTCATCAAGGAGGTGTTCCACCCTGACTAGCTTGCCAATCCTGTCCTGGTTGTTGACGGCCCTTAAGCACGCCAATTAGTGAACCGCAAGCGCACGGATCGCGTGTAGCTTTTCCATTAGAGTATTCCCCCCAAGGTTTATCAATCCACGGAACAAGGGATTACTATGCTTAACTAAGAACTAATAACATTGGCAACAAGGTTCTTTAATCGGATGATGATGTATAAGAGTAAAAATGATCTAATCTAATCTATGTTATGAGCAGTAGAGAGGAGTACACAAGGTATGGAAGCATTTGCCCATAGGGTCTAGGATCACTATGAGATGTAATCGTCAAGCAAGATAAAACCAATCTAATCTATCAATGATAAAGATGTGAATCAAACTCAACACTTTCCCTCCCACATACTGTCACTACACGAGGGTAATCACTTATCGAGCTATAGAAACACGAAACGTTGATGTAATCTAAGCATGCAAGACTACGAGCGATGCATACCCATGGTGATGTCGGCCGACTATTAAGATTAAATGCACCATCAACTAAGAACATGATAGATTGATCTCATAAAAGGATTCGGCAATTACAAATCAAGATCTTCTTACAACCACATGGACAAACAAGGACTTTACCCCATGAAGCTAGGCCTGACGTCGCGATTCGTGGTGTGGAAGCCTCTGGCGAGGATGGAGCTCCTCGCCGTCCTCCAACCTGAGACGGCGCCCGGGAGACGGCTAGGGCTTCCAACGGCGCCTCCTCCTTGTGTTTCTCTACAATGACGGCTTTAGATCTAATCTAATCCTCTCTCCTCTTCAATTTTCATTCTTGAGGTCATCCTCAGGGGTGTTTATATAGGTCTCTGATGAATGACGGCGGAGGGAACTCTTAGTGTTTGCCTTTACTTCGTGCTGAAGAAAGGGGAGCGCGAGCGGGCCCCAGAATGGGCTAGGCCGGCCGGCTCAGAGGCTCCAGGCCGGCCGGCCTGGGCCTGTTCTGGCTGCCTCGTCTCCAACTTTAGCGTGCTGGCCCTCCTCCTCAATACTTATCCATGTAGGTGCTTTGGTCCACGTCTAACTCCTCCAAATATGTCGTATTTCCTGCAAAATCACAATACACTCCAAAATACAAGACACATTCAAAAACGGGGTTATTTCAGGTGCCAAGTGGCGGGTTAGTATAATAATTAGTCCAAAACCAATGCCAAATCAGCCCTAAAAATGTACCAATAACGACTGTCAACAATCCCCCAATGCTTAGCTTTTGCTCGTCCTCGAGCAAATCAAGCTATCAAAATCTTCCAACGGGGTTGCACAAAAGCTCTTGCTCTACAAAATATACTTAAGCAAACAAATCTAACCAAAGTTCTTCAAGTGAATGTCAGCGGAGCAGCAAGGATAATCAATGTATGGGCGTTCAAAGATTTATCCAAAACATTACTCCACAACCTCTTACCCTTAGCTAGAAATCTTGAGAATCAACAACACTTACTTTCTTGCCTTTCTCGGAGGTTTTTTTTCTTTAGTTATGAAAACAATCTCCCTGCAACAAGAGTTAGACCAAAGTTCTTGCCCAAGTCCTTTCAAGTCTCTCAATATAAAGTGGCTATCCTATTAGTTTTGCCAGCTCTCAACTCACAACATAAGTCTCTCAAGTATAAGTGGAGTTGAAGGTAGGTCTAGCAAAGTAAATACACATATTGTCAAATTAAGAAAACCCTCTAATGGTTGCTTACCTTCCGAGCCAATGATCATGAGAATATTACCATAATGTGAGGGGTTTCAAGGATAAGAAGATTTAGAATGGTGGACATGTGCAAGGGCATATAAAAATTGACTTCAAGGCACAAGCGACGTCCTTGTTGTCAGATTGCACATGGTCGGAAAAGAAGATTTGTTCTCAACAACAAGGTGATCTTCCTTTGTACTTCTCATATTCTTCCAACTATAGAACTCTCCCTCTATCATTACATTTTTCTCCTCTCTTCCTTTTTCTTTTCTTTTCATATTTATATATTTTTCTTTTTCTTCTTTCTTTCTTTTTTTTCTTTCCTAAATTTTCCTTCTCTTCTCCGAACCTCCCTTGAACAATTCCTCGTGAAGATAGGCAACTAAAACACCGAGGCAGCTCCACAATTTTTCGGAGCCCGAGCCGCAGCTGGGAGAAGCTGGGCCGGCCAGCACAGAGGGTCCAGGCCAGCCAACCTGGGGTTCTCCCAGCTCGGTTCCGATTCATTTTTTCTGTACTCCTTCCTTGCTTTCTCCATAAATTATATTTTATTCAATCTTCGCCCAGAAAGAGAACAAATCTTCCAGTAGTGGGTTGTGTTCAAGGAAAAGATAATAAAACAAGATGTATTTGGGTTCAGGTTTTGAAATCCAGTAGATCATATGAGTTGTTCCAATGAAGAACTCTCATTACTGAATATTGACGAGGCTAGCAAATAAGAGATAAGATAATCAAGGACATGATCATTGCTCAAAAATAAAACTTCCGAGAGAAAGAAATCCTAACTCAACTCATTTGCACCTCCAATGCTTATGGTGGAATGATTATAAGATGGCTTTGGTAGGTAAAGGATATAACTCTCAACTTGACAAGAACTAGATCAACCTTGCATTTGCGGGGGTTTTAAAAGAGTGATAAAATAAATTTTCTCTAATTCTAGCCTTAATAGCAAGTATTATCAAAGCCCAAGCACTAGTTCAAGATTGGGTATGGGTATTTGTAAGGACAAACCAAATAATAAGCTCCACAACTAAGATTCAATTCCAAGACAATGCTCATGAACAAGTACTTAAAGAAATAAGGTAAAACTGAATGCATAAGTAAATTTGCTTGATCCAACAATTATTCAAAAATAAAGACTCTTTTTATTGATTTTCTTGACTCAACGCTAAATTAAGACTCTCACACACGCTAATTTAAGACTCTCACACAAAGACTCACACTAACATTAAGACTCTCACACAAAACCAACTAACTCTCGGTGAAAAATGGCTAAAGAAATTTTAAAAACTACGACGCGGCACACCTCTCCCCCCATGCTTAGATTTTACGACGTCCTCATCGTAAGGAAATAGATCACACGGGTGAGACACTCATAAAACACCTTCAATGGCACCCCGGGCAATTGCACTTAGGGCGGTTGCTACTCCTTTCTCCTTGTTTCTTCAAGTTCCCATGCATACTAAAAAGAATTGAACTTGAAGTCCTTGGGCTTGGGGGTTTTCTCGATGTAGCTCTTCCTCTTCACGCCAAGAAGACGTTTAGAGCGCCTTGGGAGGACGATGATGGAGCGCGTCTCGATGCTAGCTTCGTCGTCGCTCAAGATGATGACGGGTTGACGTTCGGCAATCTTCTTGCTAGGCACCTTCCCTCCAACGCGCATACGAGCTTGAGTAGGGAATTTCTTCACGTGGGGGAGCTTGAGGTCGCATCTTTTAGCTTCCAAGCGAAGGAGCTCGCCAGCAGCCACAGGGAGGCCCTGGGCCGGCCGGAACACCGCCCTCCTTTGCCTCCATCGCTTCAATTTCGACGCCCATGCTCCTTGAAGTCGCCTAGGTTCTCTTGTTTTTCGAGGTGGTGGGTGTAGGTTGGAAAAAGATGGGGATTTGGATCTCAATGGTGCCTCTATTTATGTCCTGACCATGTGGG
>CM014278.1:9658946-9683033 GCA_004135705.1 Alloteropsis semialata
GATTTATTGCTACAATTTGATTGTGGTGGTGAATATGGATGCATATGTTTACAATAAATTTTGCAAATCTCGATCTTGCTTTGCGCTTGGTCAAGCTAATGACTTAAAAGAGTACATATCGATAGAAAGCCTAGATTTCACTAACCATGCAGGACATGAGACTCGAATAATGTGGATAGAAGTCATGCACAAAGAGCTGCAAACTTGATCATCACCATCTCCAAATCTCAGAATCAAATATTGTTGTTTTCATCGATTTTGTGCACATGATCAGAGATGTACAAGAGGAGAAAAGTTAATATTCAGAAGATACATCAAGATCTCATTCCAACGCATCCAAGATCGACAAATTTGAAGACCCGTACAAGGAGATATGGCTAAAAGAATGGGCACTGCGCGTTCTGAAATTTTCTGGATAGATTGCAGAGCTGGAATAAAACGGGCGTCACTCACTTGATTGGAATCTAATTTGGGTGAATAAAAACATGATGGAAAGATAATTTCATGCATCTTTCATTTAAATAAATTGTTGGGTACATGTTCTATTCTGGACATAGAAGAAAAATTCGTGGAAGAAGAGGCAGCGATGAAGGACAATGAAGAAAGAGGTGACAATGATGTGAGATAGCTTGGGCAAGTCTTCTATTGAACATAAGTGATCATGTGCACAGTGGGAAGTGCACTAAAGCTGCATGGACACCTTTACTTCTTGCATGAAGGACCATGACTTCATGATGATGAGAAGGTATGTGAGAAAAGTCGAGCTTTATGACTTTAAATGAAGCGCTTTTCGGGAGGCAACCCGCTCTTTGTGTTTTTGTTTCTTTTAGAGAAAATAAAGAATGGCATGACCTTATGATGATTGACTTGTGGCTAATTAATCTAGGTTTTATTTTATTTTTTGACCATCATCATGATCATCATCATTTCTATTTTCCTGCATGGATCACATTTTGCCATCAACATAATGTTTGCTTCGTTTGCATTTAGTCTTGCATGCTTTGCATATAGTTGACTTGGTTGTTTTATAAACTTAATGATGTATGCTTTCATATACATGTTAATGCTTCATATGGGCATTTTTCTTTTGTGATCTTGTGTAAATGTGGTGTTTAAACATGATTGCGGACCTTCATCATTTAGTTAAATAAACCTTGCTAGCTATTCATTTGTTTTCATGATTGCATTGGTTGGTTTATAAGCTGTGCAATGCGTCTTATTTTCCTTATGCTATAAATGAAGTTTTGATCTTGGGATAGACATGGTATCTTGACCTTGGTTAAATAAGTCTTTTTGGCTATGGAGAAATTCGGCAACCTAGATGTAAGCATGGAGTTTAGAACTAGGTGTAAACATTATCTTTGTTTATATGCTTTTCTCTCATTTGCATACACACTTTGCACCCACGTACACACATTAGGTTTTTATTTTTATTCTCACTAGACTAATTATGCCACAAGTTAAGAATCTTACGATACATTGTTGGACTGTTGGAAATTACTTCTACTCCCAACCGTCACCCTGTGGGTAGAATATGCATTTGAAATGTTTTGCAGGCAAGATGAAAATGCTCTCACGATAAGGAAATTGAAGGACGACAAGAATGGGGGAGGCCTTGCACCTTCGACTAGGATGTGCAACATAATGCCATAAAAGATAACAAGATCAAGATCATCAACATCTTCGGATTGGTGCACAAGAAGCGATTGTTGTCATCGAAATTCTGCGCGACCTCAGAAGTGAACAACAAGAATATTTTTGAGCCCCACGAAGACTACATTCCAACGGATCAAGCAACAAGGCAATCAGAGGTTCCTACATTGGGTTATGGCCAAATCATCAAACGTCGCACGTCCTGAAATCAGTTCTGGACAGCACGCAGCGCTGAAGTAAAATGGGCATAACTCCCACGTTTGAGCTCCGTTTTCAGTGAATGACCACACGTTGGAAAGGTAATTTCATAAAATTTTCAATAGAGCTATATTTCAATATATGTTCTGTTCTGGAAAGAGGGGAAAATCCATGAAAATGAGGCAGCAAAGATGGCGATGAGAACAAGAAAGAGGAGATGATGATGACAACAATGAAGAAGAGGTTGTCAATGGTTCCATTAAGCATACACGATCAAGTTGAGATGTTTGGAAGATAAACAAAACCTCTGGAGCATTGGCAAATCAAGACATAAGCAAGCTACATTCAATACATGGAGATGTTGAAAGCAAACCACGAAGGACTATAAAAGATGGTAACACCTCCAAGAACCTCTTCTTTTCCTATCATAAATGCTTGTAATTATGCCTTCAACCTTTGACTTGATGCAACCTTTGTTTTTCTCTCTCGTTAATAACATGGCTACTAGGAGGACAACCTAGATTTCTTTTAGTTTCCTTTTCCATAAATAGACATGACCATGTGCTTACCTCGATGTTTTATGTTGCCTTTGCTTATGGAAAAATGATGAAAGTTGTTGCTTTGTTTTACCTACATGAAGTTGTACATGCCTTGGCTAATTGCTCTCTATTAAATGATCTTAAATTGACTAAATACCGGCTCTTTTAATTGTGGAGGTTCAATGACTAAATTCTAGACCCACATATTCCTTATGTTGCTCTTTGATTTAAGTTTAACAATGACCTTATGCCTTGTATTGTTTTGTTTAAAACTTGATTCTTATGCTATCTACATTCGTGAATCTCTTGCAAAGTTCTACCTACTAAAGCCTCTACATATACAAGATCTTTCATGATGAAACCTTTAGAATTGCAAACTTACATTTTGATGAATTAGATTAAGATTGATTTCTGTGGTTCGAGACTAAGAAGCTGGCCATTCCCATTTTGCGTACCTTCTTTTTGCTAGCCTTTCTATCCATGTATTGTGAGTTTCTACACCGAAAGCGTCACAAACTTCGCTGGATATCCACCCTAAACCCAAATATCTTTTTGTGATTACCTCCTTGACCACAACCCACAATTGAGTATGGATCATTTTCTCGACGAAAATCTAGAAGAATCGAGAGCTTATTTAGAGAACATCTATTTGGGAGCATCAAGAAGAAACTCCTTGAAGATTCAAGTGATTTTCTAGAAGATCAAGATGGACTTTGTGTACTTACTTTAGCAATTATCAACCCTTACTTCTATGCTCGAGGACAAGCAATCGTTTAAGCATGGGGGGAGGATGGTGAGTAAGTACTATGTTGCCAAAGATTCTAAGGAGTAAAAAGAAAGAAAAGAGAGGAAAAGAAAAGAAAAAATGATGATGAAAGAAAAATATGAAAAAGAAAGAAAAGAAAAGAGGAAAAGAAAAAAGAAAGAAAATGCTCCTTGGTTCTTTTAGCTCCATTAAAATCCAAGTGCTTTGAAGACAATTCCATACTCAATTTTCCAACCATGTGCAATCCGATAACGAGGACTTCATTTGTGCCTCAGGATCATCCACTTGCCATTTGCACATGTCCACTTATCTTAATGTGTGTGTTTCATCCCTCTCTCTTCCCAACATTTATTTTCCATGGCCTTTTTGACTAGTCTCGGTAATTCCAATATATCTCTCTTAGTTTGACAATATTTCGGATATAATGTTTTGCTAGGATTGTTTTTACCTATCAAGCTCCACAAAAGCCTTCCACTTTCATACATGAGTAGGATAGGTTGAGAATAATCTAGTATAGGCTTGAGTGACTTGACGAGATGAGTGTTTCCATGAGCTTTTGCAAGAGAATCTCACTCATGCTGGATATGCATCTTTTCAAAAATTCTTCATGATGGAACAAGGTAACGGTTTGAAGTTCACTTAAGTTTAAGAGCATTGTATTTATTTACTATTGTGGCTTGTTCTTTATTGCTAGTCTATCTTTCATAATAAAAAAAGAAGCCAGTCACAACTTGAACTTTAAAGCTAAATTCTTAAGAGAGAGCAATATGTCTTGTTATGTATAACTAAATGCAGGGATGACATTGAAAGGCAACGGTGATTTCCCTTTAAGCATGAATTGACTTACTCGAGGACGAACAGGGTTTAAGCATGGGGGGATTGTTGACGGTCGTTAGTGGTACACTTCTAGTGCTATTTAGGCGGTGTTTTTGGACCAATTCATATACTAACCCGCCACTTGACACTTGAAATAACCACGTTTTCGTATATGTGTTGTGTTTTGGAGCATCTTGTATTTTTGCATGAAAATGGCCCAATTTGGGGCATTTGTATTCAAAGCCTAAAACTAACTACAAGCCCAAAGGAATCGAGCCCAGCGGAGGGAGCCCAACCAATGGACCATGTGGGCTTTCATAGCCCAACTCATGGTCCTAGGTGTCCACATTCAATGAACCCCAACCAATGGACCATGTGGGCTTTCATAGCCCAACTCATGGTCCTAGGTGTCCACATTCAAAGAACCTTGGGCAGGAGAGACTTAACCATGAAGGAATTGAAGATTTGGAAAGTTATCCACGAGATCAAGGCAACCTCAGAGATATTCGCGCAGCCCAGGACAACATGATTTTTTGGTGCAGATTCGTAGATCTAAATGGACTCTAATGATAAAATATTGAATACCAAAGTTGCAGCCATCGTCGAGATCTTCAATTTGGACAAATGGAAAGCATAATTTGGAATATAGAGCTAGGAGATATGGCCCCCGAAATGCATGCTGTGCAGAGGAGTCCGAAATCAGACAAATTATCTTTCGGCACTGTTTTGGGGATCTTAACTTCATTTTCAAGGAAACTTATGAATACCAAAGTTGGAGATAATTTCTTGATACACAATATAGAATCTGAGTTTACCCTATTTGGAGTCCAGACTTAGGAGATATGATGTTGGGAAGGCAGGGCTACGAATTAGGAAAATCTAGGCGAGTCAGATCTTATGGAAACCACGTTTGCTTAACTCCCAAGCAAGGATCTCGTGGAAAGGAAGGTTGAGCATGCCCCAAGGCTCTCCTAGGGTATAAATACATCCCTCTAGGCACCCTCAAGAGGGAGAGATTCAGATCTATTCACCAAAAGCCACCGAAACAAGATGAGGAAGAGAGATTAGATGAGTTCACCGCGATGATCAACGCCGGCGAAGGAGATCAAGGAGGCCCTCAAGCCGTCGGCCTAGGGAGTCCCTCTCCCATCTCGCCGCCATCTTCGGTGACGACGTTCCTCGGAGTCTCCATCACCCTCTTGTGCTTCAATCCTTGTAAGATGGTGGGGTGATGCCTCCGTTCGTCCCTAGGGTTAGATGGATCTATGATTTGTAATCTCTACATGCACATTATGCCTATCAGTGCTTCATGGTCTATGTCATTGCAATGCTTTATTTACATATGTGAGCGTTTTGTTCTTGATCAACATATGTCCTTAGTAGGGTTTGTGGTAATCATGGTGATTAGCTTAATTCTATGGATGCTTTGTCATGGATGTGTTAGCGAGGTGGTTGACTACCCTTGTGTAGTGACAGTATGCAAGAGGAAAAGACCAAGCGAGCACATAACCGCTATGATGCTAGTAAAGGCAACACCCATTTGTGTAGTAGATGCATATTCATGAGAACCTAGACCCTAGGGAGGGAACACTTATCTATCTTTGTTTCTCTCTTGTATCAACCTTTGTTACTTAGTTTGATCTTAGATTAATCTAGCTTAGTTTGTCATCTCTCTACACAACCATATTACTTTCTTAGTTAGTAAGATTAGCACAAAATAAGAGCCAACATCCCACTTGTTCCACGGATTGATAAACCTTGGGGGAATACTCTAAGAGGAAAGATACCAACGATCCGTGCGCTTGCGGTTCACAGATTGACGCGTCTAAGGGCCATCAACATCCTGCCACCTGAAATACTATGCCTACGAGCTTCCTCTTGTTGTACAAGTGGTATGGTCAGAGGGCCACCTCCATACAAGCGTAACTCCGGGTTAGGTAACGGAATTTCGCTTGCATAACCGGGGTAAAAGAAAACCAAAGACTCATTCGGACCCGTCTTGAGTGTATGGCCTTGAACCAGATATGCCAAGTTAATGAGAGATCGAGGCGTATCAATGTAGGGGATGTTCACCCCTGCTAGAGCCCCGACCCTCAAAGCAAGGCGAGTAATCAAAGAAGTACACTCAATGGGACCCGTCATCTTAAAATTCTCCAACCATTGCCTTGACAGGAAAGATCTTAATCTTGTGGACCATGGCATAAAGAATCATCAACTCATCGTTGCGCACAGGCCTTACATCCTCCCATGGAAAGAGAGTAATGGCCAACCAGTTGTGCATCAAACGAAGGGTCGAATGGTGAATATCGTTGCACCGAGGTGCGAACTAGCCAGTGACATCAAGACCAGAAATCTCACCCCAAAAAACATGTCTCGCGGCAAGCTTTGTCAAGATCAAGAACATAGCGGGAACTAAAACCAAGGGTTCGACTCAAATCTTTCCAAGTAAGATGGTGATCTATCCCAAAAAGTCGAAACGTGATACCATCCGAAACCTCACGAAGAGTGCAAAAAAATTGGATGGTGAGGGGCCTAGAGCCAAACTCAGAAATGGGTGCAAACTCACTCCATCCAATAGCATGCCAAACCATGATGAACTCAGAGTCCATACCTATGCTGTCCAGAAGATCCGAGTCAAAGTCCTTGGTGTGGTCAAAGACACGGTCCTTCAGGAGGGTGTAGGCTTGTCTCTCTCGATCACCTCACAAATCGATGTAGGGGACATCAACCTCGTCTACCTCCATCTCTTCGGCTCGCGGTTCGTCTTGCTCTTCTTGCTCTTCCTCGTAGTCCATGGCCGTTGGCTCTGGGTGCATTCGGAGGTTTGAGAGGAGCTAGCGCTAGCCCGCGAACGGGATGAGCAAGAACCCGTCATCCACCTCAACAACCCAGCAGCCTTCTGGCCTATTCCGGTCATGTTTACCAACAACGAAACAAAACACAAGAGCAATTCATGAAGGGTTAGTGAAACCGAATGGAATACGTACCCGAAGTTGCTCCACCAAGCGTAGCACTTTCTTGCAGCAAAGAAGTAGAGAGAGAGAGAAAGCTTTCTTGCACTTGAACTTGAGCAAAACTTCAATTAAAACCCGAGAGCAAAGAGTGGAGAGGGAGTGAATGAGTGAAATGTGTGGATGGATGTAACACCCTGAAAATTTGCTTTCTAATATAGTAATTAATTTGCTAGGTTTTTGTGTGAGCATTCACAAAATTTAGGCAAATAAAAACCTTTTCGGAAATTAAAATCAATTGTAGGTTTAGAAACTTGTTTCTATGCATTTCATGCCGATGCATCATTTTCTTGTATGAGTGTTTTGTGTGCTAAGCCCTAAAGTCCAAAGCCGGCCCGACTTTCTTTTCTCCTTTCTTTCTTTCCCAGAGTCCAAACCTAGCACAAAACCTCGTGAGCCCTGAGGGCCTTATCCTACCCATAAACCCAAAGTCTCAAACCCAGAACCTAACTTAAAAACCCAGACCCAAATGCTTAACCCTTTCTAATCAGGCGTGGAAACAGAACCTTAACCCGACCCATTTCTTTTTCCCTTTTTCTTTTCTCCCACCAGCCCAAGCTGCAGCTAGACCAGCCTCCTTTCTTTTTTCCCATGGCCCACAAGCAGTTCGGCACCCCCTCCTGAACCGAACAGATCAAGCAAGAAGCTCTGGTAGCCATCCGATCCCAAATCTGCGGCCGAGATTAGATCCTAGGATACCCCTTCATTTTATTCTAAAGAGCCCCTAGAAAATCAGCAAACTAACCCGCCATCCCCTTGTGCACTGTTTTTCTTCCTTGCTACCCCCTAATGTCTAGGGTTATTTATGTTTAGGTCCTCGGTTTATCGCAGGTTAGATCTTTATCTTGTTTTTAGTGTAGTTTATTCATCTTAGATCCGATTAGAGTGATTCTCACGTTCATGTGATCATAGAAATGCATAGATTAGCTTCCTAATCTTTTTGCTTCTGTTTTTATTGTATGGTATATTGTTCTAATAGAAATACCTTTGTATACATGTATTGGCTTGTGATGGATGTATGTGTGGTGATAGAATGCGTGTATAGATTGCAAGCAGTACGAGGCGGGTTTGATCAAGACTTTGAAGACTTGGATCAACAACAATACTTTGAGGAAGGAAAGTGTAACATTATTCATCCTTGATACCTATTCACCTTATAATCACTTTATTCATTCATGCATGTGTCTAAATTTGTTAAAACCTAAGGATGACTAGTCTTGTTTACTTCCATATTCCTTGTTTACCTTGGTTTTGCATTGGGTAGTCAGGTTATGTCGCTATTCTTGCCAACCGCTAATGTTCATTATGAAATAATAATCCTGACTAATGTTATACTTGGAACCTTATTAAAATATGCTTTTTAGCAACTTGGTTTAGGGAGCTTGACCATGTGTTTGAATTGCTCTAAGCGTCTCTCCTTGAGGTCACGTTCTAAAAGCGGCAACCCAGGAAAACTGATACATTCCTTGCTGGAGCATTTGACCTTTGGATGGAAAGGACATTGCTTGTCAAGGAGCTTCTCGAACTTCTTGCGGGAGGGTCCTCGCTTGACAACGTTGACTGAGTCTTCAGGCTTGCGCTTTTTGTCATTGAAGTCGCGCTTGCTGCTATTTTCAACTTGCTTGCCCTTGTTGCAGTCATTGTTGTTGTTGCGATCTCCTCCTGACTTGTTTCGGTTGAATCTTTCACAATGCATGTCTTTAGCGTCGGCCCATCGGCTGACGAGGTCTCGCATGGCTTTCTTGTGGTGCACTTACCTTGTCCCTTGTCATGTTGGCGCGGTCGATGGTGTGCAACACCTTTGTGGGAGATCTCAAGTATGTGTGCCGACGATGAGCTTGAGAGATTTCCCCCACACTTGTACTTTGTACTTGTTCCTGGTGCTATCATTCTAACAAAAAATGGAAACAAAAGAGGGACTCTGCTAGTTCGCGAACCACAGAGCCTTTATTCGAATTCAAATATTTTTGGCTTTTTATTTTATTTTTTTCTTCACCAAGAGACATAACTCAAACAAGGCTAAATTCATGTTGCATCAACACAAGCAAAGAAGAATGTACCTCCTTTGTATGTTGCACAATAGAATTGATGCCTTGGCTTACCTTTCTATTTGAATCAAGCTTGATGACTCACCCATTGGGATTTGGATTTTCTACAGGGATTAGTCCACATATACAACCAATGTTTATGAAAGCATAACTCTAAAGTTCATCAACCAAACTCGACATCATGTCTTGTTTGATTGGAGAAGGCATTTCAACCTAAGCACCATGCTTAATTTAAAATGACCTATGAATGCATGTTCGAACCATGCATTCAAATCAGAGCATACAAGCACAGATAAAGGGAGTATGATAGCATGATCAAGCCATATTCGGAGAGAGATAAACATGAGCATGAAACTGGCAAACTTTGGGCGACCTCCTGGAAGGGTTTTGTTTAAAGTCAAAAGTAGGACATACCTGGAGGAACTTACCATGGTGTTTCATTGATGAAGAATCCCAATTCAACGTCGTGGTTACTCCTCTTTTCTTTATTGAGCAAGATGCAAGAACCAACACCCTCTCCAGACCAAGATAGGATTTGGTATATGAGGAACTTTACTCGGGATACTCACATACCTCCCCCACACTTGGAGTTTGCATTGTTGTGCAATTCAACTCAAGTGTGTGGAGTTCAAGCCTCCTTTCGTAATCGCTCCCTCACCAAGACTTGTCGAGGTGTTGTAGTTGATGTAGCTCCCATGTTCTTAGGCATCACTTGTCCATCATCCTTCTTTAATCTCCACCTGAAATGGTTAGCGACCAAAAATACCCGAAGGACAACTTTATCCTAGAATCAAGATCTTGCTTTTTATGCAAAGGGAAAACAAATGATAATCTGGGCTATCTCCCAGCAGTGCTTTGTTTATGGTCACATGCTAGACCATGGGAACATTCTCTTGCAGCTACCATTGGTGGTGCCATTCCCGTCTCATCGTCAATTTTTGTTGTGTCATTAGAGCTTTAGCTGCAAGGTTAGTGCCATAGTGCATCCACAAAATTTACAACGCTTATGATAAACATATGTATCTACAACCAACCATCTAAACTTTTTGCAAGAGAGGACCTTAGGGTGGTTGTAGTCCTCGTGTGCACTCGGGGCACAATGCGTAGCTGATTCTAGAGAGGCTTTATAGGAGCATGGCTCTTGTGGTATTTGAAGAATGAAGCTCCCATGCTCATCTACGAAATCCTTTCCTCAGGACTCCTGAGTCAGCGCCTCACAATCTTCCATGGCCCATGGGTTCTCCATCTCACGAGATTCATCATGACAACTCGATGTTGATTCTCGATCACGATCAGGAACAACATAGTGTGGGCCAGCGAGAAGCAGTTTAAACTCAGTCGAGGGTGATGATGATCGTTCATCTTCACAAAGTTGAAGTGTCTCTTTCGAGTCATACTCTTTGGGAGCAGAGAATTCTGCCACCTCAAAGAGGACAGGCTCGGATGATACAAACGAAGATCCATGCATCATACTCTCAAATGAGTTTAGCTTGGGATGAGGCTTCTCCATAGGATTTTCTGGATAGGAGGTAGTAGTGGTGGAAGCGGCTTCCCTAAGCTTTTCGTCTAGGCTCCCATGGATCTATCACGGAATTTTTCTAGTGGATAGCCTAAAAGAAGATCAAGATCGAGGACATCAAGGATGTGAAAGTCTAGACTAATCTTGATCTTGTCTATCGTGAGTGGCACGACAGTTGCGACCTCCCGACATTTAAGGATATGTCCAAAGGGACAACTATTGAGGAGCTTGTCGGATGATCTTAGCGACACACGGACCAATAGAGTGTTCGCTAAGTGCCATGGCATCACATTAACCTCCATGATGGGGTTAAGATGGGCTTCTACGGTAATTCCTCTTATGGAACAAGGAATGATCGTAGAGGGTGAACTAATCCAAATTGCTTCGGAAAAGCGTCTCACTCCATCTAACCACTCCTCATCCATGAGCTCCTTGAGAAATGCTTCGTTGGGAGGATCACGGGGTAAAGGAAGTATCGTAGATCTAAGGAAAGGTTCTGTCAACAGATTTCTGGATTGATCGATTTGGACAGAAAAGGGCTCCTTCCTAAGCTGGACTTTGAGCTTTCCTAGAGTCGGAGCACCTAAGAGAAAATTCTCTATAGGATGCCCAATCAAGATATCAAAGTCTAGGATTTTGAAGGCATGAGAGTCTAGGGTCGCATCGACGACTCAATGTGTTATAGACACTTTCTGTAAGATCCCTTTCCCTTCTAAGATTTCTCCAAAGGAGGTCCGAAAGGTTTTGGCTGTTGGGACCAATGACTCATTTCCCACAATGATTGTCATGAAGGACTTGGAGATGATGTTGGCACTGACGGTGGGATTGTAAAGAGCATCCACCTCCATCCCTCGTACAGTGCGTTGAATGGTTAAGGCAGGGGAGCTAATTCGGGGAACATCTGACAATAGCTCCAGCACCCATAA
Source organism: Alloteropsis semialata (assembly GCA_004135705.1). Lineage (NCBI taxonomy): Eukaryota > Viridiplantae > Streptophyta > Magnoliopsida > Poales > Poaceae > Alloteropsis > Alloteropsis semialata. Next base: position 9,670,423 of record CM014278.1, read on the forward strand.
CCTTTCATTGCTCCTAACGGTGGATGAGAGGATCGATAGCTCTTCCTTGCAGAAGAGATTCGAGGTGTTTCTATGATTTCTAAATGGATCATCCTCGAATCTGAATGGGAACTCCGGAGTTTGAAATTTTTCTTCCTCCGATGTTCCTGGTACGGGAGAGTGCCCAACAGACAAATTTTGTGATGTGGAAAGTGGAAGCTCGGATTTGGCTGTTGAGAGACGATCCCGAACCTTGGCTACCAAGCCAGGATAGAGTTCATTGATGGATGAAGAAATTGATGGTTTCACTAAGAACTTGCCCTTTGGGGTAGAGAGGCTTTTATAGGAAAGCTTCTCCATGGGTAGTGGGGTAAATGTAGAAGGAAAGAAAAGATAAAAATGATACGAGGACAACTAGGCACGAAGATAGATACAGCAACATGGTAGAAGGAAAGAAAAGATAAAAAGGATACGAGGACAACTAGGCACGAAGATAGATACAGCCAACGGCACCAGAAAGCTTGTAGACATTTCTTAACGATCACGAATGAATCCACAAGCGCACGGATGTTGTCGGAGCTTTCCCCTAAGAGTATTCCAAGGGTATCGAATCCAAGGAACGTGTGTGCACTAACTCCTATACTAGTCAGTCCAAGGACGCACCACAATGAGTGGTAGAGGGTAGAGAGGATTCCTATAGTTATAGTTCTAACATGAAAGAGGTAGATCTTTGAAGTCTCACTACTTGCTTCGCGCACCGGCTTACCCCCTGAACCCCAGGTGCCTCCGGCCTACAGCTCTACGACTTAACCGATCATGGGGGATTACAACGGGACCAACAAGGCTGTCACCACCTGCGGCCTACCCCTACTAAACCGTGGACAAAGATGCGCAAACGACGCGTAACCCATAGTTAGGCACCACGCCTACTCTACTGATTACTACTGCGATCTAACTACGACTGGATCCTCCATAGCCACACCACAGCACCCATAATAATGTGGAACAATGAACCCGCAAGAGGGAGATCTAACTCACACTCTTTCAAGAACTAAGAACTACTAGAGTATACCTTTAGCATACAAGAGCGCACTCAAGCCTATACTATGGTGGCAAGGGAATATGACTAGCATATGAGTATACAAGCCAAGCACATGATCAAAGCAAGAGAATAAGAGTACTCAAGCAACCAAAGATAACACTAGAAGGAATCACGAATGCGACTTTAGTCTAATTAGAATATGCATGAATACTCACTTTATTCTAATTAGAAGAGAACTTGCATCCATCGAGGTACAAGCATGGGAGGAGAGTGCCAACGCCTTGGCACTCTCTCCCAACTACCCCTCACTCTCTCCCTACTCTAAGCACTAGCTAACTAGCACGTAGGCCTTTGCAATGGAGCTCTCAACTCAGAAGGAGTTGGTGATCTTGGAGTGGGAAGTGTTGTGTGTCCTCATTTGAGCCCCCTCATCTCATATTTATAGGCTGGTAGAGGCGGCATCTGGGGTGAATCTTCGAAGGAATATTCCCTAAACCGCCTTAAGACTGGACATATGGCGGCTGGGGACGAGCGGGGCCACCTTGGGTTCGGCCAAACCAGGGGTTCGGCCGACCCCTGTTTGGTCCCCTTTGCACCGCCTTTCATCTGGAAGACTGTCAGGTGGGTCCTCAAGTGGGTATGGGGGTGCCTCGGGTGTTTGTAGACAGTTTAACCCCCAACCTGGGCCCTCCAATCCATGTGCTTGCTCCTGATTGGCCGAGAGTGTGTTTCCTTGGTCTTGTGGGGCCATGGATCCATAGGAAGCCTATGTGGCAGCCCTTGATTGGCTGGAGTTGTGCTAGTTTGGCCACATAGGTGCATTCCCACTTCATTTCCATAGATACGTGATCAGCATACAAATATTCACCAATACTTGTGGAACTCATTAGTAATAACTCCTACCACTAATGTTGATGTTCTCATTTTGCTCATTTATGTAGGAGTTGACGGCCTAAATTTGGTACTTAACAGCCATCAACACTCCTCTAGCGCCGGCTGCTGCGCCGCCCACGTTCTTTGGTTCTCGGCGATCTCTGCTTGGATGATGGGACGGGTGTCGGGGTTCTTTACCGCCGGCAAGTAATATTTCTACGATCGCGTGTCAGGGCACCGGATGGTGGCTCGGGAGACACAGGAGATTATACTGGTTCGGGCCTCCGGAGAGTAATACCCTACGTCCAGTGAGAGTCTGTGTTCTCAAGTCCAAGTCTGTAGTAGGGGTTACAAACTAGTCGGGAGAGGGAAACGGTCCCAAGTCCCTGGGTGGTGTATAGCAAGTGGGTACGAGTGTTCCGTTGGTTGTTCAGCTGTCCGTCCCCCCCTCCCCCCGCGTGTGCCCCCTTTTCCCCTTTTATAGTCTCAAGGGGAAAAGGATGAGGGGAGGTAAAAAGTGGAAATTACAATAAGAGTTGCTGCCCCAAGACCTTTAACCCCATCCTGCATCTCGAGCCGTACGCGGAGTAGGTGTTGACGGGGTGGGCGCTCCGCTTGACCCGGGATCGTACGTGCCCGGGTGGTTGATGTAGGGGCTTCTCGGGCGCGTCTCCGAGTACCTTTCGGGTCGTGGTTGACTTGTTCTGCGTCTTCGGGAACCCCAGGTGTCCTCCCTAGGCTCCAGGTGTCGTCCTTGGGTCCCAGGTGTCGCGCATGCGTACTTCTCCAGGACTGTAGTGTTCCTGTTTGAGCGAGACGGGTGCTCCTGTGGCTGCCGCGGCGAAGGACGGACGCCCATCCCACTCTGACATGGCAGGTACCGAGTGGGTACGGCCAGGGATGGGCAAAAGCCGGGCGGAACCGAGAGGACTAGGGGCGAAACGGAGACTCCTCGGCGACGGAGACTCCCCGGGCGAATCGGAGACTCCTCGGCGACGGAGACTCCCCGGGCGAATCGGAGACTCCTCGGCGACGGAGACTCCCCGGGCGAATCGGGTACTGTTCGGACATGAGAGACCCGCTTGATCCGGGTCTTCAGTTTCAGTTTTTGAAGGGTGGATTATCGTTATGACGTAGATTAAGGGCTTGATCGGGTACTCCTGATCTTGACCCTCGTCAGTAGCCCCCGAGCCTGGGGGGAGTCGGAGATTCGCGCCCAGGTTCAGTTGCGATATAGGAGTGTTGAGCCGTGATTGTTCCGGTGGGGGCGCGCGAGCGCACACGCCGGGTGTAGCCCCCGAGCCTTGAGAAGAGCAGGTGCTCTTGTCAAGGTTTTGACCCCGAGTAGTTTGTCCTGAGGGTTGTCGGGATCGTGGAGCTTGTCGGGGACGCTTCGTGCTGGGCCGGGCCGCCGCCTGACCGTTGGTGGGCCGAGCGCGGGGGGCGCCGTTCCGCCTCTTACGCCGCGTGGAGGGAAGGCGCGACTTTTGAGGCCGTCAGGTGAAGCGACGGGCGCACGTCGCAGCCGCGCCGAGGGTGGGCCCGTGCGTTTAATGCCGCCGCTCCATTTCACCTTCCACCCCTATTTATAGCCCTGCGCCGCAGCAGCCCAAGATTTTTACCTCGTCTCAAACCCTTCGTCTTCCATCGTGCGTTCCGTCTCTTTCGCCACCGTTGCGCTCGCCTCCTCGCATCCTCCGCCGCCGCCACCACGTTTTCCCACGGAGTGAGAGACCGAGCTCCCCACCTCGCCCGCACTTCCCCCCTCTGATAGCCTCGCGATGTCGACCTGGGAACGCTCGAGGGTTACGCTCCGGCAGCTGGAGGGCCTTGTGGCAGAAGGGCTGCTTCCACCATTAACGGAGGCCGAAGAGTGGAAGAGGCCGGGCGTGGAGGACTCTCCTCGGCCGCCGTCCAGGTACGTCATCTCCTTCGTCGCCTTCCATGAGCGCGGGTTCTCCGTCCCCACGGGGAGATTCATCCGGGCCGTACTGAACGAGTACGGGCTGGAGCTCCACCACATCAACCCCAACGGAGTCCAGCAGATGGCGGCGTTCGTGGCGCTCTGCGAGGGGTACCTGGGGATGGAGGCCCATTGGGACCTCTTCAGGTACTTTTTCAAGTTCGTGCTGCACGCCACCGAGGGTGGCGCCCCCGCGACGATCGGGTGCGCCATGTTGAAGATGAAGCAGGGACGGTCGGGCGACAACATCCTGGGCTCCCTGGTGAGCTCGAACAAGGGCTGGCATCCCGGGTGGTTCTACCTCAAGAACAACCCTAAGAATCCTCTCCCGAAGTACACCGGGAGGTCGTTCGAGCAGGCGCCCGACAACTGGGGGTATAGGCCCGAGAAGAGGCTCCAGGAGAAGCTCCTCAAGAACGCCTGGAGGGCCCTCAGCCGACTCCGGGACGCGAACGTGTCCCTGGCGGAAGTCATCGGCGGGTACCTCTCGAGAGGTATCGTCCTGTTGAGGCGTCGCACCCTCCAGATGTAGCAGATGACCCCGGACAAGGCCCCTTTCGTGGGGACAGTCACGGTGGATCCCCTGCCCTCAGAGTCCGAGGTGCGGCGTCGGGTGACGGCGGCGGTGGGGCGGTCTCACCTTGCGTACCCACCGCCGGACCTTCTCCCGATGCTCCCGAACGCCAACACCAAGGCCCTCGTAAGGACTCCTCCATCCGTCATGAATTCAATCCCGAGTACTTTTTGTTTACTGATCTCGAGCCCCTTAGGTGAAGAGCGAAGACATCACCTTCTCCCTGCCGCCGCTTCCCGAGGACAGGGCGGCGAACCGGGCCGCCCCCGAACATGCCAAGAAAAGGAAGGAGCGGCGGGAGAGGTGGAAGAAACTTGAGGTGGCCAAGCGGGAGAGAAATGCTGAGCGGGCCAAGAGGAGGAGGAGGGGAGAGCGGGTCTCCGAGGATGAGGACCCCGAGTCGGAGCCCGCGGAGGGAGACTCGAGGAGCGAGGACGACGAGGAGGACGAGGATGAGGACGCGCCCCCGCGAAGCTCAGGGCGGTCGCTGTGGTGGCAGCTTCGCCCTCGGCGCAGCAGCCGAGGTCTAGCGGGAGAGGGAGGTCGCCTCCGCCAGACGCGGGGAGGAGCGAGAGTTCCCGGTCGAGCCGGCATCAACGGTCCTCCGGGGACAGCCAGCGCGAGAGGCGCGACCGCACGCCTCCGTCCACTCGTCGTGCGTCCGAGGAGGGGAAGAGCTCCCGACGGGACACGGTCTCCCCTCGTCGAGAGAGAAGCTGGAGCCAGGACCTGTCGGAGCGCGCCCACAATGGCGGCTCGTCGTCGGGGGCGTCGTGCTCCCCATTGGGTCCCTGTCGCGGGACGACAGGCGGCCGCCGCTAGCTCCTCAAACAGCGAGGCCGCGGAGCGAAGGGCGAGACGCACCTCTGACGCCCGTCCCGGTGCGACAGGTGAATCCAGCCTGGAGCGGGGACTCGCACGCGCCTCCCGCGGCGGAGGCGCGAGTTCCTTCCATCCCGGCGAGGGTTGTGGCGGGGCAGCCCGATCCCTCCGACGTCGAGGGGGGAGGCCCAACCAGACAGGTGGTGCCCTACTCGGGCGAGGGCGCCGAAACCGCGCAGGCGGTCCCCGTCCCAGCGGTGCTGGCGGGAACTAAGAGGCCGTCGCCCCTGCCCGATTTGACGCCGACAAGCAGCAAGCGGATGCGGATCGTCTCAACGATGTGAGTAACGCTCTATCTTTCTCGAGTGGTTTCTGTTTCCACAGTTGCCTTTTTCCTCAGTCGGACTCCTCGACTTGTGATACACCAGTCGGGCTGACAAGCCACTCGAGGCGGCGCCGAAGAAAAAGCTGCGTTTGGCAGCGCAGACGCCGAGGCCCGCAAGAGCAGGCCGAGGAGGCGACACGGAGGAAGACTCCCCCCGTTGAGGCGGAGGTGCCTCATGGAGGTGGTGACAGCCCGGGAGGTGCGCTCCCGGCGGGCCTGGTTGTCACGCAGACCGTCCCCACAGAGGCGGCCGTCGCAGCGCTCCAAGCCGAGCTGGAGCAGCAGCTGGTGGGGGCAGCCCATCCTGCCCATCAGGAGGCGGCGTGCCGCCCTGGGGCAGGGGAGGTCGCCCTGCTTTGTGACACGGCCCTAGCCGGGGCCGGGGAAATTGCTGCCGGGGCAGATGGCCGCGGGGTTGCTACCCCACCGGGGACCGCGGCCGATCCCGAGGAAGCGGAGGCGGGGACGACCGGCGCCCTCCAGAACGTCACCATCCCGGCGGCGACAGCTGCTGCAGCCCCCGAGTCCTCCTCTGGGGTGGTTCCCCCAGAGGTCGTCGTTCTCGAGGACTCGCCGGAGGATGGCTCTCGGAGGATCGACGGTGATCCCAGCGGGGGGCTGGCTGCGGAGCCCCCGAGGCCCTTGAGCCCTTTGAGGGGCGTCCCGGACTCCTTCAGGGACACTCCAGGGATGATGACGATGGATCGTCGCTTCCAGACCATCGTACCCGTCGAGGACAACCCGAACCTGCCGTGCGAGGGTCGATTGATGTGGTATGATCGTCAGAACCCGGGGAGTCCCGTCTTCGAGCTTGACGACAAGTCGGAGAGGGAGCAGTGTCATCTTCTCGCGGAGGGCCTCCACAACATGAAGGAGATCTTCAACGAAATGATCATTAAGCCTTCCCGGGTAAGTTCTCGGGTTCCCTCCTTCTGGTCTTTAAGGTGGCGCCATTTTGGGGAGTATCTTACTGCTCTTCTTTCTGCTTTCGTATAGAAAATCATGGAGCGCAGCTCCGAGAAGTCACTATTCCTTCACCGGGAGGCCGGGCTGTGGCACGCCGTCCAGCAGTTGAAGGCCGAGAAAGAGCAACTCGAGGCTCGGCTGACCGAGGCCCAGGAGGCTAGGATAGAGGCGCTCGCCCATGCCAAGGAGGACAGGGTCGCCCACGAGGCGAAGGTGGAGGAGGCCGAGAAGACGGTGGCGGCGGCGCTGGCGGCTGCCGACGCCTCCGATCGGGAAAAGGAAGCCGCCGTGCGGGAAGCCGAGGGGCTGAAGGTAAAGGTGACGGACCTCTAGGAAGACGTCCAGCACTGCGACCTCGACCTCAAGACGGCCAACAACCAGTTGGTCGAGCTGGCCGGGAAGCTAAAGGCCGCAGAGGATGAGGGGGCCCGCCTCGGAGAAGTCGCCCAGAAGCGGGAGGAGGAGATCCTCGGTAAGTTGCCCTTCCTTGCTTCTTGTCGGGCTGTTGCTTTCTGTACTTCCTGAGTGGCCGCGAGTTTGCTTAGCCTTGTCTGCCGATGCAGTCCTGCGAAACCAGAAGACCGGCCTGGAGGCCAACTTGGTGTCGGAGAAGCGTGAGGTTGCCAGGGCCCTCGCCACAAACCAGGAGCTGGTGCGGGTCGGTCATCAGCTGGAGAAGGAGATGACAAGTAAGCGTCATACTTCCCCTCGACCTTCCACTTGTTTCTCCTTAGTGGTGGCTCAGCCGAGACGATTCTTTCAGGGGTGGTCGAGGATCTCCGTAATCGAGGGAGGAGATCGAGCGAACCCAAAAGGCCCTTGAGGAGAAAACCGGAGTCCACCAGGCTCTGGTTCAAGCCGTCGAGCGCCTGTTCGAGGAGCTCAACGTTGGCAGCGGCCCGTCCCTGGTGGAGCGCATTGCCCTTGTCTCGGGAAGAACTCGGGCGCAAGCTACAGATTCCTTGGCAGAGCGTGGCGCGGAAGATCGTCGCCATGTTCTTGTCGCATTACCCGAGCATGGAGCGGGAATGTCTGCAAGGTGGATGGGCCCCCGGCTATGAGGACCACGGGTATGATGAAATCGAAGCCGAGTCCTCTTCCTTCGCCGACAAGATGGTGGACGTCGCCCTGAAGGATCTCGGGCTGTAATCAAAATAGAAAGTAGGGGACTTAGCCATTTCATCGTACAATGTAATGAACTTAACTCCCCTGTTGAGGGTATTTGTTGTTGCTAAAAAACTCGTGTTTTTATCTGTTGCCTGCCATTTCCTTCTTCCGAGTGCTTTTGGGGTCTTTGGTCGAGATGGTAGGGTGCAGAGGCCCACCGGTCAGACTCTGTTCCGTAGCCGCCGGGGCGTAGGAACTCGAGAGCTTGGCCCGACTTAGTCGCACAGTGGCATCGCTTAGACTCGCAGCCCCCGAGCAGTTTTGGAAGATTGAACAGTGACAAGCAGCAGCTAGATACGTTGAAAGCAACAACTACTCGAGGCGATTCCTTTATTGCTCTCGGGAAAAAGACGTCGGTCCGAGGGCTTGGATTTTGCCTGCAAGTCAGCGCCGTAGCCGCAGGGGCGTGAGCACTCGGAACTTGGACAAGCGCTCGAGCTGACGTTTCTTCCCTGCAAGCGCAAAAGTATACCGCTTGATCGCGCGCGGGAGCGATCTTTTGTCGGAATTTTTTGCGAAAAAAGGAGGGGCACCGGGCCCCGGGTGGAGCCCCCGAGCGGTGGGCGATCCTGCGCAGAGGGGAGGGTCGTCCGCCGCTTAGTTTTGGGAACTCACAGGGTATATTTCGAAAAACGACCATACGCATATAAAGTACCCGGAACAGAGCGGCACTTTATTTATTATCGCAAGCGAAAAGTACAGGTACTTTTAAGGGTAAAAGCGACGTAGCCGCTCTATGTTCCAAGCGTTTGTGAGGACTTGGCCGTCAGCGTCCTTGAGCTTGAAAGTTCCCGGGCGGAGGACTTGGTCGACGATGTAGGGGCCTTCCCATGGAGGCGACAGCTTACGGCGACCGCGGTTGCTCTGGACTCGTCGGAGGACGAGGTCGCCGACTTGGAACACCTGGCTTCTGATGTTGGGGTCGTGGTACCGCCGTAGAGATTGTTGGTACTTGGCCGAGTGGAGGAGGGCGATCCTGCGCGCTTCATCCAGCTGGTCGATGGCGTCTTCTAAGGAGGCCTGATTCCCCTCGTCATCGTCGTCGGCTCGAACCCTTGGGCTGCCGTAGTCGAGGTCTGTCGGGACGACCGACTCGGACCCGTGAATCATGAAGAAAGTAGTGCAGCCAGTAGCCCAACTTGGGGTGGTTCGTAAGCTCCAAAGGACAGACGGGAGCTCGGCGACCCACCTTGCTCCGAACTTCTCGAGACGCTTGAAAATTCGTGGCTTCAGCCCCTGCAGTATCATGCCGTTTGCTCTCTCCACCTGCCCATTGGTTTTGGGATGACTAACGGCGGCCCAATCCACTCGGATGTTGTGATCGTCGCAGAAGTTGAGGAACTTCTTGCCCGTGAACTGGGTGCCGTTGTCGGTGATGATCACGTTTGGGACTCCAAAATGATAGATGATGTCGGTGAAGAACTGGACGGCTTCCTACGATCGGACTCGCCTGATGGGCCCTGCCTCGATCCACTTTGAGAACTTGTCAACGGCGACGAGGAGGTGCGTGAAGCCCCCGGGTGCTTTCTTCAGTGGCCCGACTAGATCCAGTCCCCATACGGCAAAAGGCCAGGTGATGGGGATGGTCTGTAGGGCTTGCGCCGGGAGGTGAGTTTGTCGCGCGTAGAACTGACACCCTTCGCAACTGCGTACGATGTCCTTTGCATTGGCGACCGCGGTCGGCCAGTAGAATCCTTGTCGGAAAGCTTTCCCGACAAGGGTCTTTGGCGCAGCGTGGTGTCCACAGGCTCCTGCGTGAATGTCCCGCAGCAACTCTTTGCCTTGGTCAATCGGAATGCACCTCATCAGGACGCCGAAGTTGCCTCGCCTGTAGAGTTCTCCCTCGATGAGTGTGAACGTCTTGGCCCAGCGAGCGATCCGCCGGGCCTCCGTCTTGTCGGGAGGAAGCTTGCCTTGCACGATCCACTCGAGGAGCGGGAACCTCCAATCCGGATCTTCAAGGTTGGGTTCTGGTACCTCGTCGATTTCCATCACCTCCGTTGGTTTTGGCGCCGGTGGCTCAGGCGGCTCGTCATCTAGTTGGATGGATGGGGTATGCTGGTCCTTGGCAAATACACCATGGGGGACTGGCTTTCGGTTAGAGGCCGCCTTAGCGAGGGTGTCGGCCGCCTCGTTGTATCGCCGCTGGATGTGCTTGAGTTCGAGGCCGAGGAACTTGTCTTCCAGCTCGCGGACCGCTCGGCAGTAGGCAGCCATCTTGGGGCTGACGCAGCTCGACTCCTTCATCACTTGGTCGACGACCAGCTCCGAATCACCCCGGATCTCGAGACGCCGTATGCCTAGCTCGAGGGCGATACGGAGTCCGTTGATAAGGGCCTCGTACTCGGCGGCGTTGTTGGAGGCCGGGAAGTGCAACCAGACCATGTACTTCATGCGCACGCCCAAAGGCGAGACAAAGACAAGGCCGACGCCAGCCCCCTCTTTCATGAGCGAGCCGTCGAAATACATGACCCACGTCTGTCGGATGTTTGGACCCGGCAGTCCACACAGGGTAGCCTACGTGGTTGATTTGTTGAGGGACAGATCGAGGATCAGAAGTCGATGGTAACACAAGACGCAAGGATTGAACAGGTTCGGGCCGTCGAGATGACGTAACACCCTACGTCCTGTGTTGGGGATGATTGTATTGCTGTGTATGAAGTTCCTGAAGGATCTCCGTAGTTGGGTTCTGTCCTAGGGTTGTATGAATGCGTGGGTTGTCGATCGTGTTCTGGAGGGGGGTCTCAAGGCGCCTTATATAGTCCGGCTGCCTTGAGTTACAAGTCGGCTAGAGATCGTAACCTACCCGAAATACAAGGATGCGATTCTATAACGATTACAGATATCTTTCCCTATAATTCCGGCTAGTTTATCTTGATCTCCAAGCTTCTTGCGGGATACGCCGTCTTCTTCCTTGCCGCGCACGCCATCGCGCCCATCCGGTTCGCCCGACTGGTGGGCCTCCCGACTGGTGGGCCACCCAGTCCGACAAACCGATCCAGTTGCACTCGGATTGGGCCGCCTCTTGCTGGTTGGGCCAATCCGCCTTCTGGGTACCCCTGGGGGTCTACCCCCGACAAGCCCCCGAGTAGTACGTGGTTGAGAGACAAGTCGGCGAGGTCGTGCTGTCTGATGAGCGTCGAGCCCGCTGCAGTTGGAAGCGAAACCGCGTGATACTGGAGAGAAAAGAGCCATTTTCCAACGGATGCGCCGCGAGGTGCGTCCGTTGGCCGTAGCCCCCGAGCCTTGAAGCGATTCCGAAGGAATCGGTCCAAGGGTTAGTAGCCTTCTTCTGAGGTCACCGAATGATCAACGGATGCGCCGCGAGGTGCGTCCGTTGGCCGTAGCCCCCGAGCCTTGAAGCGATTCCGAAGAAATCGGTCCAAGGGTTAGTCAAGGAGCATCTGGCTAAATCATCCGGCGTTAATTTCGGCGTCCAGCCCCCGAGCGTGAGGGCCAGCGGAGTCCTGCGAGACACGCCGAGTGGTCGTCCCGGCGCCAGCCCCCGAGCGTGAGGGCTGAGCACGCCGAGTGGTCGTCCCGGCGCCAGCCCCCGAGCGTGAGGGCTGAGCACGCCGAGTAGTCGTCCCAGCGCCAGCCCCCGAGCGTGAGGGCTGAGCACGCCGAGTGGTCGTCCCGGCGCCAGCCCCCGAGCGTGAGGGCCGAGCACGCCGAGTGGTCGCCAGTACCCTGCAACAAAGTAAAAATTCGAGGAGAAAGCACTCAGCGATATAAATATTAATGAACTCCGCTTCCTGCTTTTAAGTCTTTTAATTTCCCCGGGCAGTTAGCCTGTTACGTTTATGCACCTGATCCCCGATAGCCGTAGTCCATAGCGCAGGGAGCTGGGCCGCGTGCACGCGTAGGAGCGTAGGCGTACGGAAGAGCCGAGGTTTCACGGATTAAGGCGTGTGCTCCCCGAGTACTTTAGCAACTTGTTTTAAAGCTCGCGGAATCGACAAAGTTAATCAATTGAAACTTATCTTGGCGAAAGGTTCGAGTCCCGGAGGATTCCTTCTCTGTCAACTACTCCAAAGGAGAGGCAGGCAAAGCGGCGTCGTTTCTGTGATGCGGCGTCAGGAATAGAATTCCCGTGATTGCACAGGGCGCTCCCGTGGTCGAGTGGAGCCAAAGGAGATAAGGGTGACCTGTGCACTTCAAGCTGAAGGAAAGACGCGTGGCGTGGAGCCCGCGCTCGTCATCATGGAGGAAATCTCCCGTCCTCCGGTGACCAGGGGCTATAAATACCCGTCGGGGAGCCTGAGCTGCTACCCAAGAGCGAATAGATATAGGATCCTTGCAGTCAATATGCCGGAGGCTCATTGTTGGGTTCATCCACCGGGGAGAGTTCATGGAGTCATCATGGCGCGGTGCTAGAAGAGTGCTTGCAAAGGATCTGAGGCGTTGATCAGCGTGTGAGTGCTGCCTCGTTCACCCCCGCATTCCCATGTGATGAGGGCCATGTGGGGTGAAATGCTTTGTAGAGCAAGGGATAGGCGAAGGCATCCGCTATCAACCCTCCACCGGTGCTGTCCCGTCGACGGCTGCAGTGGTGCTACAAGAGAGCTTGCGAGGAGCTCATGTGAACCAAGCTTGCTCCGGATGTAGCACTAGGCGCAGGAACGAGTGCCCCAGGCCGTCATCTTGGCGGTTGATGTGTTTGATGTTTGTAACCGGCGCAAGTCCGGCTCCGTTGTAACTGTATTTCCTGCAAAAAGGATTGCATTGCCTGTCGCAATTTGTTCGCAGCGTCAGTTCCCGAGCGTTTCGGGGCTGATCGAGCCCGCACGGCACGCTGCTTTTGATATGGCGCCAGCCCCCGAGTCCAATTGCCGGTCGA
>CM014278.1:9684033-9725451 GCA_004135705.1 Alloteropsis semialata
ACCTATTCACCTTATAATCACTTTATTCATTCATGCATGTGTCTAAATTTGTTAAAACCTAAGGATGACTAGTCTTGTTTACTTCCATATTCCTTGTTTACCTTGGTTTTGCATTGGGTAGTCAGGTTATGTCGCTATTCTTGCCAACCGCTAATGTTCATTATGAAATAATAATCCTGACTAATGTTATACTTGGAACCTTATTAAAATATGCTTTTTAGCAACTTGGTTTAGGGAGCTTGACCATGTGTTTGAATTGCTCTAAGCGTCTCTCCTTGAGGTCACGTTCTAAAAGCGGCAACCCAGGAAAACTGATACATTCCCTGCTGGAGCATTTGACCTTTGGATGGAAAGGACATTGCTTGTCAAGGAGCTTCTCGAACTTCTTGCGGGAGGGTCCTCGCTCGACAACGTTGACTGAGTCTTCAGGCTTGCGCTTTTTGTCATTGAAGTCGCGCTTGCTGCTATTTTCAACTTGCTTGCCCTTGTTGCAGTCATTGTTGTTGTTGCGATCTCCTCCCGACTTGTTTCGGTTGAATCTTTCACAATGCATGTCTTTAGCGTCGGCCCATTGGCTGACGAGGTCTCGCATGGCTTTCTTGTGGTGCACTTACCTTGTCCCTTGTCATGTTGGCGCGGTCGATGGTGTGCAACACCTTTGTGGGAGATCTCAATTATGTGTGCCGACGATGAGCTTGAGAGATTTCCCCCACACTTGTACTTTGTACTTGTTCCTGGTGCTATCATTCTAACAAAAAATGGAAACAAAAGAGGGACTCTGCTAGTTCGCGAACCACAGAGCCTTTATTCGAATTCAAATATTTTTGGCTTTTTATTTTATTTTTTCTTCACCAAGAGACATAACTCAAACAAGGCTAAATTCATGTTGCATCAACACAAGCAAAGAAGAATGTACCTCCTTTGTATGTTGCACAATAGAATCGATGCCTTGGCTTACCTTCCTATTTGAATCAAGCTTGACGACTCACCCATTGGGATTTGGATTTTCTACAGGGGTTAGTCCACATATACAACCAATGTCTATGAAAGCATAACTCTAAAGTTCATCAACCAAACTCGACATCATGTCTTGTATGATTGGAGAAGGCATTTCAACCTAAGCACCATGCTTAATTTAAAATGACCTATGAATGCATGTTCGAACCATGCATTCAAATCAGAGCATACAAGCACAGATAAAGGGAGTATGATAGCATGATCAAGCCATATTCGAAGAGAGATAAACATGAGCATGAAACTGGCAAACATCGGGCGACCTCCTGGAAGGGTTTTGTTTAAAGTCAAAAGTAGGACATACCTGGAGGAACTTACCATGGTGTTTCATTGATGAAGAATCCCAATTCAACGTCGTGGTTACTCCTCTTTTCTTTATTGAGCAAGATGCAAGAACCAACACCCTCTCCAGACCAAGATAGGATTTGGTATATGAGGAACTTTACTCGGGATACTCACATACCAAGATAGGATTTGCATTGTTGTGCAATTCAACTCAAGTGTGTGGAGTTCAAGCCTCCTTTCGTAATCGCTCCCTCACCAAGACTTGTCGAGGTGTTGTAGTTGATGTAGCTCCCATGTTCTTAGGCATCACTTGTCCATCATCCTTCTTTAATCTCCACCTGAAATGGTTAGCGACCAAAAATACCCGAAGGACAACTTTATCCTAGAATCAAGATCTTGCTTTTTATGCAAAGGGAAAACAAATGATAATCTGGGCTATCTCCTAGCAGTGCTTTGTTTATGGTCACATGCTAGACCATGGGAACATTCTCTTGCAGCTACCATTGGTGGTGCCATTCTCGTCTCATCGCCAATTGTTGTTGTGTCATTAGAGCTTTAGCTGCAAGGTTAGTGCCATAGTGCATCCACAAAATTTACAACGCTTATGATAAACATATGTATCTACAACCAACCATCTAAACTTTTTGCAAGAGAGGACCTTAGGGTGGTTGTAGTCCTCGTGTGCACTCGGGGCACAATGCGTAGCTGATTCTAGAGAGGCTTTATAGGAGCATGGCTCTTGTGGTATTTGAAGAATGAAGCTCCCATGCTCATCTACGAAATCCTTTCCTCAGGACTCCTGAGTCAGCGCCTCACAATCTTCCATGGCCCATGGGTTCTCCATCTCAAGAGATTCATCATGACAACTCGATGTTGATTCTCGATCACGATCAGGAACAACATAGTGTGGGCCAGCGAGAAGCAGTTTAAACTCAGTCGAGGGTGATGATGATCGTTCATCTTCACAAAGTTGAAGTGTCTCTTTCGAGTCATACTCTTTGGGAGCAGAGAATTCTGCCACCTCAAAGAGGACAGGCTCGGATGATACAAACGAAGATCCGTGCATCATACTCTCAAACGAGTTTAGCTTGGGATGAGGCTTCTCCATAGGATTTTCTGGATAGGAGGTAGTAGTGGTGGAAGCGGCTTCCCTAAGCTTTTCGTCTAGGCTCCCATGGATCTGTCACGGAATTTTTCTAGTGGATAGCCTAAAAGAAGATCAAGATCGAGGACATCAAGGATGTGAAAGTCTAGACTAATCTTGATCTTGTCTATCGTGAGTGGCACGACACTTGCGACCTCCCGACATTTAAGGATATGTCCAAAGGGACAACTCTTGAGGAGCTTGTCGGATGATCTTAGCGACACACGGACCAATAGAGTGTTCGCTAAGTGCCATGGCATCACATTAACCTCCATGATGGGGTTAAGATGGGCTTCTACGGTAATTCCTCTTATGGAACAAGGAATGATCGTAGAGGGTGAACTAATCCAAATTGCTTCGGAAAAGCGTCTCACTCCATCTAACCACTCCTCATCCATGAGCTCCTTGAGAAATGCTTCATTGGGAGGATCACGGGGTAAAGGAAGTATCGTAGATCTAAGGAAAGGTTCTGTCAACAGATTTCTGGATTGATCGATTTGGACAGAAAAGGGCTCCTTCCTAAGCTGGACTTTGAGCTTTCCTAGAGTCGGAGCACCTAAGAGAAAATTCTCTATAGGATGCCCAATCAAGATATCAAAGTCTAGGATTTTGAAGGCATGAGAGTCTAGGGTCGCATCGACGACTCAATGTGTTATAGACACTTTCTGTAAGATCCCTTTCCCTTCTAAGAATTCTCCAAAGGAGGTCCGAAAGGTTTTGGCTGTTGGGACCAATGACTCATTTCCCACAATGATTGTCATGAAGGACTTGGAGATGATGTTGGCACCGACGGTGGGATTGTAAAGAGCATCCACCTCCATCCCTCGTACAGTGCGTTGAATGGTTAAGGCAGGGGAGCTAATTCGGGGAACATCTGACAATAGCTCCAGCACCCATAACCTTTCATTGCTCCTAACGGTGGATGAGAGGATCGATAGCTCTTCCTTGCAGAAGAGATTCGAGGTGTTTCTATGATTTCTAAATGGATCATCCTCGAATCTGAATGGGAACTCCGGAGTTTGAAATTTTTCTTCCTCCGATGTTCCTGGTACGGGAGAGTGCCCAACAGACAAATTTTGTGATGTGGAAAGTGGAAGCTCGGATTTGGCTGTTGAGAGACGATCCCGAACCTTGGCTACCAAGCCAGGATAGAGTTCATTGATGGATGAAGAAATTGATGGTTTCACTAAGAACTTGCCCTTTGGGGTAGAGAGGCTTTTATAGGAAAGCTTCTCCATGGGTAGTGGGGTAAATGTAGAAGGAAAGAAAAGATAAAAATGATACGAGGACAACTAGGCACGAAGATAGATACAGCAACATGGGGGTAAAGGTAGAAGGAAAGAAAAGATAAAAAGGATACGAGGACAACTAGGCACGAAGATAGATACAGCTAACGGCGCCAGAAAGCTTGTAGACATTTCTTAACGATCACGAATGAATCCGCAAGCGCACGGATGTTGTCGGAGCTTTCCCCTAAGAGTATTCCAAGGGTATCGAATCCAAGGAACGTGTGTGCACTAACTCCTATACTAGTCAGTCCAAGGACGCACCACAATGAGTGGCAGAGGGTAGAGAGGATTCCTATAGTTATAGTTCTAACATGAAAGAGGTAGATCTTTGAAGTCTCACTACTTGCTTCGCGCACCGGCTTACCCCCTGAACCCCAGGTGCCTCCGGCCTACAGCTCTACGACTTAACCGATCATGGGGGATTACAACGGGACCAACAAGGCTGTCACCACCTGCGGCCTACCCCTACTAAACCGTGGACTAAGATGCGCAAACGACGCGTAACCCATAGTTAGGCACCACGCCTACTCTACCGATTACTACTGCGATCTAACTACGACTGGATCCTCCATAGCCACACCACAGCACCCATAATAATGCGGAACAATGAACCCGCAAGAGGGAGATCTAACTCACACACTAGACTCACACTCTTTCAAGAACTAAGAACTACTAGAGTATACCTTTAGCATACAAGAGCGCACTCAAGCCTATACTATGGTGGCAAGGGAATATGACTAGCATATGAGCATACAAGCCAAGCACATGATCAAAGCAAGAGAATAAGAGTACTCAAGCAACCAAAGATAACACTAGAAGGAATCACGAATGCGACTTTAGTCTAATTAGAATATGCATGAATACTCACTTTATTCTAATTAGAAGAGAACTTGCATCCATCGAGGTACAAGCATGGGAGGAGAGTGCCAACGCCTTGGCACTCTCTCCCAACTACCCCTCACTCTCTCCCTACTCTAAGCACTAGCTAACTAGCACGTAGGCCTTTGCAATGGAGCTCTCAACTCAGAAGGAGTTGGTGATCTTGGAGTGGGAAGTGTTGTGTGTCCTCATTTGAGCCCCCTCATCTCATATTTATAGGCTGGTAGAGGCGGCATCTGGGGTGAATCTTTGAAGGAATATTCCCTAAACCGCCTTAAGACAGGACATATGGCGGCTGGAGACGAGCGGGGCCACCTTGGGTTCGGCCGAACCAGGGGTTCGGCCGACCCCTGGTGGGTCCCCCTTGCACCGCCTTTCGTCTGGGAGACTGTCAGGTGGGTCCTCAAGTGGGTATGGGGTGCCTCGGGTGTTTGTAGACAGTTTAACCCCCAATCTGGGCCCTCCAATCCATGTGCTTGCTCCTGATTGGCCGAGAGTGTGTTTCCTTGGTCTTGTGGGGCCATGGATCCGTAGGAAGCCTATGTGGCAGCTCTTGATTGGCTGGAGTTGTGCTAGTTTGGCCACATAGGTGCATTCCCACTTCATTTCCATAGATACGTGACCTGCATACAAATATTCACCAATACTTGTGGAACTCATTAGTAATAACTCCTACCACTAATGTTGATGTTCACATTTTGCTCATTTATGTAGGAGTTGACGGCCTAAATTTGGTACTTAACAGCCATCAACACTCCTCTAGCGCCGGCTGCTGCGCCGCCCATGTTCTCCGGTTCTCGGCGATCTCTGCTTGGATGATGGGACGGGTGTCGGGGTTCTTTACCGCCGGCAAGTAATATTTCTACGATCGCGTGTCAGGGCACCGGATGGTGGCTCGGGAGACACAGGAGATTATACTGGTTCGGGCCTCCGGAGAGTAATACCCTACGTCCAGTGAGAGTCTGTGTTCTCAAGTCCAAGTCTGTAGTAGGGGTTACAAACTAGTCGGGAGAGGGAAACGGTCCCAAGTCCCTGGGTGGTGTATAGCAAGTGGGTACGAGTGTTCCGTTGGTTGTTCAGCTGTCCGTCCACCCTCCCCCCGCGTGTGCCCCCTTTTCCCCTTTTATAGTCTCAAGGGGAAAAGGATGAGGGGAGGTAAAGTGGAAATTACAATAAGAGTTGCTGCCCCAAGACCTTTAACCCCATCCTGCATCTCGAGCCGTACGCGGAGTAGGTGTTGACGGGGTGGGCGCTCCGCTTGACCCGGGATCGTACGTGCCCGGGTGGTTGATGTAGGGGCTTCTCGGGCGCGTCTCCGAGTACCTTTCGGGTCGTGGTTGACTTGTTCTGCGTCTTCGGGAACCCCAGGTGTCCTCCCTAGGCTCCAGGTGTCGTCCTTGGGTCCCAGGTGTCGCGCATGCGTACTTCTCCAGGACTGTAGTGTTCCTGTTCGGAGTGAGACGGGTGCTCCTGTGGCTGCCGTGGCGAAGGACGGACGCCCATCCCACTCTGACATGGCAGGTACCGAGTGGGTACGGCCAGGGATGGGCAAAAGCCGGGCGGAACCGAGAGGACTAGGCGGGCGAATAGGAGACTCCTCGGCGACGGAGACTCCCCGGGCGAATCGGAGACTCCTCGGCGACGGAGACTCCCCGGGCGAATCGGGTACTGTTCGGACATGAGAGACCCGCTTGATCCGGGTCTTCAGTTTCAGTTTTTGAAGGGTGGATTATCGTTATGACGTAGATTAAGGGCTTGATCGGGTACTCCTGATCTTGACCCTCGTCAGTAGCCCCCGAGCCTGGGGGGAGTCGGAGATTCGCGCCCAGGTTCAGTTGCGATATAGGAGTGTTGAGCCGTTATTGTTCCGGTGGGGACGGGCGAGCGCACCCGCCGGGTGTAGCCCCCGAGCCTTGAGAAGAGCAGGTGCTCTTGTCAAGGTTTTGACCCCGAGTAGTTTGTCCTGAGGGTTGTCGGGATCGTGGAGCTTGTCGGGGACGCTTCGTGCTGGGCCGGGCCGCCACCTGACCGTTGGTGGGCCGAGCGCAGGGGGCGCCGTTCTGCCTCTTACGCCGCGTGGAGGGAAGGTGCGACTTTTGAGGCCGTCAGGTGAAGCGACGGGCGCACGTCGCAGCCACGCCGAGGGTGGGCCCGTGCGTTTAATGCCGCCGCTCCATTTCGCCTTCCACCCCTATTTATAGCCCTGCGCCGCAGCAGCCCAAGATTTTTACCTCGTCTCAAACCCTTCGTCTTCCATCGTGCGTTCCGTCTCTTTCGCCACCGTTGCGCTCGCCTCCTCGCATCCTCCGCCGCCGCCACCACGTTTTCCCACGGAGTGAGAGACCGAGCTCCCCACCTCACCCGCACTTCCCCCCTCTGATAGCCTCGCGATGTCGACCTGGGAACGCTCGAGGGTTACGCTCCGGCAGCTGGAGGGCCTTGTGGCAGAAGGGCTGCTTCCACCATTAACGGAGGCCGAAGAGTGGAAGAGGCCGGGCGTGGAGGACTCTCCCCGGCCGCCGTCCAGGTACGTCGTCTCCTTCGTCGCCTTCCATGAGCGCGGGTTCTCCGTCCCCGCGGGGAGATTCATCCGGGCCGTACTGAACGAGTATGGGCTGGAGCTCCACCACATCAACCCCAACGGAGTCCAGCAGATGGCGGCGTTCGTGGCGCTCTGCGAGGGGTACCTGGGGATGGAGGCCCATTGGGACCTCTTCAGGTACTTTTTCAAGTTCGTGCTGCACGCCACCGATGGTGGCGCCCCCGCGACGATCGGGTGCGCCATGTTGAAGATGAAGCAGGGACGGTCGGGCGACTACATCCCGGGCTCCCTGGTGAGCTCGAACAAGGGCTGGCATCCCGGGTGGTTCTACCTCAAGAACAACCCTAAGAATCCTCTCCCGAAGTACACCGGGAGGTCGTTCGAGCAGGCGCCCGACAACTGGGGGTACGGGCCCGAGAAGAGGCTCCAGGAGAAGCTCCTCAAGAACGCCTGGAGGGCCCTCAGCCGACTCCGGGACGCGAACGTGTCCCTGGCGGAAGTCATCAACGGGTACCTCTCGAGAGGTATCGTCCCGTTGAGGCGTCGCACCCTCCAAATGTGGCAGATGACCCCAGACAAGGCCCCTTTCGTGGGGACAGTCACAGTGGATCCCCTGCCCTCAGAGTCCGAGGTGCGGCGTCGGGTGACGGCGGCGGTGGGGCGGTCTCACCTTGCGTACCCACCGCCGGACCTTCTCCCGATGCTCCCGAACGCCAACACCAAGGCCCTCGTAAGGACTCCTCCGTCCGTCTTGAATTCAATCCCGAGTACTTTTTGTTTACTGATCTCGAGCCCCTTAGGTGAAGAGCGAAGACATCACCTTCTCCCTGCCGCCGCTTCCCGAGGACAGGGCGGCAAACCGGGCCGCCGCCGAGCATGCCAAGAAAAGGAAGGAGCGGCGGGAGAGGTGTAAGAAACTTGAGGTGGCCAAGCGGGAGAGAAATGCTGAGTGGGCCAAGAGGAGGAGGAGGGGAGAGCGGGTCTCCGAGGATGAGGACCCCGAGTCGGAGCCCGCGGAGGGAGACTCGAGGAGCGAGGACGACGAGGAGGACGAGGATGAGGACGCGCCCCCCGCGAAGCTCAGGACGGTCACTGTGCTGACAGCTTCGCCCTCGGCGCAGCAGCCGAGGTCTAGCGGGAGAGGGAGGTCGCCTCCGCCGGACGCGGGGAGGAGCGAGAGTTCCCGGTCGAGCCGGCATCAACGGTCCTCCGGGGACAGCCAGCGCGAGAGGCGCGACCGCACGCCTCCGTCCACCCGTCGTGCGTCCGAGGAGGGGAAGAGCTCCCGACGGGACACGGTCTCCCCTCGTCGGGAGAGAAGCCGGAGCCAGGACCTGTCGGAGCGCGCCCACAAGGGCGGCTCGTCGTCGGGGGCGTCGCGCTCCCCATTGGGTCCCTGTCGCGGGACGACAGGCGGCCGCCGCTAGCTCCTCAAACAGCGAGGCCGCGGAGCGAAGGGCGAGACGCACCTCTGACGCCCGTCCCGGTGCGACAGGTGAATCCAGCCTGGAGCGGGGACTCGCACGCGCCTCCCGCGGCGGAGGCGCGAGTTCCTTCCATCCCGGCGAGGGTTGTGGCGGGGCAGCCCGATCCCTCCCACGTCGAGGGGGGAGGCCCAACCGGACAGGTGGCGCCCTACTCGGGCGAGGGCACCGAAACCACACAGGCGGTCCCCGTCCCAGCGGTGCTGGCGGGAACTAGAGGCCGTCGCCCCTGCCCGATTTGACGCCGACAAGCAGCAAGCGGATGCGGATCGTCTCAACGATGTGAGTAACGCTCTATCTTTCTCGAGTGGTTTCTGTTTCCACAGTTGCCTTTTTCCTCAGTCGGACTCCTCGACTTGTGATACACCAGTCGGGCTGACAAGCCACTCGAGGCGGCGCCGAAGAAAGCTGCGTTTGGCAGCGCAGACGCCGAGGCCCGCAACGGAGCAGGCCGAGGAGGCGACACGGAGGAAGACGCCCCCCGTTGAGGAGGAGGTGCCTCAGGGAGGTGGTGACAGCCCGGGAGGTGCGCTCCCGGCGGGCCTGGTTGTCACGCAGGCCGTCCCCACAGAGGCGGCCGTCGCAGCGCTCCAAGCCGAGCTAGAGCAGCAGCTGGTGGGGGCAGCCCATCCTGCCCATCAGGAGGCGGCGTGCCGCCCTGGGGCAGGGGAGGTCGCCCTGCTTTGTGACACGGCCCTAGCCGGGGCCGGGGAAATTGCTGCCGGGGCAGATGGCCGCGGGGTTGCTACCCCACCGGGGACCGCGGCCGATCCCGAGGAAGCGGAGGCGGGGACGACCGGCGCCCTCCAGAACGTCGCCATCCCGGCGGCGACAGCTGCTGCAGCCCCCGAGTCCTCCTCTGGGGTGGTTCCCCCAGAGGTCGTCGTTCTCGAGGACTCGCCGGAGGATGGCTCTCGGAGGATCGACGGCGATCCCAGCGGGGGGCTGTCTGCGGAGCCCCCGAGGCCCTTGAGCCCTTTGAGGGGCGTCCCGGACTCCTTCAGGGACACTCCAGGGATGATGACGATGGATCGTCGCTTCCAGACCATCGTACCCGTCGAGGACAACCCGAACCTGCCGTGCGAGGGTCGATTGATGTGGTATGATCGTCAGAACCCGGGGAGTCCCGTCTTCGAGCTTGACGACAAGTCGGAGAGGGAGCAGTGTCATCTTCTCGCGGAGGGCCTCCACAACATGAAGGAGATCTTCAACGAAATGATCATTAAGCCTTCCCGGGTAAGTTCTCGGGTTCCCTCCTTCTGGTCTTTAAGGTGGCGCCATTTTGGGGAGTATCTTACTGCTCTTCTTTCTGCTTTCGTATAGAAAATCATGGAGCGCAGCTCCGAGAAGTCCCTATTCCTTCGCCGGGAGGCCGGGCTGTGGCACGCCGTCCAGCAGTTGAAGGCCGAGAAAGAGCAACTCGAGGCTCGGCTGACCGAGGCCCAGGAGGCTAGGACAGAGGCACTCGCCCATGCCGAGGAGGACAGGGTCGCCCACGAGGTGAAGGTGGAGGAGGCCGAGAAGACGGTGGCGGCGGTGCTAGCGGCTGCCGACGCCTCCGATCGGGAAAAGGAAGCCGCCGTGCGGGAGGCCGAGGGGCTGAAGGTAAAGGTGACGGACCTCTAGGAAGACGTCCAGCACTGCGACCTCGACCTCAAGAGGGCCAACAACCAGTTGGTCGAGCTGGCCGGGAAGCTAAAGGCCGCAGAGGATGAGGGGGCCCGCCTCGGAGAAGTCGCCCAGAAGCGGGAGGAGGAGATCCTCGGTAAGTTGCCCTTCCTTGCTTCTTGTCGGGCTGTTGCTTTCTGTACTTCCTGAGTGGCCGCGAGTTTGCTTAGCCTTGTCTGCCGATGCAGTCCTGCGAAACCAGAAGACCGGCCTGGAGGCCAACTTGGTGTCGGAGAAGCGTGAGGTTGCCAGGGCCCTCGCCACAAACCAGGAGCTGGTGCGGGTCGGTCATCAGCTGGAGAAGGAGATGACAAGTAAGCATCATACTTCCCCTCGACCTTCCACTTGTTTCTCCTTAGTGGTGGCTCAGCCGAGGCGATTCTTTCAGGGGTGGTCGAGGATCTCCGTAAGTCGAGGGAGGAGACCGAGCGAACCCAAAAGGCCCTCGAGGAGAAAACCGGAGTCCACCAGGCTCTGGTTCAAGCCGTCGAGCGCCTGTTCGAGGAGCTCAATGTTGGCAGCGGCCCGTCCCTGGTGGAGCGCATTGCCCTTGTCTCGGGAAGAACTCGGGCGCAAGCTACAGATCTCGCGCAGAGCGTGGCGCGGAAGATCGTCGCCATGTTCTTGTCGCATTACCCGAGCATGGAGCGGGAATGTCTGCAAGGTGGATGGGCCCCCGGCTATGAGGACCACGGGTATGATGAAATCGAAGCCGAGTCCTCTTCCTTCGCCGACAAGATGGTGGACGTCGCCCTGAAGGATCTCGGGCTGTAATCAAAATAGAAAGTAGGGGACTTAGCCATTTCATCGTACAATGTAATGAACTTAACTCCCCTGTTGAGGGTATTTGTTGTTGCTAAAAAACTCGTGTTTTTATCTGTTGCCTGCC
This sequence comes from Alloteropsis semialata, assembly GCA_004135705.1. Classification (NCBI taxonomy): domain Eukaryota; kingdom Viridiplantae; phylum Streptophyta; class Magnoliopsida; order Poales; family Poaceae; genus Alloteropsis; species Alloteropsis semialata. The sequence continues at coordinate 9,695,228 of CM014278.1, forward strand.
ATTTCCTTCTTTCGAGTGCTTTTGGGGTCTTTGGTCGAGATGGTAGGGTGCAGAGGTCCACCGGTCGGACTCTGTTCCGTAGCCACCGGGGCGTAGGAACTCGAGAGCTTGGCCCGACTTAGTCGCACAGTGGCATCGCTTAGACTCGCAGCCCCCGAGCAGTTTCGGAAGATTGAACAGTGACAAGCAGCAGCTCGATACGTTGAAAGCAACAACTACTCGAGGCGATTCCTTTATTGCTCTCGGGAAAAAGACGTCGGTCCGAGGGCTTGGATTTTGCCTGCAAGTCAGCGCCGTAGCCGCAGGGGCGTGAGCACTCGGAACTTGGACAAGCGCTCGAGCTGACGTTTCTTCCCCGCAAGCGCAAAAGTATACCGCTTGATCACGCGCGAGAGCGTTCTTTTGTCGGAATTTTTTGCGAAAAAAGGAGGGGCACCGGGCCCCGGGTGGAGCCCCCGAGCGGTGGGCGATCCTGCGTAGAGGGGAGGGTCGTCCGCCGCTTAGTTTTGGGAACTCACAGGGTATATTTTGAAAAACGACCATACGCATATAAAGTACCCGGAACAGAGCGGCACTTTATTTATTATCGCAAGCGAAAAGTACAGGTACTTTTAAGGGTAAAAGCGACGTAGCTGCTCTATGTTCCAAGCGTTTGTGAGGACTTGGCCGTCAGCGTCCTTGAGCTTGAAAGTTCCCGGGCGGAGGACTTGGTCGACGATGTAGGGGCCTTCCCATGGCGGCGACAGCTTACGGCGACCGCGGTTGCTCTGGACTCGTTGGAGGACGAGGTCGCCGACTTGGAACACCTGGCTTCTGATGTTGGGGTCGTGGTACCGCTGTAGAGATTGTTGGTACTTGGCCGAGTGGAGGAGGGCGATGCTGCGCGCTTCATCCAGCTGGTCGATGGCGTCTTCTAAGGAGGCCTGATTCCCCTCGTCATCGTCGTCGGCTCGAACCCTTGGGCTGCCGTAGTCGAGGTCTGTCGGGACGACCGACTCGGACCCGTGAATCATGAAGAAAGGAGTGCAGCCAGTTGCCCGACATGGGGTGGTTCGCAAGCTCCAAAGGACAGACGGGAGCTCGACGACCCACCTTGCTCCGAACTTCTCGAGACGCTTGAAAATTCGTGGCTTCAGCCCCTGCAGTATCATGCCGTTTGCTCTCTCCACCTGCCCATTGGTTTTGGGATGACTAACGGCAGCCCAATCCACTCGGATGTTGTGATCGTCGCAGAAGTTGAGGAACTTCTTGCCCGTGAACTGGGTGCCGTTGTCGGTGATGATCACGTTTGGGACTCCAAAACGATAGATGATGTCGGTGAAGAACTGGACGGCTTCCTGCGATCGGACTCGCCTGATGGGCCTCGCCTCGATCCACTTGGAGAACTTGTCAACGGCGACGAGGAGGTGCGTGAAGCCCCCGGGTGCTTTCTTCAGTGGCCCGACTAGATCCAGTCCCCATACGGCAAAAGGCCAGGTGATGGGGATGGTCTGTAGGGCTTGCGCCGGGAGGTGAGTTTGTCGCGCGTAGAACTGACACCCTTCGCAACTGCGTACGATGTCCTTTGCATTGGCGACCGCGGTCGGCCAGTAGAATCCTTGTCGGAAAGCTTTCCCGACAAGGGTCTTTGGCGCAGCGTGGTGTCCACAGGCTCCTGCGTGAATGTCCCGCAGCAACTCTTTGCCTTGGTCAATCGGAATGCACCTCATCAGGACGCCGAAGTTGCCTCGCCTGTAGAGTTCTCCCTCGATGAGTGTGAACGTCTTGGCCCAGCGAGCGATCCGCCGGGCCTCCGTCTTGTCGGGAGGAAGCTTGCCTTGCACGATCCACTCGAGGAGCGGGAACCTCCAATCCGGATCTTCAAGGTTGGGTTCTGGTACCTCGTCGATTTCCATCACCTCCGTTGCTTTTGGCGCCGGTGGCTCAGGCGGCTCGTCATCTAGTTGGATGGATGGGGTATGCTGGTCCTTGGCAAATACACCATGGGGGACTGGCTTTCGGTTAGAGGCCGCCTCGTTGTATCGCCGCTGGATGTGCTCGAGTTCGAGGCCGAGGAACTTGTCTTCCAGCTCGCGGACCGCTCGGCAGTAGGCAGCCATCATGGGGCTGACGCAGCTCGACTCCTTCATTACTTGGTCGACGACCAGCTCCGAATCACCCCGAACCTCGAGACGCCGTATGCCTAGTTCGAGGGCGATACGGAGTCCGTTGATAAGGGCCTCGTACTCGGCGGCGTTGTTGGAGGCCGGGAAGTGCAACCGGACCATGTACTTCATGCGCACGCCCAAAGGCGAGACAAAGACAAGGCCGACGCCAGCCCCCTCTTTCATGAGCGAGCCGTCGAAATACATGACCCACGTCTCGTGTTCGACGGAGGTCGGGGGAGTCTGGGCCTCAGTCCACTCAGCTACGAAATCGACCAGTGCTTGCGACTTGATGGCGTCCCGAGGGGCGTAGGTGATGTTCTTTCCCATCAGCTCGAGCGCCCACTTGGCTATCCTCCCCTCGGCCTCGGGGCTCTGGATCACCTCGCCGAGTGGATACATTGAGACCACTGTGATGGGGTGGGCGTCAAAGTAATGTCAGAGCTTTTGTTTGGTGACGAGGACCGTGTAGACCAGTTTCTGGATCTGGGGGTACCGTACCTTGGTGTCGGACAGAACCTCACTGACGAAGTAGACGGGGCGTTGCACCTTCTGGACCTTCTCGGGCTCGTTGCGCTCGACAACGAGGGCGGTGCTTACCACGTGAGTGGTCGCCGCGATATAGAGCAGCATGGGCTCTCCTTCCGCCGGGACGGTCAGGATTGGTGGACTCTTCAGCGACGCCTTGAGCGAATCAAGAGCCTCTTGAGCCTCGGCGTTCCAGATGAAGTGGTCCGACTTCTTCAACAGGCGGTACAAGGGCAGGCTCCGTTCCCCGAGTCGGGCGATGAAACGGCTGAGCGCGGCCAAGCAACCTGTGACGCGTTGGACTCCCTTCACGTTCTGGATGGGCCCCATGTCGGTGATGGCGGTGATCTTCTCGGAGTTGGCCTCGATGCCTCGTTCCGATACGATAAAGCCGAGGAGCATGCCCCTTGGAACCCCGAAAATGCATTTCTCGGGGTTGAGCTTTACCTTATTTAGCCGGAGCTTTTCAAAGACCGCCGCGAGGTCTGGGACCAAGTCGCCGATACGCTTGGATTTCACTACTATGTCGTCAACGTACGCCTCGACCAGTAGGCCGATAAGATCGCCAAAGACGCGACGCATGCATCTTTGGAACGTGGCGCCCGCGTTTTTAAGCCCAAACGGCATAGACGAGTAGCAAAAAGTGCCAAAAGGCGTGATGAAAGACGTTGCGAGCTGGTCGGCCAAGCTCATGGCGATCTGATGGTACCCAGAGTATGCATCGAGAAAGCAAAGGGTTTCGCACCCCGCGGTGGAGTCGACCACCTGATCTATGCGAGGAAGAGGGAAGGAGTCTTTTGGACATGCCTTGTTAAGGCCGGTATAGTCAACGCACATCCTCCATTTCCCATTCTTCTTTTTTACAAGGACAGGGTTTGCTAACCACTCGGGGTGGTACACTTCCCTAATGAAGCCGACACTAAGGAGCTTTTTGAGCTCTTCACCGATGGCTTTGCACTTGTCCTTGTCGTATCGTCAAAGCCTCTGTTTGACCGGTCGAGCGCCAGGCTTAATGTCAAGTTTGTGCTCGGCGACCTCCCTTGGAATCCCCGGCATATCCGAGGGCTTCAATGCAAACATATCGAGGTTTGCACGGAGAAAGTCGACGAGCGCGCTTTCCTATTTTGGATCGAGCGCCGTCCCGACACAGAGAGTGCGACCATCGTTGGCCACGGCAACCTCCTTGACGTCCTTGGCTGGCTCGAAGGAGCACGCAGCATGCTTGGAGGTCTCGGGGATATCCAGGTCCCTGGGTGAAGGCTCAGCGGCGAGCTTCTCGGACCGGATGAGTGCCTCCGCGAATTGGAAGCACTCGGTATCGCATGGGTACGCGTGCTCAAATGAAGTTCCCACCGTGATGACGCCCTTGGGTCCGGGGATCTTCAATTTGAGGTACGTGTAATTCGGGACGGCCATGAACTTCGCGTACGCCGGCCTCCCGAGGATGGCGTGGTACGTCCCCGGGAACCCCACCACTTCAAAGGTGAGGGTTTCCCGCCGGAAGTTGCGCGGAGTCCCGAAAGTGACGGGCAGGTCGATCTGCCCGAGGGGCATTGCGTCCGCCCCGGGGACCACTCCGTGGAACGGCGCCGCGGATGGCCGTAGCCGTGATTGCGGTATCTCCATCTCGTCAAGGGTTTCGGCGTAGAGCACCTTGTGGATGCGCTTCGTCCCGAAGAGAGGAGCGACGACGAGCGGGTACCTCCCCGGTTGCGGGACACGGTCGGGGTGATCGGAGCGATCAAAAGTGATCGGGGCTTCGGACCACCTTAGGTAAGTGGGCACCGCGGGCTCCGCTTTACAGACCTCTCGCCGGATCAGCTTCTCGTCGCGCTTCGAAGGGTAAGCCGTGGACCCCCAACGATCATTAGGACAGCGCCGTCTTCCTTGGGATATCCGTCGTCGTCGTCGTTTGGACCCCTGGCCGCATCTTTGGCCGCGTCGTGAGGTCTCTTCTTCAGGGTTCCGGCGAGAAAACTATTCATGAGCTTGCAGTCCTTCAAGGCGTGCTTGACAGGACCCTCGTGGTTGGTGCATGGAGCCTCGAGGAGCTTCTCAAAGTGATCCTTTGGCGCCGGGCTCCCTTTGGGCTTGGCAGTCTTTCGCTCAGCCGCTGCCACCATGCCGCTGTTGCGCCTCCACTTGTCCTTCTTTTTCTTCTTGTTGGGCTGAGCGGAGGTGCCCTCGCCAACCGCCGCCGACTGCTTGCCCTTGCCCTGAGGCCGATCAAGGGTTGCAGCGACAGCATCTTCCCCATCGGCATAGTCGGTGGCGATGTCAAGGAGTTCTCGGATGGTTCGCGGCTTCTTGCGCCCTAGTTCCTGAATGAGGGTCGCGCAAGTTGTTCCAAATCGGAATGCTGAGACGACGTCGGTGTCGGTGGTGTTCGGCAGCTCGGTGCACCGTTTGGAGAAGCGTTTGATGTAGTCGCGCAGGCTTTCGTCTTCCCTTTGGAGGCAGTTGCGCAGATCCCACGGGTTCCCGGGACGTGTATAGGTGCCCTGGAAGTTGCCGATGAACGCGTCGCGCAGCTGTGCCCAGTTGTCGATCTTGCCGTCGGGGAGGTGCTCCAACCATGTTCGCGCCGAGTCGGCGAGGTAGAGGGGGAGGCTCTTGATGATGAAGTAGTCGTCCTGCGCTCCTCCTGCATGGCACGCTAGCCGGTAGTCTTCTAGCCAGACGCTGGGGTTCGTGTCCCCATCATACCCGGGCAACATTGTTGGAGCTCGGAAGCATGGAGGGACGTGAGCACCGAGGACACGAGGCCCAAAAGCGCGCGGCCCCCTGGGATCGGGGGATGCACTCCTGCTCCGGTCTTCGCCACTGTCGTAGCGGCCTCCGCGCCGCCTGTTGTAAGCTCGGTGTGGGCGATGCTCCCGGTGCTCGTTTCGTCGCCTGGCGTCTCTGTCCACCGTGACCTCGTGATGGCATACAGACTGCTCCCGAGCGTGCTCCCTGGGGCCCCGCTGGCGTGACGCGGAGCTTTCCTCTTGTTGAACTGCTGCAGTTTCCAGAAGCGCGCGGAGCTGTTGATGGAACCTTCAATCTTCAGGCGCCGTGGGTTCAGGGTGCTCCCGGAGCAGGACGGCAGCCGCCGCGAGGTTCTGAGACGCTCGGTTGAAGACCGGCGCGTTATGGGCGTCGTTGTTGTCGTTGACGATGTTCTGGTGCACCTCCCGTGCACGTGCGCGGGCGGCTCCTCCATCCGCATTCTTCCCCAGCTCACGATGAAGTCGCCTGCGCTCGTCCTCGAGTTGGCGTTGTGCCTCGTCGAGCTCCTGTAGCCTGGTCCGCCGAGCGTCGCCTGCGGGGTTTTTCTTGGGTGGCACTTTGTCATTCTTGGGCGCCGCCTTGTCGCTCGCCGAGCTGCTCGCGGACTGTACGTCCCCATCCGGGGTGCGGCACATGAAGCACTCCCGGGAAGGGTCGAAGTTTGGCGGAGCCCACCTCAGCCGCGGGTACGAGTCCTGCTTGTCCGCCGCGCCCTCGGCGGTTGGTGTGATGCAGGGGTTGGACTCCGTCGTTGGCGAGGTGGCCGCTGGGTCGTGTAGCAGGCCAGGCTGTCCCTCCGGGTACATGGTGTCGTAGTAGTCGAGGAAGTCGTCCCAGAGGAGCTGCTCCTCCCCTCCGACTTGGAGGGCGAGGTTGGTGATCATGTAGGAGAGGTTGCGGAAGTGCTGCTGGGTCGGGCTCCGTCCCAGGGCGGCCGCCAGATCCTGACCAAGCAGGTCGAGGACTTAGGCGGTGGCACCCGTGGTGGCACGGGGAGGCTCGGGCTCCCTGTCGTGGATCGCTTTGCTGCCGTCGTCGCAGGCGGGCTTGGGGCGTGCGAAGGTAGCCCCGATGATGGGCTCCACCGACTTGCTGAAGACGAAGTCGAGGGAGCCAAACCACAGGTGAGCGCCCGCCGCCGTGGGCCATCCGGACCCTGGTGAAACGAAGCGACACGCGAAAAGACCCCTACCTGGCGCGCCAACTGTCGGGGTTCTTTACCGCCGGCAAGTAATATTTCTACGATCGCGTGTCAGGGCACCGGATGGTGGCTCGGGAGACACAGGAGATTATACTGGTTCGGGCCTCCGGAGAGTAATACCCTACGTCCAGTGAGAGTCTGTGTTCTCAAGTCCAAGTCTGTAGTAGGGGTTACAAACTAGTCGGAGAGGGAAACGGTCCCAAGTCCCTGGGTGGTGTATAGCAAGTGGGTACGAGTGTTCCGTTGGTTGTTCAGCTGTCCGTCCCCCTCCCCCCGCGTGTGCCCCCTTTTCCCCTTTTATAGTCTCAAGGGGAAAAGGATGAGGGGAGGTAAAAAGTGGAAATTACAATAAGAGTTGCTGCCCCAAGACCTTTAACCCCATCCTGCATCTCGAGCCGTACGCGGAGTAGGTGTTGACGGGGTGGGCGCTCCGCTTGACCCGGGATCGTACGTGCCCGGGTGGTTGATGTAGGGGCTTCTCGGGCGCGTCTCCGAGTACCTTTCGGGTCGTGGTTGACTTGTTCTGCGTCTTCGGGAACCCCAGGTGTCCTCCCCGAGCTCCAGGTGTCGTCCTTGGGTCCCAGGTGTCACGCATGCGTACTTCTCCAGGACTGTAGTGTTCCTGTTTGAGCGAGACTGGTGCTCTTGTCGCTGCCGCGGTGAAGGACGGACGCCCATCCCACTCTGACATGGCAGGTACCGAGTGGGTACGGCCAGGGACGGGCAAAAGCCGGCGGAACCGAGAGGACTAGGCGGGCGAAACAGAGACTCCTCGGCGACGGAGACTCCCCGGGCGAATCGGAGACTCCTCGGCGACGGAGACTCCCCGGGCGAATCGGGTACTGTTCGGACATGAGAGACCCGCTTGATCCGGGTCTTCAGTTTCAGTTTTTGAAGGGTGGATTATCGTTATGACGTAGATTAAGGGCTGATCGGGTACTCCTGATCTTGACCCTCGTCAACGGGTTGCCGTGATTACTTGCTTCAGGCTGGCGACTGCTGCCTTGACGGCTTGCAGTTTTGGACTTGGAGATTGTTCGAGCAGGGTACATTGCATCGAGTTGGAGTGCTACTGCTTCGAGCATCGTCTTCACCCGTAGGACTTTCGGAGTTTGGTCCATGGTTTTTAGTCCATGTACGATAGCTAGGATGTTGGCTGCAGCATTGTCGTGGACTTGTTGGCCGGTGACTTCCTGTAATCAGGATTCAAGGTTTTGTGGAGGTAGTGCAGCGGCAGCTCGTCGGCGTCGTTCCGCACGTGCAGAGTTCCATTGCCTACGCCTTTCCCGATCTTCTGGGGTTTCATTGGTCACAGAGGGCTCATCATTGGAGACCGGGTCGTTGGGTTGGATGATCACCATGGCTTGACATCCTGGTGAGAAGCTTCCCGTGCTTGAAGATGCAGGGTGAGTGGAGCTGCGCTCGTCAGAAGAGTCCAACATCTCTCCGTGCTGAAAAGATAATGGTTCAATGCACCCGATGATGCGAGACATGTCCAAGTCCTCTTGTGGGGTTGCTCCAAGCTTCGGCTTACGTCCCAACCAGTGGACGAATCTGCCTTGAGGTGTTGCAGTGATGATGTGTCCAACTTGTTTCCTGCCAAGGGGAAGTTCGTCAAATTCGACCAGAGATCGGAGTTGCTTTGACGACACCGCCTAGTAGACGGAAGCGGTTCCCATGAGACCAAAGGGAAATTGGCTCGGGGTATTGGCCTCGTGGCTAGCAGTGGCTAAGCTCCTCTTCTTCTAGGTCTTGGATTGATTGGATTTCGACAGGACCGATGGTTTGGAAACCAACTCGGACTGCCTAGTCCGTTTTGAAAAATTCTCAGTCCGAGTTGAATTCGAGCTGAGACTTGGAGTTCTTCGAGTCCGAGTTGAAATCGGGCTCGGGAGCACGATCTCATCGAGCTTGTCGGTGTGTTGCTCCGGAGTCGACGGCTTGAGGACACGGTCAAAGTTGCCCGCACCGTCCGCCGTGCTGATCCAGGAGCCGAAGACGAAGGTGGTGCCCTTCTCGAACGCCATGTCACCGTTGCAGGAGATGATGACTAGTGCCATTGAGCTTGCTTGACGATTCTCGATGAGAGCCCCTACCTGGTGTGCCAGCTGTCGGTTTTTTATACCGGCTAGCCTACTGTGGGGTGCCAATGTAGTCGAGTTGTTCGCAAGGGTCTCACCGAAACCAGAAGCACGATGGTGAACACGAGATGATTTAGACAGGTTTGGGCCGCCTCAATGGAGAGCGTAATACCCTACGTCCTGTATGAGGTGGATCGCTTTGTATTGATGGTTATTATTTTACAAGGGGTCCCTGCCTCACCTTATATACTCGGGAGACAGGGTCTACAAGTCGAATAATACAGATTCCTAGTCGGATACTAAACATAGAGTCCTAACATGAGTAGGCCGAGTTGTTTCCTGGTAGCCGACTAGTTTCCTTAATTTGTACGTCTGTTCCTTGTATCTGTCAGAGTTGGCGGCCCAGTCTCCTCATGGTCCTACAGCCCATAAGGACTTCTATGGATCTTGGTCCGTCAAGCACCCGAGCGTCTTCATGTCTTCACGTTCACCGAGTTATTTCTCAACAAACTTAGCATCAGCCAAGTTGTTTCCTCGCCCTATTGTGCCTTTGTTGAAAACTTCCAGTAGTGAACATGATGTGCTCTTTGCTGTCTACTTTTGCAAACAGCCCCCGGGCTTTGATTTTTAAATCAAAGACGATGCAAAAACTTCCCCATTAATATAATGGTGTCCAGCTTTTGAAAAAAGATGGACCCATTATGGGTTAGCCCCTGAGCCTAGAAATGTTTTTAAGGATTAAAAACAATTTTAGGGTCTTTAATGAAAAAAAACTTTCCAAAAGAAATATACTATTTCCCCCTCAGCCCACAAGCTTAAAGTTGATGTCAATAAGCTTAAAGACTTTTAGGAAATAGATATTCTTTGATTCGGAAAAATTATCCCATTGAGCATGAGCCCTCGAGCGTGGCAATGCCTCCACACAGAAAACAACTCAGCCCTTTGGAAACAATCACACAGTTATGCATCTGGAAAAGACCACGAGCACATAACTGTCTGCGTACTGGGAAGACGTACTTGGCGAAATACGCTTAGGGTTAACCTTTCGTTAATATAAATGAAAGGAACTAGGCTCGGTTTATGCATAGGCTAGTTGATCAAAGCTATGGCATTGGTTTGTTGTTCCTTCGGGATTGCTCTAGTTCCATGTTTCCTGGGACGACTAGGGTAGTTCTCTCATGCACGAGCGTGGTGCTCAGGCATGAAGAAAGCCTACGAATATGACCATGCCCCATGGTATGGAAGGGTAGGCGGCAGGTGGTGATAGCCCTGTCTGTCTCTTGTATTTCCCCAGGTTCGGATCAGTGTAGGAAGCTACATAAAGCCTTCCCGCTTGCTGGCTGACCAGTGCTGTTTGGCCTCCCCGTTGTGTGCCTGGGTGCTTAGAACTAATTCCTTTGCATGACCTAATGCCATCCTTTGGGAACATATAAATAACGATACCCATGAATACTCTCAGGTGAAATGCTACAATGGTATTTCCATGCACTTGCGGAAACATAACATAATGAGATACACGAGTCATTTCTATGCAGTGTTGCCAGGCTTAACAAACCAGGTGGCGATGTTAAGAAATGTCAACAGAGGCCGGCTGGTTTGTTATCGCATCTGTTGTTGTATCATAGATAGATAGGATTGAGTTTTTTGTATGTAACAACTAGTCGGCCATCCCTGAACTTGTGCTACAACTTGTAATCCACGCGAGAGGAGATTTATCGCTCTATATAACACACATCCATCAGCCAAAGAAAGGTCACGGTGTTCCATCCCTTCCGCAACGCCTCTGAATTTCTACATGGTAACCAGAGCCACAAATACATCTTAGATCCACCTCAATCTCCACCGTGGCTTCATCCTCTGCACCCATCAACCCTCTAGTTGGTATTGGGATCACTGAGAAGCTTTGCAAAACTAATCATGGCATGTGGAAAGCGCAGATCCTTGCTGCCGTCCGAGGATCACGTCTTGTCAGTCATTTGACTGGAGCCATTCCGCCTCCTACTGAAGAAATCGATGGCAAGGATGCCGTTGTGAAGGAGGCCAAGATTCCCAACCCGGCATTCGACGAGTGGTTTGCAAGGTACCTGTAGGTCCTAAGCTTCGTGTTTAGTTCCCTCGCCAGGGAAGTCATGTCCTATGTGTAGGATTTAGGATACCAACTAGAGTGGGGTGAATAGGCGGTTTGAACTAAAATCACAACACTTAAAAAATTATTAGTAACACAAGGGGGTAAAACTATTTCTACACTTTCTGGTCTAAGTGAGGGTTTGCAACCAAAGGTGAAATGACAAAATTTAATCTATGGAAAAGAAAATTGCTCAAAGTAAATTGCAAGAAAGTAATTGAGCAATAAAAATAACCGATCATAAGAGACGAATTTTTTCCCTTGGTTTCGATGACTTTCCGTTCACCCCTAATCCACGTTGAGGTGGATTCTATGTTTCAATCGCTCCTCTATCTAGGCACCGCTTGATGTATGAACCGACTTGGACCAAGAACCGCTCCACACCTCAATTTCACTAGAGTTGCTCTTCACCACTCCGGCGAGGTGAGCACAAGAACCTCTCACAAGAACAACCGGGGCTCCTTCACAATCTTCTCTAAGGGCTCAACAGTTTGCACAACCTCCAAGCCATCTAGGAGGCAGCAACCTCCAAGAGTAACAAGTCGATGATGCTTGTGTGGAGACTCCCTAGTGCCACAAAGTTCAAACATTTGATGCAATGCACTAGGATGCTCTCAATCTCACAAGAATGCAACCTCAAAGCAAAGTGAGTGAGTGAGTGAATGAGTGAAAAGGAAGGGCTCAAGTATGTCAAGTAAGCTTTCCAAAGTGCCAAGAGACCTCAACCACAGCTAGGCATGTGGTATATATAGAGCCCCCTTCAAAATCTAGCTGTTACCCTCTATAACCCATGAAATATGAGTTTTGATGGACCGTCCGCCTCACAAAACCCAGACCATTCGCCGTTCACGCCCAACGGCTAGAACAACAATAATTGTTGTCAAAACTGACCGTTATGTAAGCAGTGAGCTGTCTGCCTCACAGAGGGCGAACCATCCACTGTTCATTTTGAATCCATGATCAGAACCACCACCTCCCTGTCAAGCGCAAAGAAATAGCTGGCGGACCATCCGCCCATAGGGCCGAACAGTCTGCCGTACAAGCATACACCATCCACACAGAACCAACCATGGTTCTGGTGCCACGTGGGAGAGTGGGGCGGACCGTCCGCATGCCCTGCGGGGACCATCCGCCTCTCAACAATCAAAACCCACCAGAACCACTCTTGGTTCTGGTGGCGAGGGGTAAGTGGCCGGCGGATAGTTTACGTCCAGTGGCCGGACCTTCCGCTGGTGGAATTGTTCAGCCCTCCAGAAACTTCATGTTTCTGCCCATGATCTCCATTAGATGTGTGGACCATCCATGTCCCCTACAGAGATCATCTGCCCATGTGAAGTAAAACACCCCGAATGACTCTGGAAATGGTAAGTCAAAACACGGTCCGCCCCATACAAGGGAGACCGTCCGCCACTCGAACCAGTTAGCCAATTTATATGAAAACACGTCGTCCCAACTCTCATGATATATGCCACCTATCCATATGCATTCAATGCAACATTTGAGCAAGGTGGCACTATAGAATCATCATGCAAATGACATTGACCCCTCGCAGCTATCTAGCCTATCAACCCGGTCAATGTTTCTTCTCTAATCACCTCTTGGCCAGTAAAGTAGAAAATCCTATCTTATACCTTTGCCTTAAGTTTCCACTTTACCAAAAGAATTCCATATCGCCGTTATATCCACCAACGGAAATCTCATCTCTAGAACTAACCCTATTTCCATATCTCAAATGAAACCCTTAGTCCACAATAGTTGTTATTAATTACCAAAACACAAATTAGGGGCCTAGATGCTTTCAGCCTCCCCCCTTTTTGGTAATTGATGCTAACCTCATATAGGAGTGATGCAAAAGATTTTTCATGTTATCTTTACACACAAGGTACAAGGACGACATGAGAGCGAATTTTTCATATTTATCCATGCCATGATAATCAAGTGAGAAATATGGATAACAATCATCAAAATTCAAAGTGTAAGGGAAGCTCCCCCTATATATGTGCAACAAGGTATGAAATAAACAAGGCACATATACATGGATAGGAAATTTTGGTGGAGTTTCCCTTGCAGAAAAGAAATCGAGGTACAAGATATAGTATGAGATATTAAACGAGCAAAATTTGTTAGAAAAATACCTCATTTTCCATGACACTAGAACAAGTTATAGATATAGAATAAGATAAATCCACATAGTCCATCACATTAACAATCCAAGTTCTAATATCTAACATGTAAACCACACATAGAGAGTGCATAAATTTGAAATTACAAACGAAGTCTTATGCATCACACACCAAATGCAAAGGTTCAATCACACAATATAAAGTGCAACAAAGTTCATATGGAATGCAAAGCACACATGCAAGTAAAGTTCATCATGATCATGAGCTCACCCTAGATGTCATCATCTCAGCAACACTCCTCCAAGTAGCATCTTCTCCCCCTTTGGCATCAAGTACCAACAAGGGAAAAATAGTCATCTTGAGTCGGTGGAGGAGGTGGAAAGAACAGCTGATGTGGATGGAATGGAGAAGGTGGCACTGGTGCAGGGTAGTAAGAGTAGAAGTGATCAGTAAAGCTGTTGAAGGTGTTGGAGAGGTGATCAAATTTGCGCTCAAGCTGTTGCTGCCTATCCATAAGCTGTTGTGACAGCTTAGAAGTGATCATCTCACTAAATCTGGTATCCAATAATCCACGAAGGCCACTAATTGACCCTTGATGCAATGGTGACTATCTATGTAAACATAAACGCTCCAAAAAGAAGACAGTGACATGTAATGAGGGCCATGCCCGGACTAGCACGACACGAAGACGAGTCACCGTGCTTGGGCCTAACCAAATGCTCACCGTGCTGGCACGGCACAGCAAGATGTGCCTAGCATGCCTAAAAGTTAAGACCTAAAGCGGCACGAGGCACGAGAGGGCCAGGCCGTGCCAGCACGACACGACCCAAGTCCCAGCTCTAGGAGGGACATCCGTGCCACCGTAAGTGCCCTTGCATGCATGCGTCGGTCCATCCATGGTATTTGGTTGTAACTGCCGCCGTTGACTGAACCCATCGACAGGGACGACTTGGTCTCCCATCGACAAGGACTTCTTGCAGCGCTGTTGCACGTACGTGTCGAGGAACAGCCAGTGGAGTCAACGTACAAGCACGGATGCGGACGGCACGCCGACGCCAATGGAGTTTTGCTTGTAGATTGATCTGCCATCAAGCTAGCTGTTGATGCTCCGCGATCTCCCCTACCTGGCGTGCCAACTGTCAGACCTAAGGACCGGCAGTCCACAAGGGGGTACCCAAGTGGTTGATTTTTAGGCAAAGGTGATCACAGAGCTAGGAAGCTTGAGGTAACACAGACGATGCAAGGTTTATACAGGTTTGGGCTACCTAGAGGTATAATACCCTACATCCAATGCTCTGTGGTTTGGGATTGATTTGCTCGGCAAAGTTCCAAAGAACAATGGCGAGTTTGTGGTTACAAGGATGGGGAGTTTGATGCCCCCTCAGGGGTTTGACCTGGGCTTCCTTATATAGGCCGACGACCGAAGGTTTATAAGTCGGTTATGTCTAATCGTATCCTTGTAGGCTAAGTCATCATCAGTCTTGTCCCATCAAGTCCGGAGATCCTGGTGGCCTGCCTGAGGTCGGCCCATACCGCTGTTAAATGTGCGCCTAGGCCGACTATCACCCCTGTCGATGGTGGGCCTAGGGGTACCCATATCCCACACCAGTGCTTCTCCATGGAGTTGTTCTACACTATTTGTCAAGAAAAAGGACAACAGTTTACGATTGTGTGTGGACTACCGACACCTCAATGCAGTAACCGTCAAAAACAAGTACCAACTTCCGTGCTTTGATGCACTCTTTGACCAACTGGCTGGAGCTTGAGTATTCTCCAAAATTGACCTTCGCTCCGGATATCATCGAATCAAGATCAGAGCCAGTGATATTCCAAAAACAGCTTTCTCAACCCATGATGGACTTTATGAATACCTAGTGATGTCCTTTGGACTCACCAATGCTCCCGCCTACTTTATGTACCTCATGAATTCGGTATTTATGCTAGAGCTGGATAAGTTCGTCGTAGTTTTAAATGATGACATCCTTATCTATTCCAAGAATTTTTCAACATCTACACATCGTACTCTAGCGGCTTCGAGACCACCAACTTTATGCTCAGTTTAGCAAATGTGAGTTTTGGTTAGATAGTGTCAATTTTTTGAGACATACTGTTTCAGAGGAAGGTATATTTGTGGACCCAGAAAAGTCCAAGAAGTATTGGACTAGAAATCTCCAAAGTCAGTACATCATATTCAAAGTTTCTCAGGGTTGGCATGCTGTTATCAACATTTTATCCCTGACTTCTCCAAAATTGTCAAGCCAATGACGGAGTTACTCAAGAAAGGAGTGAAGTTTGTGTGGGATGATAAGTGCAATGAAGCTTTCCACACCTTGAGGGGACACTTGACTTCGGCACCAGTTCTAGCACAACCACATACATCCAAGCCTTTCGACGTCTATTGTGATGCCTATGGCACAGGTCTTGGATGCATGCTAATGCAAGAGAACCGTGTCATTGCTTATGCTTCTAGAGCTCTCACGCCACATGAAGTGAATTATCCAACCCATGACATGGAACTCGCTGCCGTCATGCATGCCCTAAAAATATGGAGACATTATCTGATGGGTGCTCATTGCAACATCTATACGGATCACAAGAGCCTCAAATATATTTTCACACAGGCAGATCTAAATATGAGGCAACGAAGATGGCTCGAGTTAATCAAGGATTGCGATCTAGAGGTTCATTATCACCCTGGAAAAGCCAACGTCATTGCAGATGCACTAAGTCGTAAAGGCAAGTCAATTGTTTGACCCTTGAGTCATTCGCTGACACCCTTTGTTACGAGATGGCCAAGCATAGATTGGAGATAATTCCCCATGGAACTCTGAACAATGTTTCTGTCGAGGTTGTACTCGGCAGATGTTTGTCCAGCAAGCACCCTGCTTCGTGCAAAGATTGATCACGGTGGATGAACAGGGAGACTTGGGATTTTATACTGGTTCAGGCCCTCGAGATCGGGTAACAACCCTACGTCCAGTTGCTTGTATTATCTCGGCGAGAACAGATTACAATGATGTAACAAATACTCTCGGGTGGACTGGCTAAGATTGGGAATACCCTCTACATGCAGGACCCACCACTATTTATATCCAGGGAGATGTGCCTTACAAGACAAAATAGACCTAAACCTAGTAGGACTCTAACTATCATCGGACCTTCCTTCCGCGATCTGGTCGTCGTGTCTTGTTCGGAGTCTTGTTCGGTCGAAGTTGGTAGTCAGTAATCCTCATGGTTGGGCACCCTGGTAATATGACCTCAATAGTAGCTCCCGAGCTTATCTTGTTCAGAAAATGTTGATCTTTAAGTAGCCTTCGAGTCTTTTTCCTCTTCGGGTGATTTTAGTATATGCAAATATCTCGATAATCACATGAAAACGAGAGCCAGAAAAGATCCCGAACTCTTGAATGTTGAAACCTACATCTGAATGATAAGGTCAGAGAAAATATCAGCCATAATAATAGCAAATAAAAAATTACTCCATCTTGGAAACTGAATCGCCAAGGATTGATGTAACGGCTGCCCTGCGCATTTAAAACCCACTCCGCACGTCTCCCGAAACTCTAGCAGCGCATGCGGCATAAATTATGGCTCTGCTCCGGTTTCTCGATTCTCGCGCGAAGCATCGCGTCAGGGTCTTTAAATATCGAATACCTTGGATTGATCTGCACTTGAACCTTCCTTTCTAAGCCTTCTCCCTGCCCACACCATGGGAAAGAAAAAGCTCAGTCGCAAGTTCAATCTTCCTCGCCTCCTTTTCGGAGACTCTCCCCGCAGCTCCGCCGAACCGCCATCCGACAAGCCGGAGGACCCGCCGGCGACGACACCACCTCCTGCTCCTCCTCAGGCTGCCCTCTTTGCTCTCCCCTGGTACGGGGATGAAGGAATCAAGGTCGAGCCGCCAGAGGAGGCTCCGGCCATGGCGTCTCCAGCTCCCGAGGCTGCTCCATCGAGCATTACCGCCGGGCAGCACCCTGCGTCGTCATCTACAGCCCCGGCCTCTCCCATCTCCTTCTCCTCTGACGATGAGCCAGCACAAGGAGGGAGTGGAGCCCGGCTGAAGCCAGAGCCCTCGCACACAGGCGCATCTTTGTCTTCTGCTCCGGTGGACACTAGCGGCGACGAGGAGTTCGCCCGGCGCCTCTTCGTCTCCCTGAACCGCGAGCAGATCGGGATCCCAGGAGATGGAGCGCTCGTGGATCTCGTCAGCGACTCTGAAGAAGAGAACACGGTAGATGATCCACCGGCCGGTGCCGCATCACCCTGATCCTCGCGGACGACGACGTTAGTCGGGCGAGGATCGTTATTTTGAATTTCAAGTTTCAGGATAGTTATCGATCCCCTGTGAAATGTACTCCCTTTTGGATTAATGAAGTAATTTCACTTGAGAGATGCAACAATAGTCCCTTTTTCTGTTTTCAGAAACTTTTGTGTTAATCTATTTATGAAACTGCCTGTCCATAGAGTAAAATTCCCCGAACAAGAGTTTCTTACGAACAGACCAACTAGTATTTAGCATGTTCGGGAAATTTGATCCCAACCAAATATGATCGTGGTATTTCCTCTTAAACACACCAAGTGTTCGGTCATTTAAAACTGGTAGCTTCCCAAGTAAGCTAACAATCCTAAATGCATTGAGTTTGACTTGCACAGTTTTCGAAAGACGCCTGCCGTAGAGAAAGGAAAGAATCTTTTTGACCCAACAGTGACTGCGGATTGTACGGATCGAGGCCTGTTTTCTCGGGGTTCATGCTCCCTCACGAAACCATAAAGCCCCCAGGCGCAGCCGCCTGGACTCCATTTGAGCCTTCGTCTTCCTCATTTGCATCTGCAAACACTCGCCATTCCTCAACTGTTCTCTGCCCTTCATCCTCTTACTCCTCCAGCCAATCGAGCCCGCTTCTCACCGCCATGGCATCCTCGCACCAATCCTCATCCAGTGATGAGTCATCAGGGGACCAGAGCAGCGCCGCCGCCGGACAGGAACTGCGCAGCGGATCCACGATCTGCACCACGAACAAGTATTGGGAAAAATCCACCACCACGGCGAAACAACTGCAACGGCTGGAAGACCTTGGATTGCTCCCTGACACCACCACATTCCCTCGTCGTCATGCCAAAGGTCAGCTGTACCCAACCCCCGACACTCTTGAGTTGGTGGCCTTCTTGGAGTTCTTCCATTGCGGATTTGGGGTCTATCCATCAGATTTCTTCCACATCATCTGTGACCATTACCAGATAGAGCTTGTGCACATCAAGCCCAGCGCTTTGACCATGCTTAGCATCTTTTCCTTTCTGTGCAAAGCTTGGTTAGGGATTAAGCCATCATTGCTTCTGTGGAGATACTTTTATACCCCTGCATTTTACAAGAATCAACTCATGATCGGGTCCATCGGGTCTTCCATGAGAGATCGGGAGATCTACATCCCCTTTCTAGTGAAAGATTCCTAGAAAGGTTATGAGCGTCATTGGTTTTACATCACCCTTCCCCAAGCCTTAGTAGCCAAAGGAAAGAATTTGATGCCCTAGCTCAAGGAAGAGACCAAGGCTCTGCCGAGAGTTACCCCTGAGATGCAAAAGCACATGGATCGGATCTTGGCACTCCGTGCTGCCGGCTTGACAGCGGTTCACGTAGCACAAACCATCATTAGATGGAGATTTATCCCGCTCATGATGCATGACCGCTACGCCTGGTCGTTCAGGGGTGACAACGACCCGAACAGGATGAGGCCCGATGGTAAGCCTCTGTTTTTTATTCGGTAATTTTTTTGAGTTTGTTCGGTCATTTGAGAGGTCATGACTCTTAGCTAACAGTTGTCCCAGAAATGGAAGTGGTCGCTCGCTTGAAGAAGATGCTGGGGCGCTGATATATCGGACTGGACAGACGTCCCAGCACCTTACAGCGCTGACAACCCTCCTCCAGAGGTAAAACTGATTCTCAGAAAATTTTGCTTCTTAATTAATGTTCATATGATGTGATTCTATTTCTCCCGAACAGGCTCCACCTGTTGTTGATGCCCCCGCACATAGCGGAGCCATCAACATTGAGGAGGAGGGGGAGCTGCCTGTCGATCAAGGCGTCGAGGCCCCAACCACCGAACATCCTGAACCATCACCTGTCGTGGAAAAAGAGATCCCAGGCAGCCCCAAGATGACTGCTCCCCAAACCCGCAAGCGCTCTCGTAGTGTGGAGAGGATGACTCTGGGTTCGGGAACTCTTGGTATGCCCGAAACTGGTGAGCTGCTACCCAGTCGCGATCCACCTTGCCCTGATGCCCAGGTACCAAGCATGATCGTATTCGGGCGTTTACTTGCAGCCTTTATAGCATAACCAAAGCTAAACGTGTTCAGGAGATTTCTCATCAGGAAATTCGTTCGACCCCACTGCTATCAAAGCCTGTATCTGGTGCCAAGAGGTTTAAAGTTAGAATCCCGACATCCAAGTAAGGGCCCTGACTTGCTTGGTTATGCTTGAGTACTTCTCACAGGGAGAATATTTTTAATTGTTTCATTTGTTTAGGAACTCAGGCCTCTCCAGCCTACAGCTTCTCCTCCCATCAGGCCATCAAAAAAAAATCTCGAGCCTTACTCGGCAGCCCAGCCCGATGGTGCGGAGAAGACTGTTGAAGTTGCAAGACCTGTCCCGACGCCCTTGGGCCCGATCATTACCTCGCTCTTGGCAGTCGAGGAACAATGGCGTTCGTTAGACCTCGTGCCTCTGCTGCGGAAGCGTCTATGACCAGACTGGAGGCCCAAGTTGTCGTTCTCCAGTCCGAGAAGGAAGGTACATGTCTTGTGATAACATGTT
Organism: Alloteropsis semialata; assembly: GCA_004135705.1. Classification (NCBI taxonomy): domain Eukaryota; kingdom Viridiplantae; phylum Streptophyta; class Magnoliopsida; order Poales; family Poaceae; genus Alloteropsis; species Alloteropsis semialata. The sequence goes on from CM014278.1 coordinate 9,715,010, forward strand.
TGTTTTTGGTCCTTATCCGTGAACTTTTGCTTACATTCTGCCTCTGATTCTATAGTCAACTCCAAGAGCATTGAGGCACTCGAGAAGAAAAACTCGGATCTGAAAGGCAGGCTTGCTGTTCGTGACAAAGACGTTGCAGATCTCATCGCCCGGCTTGAAGCTTCAGAGAAGCGCAGCTCGTCCTTGGAGACCAGGCTGATGGAGGGTGCATGCGTTGCTGCAACTCACACCGTTGGGGCCTTGAAAAGCCACGTTCCTGATCTCGGCGGCTCGCTGCTCTCCAAAGGCTTCAAGTGTTCGGCGACAGATGCTGAGGTACTGTTTGACAGCCTTGCCCCACTGGTGGAACCATTTGTTAAGAACCTTGATCTCCATTTGAGTGATTCAGAGGAATCGCCTTAAACTCTGTGCCTGGATCCTATAATAGGGCAAAACTTGAAGGTTTAGAATGCAACTTTTATTTTCCGAAACATATGCTCGCATGTTTTTGCTTAAGTCTTAAAGCTGATCGGTACTTTTGTGGATCTTTCAAACTGATAGCTTTGTCATAGCAAAAAATCCCGTTACCATAAGCTATTTTGGAATTGTTTAGTTGCTGAGACGCGAGCGGCCTTCTGAACTGCGTAATTCCTTGTAGTCATGGTGTTTGATATTTTAGCGTAGCCTAGCTTTCTAGATTTAAAAAGCCCAATTCTTGCGTGTTAGTAGTACCATAGTAGCCCCCGGGCTCTTTTACAGTCATGCAAACATGCTAAAAAAGAGTCTAGAAGTACTAACCACAAGAATTTCCTGATCATATGGGGAGCCCCCGAGCGTTGCGCTTGGGATGCGTAGAATAGATCTAAAAAAAACTTTCAGCGTGGTAGTCCCCGGCTCTTTGTTAGTGTATGCAGTATGGTAACAAAGAGTAGAAACAGAATAGAAAAATGGAACCCAGCCCCCGAGCGTAAAAGCGAGGGTGAGTAAAGTGAATAGAACTTATCTTTTTTTTTTGTTGGCACTTGAGGCGATGCGGATGACGGCTTTTATCTGCCAAACTTGATGGACAGGCTTGAACTTGCTTGATTACCTTCGTTTTAGGCATAAAATCTGCGTAGTTGATTCATGTTCCACGTGTTTGGCAGTATATCTCCATCTATCTCCGCGATCCTGTAGGCTCCTGGTCGGGTGATATCTACTACGATGTAAGGCCCTTGCCATGGAGAGGACAATTTGTTTTTGTCCTTGGTGTGTTGATCTAATTTGAGCACCATGTCACCAATGCATAGGCTTCTCTTGCGAACATTAGCATCGTAGTATTGCGGTAGCTTTTGCTAATACTGGGCCACTCTAAAAGCGGCTGCGTTGTGAGCCTCCTCAAGGAGAATTAGCTCATCGGTCCGTCTGTCAAGCTCTTCAGTTTCTGAAAACATTGCCACGCATGGGGCTTGTAGTCGGATGTCGGATGGTAGAATCACCTCTGCTCCATACACAAAGAAGAAAGGTGTCTCGCCTGTCGCTCAGTTCATGGTGGCCCTCATTGACCAAAGTACTGTAGGAACTTCATGAATCCAACGCTTGTCGTAAGCTTGTAATCTGTTAAAGATTCTCTTCTTGATGCCCTGGAGCACGATGCCATTGGCATGCTCTACTTGCCCGTTCGTCTTCGGGTGATTTATTGATGACCGATCATGCCTGGTCCCGTAGTCGTAGCAGAAATCAGAAAACTTTTTGCTTTTAAACTGTGTTCCATTATCAGAGATTATCCTGTTCGGGACACCGAATCGTACGATAATACTCCGTAGGAATTTGACAACTACCTCTTTTGTGATTTTCTGAACTAACTCGGCCTCAACCCATTTTGTGAATGTGTCGATGCCGACGAACAGAAATCTGTAACCCCAAGCAGCCCTTGGAAAGGGCCCGATGATATCTATTCCCCATGTGGCAAAGGGCCATGACAGGGGAATAGTGTTTAAAGCTTGTGCAGGTTTAGTTTGTTTCCGTGCGAAGAATTGGCATGCCTTGCACTTCTTAACTAACTCGCTTGCGTCGTGAAGAGCTGTAGGCCAGTAGAAGCTCTGTCGGAATGCTTTCCCTGCTAGATATCAGAGAGAAGCATGAGATCCACAGATTCCTCCATGAATATCGTGGAGCAAACTAATGCCCTCGGTCCGTGTGATACATTTGAGGAGCACTCCATTGCGGGTTAGCTTGTATAATCGCCCGTCAACCAATTGATAGTTCTTGGCTTTACGATGGATTTTCTCCAATGTAGCATCATCGTCCGGAATAGCTTGGTTTGTGAGGTACGACCGGATTGGATCCATCCAGCTCTCCCTGTTTCCAACTAGAGTGGTGGCTCGAGCCGTATCGACCAACATAGACTCCTTGATGGATTTGTTGGTTGTAGAAACTGTGCCTGTGGCATGCACAGTTTTTTGGTTCGGTAGTGAAACCGACACAGATGGTTTAGTAAGAACTTCAAGCAACACGTTACCTGGGAGCCGTGTGCACTCGACAGCTGCCTTTGCTAGCTTATCTGCATCGCCATTGAATTCCATTTTGACGTGTCGTACATCAAGCCCATCAAATTTGCTTTCCATCCTCCTATATGCTTCCAAGTATTTGGCCATAACCTCGCTCTGCGCACTGTACTCTTTCATGACTTGCTTTGCAGCTAACTCGGAATCCCCTTTCACGAGCAGCCTCTTAACGCCTAGAGATGCAGCTACGCGGAGTCCTGTCAAAAGCCCTTCATACTCAGCAACATTGTTAGTAGGAGTTGGATCAACAAAATTAATTTGCAATGCGTATCTGATGACGTCATTGTGTGGAGAGATCAGGACCACCCCAGCCCCCAAGGCTGCTTTACAAAACGCTCCGTCAGAGAGCATGGTCCAGTGTTCGGGATTTTGGGCAGCCTATTCGGGTTCGGGGTTAGTCCATTCTGCAATGAAATCTACCATAGCCTGTGACTTGATGGCAGTTCTGGGTATGAATTCAACGTCGTAAGCCCCCAGCTCCACAGACCATTGTGCAATCCTACCCACGGCTTCTCGATTATGTAAAATGGTGCCTAGGGGATAAGTTGACATGACCTTGATCTTGTGGCTTTGAAAATAATGCTTGAGTTTCCTGGAAGTCATTAGCATAGCATATAGTAATTTCTGAATCTGAGGGTACCTTGTTTTGGCGTCATGTAGCACCTCGCTTACGAAGTAAACGGGGTGTTGTGTTGTTGACTTTTCTGTTGGTCTCTCGACCACTAGAACAGTACTGACAACAGTTGGTTTCGCTGCTACGTATAACAGCATCTCCTCTTGTGGCTGCGGCGGGACTGGTACGGGCATTTTCCGTAAGTATTGCTTGAACGCCTTGAACGCCTCTTCTGCTTCTGCCGACCACTCAAAACGATCAGTTTTACGTAGCAACTTATAGAATGGCATACCTCGTTCGCCTGACTTGGACACAAATCGACTTAGGGACGCCATCATTCCTGCCAACTTCTGGACCTCGTGGCGGCTACGTGGAGACTTTATGTCATCGAGTGCCTTGATCTTGTGTGGATTTGCCTCTATACCTCACCGGAAAACAAGGTAACCGAGGAGCTTACCCGATGATACACCAAAGGTGCATTTAGCCGGGTTGAGCATCATCCTGTTCGCACGCAATTTGTTGAATGTTTCGGTTAAATCAGTGATCAGGTTGCCCTTTAACTTACTTTTTACAATGATGTCATCTATGTATGCTTCCACATTACGGCCGATCTGGCCCTCGAGAACAATGTGAACACATTTTTGATAAGTGCAACCTGCGTTTTTCAGACAAAAAGGCATCTTTATATAGCAATAAACACCAAAGGGAGTTACAAATGCAGTTTTCTCCTCATCGTCAATGCACATGCTGATTTGGTGATACCCCGAATAGGCATCTAGAAAACAAAGCAGCTCGCATCCAGAGGTTGAATCTACAATTTGATCTATCCTAGGCAATGGATACTCGTCCTTTGGGTAAGCTTTATTCAGATCGGTGTAGTCCACGCACATCCTCCATGTTCCGTTGGGCTTCTTCACCATGACTGGGTTTGCTAGCCACTCTGGGAAAGGGACCTCTCGAATGAAGCCGGCTTTGAGTAGTCGGTTGATTTCTTCGTTAATGGCGTCTCGCTTCTCCGGGGTATATCTCCTCTGCTTTTGCTTGACTGGTCGGACGCCAATTTGTATGCCAAGCTTGTGCTCGATTACCTCCCTTGGGATCCAGGCACGACTGATGATTCCCAAGCGAACACATCTGCATTCCGGAGGAAAGCAATGAGCTCGAGTTCCTATTTGTCACCCAGACCAGAGCCCACCTGGGTGGTCTTGGTCAGGTCCGCCTCATCAAGGGCCACCGATTTCGTGCTTGGTTCAGAGCGCTTTGCTGGTGGCGCGCTTGGCGAGGCTACGGTTGGCGACTCGCCTGCTTCCTGCGATGGTGTTCCCTTGATCGGGGTCTGGTCCACCTCAGTCTGCTTTTCGGTGACGTCGTCATCAGTCTTCTTATTCCTCACAGGCATCCATGTAGTTCGTCTGCCGAGGGTTGTGAGTGGCTTGGTCACATGGAGCCCCCCGCTGCTGGCTCTCCTCCTCCTGTTTTTGCTTTTTGTACACCGTACAGTCCACAAAGTGATGCTTTGTTGACAGGTGAATCGGACAGTACATCAGGAGATCGGTAGGCTTGCCTTGATGCCTGTACGGGGCTTTGTTGTCCATGGCCATGATTTCCTCACTCTTGGTCTTGCGCTTCTTGTTCTTGTGCTTATTCTTCTTCTTGCCTTCCCCGGATGGCTGGCTTTGTTCGGGCTTTCCTTGGACCCGGGCTCAGGCGTCCTCTATCTTGGCGGTTTCCTCCAGGATCCCGTAGAGCTCGGCCACCGTCTTCGGGTTCTTCTTGGCAAGCTCCTCCACCGTCCACTCGTCCTTGCAGCCCTGATTAAAGGCCACAATCATCCGATCATCCACCATGTCGGGGATGGTCTTACGGGTGTCGCTGAACCGGCGGATGTAGTCCCAGAGGGATTCTCCAGGCTTCTGCGCACAGTTGAGCAGGTCTCCTTCGTGTCCAGGGCGTTTGTAGGTGCCTTGGAAGTTGGCCTCAAATGTCTCCCAGAGATGGCCCTATGACTTGATGCTAGCCTCGGGTAGGTTCATGAGCCATGTTCGGGCTAATCCCTGCAGGGCAGTTGGCAAGTAATTGGCCTTGATGTAGTCATCTCCCCCGGTGGCATCGATCATCGTGGAATAGATCTGAATCCATTCACGAGGGTTGGTTGTTCCGTCATACTTCTCGATGTTAGTAGGACGGAACTTTTCCGGCCACATGACCTTACGCAGGCATGGGGAGTATGCAAGGCATCCCCTAGTGCCTGGTCGGGAGTCACGTGGTGGTGAATCTGGATGGGACCGGTAGTAGCCCTCACGTGCTCGGTAATCTCGATTGTAGTTGAGAGTTTCCCGAGCGTCGCGGTTGCGACGGTTGCGTTCGAGCTACGGCCTCATGTCACGCCCCTCATGCGGGCGATAGCGGGGTTGTCCGTTAACAGATCGGGAGCGAACTGGTTGGGGTTCGTCGGGCCTGTTTGATGGAGCTGGTGGTGCGGCAGCGGCAGCCTCGAGGCGCTCGTTGGGCTTGTCCGCTGCTTCCTGAGCCTTCTTGGCAATGGTGGCCATCGGGGTTCCCTCGGCTATTGCTTCCATAGTCTCCAAGAGGGTTTGGATCTGCAAGTTGTCCTGTTCGACTGCCCTAATATCATTGTTGAGATTTTGGGGAGCCAGCGAGGGTGCAGCCTGCTGTGTACGGGTTTTAGCCGTCTGAAGGGTCAGTGCGTTACTGAAACACGAAGGAGGCATGGGTCTGCGCGAGCTGGACGACTCGGCAGTGGCCTCGGTCCCATTCGCAGTTAGCACATGGATGCATCAGTCTTCGGGCTGTTCCGACCCATTGCTAGATCCACTGTAGTTGAGATCCAACTGTGCAGTGCGATCGGCAATGTCTTCGAGAGTTGGCTCCGTGAAGGTGGCGAAAACTTCCCGACCAGCGCATGTGAGATCGGGATCATGGATCCCTGTCAGCTTGAGCTCGTAATCGCCTTGGTGCTCGAACATGAGATCCCCGAAGTGGATCTCCCGTGTAGGCACTAGATGGCTATGAGCGTAGAGATCGGAAGCGGAGGTAGAACTCCCAATGGCTTCCGACTTGACGGAACTGGGCATGTAGGGCATCGATGAACTCGACGCGTCGGCGAACCAGACTCCGTTGATGATCGGCATGATCTTTCTTCACGCAAGGGCCCCTACCTGCGCGCGCCTCTATCGAGGTTGTACTCGGCAGATATTTGTCCGGCAAGCATCCCGCTTCATGCAAAGATTGATCACGGTGGATGAACAGAGAGACTCGGGATTTTATACTGGTTCGGGCCCTCGAGATCGAGTAACAATCCTACGTCCAGTTGCTTGTATTATCTCGGTGAGAACAGATTACAATGATGTAACAAATACTCTCGCGTGGATTAGCTAAGATTGAGAATACCCTCTACGTGCAGGACCCCCCACTATTTATATCCAAGGAGACGTGCCTTACATGACAAAACAGACCTAAACCTAGTAGGACTCTAACTATCATCAGGCCTTCCTTCTGCGATCTGGTCATCGTGTCTTGTTCGGAGTCTTCTTCAGTCGGAGTCGGTAGTCGGTAATCCTCGTGGTCGGGCACCCTGGTATTCTGGCCTCAACAGTTTCTATCCAGCCCTTGTTAAAGGATCAGATTGCTAAAGCACAACAGACGAGCACAACAGACGGATTAAGGGGCATACCGCCTAAAGCAAGGACTAGCCCAAGGAATATCTAAGTATCAGTGCTTCAGGCAGGACAAAGAGGGGACTTTATGGTTCCGAAATCGTCTGGTTGTACCCAAGGATCCGGAGCTTCCGAAAAAGATTATGGACAAAGCTCACTTATCTAAATTCTCAATTCACCTGGGTAGCAACAAAATGTATCAAGATCTTAAGGAAAACTTTTGGTGGACCAGGATGAAGAGGGAAATAGCTAAGTACGTGGCCGAGTGCGACAGGTGTCAACGAGTGACAGCAAGCCTGAAGATAGTCGGAACCCTTCAACCGCTACCCATACCCTTCTGGAACTGGAAAGACATAAGTATGGATTTTATTGTTGGCTTACCCTTCACCACACGAAAGCATGACTCCGTGTGGGTTATTGTACATCGACTAACCAAGATGGCCCATTTTCTACCAGTCAACACCCATTACACCAATAAATGATATGCAGAATTCTACTTGGAGCGTATTGTTTGCCTCCATGGTGTTCCCCAGATAATTATATCGGATCAAGGAAGCCAGTTTATAGCTAGACTCTGGGAACAGCTACACAAGTCTCTAGGCACCAAGCTCATTCGCAGCTCAGCTTATCACCCCCAAACTAATGGACAAACAGAAAGGATAAATCAGATATTGGAAAACATGCTTCGTGGTTGTGTCATTCATTATGAGAAAAATTGGGACCAATGCTTACCCATGGCAGAGTTCCCTTATAACAATAGCTATCAGGCCAGTCTAAAGATGGCACCCTTTGAAGCCTTGTATGGGCGAAGGTGAAGAACACTTCTCAGTTGGTCCGAGGCTAGAGAAAGGAAACTATTTGGGCCTGACCTAGTGCGAGAGGCAGAAGAGAAGGTCTGGATAGTACAAGCTAACCTTAAAGCTGCACAATCTTGCCAGAAGAGCTACCATGACTAATGGAGAAAACCATTAACCTTTGAAGCCGGTGACCAAATGTATTTGAAGGTATCCCCCACCAAAGGAACCCAGAGGTTCAGACCTTATCCTATATTGGAGAAATGTGGACCCATGGCCTTCAAGCTTCAACTTCCATCAAGTCTGGTAGCTATTCACAATGTCTTTCACGTATCACAACTTAAGAAATGCCTTCGAGTACCCGAAGAAGGCATAATTCAAGAAGAAGTTCAGCTTCAACCTGATTTGACATATGAAGAATGACCAGCTAAGATTCTTGACCAAAAGGAAAGAGTCACCAGGCATCAGACCCTCAAGTTCTATAAAATCCAATGGAACAACCACTCTGACGAAGAGGCAACCTGGGAACAAGAAGCGTACCTACAATCCAAGTACCTGGGTTTTCTCGACAAAGCTATAAGCTACCTAGCCTTTCCACATGAGTACTGCACTGAATCTCGGGACAAGATTCTCTTAAGGGGGGGCGTAACAAACCAAGTTAAGTTTTGCTGAAAGTTGATCACCCTAAATAAAACAATAAAAAGAAATTCACTTTAAACCTTTTTCTAAGGAATAAATAAAGAAAACTCACCTAAAAGAAGAAAGGGGCAAATAAAATGTGGAAGAAATTGGTTAAACCCCAATTGAGCTTTAGCAACTCAAGAGGAGCGAAATTGCAACTGGGACTTTTCAATTCAGAGTTAAAATTTTCAATTTGAATTCAAATTCAAAGTTAAGCTAAATTCATGAAACCACCTCTATCTCCAAAACACTTGAGAATCCGAAGTTGGTCAAATAATTGTTGATGGTCCTTAGACGTGCCAATTGTGAACCGCAAGCGCATGGATCATTGTAGCTCTTGCCTTAGAGTATTCCCCCAAGATTTATCAATCCGTGGATCTACAGTGAACTACCTAGGGTTTTCTTTCTAGCTAAACAGATCTAATCCTAACATTAAGCATAGATTGCATATGAGGGTGAACATGAGTTTGATATGAATATTATGAATGAATCTCATTCACCCGACACGAGGTAACACAACCAAAAGTAGCACAAGCCTACCATCTTCGAGTGGCAACTCCGGCCAAAACGGTGACCAATCTAATCTCATACCATGATAAAGAGTCATCTCAAAGAACTTTCCCATGGGCGCCCTTGCGATGTGCGAGTCAATGCCTAGGATTTTCCAGCTTTACCTCAAATGCCCACCAAGTGCTCTTTACTCGAACCTCCTTCTCTTGGTGGCCGCGCAACAACACCCATGGTACTCGCCGTCGATCCTACTCAACATTACACGTTTGTTCGGCTTTTTCCCTCCCACATGCTGTCACCACACGAGGGTAATCATGCCGACTTCCCGTGCACTACTATGATCTAACCACAAGACATAGACTAATCACCACGATTAGATCTAATCCTACTAAGGGCATATGGTAGCTACAGATACGACTAAGCATGAATCATAGTAGATCAAAGTAGAGACAAAGAATGATTTATATCACCATCGAATGTTGAATGTACAAATGCCTTGATGAGTTCAAGGCATGGCTCCGGAACTCCACCATGGCTTCACCACGCAGGGCCAACCATGGTGGCTAGGGCATGGCCTAAGCCATCTCCTAGCAACCTCGAGGACTTGCAGCGGCCGTCGGCTTCCTTCGGTGTGTGTCCCTCTTCGCGTCGACTTCTAGTGAATGGATCTGAATCTCCAAAATTTACGATTCTTGATGCGTTGGAAAGAAGAGTTGGTGGAGCTTCATAATTTTTAATTTTCCTCCATGGTACCTCTCTGATCATGGGCGAAAAACTGGTCACAACAGCAGCTTTCGAGAGATGTTGATGATCGGATCTCGCGACTTCTTCAGGACATGATTCATCACCTATAACTTGAACAAACAAATATCCAAGAGACATTAGTCTTTAAAAATCAATTGACATGGTGACATACCTTGTTCAGCTTCACTTGTTTTGGGTGTGAGCTCGATAGCGGATGATGGGCCACTAAAAAAAGTTAGCACATACCACTAAAGAGCGGATCTTCACGTAGCCATCAATTGTTTGAGCGAGATTGGACTTGCCGAAGTCCGGACGTTGAGAACTTCTCAATCATCTTGTGTCTAGGGTTTTACCTGCATTCATAGACACAAACAAGAAACACAGCATGTATGCAATAATAAAATTAGGGTTGGTCCAAAAAGTTAGATAGATCGCCCTAGGGTTCGAGTTGCCCATCCCCGGCAACGGCGCCAGAAAAGCTTGTTGATGGCCCTTAGACGCGTCAATCGTGAACCGCAACTACATGGATCAGTTGTAGCTCTTCCCTTAGAGTACTCCCCTAAGGTTTATCAATTTGTGGAACTAAAGATGTAAGAAACAATCTAACTAGCATAGAAATCCTTTATCTTGAGATGGGTGAAAAACGAATCTAATCTAGTAAACACCAAACACCAGAGGTAGCAAGAGAGAGTTAGACATAACCAATCTAGATCACCTAGATCATGCATAAGTTGTAGTTCCGAGCCAAATAAGTGAAGTAAGATAGATGCAAATCTCAATAAGAAGTATCTTTAAATCATGACCTCCAGTCAAATTCCTGAAATCCCCACCTTACACGAGATCACAACCTATCACGGCACTCCCTATCGGCGTGGGTAACTTAAGGGCACACTCAAGA
>CM014278.1:9726451-9743912 GCA_004135705.1 Alloteropsis semialata
GGCGACGAGGAGTTCGCCCGGCGCCTCTTCGTCTCCCTGAACCGCGAGTAGATCGGGATCCCAGGCGATGGAGCGCTTGTGGATCTCGTCAGCGACTCTGAAGAAGAGAACGCGGTAGATGATCCACCGGCCGGTGCCGCATCACCCTGATCCTCGCGGACGACGACGTTAGTCGGGCGAGGATCATTATTTTGAATTTCAAGTTTCAGGATAGTTATCGATCCCCTGTGAAATGTACGCCCTTTTGGATTAATAAAGTAATTTCACTTGAGAGATGCAACAATAGTCCCTTTTTCTGTGTTTAGAAACTTTTGTGTTAATCTATTTATGAAACTGCCTGTCCATAGAGTAAAATTCCCCGAACAAGAGTTTCTTACGAACTGACCAACTAGTATTTAGCATGTTCAGGAAATTTGATCCCAATCAAATACGATCGGGGTATTTCCTCTTAAACACACCAAGTGTTCGGTCATTTAAAACTGGTAGCTTCCCAAGTAAGCTAACAATCCTAAATGCATTGAGTTTGACTTGCACAGTTTTCGAAAGACGCCTGCCGTAGAGAAAGGAAAGAATCTTTTTGACCCAACAGTGACTGCGGATTGTACGGATCGAGGCCTGTTTTCTCGGGGTTCATGCTCCCTCACGAAACCATAAAGCCCCCAGGCGCAGCCGCCTGGACTCCATTTGAGCCTTCGTCTTCCTCATTTGCATCTGCAAACACTCGCCATTCCTCAACTGTTCTCTGCCCTTCATCCTCTTACTCCTCCAGCCAATCGAGCCCGCTTCTCACCGCCATGGCATCCTCGCACCAATCCTCATCCAGTGATGAGTCATCAGGGGACCAGAGCAGCGCCGCCGCCGGACAGGAACTGCGCAGCGGATCCACGATCTGCACCACGAACAAGTATTGGGAAAAATCCACCACCACGGCGAAACAACTGCAACGGCTGGAAGACCTTGGATTGCTCCCTGACACCACCACATTCCCTCGTCGTCATGCCAAAGGTCAGCTGTACCCAACCCCCGACACTCTTGAGTTGGTGGCCTTCTTGGAGTTCTTCCATTGCGGATTTGGGGTCTATCCATCAGATTTCTTCCACATCATCTGTGACCATTACCAGATAGAGCTTGTGCACAACAAGCCCAGCGCTTTGACCATGCTTAGCATCTTTTCCTTTTTGTGCGAAGCTTGGTTAGGGATTAAGCCAACATTGCTTCTGTGGAGATACTTTTATACCCCTGCATTTTACAAGAATCAACTCATGATCGGGTCCATCGGGTCTTCCATGAGAGATCGGGAGATCTACATCCCCTTTCCAGTGAAAGATTCCTAGAAAGGTTATGAGCGTCATTGGTTTTACATCACCCTTCCCCAAGCCTCAGTAGCCAAAGGAAAGAATTTGATGCCCTATCTCAAGGAAGAGACCAAGGCTCTGCCGAGAGTTACCCCTGAGATGCAAAAGCACATGGATCGGATCTTGGCACTCCGTGCTGCCGGCTTGACAGCGGTTCACGTAGCACAAACCATCATTAGATGGAGATTTATCCCGCTCATGATGCATGACCACTACGCCTGGTCGTTCAGGGGTGACAACGACCCGAACAGGATGAGGCCCGATGGTAAGCCTCTGTTTTTTATTCGGTAATTTTTTTGAGTTTGTTCGGTCATTTGAGAGGTCATGACTCTTAGCTAACAGTTGTCCCAGAAATGGAAGTGGTCGCTCGCTTGAAGAAGATGCTGGGGCGCTGATATACCGGACTGGACAGACGTCCCAGCACCTTACAGCGCTGACAACCCTCCTCCAGAGGTAAAACTGATTCTCAGAAAATTTTGCTTCTTAATTAATGTTCATATGATGTGATTCTATTTCTCCCGAACAGGCTCCACCTGTTGTTGATGCCCCCGCACATAGCGGAGCCATCAACATTGAGGAGGAGGGGGAGCTGCCTGTCGATCAAGGCGTCGAGGCCCCAACCACCGAACATCCTGAACCATCACCTGTCGTGGAAAAAGAGATCCCAGGCAGCCCCAAGACGACTGCTCCCCAAACCCGCAAGCGCTCTCGTAGTGTGGAGAGGATGACTCTGGGTTCGGGAACTCTTGGTATGCCTGAAACTGGTGAGCTGCTACCCAGTCGCGATCCACCTTGCCCTGATGCCCAGGTACCAAGCATGATCGTATTCGGGCGTTTACTTGCAGCCTTTATAGCATAACCAAAGCTAAACGTGTTCAGGAGATTTCTCATCAGGAAATTCGTCCGACCCCACTGCTATCAAAGCCTGTATCTGGTGCCAAGAGGTTTAAAGTTAGAATCCCGACATCCAAGTAAGGGCCCTGACTTGCTTGGTTATGCTTGAGTACTTCTCACAGGGAGAATATTTTTAATTGTTTCATTTGTTTAGGAACTCAGGCCTCCCCAGCCTACAGCTTCTCCTCCCATCAGGCCATCAAAAAAAACTCTCGAGCCTTACTCGGCAGCCTAGCCCGATGGTGCGGAGAAGACTGTTGAAGTTGCAAGACCTGTCCCGACGCCCTTGGGCCCGATCATTACCTCGCTCTTGGCAGTCGAGGAACAATGGCGTTCGTTAGACCTCGTGCCTCTGCTGCGGAAGCGTCTATGACCAGACTGGAGGCCCAAGTTGTCGTTCTCCAGTCCGAGAAGGAAGGTACATGTCTTGTGATAACATGTTTGTTTTTGGTCCTTATCCGTGAACTTTTGCTTACATTCTGCCTCTGATTCTGTAGTCAACTCCAAGAGCATTGAGGCACTCGAGAAGAAAAACACGGATCTGAAAGGCAGGCTTGCTGTTCATGACAAAGACGTTGCAGATCTCACCGCCCGGCTTGAAGCTTCAGAGAAGCGCAGCTCGTCCTTGGAGACCAGGCTGATGGAGGGTGCATGCGTTGCTGCAACTCACACCGTTGGGGCCTTGAAAAGCCACGTTCCTGATCTCGGCGGCTCGCTGCTCTCCAAAGGCTTCAAGTGTTCGGCGACAGATGCTGAGGTACTGTTTGACAGCCTTGCCCCACTGGTGGAACCATTTGTTAAGAACCTTGATCTCCATTTGAGTGATTCAGAAGAATCGCCTTAAACTCTGTGCCTGGATCCTGTAATAGGGCAAAACTTGAAGGTTTAGAATGCAACTTTTATTTTGCGAAACATATGCTCGCATGTTTTTGCTTAAGTCTTAAAACTGATCGGTACTTTTGTGGATCTTTCAAACTGATAGCTTTGTCATAGCAAAAAATCCCGTTACCATAAGCTATTTTGGAATTGTTTAGTTGCTGAGACGCGAGCGGCCTTCTGAACTGCGTAATTCCTTGTAGTCATGGTGTTTGATATTTTAGCGTAGCCTAGCTTTCTAGATTTAAAAAGCCTGATTCTTGCGTGTTAGTAGTACCATAGTAGCCCCCGGGCTCTTTTACAGTCATGCAAACATGCTAAAAAAGAGTCTAGAAGTACTAACCACAAGAATTTCCCGATCATATGGGGAGCCCCCGAGCGTTGCGCTTGGGATGCGTAGAATAGATCTAAAAAAAACTTTCAGCGTGGTAGTCCCCGGCTCTTTGTTAGTGTATGCAGTATGGTAACAAAGAGTAGAAACAGAATAGAAAAATGGAACCCAGCCCCGAGCGTAAAAGCGAGGGTGAGTAAAGTGAATAGAACTTATCTTTTTTTTTTGTTGGCACTTGAGGCGATGCGGATGACGGCTTTTATCTGCCAAACTTGATGGACAGGCTTGAACTTGCTTGATTACCTTCGTTTTAGGCATAAAATCTGCGTAGTTGATTCATGTTCCACGTGTTTGGCAGTATATCTCCATCTATCTCCGCGATCCTGTAGGCTCCTGGTCGGGCGATGTCTACTACGATGTAAGGCCCTTGCCATGGAGAGGACAATTTGTTTTTGTCCTTGGTGCGTTGATCTAATTTGAGCACCATGTCACCAATGCATAGGCTTCTCTTGCGAACATTAGCATCGTAGTATTGCCGTAGCTTTTGCTGATACTGGGCCACTCTAAAAGCGGCTGCGTTGTGAGCCTCCTCAAGGAGAATTAGCTCATCGGTCCGTCTGTCAAGCTCTTCAGTTTCTGAAAACATTGCCACGCATGGGGCTTGTAGTCGGATGTCGGATGGTAGAATCGCCTCTGCTCCATACACCAAGAAGAAAGGTGTCTCGCCTGTCGCTCGGTTCATGGTGGTCCTCATCGACCAAAGTACTATAGGAACTTCATGAATCCAATGCTTGTCGTAAGCTTGTAATCTGTTAAAGATTCTCTTCTTGATGCCCTGGAGCACGATGTCATTAGCACGCTCTACTTGCCTGTTCATCTTTGGGTGATTTACCGATGACCGATCATGCCTGATCCCATAGTCGTAGCAGAAATCAGAAAACTTTTTGCTTTTAAACTGTGTTCCATTATCAGAGATTATCCTATTCGGGACACCGAATCGTACGATAATACTCCGTAGGAATTTGTCAACTGCCTCTTTTGTGATTTTCTGAACTAACTCGGCCTCAACCCATTTTGTGAATGTGTCGATGCCGACGAACAGAAATCTGTAACCCCAAGCAGCCCTTGGAAAGGGCCCGATGATATCTATTCCCCATGTGGCAAAGGGCCATGACAGGGGAATAGTGTTTAAAGCTTGTGCAGGTTTAGTTTGTTTCCGTGCGAAGAATTGGCATGCCTCGCACTTCTTAACTAACTCGCTTGCGTCTTGAAGAGCTGTAGGCCAGTAGAAGCTCTGTCGGAATGCTTTCCCTGCTAGATATCGGGGAGAAGCATGAGATCCACAGATTCCTCTGTGAATATCGTGGAGCAAACTAATGCCCTCGGTCCGTGTGATACATTTGAGGAGCACTCCATTGCGGGTTAGCTTGTATAATTGCCCGTCAACCAATTGATAGTTCTTGGCTTTACGATGGATTTTCTCCAATGTAGCATCATCGTCCGGAATAGCTTGGTTTGTGAGGTACGGCCGGATTGGATCCATCCAGTTCTCCCTGTTTCCAACTAGAGCGGTGGCTCGAGCCGTATCGACCAACATAGACTCCTTGATGGATTTGTTGGTTGTAGAAACTGTGCCTGTGGCATGCGCAGTTTTTTGGTTCGGTAGTGAAACCGACACAGATGGTTTAGTAAGAACTTCAAGCAACACGTTACCTGGGAGCCGTGTGCACTCGACAGCTGCCTTTGCTAGCTTATCTGCATCGCCATTGAATTCCATTTTGACGTGTCGTACATCAAGCCCATCAAATTTGCTTTCCATCCTCTATATGCTTCCAAGTATTTGGCCATAACCTCGCTCTGCGCACTGTACTCTTTCATGACTTGCTTTGCAGCAAACTCGGAATCCCCTTTCACGAGCAGCCTCTTAACGCCTAGAGATGCAGCTACGCAGAGTCCTGTCAAAAGCCCTTCATACTCAGCAACATTGTTAGTAGGAGTTGGATCAACAAAATTAATTTGCAATGCGTATCTGATGACGTCATTGTGTGGAGAGATCAGGACCACCCCAGCCCCCAAGGCTGCTTTACAAAACGCTCCGTCAGAGAGCATGGTCCAGTGTTCGGGATTTTGGGCAGCCTATTCGGGTTCGGGGTTAGTCCATTCTGCAATGAAATCTGCCATAGCCTGCGACTTGATGGCAGTTCTAGGTATGAATTCAACGTCGTAAGCCCCCAGCTCCACAGACCATTGTGCAATCCTACCCACGGCATCTCGATTATGTAAAATGGTGCCTAGGGGATAAGTTGACATGACCTTGATCTTGTGGCTTTGAAAATAATGCTTGAGTTTCCTGGAAGTCATTAGCATAGCATATAGTAATTTCTGAATCTGAGGGTACCTTGTTTTGGCGTCATGTAGCACCTCGCTTACGAAGTAAACGGGGTGTTGTGTTGTTGACTTTTCTGTTGGTCTCTCGACCACCAGAACAGTGCTGACAATAGTTGGTGTCGCTGCTACGTATAACAGCATCTCCTCTTGTGGCTGTGGCGGGACCAGTACGGGCATTTTCCGTAGGTATTGCTTGAACGCCTGGAACGCCTCTTCTGCTTCTGCCGACCACTCAAAACGATCAGTTTTACGTAGCAACTTATAGAATGGCATACCTCGTTCGCCTGACTTGGACACGAATCGACTTAGGGACGCCATCATTTCTTCCAACTTCTGGACCTCGTGGCGGCTACGTGGAGACTTTATGTCGTCGAGTGCCTTGATCTTGTGTGGATTTGCCTCTATACCTCACCGGAAAACAAGGTAACCGAGGAGCTTACCCGATGATACACCAAAGGTGCATTTAGCGGGGTTGAGCATCATCCTGTTCGCACGCAATTTGTTGAATGTTTCGGTTAAATCAGTGATCAGGTTGCCCTTTAACTTACTTTTTACAATGATGTCATCTATGTATGCTTCCACATTACGGCCGATCTGGCCCTCGAGAACAATGTGAACACATTTTTGATAAGTGCAACCTGCGTTTTTCAGACCAAAAGGCATCTTTATATAGCAATAAACACCGAAGGGAGTTACAAATGCAGTTTTCTCCTCATCGTCAATGCACATGCTGATTTGGTGATACCCCGAATAGGCATCTAGAAAACAAAGCAGCTCGCATCTAGAGGTTGAATCTACAATTTGATCTATCCTAGGTAATGGATACTCGTCCTTCGGGCAAGCTTTATTCAGATCTGTGTAGTCCACGCACATCCTCCACGTTCCGTTGGGCTTCTTCACCATGACTGGGTTCGCCAGCCACTCCGGGAAAGGGACCTCTCGAACGAAGCCGGCTTTGAGTAGTCGGTTGATTTCTTCGTTAATGGCGTCTCGCTTCTCCGGGGTATATCTCCTCTGCTTTTGCTTGACTGGTCGGACGCCAGTTTGTATGCCAAGCTTGTGCTCGATTATCTCCCTTGGGATCCAGGCACGACAGATGGTTCCCAAGCGAACACATCTGCATTCCAGAGGAAAGCAATGAGCTTGAGTTCCTATTTGTCACCCAGACCAGAGCCCACCTGGGTGGTCTTGGTCAGGTCCGCCTCATCAAGGGCCACCGATTTCGTGCTTGGTTCAGAGCGCTTTGCTGGTGGCGCGCTTGGCGAGGCTACGGTTGGCGACTCGCCTGCTTCCTGCGATGGTGTTCCCTTGATCGGGGTCTGGTCCACCTCAGTCTGCTTTTCGGTGACGTCGTCATCAGTCTTCTTATTCCTCACAGGCATCCATGTAGTTCGTCTGCCGAGGGTTGTGAGTGGCTTGGTCACATGGAGCCCCCCGCTGCTGGCTCTCCTCCTCCTGTTTCTGCTTTTTGTACACCGTGCAGTCCACAAAGTGATGCTTTGTTGACTGGTGAATCGGACAGTACATCAGGATATCGGTAGGCTTGCCTTGATGCCTGTACGAGGCTTTGTTGTCCACGGCCATGATTTCCTCACCCTTGGTCTTGCGCTTCTTGTTCTTGTGCTTATTCTTCTTCTTGCCTTCCCTAGATGGCTGGCTTTGTTCGGGCTTTCCTTGGACCCGGGCTCAGGCGTCCTCTATCTTGGCGGTTTCCTCCAGGATCCCGTAGAGCTCGGCCACCGTCTTCGGGTTCTTCTTGGCAAGCTCCTCCACCGTCCACTCGTCCTTGCAGCCCTGATTAAAGGCCACAATCATCCGATCATCCACCATGTCGGGGATGGTCTTACGGGTGTCGCTGAACCGGCGGATGTAGTCCCAGAGGGATTCTCCAGGCTTCTGCGCACAGTTGAGCAGGTCTCCTTTGTGTCCAGGGCGTTTGTAGGTGCCTTGGAAGTTGTCTTCAAATGTCTCCCAGAGATGGCCCTATGACTTGATGCTAGCCTCGAGTAGGTTCATGAGCCATGTTCGGGCTAATCCCTGCAGGGCAGTTGGCAAGTAATTGGCCTTGATGTAGTCATCTCCCCCGGTGGCATCGATCATCGTGGAATAGATCTGAATCCATTCACGAGGGTTGGTTGTTCCGTCATACTTCTCGATGTTAGTAGGACGGAACTTTTCCGGCCACATGACCTTACGCAGGCATGGGGAGTATGCAAGGCATCCCCTAGTGCCTGGTCGGGAGTCACGTGGTGGTGAATCTGGATGGGACCGGTAGTAGCCCTCACGTGCTCGGTAATCTCGATTGTAGTTAAGAGTTTCCCGAGCGTCGCGGTTGCGACGGTTGCGTTCGAGCTACGGCCTCATGTCATGCCCCTCATGCGGGCGATAGCGGGGTTGTCCGTTAACAGATCGGGAACGAACTGGTTGGGGTTCGTCGGGCCTGTTTGATGGAGCTGGTGGTGCGGCAGCGGCAGCCTCGAGGCGCTCGTTGGGCTTGTCCACTGCTTCCTGAGCCTTCTTGGCAATGGTGGCCATCGGGGTTCCCTCGGCCATTGCTTCCATAGTCTCCTAGAGGGTTTGGATCTGCAAGTTGTCCTGTTCGACTGCCCTAAAATCATTGTTGAGATTTTGGGGAGCCAGCGAGGATGCAGCCTGCTATGTACGGGTTTTAGCCGTCTGAAGGGTCAGTGCGTTACTGAAACACGAAGGAGGCATGGGTCTGCGCAAGCTGGACGACTCGGCAGTGGCCTCGGTCCCATTCGCAATTAGCACATGGATGCGTCAGTCTTCGGGCTGTTCCGACCCATTGCTAGATCCACTGTAGTTAGATCCAACTGTGCAGTGCGATCGGCAATGTCTTCGAGAGTTGGCTCCGTGAAGGTGGCGAAAACTTCCCGACCAGCGCATGTGAGATCGGGATCATGGATCCCTGTCAGCTTGAGCTCGTAATCGCCTTGGTGCTCGAACATGAGATCCCCGAAGTGGATCTCCCGTGTAGGCACTAGATGGCTATGAGCGTAGAGATCGGAAGCGGAGGCAGAACTCCCGATGGCTTCCGACTTGACGGAACTGGGCATGTAGGGCATCGATGAACTCGACGCGTCGGCGAACCAGACTCCGTTGATGATCGGCATGATCTTTCTTCACGCAAGGGCCCCTACCTGCGCGCGCCTCTATCGAGGTTGTACTCGGCAGATATTTGTCCGGCAAGCATCCCGCTTCACGCAAAGATTGATCACGGTGGATGAACAGAGAGACTCGGGATTTTATACTGGCTCGGGCCCTCGAGATCGAGTAACAATCCTACGTCCAGTTGCTTGTATTATCTCGGTGAGAACAGATTACAATGATGTAACAAATACTCTCGGGTGGATTGGCTAAGATTGAGAATACCCTCTACGTGCAGGACCCCCCACTATTTATATCCAAGGAGACGTACCTTACAAGACAAAACAGACCTAAACCTAGTAGGACTCTAACTATCATCAGGCCTTCCTTCTGCGATCTGGTCATCGTGTCTTGTTCGGAGTCTTCTTCAGTCGGAGTTGGTAGTCGGTAATTCTCGTGGTCGGGCACCCTGGTATTATGGCCTCAACAGTTTCTATCCAGCCCTTGTTAAAGGATCAGATTGCTAAAGCACAACAGACGAGCACAACAGACGGATTAAGGGGCATACCGCCTAAAGCAAGGACTAGCCCAAGGAATATCTAAGTATCAGTGCTTCAGGCAGGACAAAGAGGGGACTTTATGGTTCCGAAATCGTCTGGTTGTAGCCAAGGATCCGGAGCTTCCGAAAAAGATTATGGACAAAGCTCACTTATCTAAATTCTCAATTCACCTGGGTAGCAACAAAATGTATCAAGATCTTAAGGAAAACTTTTGGTGGACCAGGATGAAGAGGGAAATAGCTAAGTACGTGGCCGAGTGCGACAGGTGTCAACGAGTGACAGCAAGCCTGAAGATAGTCGGAACCCTTCAACCGCTACCCATACCCTTCTGGAAGTGGAAAGACATAAGTATGGATTTTATTGTTGGCTTACCCTTCACCACACGAAAGCATGACTCCGTGTGGGTTATTGTACATCGACTAACCAAGATGGCCCATTTTCTACCAGTCAACACCCATTACACCAATAAATGATATGCAGAATTCTACTTGGAGCGTATTGTTTGCCTCCATGGTGTTCTCCAGATAATTATATCGGATCGAGGAAGCCAGTTTATAGCTAGACTCTGGGAATAGCTACACAAGTCTCTAGGCACCAAGCTCATTCGCAGCTCAGCTTATCACCCCCAAACTAATGGACAAACAGAAAGGATAAATCAGATATTGGAAAACATGCTTCGTGGTTGTGTCATTCATTATGAGAAAAATTGGGACCAATGCTTACCCATGGCAGAGTTCTCTTATAACAATAGCTATGAGGCCAGTCTAAAGATGGCACCCTTTGAAGCCTTGTATGGGCGAAGGTGAAGAACACTTCTCAGTTGGTCCGAGGCTAGAGAATGGAAACTATTTGGGCCTGACCTAGTGCGAGAGGCAGAAGAGAAGGTCAGGATAGTACAAGCTAACCTTAAAGCTGCACAATCTTGCCAGAAGAGCTACCATGACTAATGGAGAAAACCATTAACCTTTGAAGCCGGTGACCAAATGTATTTGAAGGTATCCCCCACCAAAGGAACCCAGAGGTTCAGACCTTATCCTATATTGGAGAAATGTGGACCCATGGCCTTCAAGCTTCAACTTCCATCAAGTCTGGCAGCTATTCACAATGTCTTTCACGTATCACAACTTAAGAAATGCCTTCGAGTACCCGAAGAAGGCATAATTCAAGAAGAAGTTCAGCTTCAACCTGATTTGACATATGAAGAATGACCAGCTAAGATTCTTGACCAAAAGGAAAGAGTCACCAGGCATCAGACCCTCAAGTTCTATAAAATCCAATGGAACAACCACTCTGAAGAAGAGGCAACTTGGGAACAAGAAGCGTACCTACAATCCAAGTACCCGGGTTTTCTCGACAAAGCTATAAGCTACCTAGCCTTTCCACATGAGTACTGCACTGAATCTCGGGACAAGATTCTCTTAAGGGGGGGGGGCGTAACAAACCAAGTTAAGTTTTGCTGAAAGTTGATCACCCTAAATAAAACAATAAAAAGAAATTCACTTTAAACCTTTTTCTAAGGAATAAATAAAGAAAACTCACCTAAAAGAAGAAAGGGGCAAATAAAATGTGCAAGAAATTGGTTAAACCCCAATTGAGCTTTAGCAACTCAAGAGGAGCGAAATTGCAACTGGGACTTTTCAATTCAGAGTTAAAATTTTCAATTTGAATTCAAATTCAAAGTTAAGCTAAATTCATGAAACCACCTCTATCTCCAAAACACTTGAGAATCCGAAGTTGGTCAAATAATTGTTGATGGTCCTTAGACGTGCCAATTGTGAACCGCAAGCGCATGGATCATTGTAGCTCTTGCCTTAGAGTATTCCCCCAAGATTTATCAATCCGTGGATCTACAGTGAACTACCTAGGGTTTTCTTTCTAGCTAAACAGATCTAATCCTAACATTAAGCATAGATTGCATATGAGGGTGAACATGAGTTTGATATGAATATTATGAATGAATCTCATTCACCCGACACGAGGTAACACAACCAAAAGTAGCACAAGCCTACCATCTTCGAGTGGCAACTCCGGCCAAAATGGTAACCAATCTAATCTCATACCATGATAAAGAGTCATCTCAAAGAACTTTCCCATGGGCGCCCTTGAGAGGTGCGAGTCAATGCCTAGGATTTTCCAGCTTTACCTCAAATGCCCACCAAGTGCTCTTTACTCGAACCTCCTTCTCTTGGTGGCCGCGCAACAACACCCATGGTACTCGCCGTCGATCCTACTCAACATTACACGTTTGTTCGGCTTTTTCCCTCCCACATGCTGTCACCACACGAGGGTAATTATGCCGACTTCCCGTGCACTACTATGATCTATCCACAAGACATAGACTAATCACCATGATTAGATCTAATCCTACTAAGGGCATATGGTAGCTACAGATACGAATAAGCATGAATCATAGTAGATCAAAGTAGAGACAAAGAATAATTTATATCACCATCGAATGTTGAATGTACAAATGCCTTGATGAGTTCAAGGCATGGCTCCGGAACTCCACCATGGCTTCACCACGCAGGGCCAACCATGGTGGCTAGGGCATGGCCTAAGCCATCTCCTAGGCAACCTCGAGGACTTGCAGCGGCCGTCGGCTTCCTTCGGTGTGTGTCCCTCTTCGCGTCGACTTCTAGTGAATGGATCTGAATCTCCAAAATTTACGATTCTTGATGCGTTGGAAAGAAGAGTTGGTGGAGCTTCATAATTTTTAATTTTCCTCCATGGTACCTCTCTGATCATGGGCGAAAAACTGGTCACAACAGCAGCTTTTGAGAGATGTTGATGATCGGATCTCACGACTTCTTCAGGACATGATTCATCACCTATAACTTGAACAAACAAATATCCAAGAGACATTGGTCTTTAAAAATCAATTGACATGGTGACATACCTCGTTCAGCTTCACTTGTTTTGGGTGTGAGCTCGATAGCGGATGATGGGCCACTAAAAAAAGTTAGCACATACCACTAAAGAGCGGATCTTCACGTAGCCATCAATTGTTTGAGCGAGATTGGACTTGCCGAAGTCCGTATGTTGAGAACTTCTCAATCATCTTGTGTCTAGGGTTTTACCTGCATTCATAGACACAAACAAGAAACACAGCATAGTATGCAATAATAAAATTAGGGTTAGTCCAAAAAGTTAGATAGATCGCCCTAGGGTTCGAGTTGCCCATCCCCGGCAACGGCGCCAGAAAAGCTTGTTGATGGCCCTTAGACGCGTCAATCGTGAACCGCAACTACATGGATCAGTTGTAGCTCTTCCCTTAGAGTACTCCCCTAAGGTTTATCAATTTGTGGAACTAAAGATGTAAGAAACAATCTAACTAGCATAGAAATCCTTTATCTTGAGATGGGTGAAAAACGAATCTAATCTAGTAAACACCAAACACCAGAGGTAGCAAGAGAGAGTTAGACATAACCAATCTAGATCACCTAGATCATGCATAAGTTGTAGTTCCGAGCCAAATAAGTGAAGTAAGATAGATGCAAATCTCAATAAGAAGTATCTTTAAATCATGACCTCCAGTCAAATTCCTGAAATCCCCACCTTACACGAGATCACAACCTATCACGGCACTCCCTATCGGTGTGGGTAACTTAAGGGCACACTCAAGAAGAATGTGTCGAACCACTTGGTAGATCCGGTATGAACCCCTAGCCATGGGCTACAAGAACACCCCAAGCAATCTGTCTCAAGAATATATTGAGGAAGAAGCATAACCAAGAAAGAACGAAATCATAGAAAGAGGCACTTGATTGCTAAAGATTCAAAAACACAAATAACTTCACCATGAATGATTGTACATCACAAGATAACCACCGGGATCCTACCTTGATCTTGATGATCCTAGCTCCAGAACTCTGACATGGTCTTCCTCGGAGGGTTCCCACGTCGGCTAATGTAGAACCCTAGACAACTAGCACGACCCTCAGCTCTCTGAAAGGTGTCCCTCTAGCATCTTTGCTTCTTGGCGTCGAATGGCGAATTCAACTCTGCGTGATGAATGGCACCGGGACTATTTATAGCCCTGAGAAATGATAGGTTAAAGGAGAGGCCGAGGAGGCACAGGAAAGGGGTGGGCCGGCTGGCCTAGTGGGACCTAGGCCGGTTGGCCTGGCCTCTTCCCCGGCCGCCTCATGCTCAACTTTCTCCCCAAATCTTCTGGAACCTTCAGTAGTCGTCTTCTCTGTGCATGTGGGCCTTGGACATCGTTTGCTTGGGGATTTCTTCAAGATATGGATGGAAAGTAGATAACCTTCCAAAATCTCCATTTGATTTGCCTTGATCCCGAAGTCACTTGTTCTTATCTTTAAGTACTTGCTTTTCAAACATTCTTGGAGGATGGTTCACCGAAGATGGGTCGGCCAGCCTAGACCCTGTGGGGCCAGCCGGCCCGGCCCTCTCTTTGGGCCTATGGCCTTCATCTTTCTCCGTATTGTCCTTGGTCACGGGCCTCGTCCATTTATGCTCCGAAATAGCTCAAAAACCTGCGTGAACAGAAATCCTCCAAAAACACATACATATGCGAAAACGGCCTACTTATAGAGTATGACCAATAGTTTAGATGTCAAATTCATGCCATTATTGAAGATAAATAGGGATAAAAAGGTGTCGCTAAGGAGCGCCAACAATAACAAAAGTTGGAGATCTTCGAATTTCCTTCAAATTTGTCAATTTGACCTTGAGATAATTTTGCGCGATTCTCATGCAAAATTTCTCAAAATGAGGGAAATTTCCTTTCTCTCCCACTCCCCTGTTTCTCTCTTCTCCGGGCACCGCCGTTGGGCAATGGTCGACGAGCCACATGGCCACCGCTGGCCAAACACATCGGCCTCGCCGACCAGAGCATGGCACAGGGGATCCGCCTGACCACACGTCACATCACCGGCCTAACTCCCCCGCGCCTCCCGCACTCTCTCTCACGCCCAGCCAGAGCCGCTCGTCGCTGGCCACTTGGCTGCCAATGCCCGCCCAACGAGCTGCGCCAAGCCAATGCAAGTGTGCGCTGCTGCCGTGCCAGTGCTCACCCTATCCTGCGCTTGTTTAGCGCCATTTGTCCCCGCCCTACTCCCGACCGTGATCCGACTGGATCAAGCACTGCAGGCTGCCACGCGGCAGTTCCGCCCGGCAGCGCTATCCCCGCGAAGCTCCCTCGGTAGGCCACTTCCTTCCCCGACAAGCGTCCGAGCCCCCTCTGCAACGCCTAGAAAAGCCCCGGCCAAATCTAGCATCACTCGCTCATCTCCAGCTTGTCCCACCGTGCGCCGCCGAACTCCGACGTGCTCTGCCTCCGCTTGGAATTCCGGCCAAATCCCTCCACCTCACCCCAATCAAATGCCGCCCGAGCTTCCTCGCCTTCCGCGCCATTGATCGGAGCTGCTCTGAGCCCATGGCGACCACCACTCCGATGAGAACATTGAGCGCGTCGTTTGCCGCTCTCGGCCGAACTCTGCCACCACCCCCTCATCGTCGATCCGCGCCTCTGCGCCTCCCCGATGACCACATCACTCACGGTGAGTCTCCTCGCCTTTCCCTGGTGCTCACCGACCCACTTTTAGCCTTCGATGTCGCTTGAGTTTGCCGGAAAATGGCCGCGCCGCCGCTCGCCGCCGCGGACCCAGCACGCGCGTCCCCACGCTGTTCTGACATCCCAGCACCCAAAACTTGCCCTCTAGCTCCAGCACCCTTCTCAACGCCGCCCCAGGCCTCGCCGCAGCTGCACCGACGTGCCGAGCCGAGCAAAGCTTGCTCAGGCGCGAGGTAGAAGAAGGGTCCAGGCGTAAGTCCTTTGAAAACACAAGGGGTTATGCATAAATAATAAGGGCCTTTTTGCAGGAGTCTAAAAGTCCAGGGGGATAACTGTAAATCTGTTAATGAAATTCTTTTAAATAAATGAACAAAAAGGCTGGAAATTCATAACATCATGTAAAATCACAGAAAAATGCTAAAAATTCCAAACCATTTTTTTGGACCCCTTGCAAGCAGATCTACACAATGGTGTAACTTGAACTCTTGAATACAGAACATAATAATTTCTTTTAATTAATCTAAGAAAATGCTAATAAAACTTGAGAAATGTTTAATAAATAGAGTGGGCTAGAGAAAAATATTAATCTCCTAGGTAATGCTATCTTTTAGTACCTAGAGTTTTGTGATCCTGTTGTTCAGTACCTTTTATATGCTTTTTATATAAGTTTTCTATATGTTATGTTTAATCATGCTTAAATTCTAGAAATGTTTGTAGGGCTCAATAAATGTTGTCCTTTTTATCTGCATATCTGCTTAGCTGTATGGACCCTTAGAAAAATCCATGCAACCAGAACATGCTTCTAGATTTATTTAAGATTTAATCTAGTTATTAGTTTTTACCTGGTAACTAATTCCCTATATATTCTGTGTACCTGGAAAAATCTGAAAAATTCCTGATAAATACTTCTGTGCATAACGCATCTATGGTAAAAAATTCCAGATTTATCTGCACTCTGTAGATTTAAATATAATTTTCTAGCTGTTTTACCCTATGGTTGTTTATTAAATAATTAACTGATGATGATAGGTAGTATCATACCTTAAACATCTGCTTTAATATTGTCCTTTCTTTATAACATGCGTGCTGTAATTTTCTTGCTTGCTTCGGTAATTAATTAGACCCTAGGAAAGGATTAAGGAATAAAATTTACCCTTTTTATGTAATATCTTTTAGCAACATGGAATGCTGGATGTTAAGATTTGGCCTTAGGACCTTTTTAATCCTTATACCTTTTGTTAAGTTTTATGCTCCTGTTGTTTTTATTGTGTGCTTTTACTTCCTGGCAATGTTAACACAGAAATAATGTCCTGAAACACTGTAAAACACCCTAAATCAAATACACAACTTAAAAACTACTCGGTAAATGATTTCCCAGATGTATAAGTGAGTCTCTGCACTCACATAACCCAACAACCCTGCTTTCTTTGCAGAGTTGCCTGAACATTTAGAATCTGTATAATTGAGTTGCTGCAAATATAAACCTAAGCGTTATCAGGGAAAGAGCACCCTAAAATTTACCCCATATGCATACGTGTAGATCTCCCGCTAGAAGACGGAACCTACGAGTTGGTGGCCTGTGAAGTGAACAAGTCCCCCGACGATGTCACTGTCCCAGCTTCTCTGCAAAGATCAAGATACCAAGAGTGCGGATCGTTATGCCGAAGGCAAGCACCAGAGTATTATTCTTATTTCGAAATGTCACTACATTTAACTGTTTACCTTGCTTGCACATTTATGTTATTAGGAGTTGTTTGAAACCCTAGTTCATGATCATAGGTACCTAAGCTCCTTTTTAGTAATGGCTAGGTCAAAAGTTGATATGCTAAAATAGGACTCGGCAGAAGTCGAGTGACTCCTCGTCACTCGCGAGATGTAGGTTTCCCCTTATGCTGGAATCATGAGGAACTCTTGGTGGACGGATTTTATGCGATGACCCGTGGCGGTTGATCATCCCATCTACCCCTCTAAGTTGGTTAAGGATGAACGTGTGATGAGTTGGTCAAGCTTTTGAAAGTACTAGTCGTATGCCGGGAAATATGGTAAACTGGTAAACCGATGTACCAACTGGAACTGACGTTTGACTTTTCCCCACTCCTTTGGGCGAGGGCGAAGTTGGCGGGTGTAGTAGTGGTCGCAGGCCAGCTCTGCCTGGGGCATCTGGGGTTGCGGGGCTTTCACCCGATTGGAGTGGGCTCTGCGCAAATGGCAGGAAAAGGCGGGAAAGGTTGTTGCGTGAGGACCGGGTGTCGCTCACGTGACGTGCGTGATTAGGTTGTCCCATGCAGGGTGTAAAACCAACTTAAGTTGTCCGTGCTTTGCGGTTATTGAAGCTGCTTGAACTCTTTTTACACAATATTAAGAATGGGAACGATGGCTTTGAAATGAAAGAAGTTGCTTGGTGATTATAATT
>CM014278.1:9752966-9783848 GCA_004135705.1 Alloteropsis semialata
TGTGCCGGCTCTATTTCAGACGATGGAGTAACGTCGAATTTTAGCCAAGACCCAATCAGACACGTGTCGGCCGATACCAATCGGACCTCAAAATCGGACTTCATTGATGACGTCAATCGGACCGAGTGATCGGACCTCAATCAGACACCAAATCGGACCTCAGAATCGGACCAATCAGGATCGGACCTTGATTGATATAACAGATCAGCCTTTGAATAATAAAGTAAAGCATAAAACAAGGCCAATATGTAAAGTAATGGATCAGCTGTGTCTTGAAACAAGATATCAAATAATCAAAGTGTAAGCCGATACATTGTCCATCTTGCCTAATTGCCAGTTTGACTCATCTTGTCGGACCATCTAACTAGCCAATCGGACCATAACTTTTTCAGAGAAATCTAGCTCCGACGTAGGGAATCTAGATTTCTCCAGCTATGATCAAATCAGATAGCTAAACAGTCAAACTCAACTCATCAACCTGTCAATTAAACAAGATGCTCACACAGGTGTTGACCATATTAAGCAAATAAGCGGATAAAACATTAACAGGATCGTCCTGATTCTAAGATATGCTATCAAATAATCAAGCATGACCTAGCTCCGACGTAGGGAATCTAAACCACACTTAACATTCAAATAACAATAAGGCATAACCAAAGCTTCCTTTGACTAATCAAGATGAATCTAGCTCCGACGTAGGGAATCTAAACCAAACATGACAATCAAAGATTAATCTAAGCGTATTACAAAGATCCAGCTCTGACGTAGGGAATCTACACCAGTGCAATACTCAAAGAACAACTAGATTAAACCACAAAGCAGGATCGGACCTAGAACGATGCTGTAAGATAAATATTGCTTAAATCGGACCAAGACCAATACTCAAAGCCGTTGAAGAAGTAGAATTGATTCACATGGCGTAGATCTAAACCAATCTAGCAACTCCCAACAAACCGCAAAAACTGCCTTTAGTAACCAAGATTATTCTAGCTCCGACGTAGGGAATCTAGCCTAATCTTGATACCTAGCTCCGACGTAGGGAATCTAGGCTAAAAGTACAGTCCGATAAACGATAATCTGTTGGATAATCAATATTGATCTAGCTCCGACGTAGGGATTCTATATCAATCTTGCTTATCCAGAGATAAATCGGTTGAACAGTATAAACGAGAAAGGGCGATGCGCCTCAATTCAAAGCCTATACTAGTTCGATAAATTGACTAACTTACTGGTAAGCCGGAGATCAGAACTGATGCAGCCCGTCCACCAATGAGCTTCGTCGATAACTACTACTAGGGTTTTTGGCGTGAAGCCGGGTTGTATTGATTGTGAGAATAATTTTTACAATGGACGAGGGCTCATATTTATACCCTGGTCATGGAGAGTCCTGATCGGACCAGACTAACTTGCGAACTAAGTAAACTAAGCTTAACATAAAATGGGACTCCCAAACGCCTTCTGAAAAGGAAATAGTCCCCGCATCTGATACGCTTCCTTCTTAGCTGACGCGCCCTTCTTCTTTTATCCATCATCAGATCGGACTTCTTGCCTCATCAGACTCCTCCTCAGCATCGGCTTCCTTCTCTGTCATCTTCTGTTTGACCATTCAACGGGCCCACTGCGCAGTCTCAACCTCACCACGTCACCATCTGATTCAGCATGTCAGGTGCGAAAATCCGGTGTCAACAACCCCGTCTCGCTCGGGCTCGCCGACTCCTCCAAGACCGCCCCGATCGGTTCAGGGCTCGACCCCAAATAGGAAAGCGCGCTCGTCCCTTCCTCCGGAACAACGCCGACATATTCGCATGGACTCCATCAGATATGCCAGGTGTTCCAAGGGAGGTGGTCGAGCACTCCTTGAAGGTTGACGCGAACGCCAAGCCAGTTCGCCAAAAGCTCCGACGCTTCGCGCAGGACCGCAAGGAGGCCATTAGGGTAGAGATTACAAGGCTGTTAGCTGCCGGGTTCATTAGAGAAGTCTTTTATCCCGACTGGCTTGCTAACCCAGTCCTTGTAAGAAAAAAGAATAATGAATGGAGAATGTGTGTTGATTACACGGATCTCAACAGGCACTGCCCTAAGGACCCCTTCGTCCTACCCCGCATCGACCAAGTCGTCGACTCCACCGCTGGATGCGTACTCCTATGCTTCCTCGATTGTTACTCCGGCTACCACCAAATCGCCTTGAAAGAAGAAGACCAAGAGAAGACGTCCTTCATTACTCCAATCGGCGCTTACTGCTACACCAAGATGACGTTCGGCCTCCGCAACGCTGGCGCCACTTACCAGAGGGCCATAAACCTGACCCTGGGTACACAGATCGGTCGCAACGCCGAGGCCTACGTTGACGACATAGTCATCAAGACGAAGATCGCAGCTGAGTTCATCGCCGACCTCTCCAAAACATTCAGCAACCTCCGCAGACTCAACTGGAGGCTAAACCCGACCAAGTGCGTCTTTGGCGTACCAAAAGGGAAACTACTCGGCTTCATCGTCAGCAACAGAGGCATCCAAGCCAACCCAGAGAAAATAGACACCGTCCGGAGGATGAAACCGCCGACTGGAAAGAAAGAGATCCAAAAGCTGACTGGTTGCATGGCGGCCTTGAGTAGGTTCATCTCCCGGCTGGGGGACAAGGGCTTGCCGTTCTTCAAGATCCTCAAGAAGACCGACAAGTTTGAATGGAACCAGGAGGCGCAGCAAGCTTTCACCGACCTCAAGAACTACCTCTCCAACCCACCGGTACTCGCCGCTCCGCATAACGACGAAACGCTGCTCCTATACATTGCAGCCACGACTAATGTGGTAAGCACTGTCATCGTCGTGGAGAGGGAAGAGGAAGGAAAGGTGCAACGCGTGCAGTGTCCAGTCTACTATGTAAGCGAAGTGCTCAACGAATCCAAGGCGCGCTATCCCCAGGTGCAGAAACTACTCTACGCACTGCTGATCACGTCAAGAAAACTCCGCCATTACTTTCAAGCGCATCGCATCAAGGTGGTCACGCAATTTCCACTCGGCGAAATCCTCCACAACAGGGACGTCACCGGACGAATCATCAAATGGTCCGTCGAGCTCGCCTCCTTCATCATAGACTTCGTCCCGCGCACCGCCATCAGATCGTAGATCCTCGCCGACTTCGTCGCCGAATGGACCGAGAGCCAGGACGCGAAAGAGGACACCAGTGGCGAACACTGGAAGATGTACTTCGACGGCTCCTTAATGATCGACGGCGGAGGCGCCGGTGTACTCTTCATCTCGCCAGAAGGGGAACTGCTCCGATATGTCCTCCAAATTCATTTCCCCGTCACCAACAACGCCGCCGAGTACGAAGCAATCCTCCACGGGCTCCACATCGCTACTTCACTAGGAATAAAGAGGCTGCTGGTCTACGACCACTCTGCTGTCGTCATAAACCAGGTCAACAAAGACTGGGATCGCCACAGTGAGCGGATGAATGCTTATTGTGAGGTATTGCACAAGCAGGAGGGAAAATTCTATGGAATTGAGTACCATCATGTTCCACGGGAGAACAACCTCGCCGCCGACGCACTCGCCAAACTGGGGTCAACCCGCGCGGAAGTACCTGAGGGTGTATTCGTGCAAGGCCTCCTTAAACCCTCTGTTAAAGAGTTGGGAGACAAACCAGAGCCCACCCCTGAGCTCTGTGAGGTAATGACCATCGACGCTGAAGAAGACTGGATGGCTGAGTTCATAGACTACCTCGCCCACAACAAGGTGCCAGAAGACCCCACGGCACGAAAGATTCTGGAACGCCGAAGTAGGAACTACGTGGTGGTCGGCGACGCCCTATATAGACGAGCCGCCACAAACCAAGTCTTCATCAAATGCGTCATGAAAGAAGTCGGCCTCCAGATCCTTGACGATATCCACTCAGGAGTTTGTGGAAGCCACGCCGCCGCGGGAACACTAGTTGGAAAAGCGTACCGGGCCGGGTTCTTTTGGCCTACCGCCGTCTCCGATGCTAAAGAACTCGTCCGCCGGTGCCCAGGGTGCCAATTCTTTGCCAAGCAAAAACACCTGCCGGCCCAAGCTTTGCGCACAATCCCGCCCTCGTGGCCTTTCGCCTGTTGGGGATTGGACATGGTGGGACCATTCAGAGCTGCTCCGGGAGGTTACACGCACATCCTCGTCGCCATCGACAAATTCTCTAAATGGATAGAGTACAAAGCCATCGTCGGCACTCCAACGTCAAAGCAAGCCGCCGCTTTCATTGAAGAAATCACACACCGGTTTGGGGTCCCTAACCGACGAGGGTCTAGATCAGGGGTAACCAATCAAGCCCCTAATCTACGACACGTCATCAATCTACCCTTCAAAAACAAAAGCTAAAGACCCAAATCAAGCAAATCCTTCATGACCAAATAGCCCTGGGACCGCCTCCGAGGAGTCTCCGATTCGCCCGACAAGTCTCCGCCTCCGAGGAGTCTCCGATTCGCCCGACAAGTCTCCGCCTCCGAGGAGTCTCCGATTCCCCCGACAAGTCTCCGCCTCCGAGGAGTCTCCGATTCGCCCGACTGATCTTCTCGGCTCCATCCCGCTTTTGCCCATCCCGGGCCGGACCAACTTGGTACCCGCCGTGTCAGAACCAGATGGGCGCCCGTCCTTTGCCACGGCAGCCACAGGAGCACCCGTCTCGTCCGAACAGGAACACTATAGTCCTGAAGAAGGAAACCTGCTCGCCCGGAGGGGGACATCTGGAGCCCATGCACGACACCGGGCGCCCGGGGAAGACACCTGGAGCCCGAGGAGGACACCTGGAGTCCAAGAAGGCACTGCACAAGTCAACCACGACCCGAATGCTACCCGGAGACTTACCCGAGAAGCCGCCCGCACCAACCACCCGGGTGTGTACGACCCCGGGTCAAACGGAGCGCCCACCCCGTCAACACCTACTCCGCGTACGGCTCGGGATGCAAGGCAGAGTAAAAGACCCCGGCGTTGTAATTCTTCCTGTAACTCTCTCTTTTTACCTCCCCTCTTCCTTTTTCCTCTTATGACTATAAAAGGGGACAAAGGGACACCGGTGGGGGGGGGACGACGACCGACCAGTCGAACAACCAACAGAACACTCGCACCCACTCGCTACACACCACCACACAGGGACTTGGGACCGTTTCCCTCTCCCGACTAGTTTGTAACCCCTACTACAGACTTGGACTTGAGAACACAGACTCTCATTGGACGTAGGGTATTACTCTCCAGAGGCCCGAACCAGTATAATCTCCTGTGTCTCTTGAGCCACCATCCGGTGCCCTGACACGCGATCGTAGAAATATTACTTGCCGGTGGTAGAGAACCCCGACAGTTGGCGCACCAGGTAGGGGCCTTCGCGTGTCGCTTCACTTTACCAGGGTCCGGATGGCCCACGGCGGTGCCCCGTTGGCGCTAGGCGTTCACCTGCGTTTCGGCTCCCTGGACTTCGTCTTCAGCAAGTCGGACGAGCCCCTCATCGGGGCCATCTTCGTGCGTCCCGAGCCCATCTACGACGACGGCCCCGACGCGATCCACGACAAGAAGTCCGAACCTCCACGCGTCGTGACGGGAGCCACCACCTACGTCCTCGACCTGCTAGGTGAGGATCTGGTGGCCGCCCTGGGACGGAGCCCGACCTAGGAGCACTTCCGCAACCTCTCCTACATGATCACCAACCTCGCCCTCCAAGTCGGAGGGGAGGAGCAGCTCCTCTGGGACGACTTCCTCGACTACAACGACACCATGTACCCGGAGGGACAGCCTGGCCTGCCACACGACCCAGCGGCCACCTCGCCACCGACGGAGTCTAACCCCTGCATCACGCCAACAGTTAAGGGTGCCACGGACAAGCAGAACTCGTACCCGCGATTGAGGTGGGCTCCACCAAACTACGACCCCTCCCGGGAGTGCTTCATGTGCCACACCCCGGATGGGGACGTACAGTCTGCAAGCAGCTCGATGAACGACAAAGCGGCGCCAAAGAACGACAAAGCGCCACCCAAGAATGACCCCGCAGGCGACGCTCGGCGGACCAGGCTGCAGGAGCTTGATGAAGCACAATGTCAACTCGAGGACGAGCGCAGGCGACTCCATCGTGAGCTCGGGAAGAACGCGGACGGAGGAGCCGCCCGCGCACGTGCACGGGAGGTGCACCAGAACATCGTCAACGACAACAACGACGCCCACAACGCGCCGGTCTTCAACCGAGCGTCCCAGAACCTCGCAGCGGCTGCTGTCCTGCTCCGCGAACACCCTGAACCAGCGGCGCCCGAAGATCGAAGGTTCCATCAACAGCTCCACGCGCTCCTGGAAACTGCAGCAGTCCAACAAGCAGAAAGCTCCGCGTCACGCCAGCGGGGCCCCAGGGAGCACGCTCGGGAGCAGTCCGCACGCCATCACGAGGTCACGGTGGACAGAGACGCCGGGCGACGAGACGAGCACCGGGAGCACCGCCCACACCGAGCTTACAACAGGCGGCGTGGAGGCCACTACGACAGTGGCGAAGACCGGAGCAGGAGCGCGTCCCCTGATCCCAGGGGGCCACGTGCTTTTGGACCTCGTGTCCTCGGCGCTCACGTCCCTCCACGCTTCCGAGCTCCAACAACAGTGCCCAAGTATGACGGGGACACGAACCCCAGCGTCTGGCTGGAAGACTACCGGCTAGCATGCCACGCAGGCGGGGCGCAGGACGACTACTTCATCATCAAGAGCCTCCCCCTCTACCTCGCTGACTCGGCGCGAACATGGTTGGAGCACCTCCCCCTCTACCTCGCCGACTCGGCGCGAACATGGTTGGAGCACCTCCCCGACGGCAAGATCGACAGCTGGGCGCAACTGCGTGACGCGTTCATCGGCAACTTCCAGGGCACCTACACATGTCCCGGGAACCCGTGGGATCTGCGCAACTGCCTCCAAAGGGGAGATGAAAGCTTGCGCGACTACATCAAGCGCTTCTCCAAGTGGTGCACCGAGCTGCCGAACACCGCCGACACCGACGTCGTCTCGGCCTTCCGATTTGGAACAACTTGCGCGACCCTCATTCACGAACTAGGGCGCAAGAAGCCGCGAACCATCCAGGAGCTCCTCGACATCGCCACCGACTACGCCGATGGGGAAGACGCTGTCGCTGCAACACTTGATCGGCCTCAAGGCAGGGGCAAGCAGTCGACGGCGGTCGGCGAGGGCACCTCCGCTCAGCCCGACAAGAAGAAGAAGAAGGACAAGCGGAGGCACGACAGAAGCATGGTGGCGGCGGCCGAGCGAAAGACTGCCAAGCCCAAAGGGAACCCGGCGCCAAAGGATCACTTCGAGAAGCTCCTCGAGGCTCCGTGCACCAACCACGAGGGTCCTGTCAAGCACGCCTTGAAGGACTGCAAGCTCATGAAGAGTTTCCTCACCGGAACCCTGAAGAAGAGACCTCACGACGCGACCAAAGATGCGGCCGGGGGTCCGAACGACGACGACGATGGATATCCCAAGGAAGACGGCGCTGTCCTGATGATCGTTGGGGGGTCCGCGGCCTACCCTTCGAAGCGCGACGAGAAACTGATCCGGCGAGAGGTCTGCAAAGCAGAGCCCGTGGTGCCCACCTACCTCAGGTGGTCGGAGGCCCCGATCACCTTCGATCGCTCCGATCACCCCGATCACGTCCCGCAACCAGGAAGGTACCCTCTTGCTATCGCCCCTCTTTTTGGAACCAAGCGCGTGCACAAGGTGCTGATGGACGGAGGAAGCGGCCTCAACATCCTCTACGCCGAGACGCTTGACGAGATGGGGATCCCGCGATCCCGACTGCGCCCGTCCACGGCGCCCTTCCACAGAGTCATCCCTGGTGCTGACGCAATCCCCCTCGGGCAGATCGATCTGCCCGTCACTTTCGGGACACCGCGCAACTTCCGTAGGGAAACCCTCACTTTCGAAGTGGTGGGATTCCCAGGAACGTACCGTGCCATCCTCGGGAGGCCGGCGTACGCAAAGTTCATGGCTGTCCCGAACTACATGTACCTCAAGTTGAAGATCCCCGGGCCCAAGGGTGTCATTACGGTGGGGACTTCATTTGAGCACGCGTACGCATGCGATACTGAGTGCTTCCAGTTCGCGGAGGCACTCGTCCGGTCCGAGAAGCTCGCCGCTGAGCCTTCCCCCAGGGACCTGGACATCCCCGAGTCCTCTAAGCGAGCCGCGTGCTCTTTTGAGCCGGCCAAGGACGTCAAGGAGGTTGCCGTGGCCAACGATGGCCGCACCCTCCGTGTCGGGACGGCGCTCGATCCTAAATAGGAAAGCGCGCTCGTCGACTTTCTCCACGCAAACCTCGATGTGTTTGCATGGAAGCCCTCGGACATGCCGGGGATTCCAAAGGAGGTCGCTGAGCAAAAACTAGACATTAAGCCTAGCGCACGACCGGTCAAACAGAGGCTTCGACGATATGACAAGGAAAAATGCAAAGCCATCGGCGAGGAGATCAAAAAGCTCCTTAGTGCAGGCTTCATTAGGGAAGTGTACCACCCCGAGTGGTTATCAAACCCTGTCCTTGTAAAAAAGAAGAATGGGAAATGGAGGATGAGCGTTGACTATACCGGCCTTAATAAGGCATGTCCAAAAGACTCCTTCCCTCTTCCTCGCATAGATCAGGTGGTCGACTCCACCGCTGGGTGCGAAACCCTGTGCTTTCTCGATGCGTACTCTGGTTACCATCAGATCGCAATGAGCTTGGCCGACCAGCTCGCAACGTCTTTCATCACGCCTTTTGGCACTTTCTGCTATTCGTCTATGCCATTCGGGCTAAAAAACGCAGGTGCCACGTTCCAAAGATGCATGCGTCACGTCTTTGGCGACCTCATCAGCCGACTGGTCGAGGCGTACGTTGACGATATCGTGGTGAAATCCAAGCGCGTCGGTGACTTGGTCACAGACCTCGCGGCGGTCTTCGAGAAGCTCAGGCAAAACAAGGTAAAACTAAACCCCGAGAAGTGTGTTTTCGGGGTTCCGAGGGGCATGCTCCTCGGCTTTGTCGTGTCGGAACGCGGCATCGAGGCCAATCCTGAGAAAATCTCAGCCATCACCGACATGGGCCCATCCAGAATGTGAAGGGGGTCCAGCGCGTCACAGGGTGCTTGGCCGCGCTCAGCCGTTTCATCACCCGACTCGGGGAACGGAGCCTGCCCTTATACCGCCTACTGAAGAAGTCGGACAACTTCACCTGGAACACCGAGGCTCAGGAGGCACTCGACTCGCTCAAGGCATCGCTGAAAAGCCCACAAATTCTAACTGCCCTGGCAGAAGGAGAGCCCATGCTGCTCTACATCGCGGCCACCACCCACGTGGTAAGCACCGCCCTCGCTGTCGAGCGCAACGAACCCGGGAAGGTCCAGAGGGTACAGCGCCCAGTCTACTTCATCAGTGAAGTCTTGTCCGACACCAAGGTGTGGTACCCCCAGATCCAGAAGCTGGTCTATGCGATCCTCATCACCAAACGGAAGCTCCGACACTACTTTGACGCCCACCCCATCACGGTGGTGTCAAAGTATCCACTCGGCGAGGTGATCCAAAGCCAAGACGCTGAAGGGAGGATAGCCAAGTGGGCGCTCGAGCTGATGGGGGAGAACATCTACTACGCCCCACGAGACGCCATCAAGTCGCAAGCGTTGGTCGACTTCGTCGCTGAATGGACTGAGGCCCAAACTCCCCCGACCTCTGTCGAGCACGAGACGTGGGTCATGTACTTCGACGGATCGCTTGTGAAGGAGGGAGCCGGCGTCGGCCTTGTTTTCATCTCGCCCCTGGGCGTACGAATGAGGTACATGGTCCGACTACACTTCCCGGCCTCCAACAACACCGCCGAGTACGAGGCCCTTATCAACGGACTCCGTATCGCCCTCGAGCTGGGAATACGGCGCCTTGAGATCCGGGGTGATTCAGAGCTAGTCGTCGACCAGGTGATGAAAGAGTCAAGCTGCGTCAGCCCCAAGATGGCTGCCTAATGCCAGGCGGTCCGCGAGCTGGAAGACAAGTTCCTCGGCCTCGAGCTCAAGCACGTTCAGCGACGGTACAACGAGGCGGCCGACACCCTCGCAAAGGCGGCCTCCAATCGTAAGCCCGTGCCCCATGGCGTCTTCGCCAAGGACCAGTACGCGCCATCCATCCGACTAGACGACGAGCCACCAGAACCTCCGGCTCAAGAAGCAACAGAAGTGATGGAAGTTGACGGAGTACCGGAGCCCAACCTCGAAGATCCGGATTGGCGATTCCCACTCCTCGAGTGGATCGTGCAAGGCAAGCTCCCTCCCGACAAGACCGAGGCTCGGCGGATCGCTCGCTGGGCCAAGACATTCACACTCATCGGAGGATAGCTCTACAGGCGAGGCACCTTTGGCGTCCTCATGCGGTGCATTCCAGTCGATCAAGGCAAGGAGTTGCTGAGGGACATTCACGCAGGAGCATGCGGACACCACGCCACACCGAAAACTCTTGTCGGGAAAGCTTTCCGACAAGGATTCTACTGGCCGACCGCGGTTGCCAACGCCAAGGACATCGTGCGCAGGTGCGAGGGCTGCCAATTCTACGCGCGACAAACTCACCTCCCGGTGCAGGCACTGCAGGCCATCCCCATCAACTGGCCCTTTGCCGTGTGGGGCTTGGATCTGGTCGGGCCATTGAAGAAAGCGCCCGGGGGCTTCACGCATCTCCTCGTCGCCGTCGACAAGTTCTCCAAGTGGATCGAGGCAAGGCCTATCAGGTGGGTCTGTTCACAGGAAGCGGTCCAGTTCTTCACCGACATCATCTACCGCTTTGGAGTTCCAAATGCCATCATCACGGACAACGGCACCCAGTTCACGGGCAAGAAGTTCCTCAACTTCTGCGACGACAACAACATCCGAGTGGATTGGGCCGCCGTCAGCCATCCCAAAACCAATGGGCAGGTGGAAAGGGCGAACGCATGATCTTGCAAGGGCTGAAGCCACGAATCTTCAAACGCCTGGAGAAATTTCGAGCAAGGTGGGTCGCAGAACTCCCATCCGTCCTCTGGAGCTTGCGGACCACTCCAAGTCGGGCCACCGGCTGCACGCCCTTCTTCATGGTCCACGGGTCCGAGGCGGTCCTCCCGACAGACCTCGACTACGGCAGCCCAAGGGTCCGAGCCTACGACGACAAGGGGAATCAGGCCTCCCTGGAAGACACCATCGACCAGCTAGACGAAGCGCGCAGCATCGCCCTACTCCACTCGACCAAGTACCAGCAAGCATTAAGGCGGTACCACGACCGCAACATCAGAAGCCGGGCGTTTCAAGTCGGCGATTTGGTCCTCCGACGAGTCCAGGACAACCGCGGCCGCCACAAGATGTCACCGCCATGGGAAGGCCCCTACATCGTCGATCAAGTCCTCCGCCTGGGAACTTTCAAGCTCAAGGACGCTGACGACTGAGTCCTTTCAAACGCCTGGAACATAGAGCAGCTACGTCGCTTTTACCCTTAAAAGTACCTGTACTTTTTGCTTACGATAATAAATAAAGTGCTGCTCCATCCCGAGTACTTTATAAACGCATGGTCATTTTTCGAAACGCACGGCTAACTCCCTAAACTGAGCAGCGGGCGACCCCTTCCCTGTGCAGGGTCGCCCACCGCTCGGGGGCTCCACCCGGGGCACGATGCCCCTCCTTTTTTCGCAAAAATCCGACAAATGATCGCTCCCGCGCGCGATCAGCGGTATACTTCTGCGCTTAAGGGAAGGGAAAGGTCGAATCGAGTGGCTCTTCGATTGCGTCCGTCCAAGTTCCGAGTGCTTACGCTCCCGCGGCTACGGCGCCAAACTTGCGGGCAAAATCCGAGCCCTCGGACCAACCTCCTTTCTTCCTGAGAGCGATGAAGGAACCGCCTCGACTAGTTGTTGCTATCGATGTTCTAAGCTGCTGCTGACATTCTCCAACCTTCCGAAACTGCCCGGGGGCTGCGAGTCCGAGTAGCCAAACTCTCGAGTTCCTACGCCCCGGCGGCTACGGAACAGAGTCCGACTGATAGGCTCCCACGCCTTACCATCTCGACCCATGACCCTAAAAGCACTCGGAAGAAAACGGAAATGGCAAGCAGCAGACAAAAACATAAACTTTTCTAGCAACATCAAGTCTTTTACAAGGGAATGCCCTCCGACGAGGGATTAAGTTCATTACATCGCAAGATAAAATGGCTAAGTTCCCAACTTTCTATTCTATTTACAGCCCGAGATCCTTCAGGGCGACGGCAACCATCTCGTCGGTGAACGAGGAGGAGTCGGCTTCGATGGCATCATACTCCTGGTCTTCGTAGCCGGGAGCCCATCCACCTCGCAAGCACTCCCGCTGCATGCTCGGTAGTGCGAGAGGAAGATGGCGACGATCTTCTGCGCTACGTTCCGGGTGAGCTCCAAGGCCTGCTCCCGAGTTCTCCCGGGGACAAGGGCGATGCGCTCCGTCAGAGACAAGCCGGCATCGATGCTGAGCTCCCCCAGCAAACGCTCGACGGCTTGAACCAGAGCTTGGTGGACTCCGGTCTTCTCCTCGAGGGCCTTTTGAGCTTGCTTGGTCACCTCCCTCGACTTCCGGAGATCCTCAACCACCCCTGAAGATATTGCCTCGGCTGAGTCATCATGAAAGAAAGAAAGCGAGAGAAAGGATGAGGGAAAGCACAACGCTTACTTGTCATCTCCTCCTTGAGTTCGCGGCCAACCCGCCCCAGCTCCTGGTTCGAGGCAAAGGCCTAGGCAACCTCGCGTTGCTCTGACGTCAGCTTGGTCTCCAGGTCGGCCTTCTGATTCCGGAGAGCTGCACCGATAAACAAGGCTGAGCAACTCGCAGCCACTCGGGAAATGAAGAAAGGAACAATACGCAAAAAGAACATAGAAAGACAACTCACCAATGATCTCCTCCTCTCGCTTTTGGGCTACTTCCCTGAGACGGGCCCCCTCATTCTCCGCGGCCGTCAACTTCCCGGCCAGGTCGACCAGCTGGTTGCCGACCGTCTTGAGGTCGGTGTCGCGGTGCTGGACGTCTCCTCAAGATCCTTCACCTTCACCTTTAGGCCCTCGTTCTCCCGAACGGCGGCCTCCCTCTCACGGTCAGCGGCATCGGCAGCCGTCAGCGCCGCCGCCACCGTCTTCTCGGCCTCGCCCACCTTCGCCTCGAGGGCGACCCTCTCCTCCTCGGCACGGGCAAGCGCCTCCGCTCCAGCCTCCCGGGCCTCGGCCAGCCGAGCGTCAAGCTACTCCTTCTCCGCCTTCAATTGCTGGACGGCATACCACAGCCCGGCTTCCCGACGAAGGAACAAGGATTTATCGGAGCTGCGCTTCGTGATCTCTTGTGTAAAGGCAAAGGGAGAGCGGTAAGATACTCCCAGAGTGGCGCCACCTTAAGACCAGAAGGAAAAAACCCGAGAGCTTACCCGGGAAGGCTTGATGATCATCGTGCTGAAGATCCTTCATCGTGTTGAGGCCCTCCCCGAGAAGCTGACACTGCCTAATCTCCGAAGTGTCGTCGAGATCCAAGACGGGTCTCCTCGGGTTCTGACGGTCGAGCCACTTCAGCCAACCCTCTGAAAGCATCTAGGCCCTCTAAGTGTGTTTTGGTAATTAATGATAACCATATTGGACTAACTATTTCATTGAGGATATGAGAATAGGTTAGTCCGGTGAGATGGTTGAGCTTCAACAGTGAATTAACATTGGATATGTGTGTTGGAACCAAGGAAGCTCAAGGCAAAGGTAAAAGATAGGATATTTTCTTTTACCGGTCATGAGGTGTTTTAGAGAAGATTTTTGACCGGATTGATAGGCTAGATAGCCGTACTATCAAGAGGGGTCAATTTCATTTGCATGACGAGTTTCTAGTGCCACTTTGCTCAAATAGTTGTATTGCATGCATGAGAGCTAACACCGTTGAGAAAGTGGGAAAGAAAAACTAGTGCTTAATGTGGTACTGCGGACGGTCCGCTGGCTACCGGCATACAGTCCGCGGATGGCGGACAGTCCGGCCGGTGGTGAGCGGACGGTCCGCATGTCATCTGACTTTTTGTGATATTGACTAAGTGTTGGAAGGGTCTGCCGAGTCTTTGTAGGCGGACTGTCCGCTGGGAATGGCGGACGGTCCGCCTGTCCTTTTTGTGTGGCGGACCGTAGGTGGCGGACCGTTTACGCAGGAGCGTGTTCTAGGGGTTCCAGGCCTCTTTTATATGGCGGACGGTCCGCGGTTATGGTTTATGGGTCCTTAGTCGCGTGGAGAGCTGTGCATCTAACTCTGAGGCGGACGGTCCGGCCTAAGGGGGCGGACGGTCCGCCTATCGCGTAACGGTAAACTCTGACACGTTTGACTTTTGGGACAGTAGCCGTTGGGGCTTAGGCGGACGGTCCGCCATGTGGGTAGCGGACGGTCCGCCTGTCCCCTGTTTTCACGGGTTTTGAAGGTAACGGCTAGTTTGGAGGTGGGGGAGTATAAATACTCCACCCACGGGTTGGGAGAGGTTCTCTTGGCACTTCTGAAGCATATTTGCAATGGTTGAGCCTTCTTCCACCTCTCATTCACTCCTATTGCTTAGAGTAGCATCCTTGTGAGTGTGAGAGATTTCTAGTGCATTGCATCAAGAGTTTGAGCTTTGGGGCACTAGAAGTTCATCAAGCAAGCGTCATCGACTTGTTACTCTTGGAGGTTGTTGCCTCCTAGACGGCTTGGTGGTTGTGGCCGGTTGAAGCACTTCAAAGAAGATTGTGAAGTTGCTCCCGCCTTGATTGTGAGAGGTTTGTGCTCACCTCACTGGAGTGGGAAGAGCAACACTAGTGGAATCGAGGTTTGGAGAGGTTCATTGATTCAAGCCGGCTCATACATCAAGAGAGGTCTTGATAGAGGAGCGGTTGAAGCTTTGGATCCACCTCAACGTGGATTAGGGGTGACCGGCAAGTCATCGATACCACGGGATAAAATTCGTCTCTCTTGTTCGGTTATTTCTTTGCTCTACTTGCTTACCACATTTAATTTGAGCAATTTACTTTCCTAGAGATTAATTTGTATCTTGTCACCCTATGTTGCAAACCTTGACATAGGCATAGACTTGGTAGAAATAGGTTTCACCTTGTGTTACTAATAAAACTTGTTGAGTTTTGTGATTGAAGTTTAAAACCGCCTATTCACCCCCTCTAGTCGGTATCCTAGATCCTACAAGTGGTATCAGAGCCGAGGACTCCATATTTGAAGGATTTAACCATCCCGGAGTAGGATAAAATGGGTGAAGAAAAGCCAATCAACCTCAACAATGTGGGGAAACCACCATTCTTTGAGGGCAATAATTATGACTATTGGAAGACAAGAATGAGAGTTCATCTCAAGGCAATGAACAAGAGAATTTGGGAAATTGTGGATGACGGCTTTGTCATTCTTGATCAAGAAAACAAGACTTCAAGAGATGAAGCAAATGAATCACTCAATGATTAAGCAATGAATGTGCTTTATGAGGCTCTATCCATTAATGAGTTCAACCGTGTGAAGAATCTTGAAACCGCTAAAGATATTTGGTTGAAGCTCATGGAAATTCATGAAGGAACATCTACGGTGAAGGAAGCAAAGCTATATGTGTACAAAGGAAAATTCAATGAGTTCGTCATGAAAATTGATGAAGATGTGTCCACCATGTTCAACCGGTTGAATGAGATTGTGAATGAGCTCAAGGGTCTTGGATTTGATGTCCCGGATCAAGACTTCTCTCACAAGTTCCTTAGGTGTCTCCCCGAAAAGTATGACACTATTGTGACACTACTTGTGAGATCCAACTTGAAGAAAATGACACCCACCGAAGTGCTTGGTGAAGTACTTACTCATGATATATTCAAGAATTCTCAAAAGGAAGCTCATGGATTAGCAAATATGACAACAAGAAGAACATTGCTCTCAAGACCAAGTCAACCAAAGAAGTCAATGATGATGAAGGAAGAAATGAGGTTGAATCCGATGAAGAAATGGCTCTCTTTGTGAGGAGATTCAATAGAATCATGAAGAAGAATTATGACAAGAAAGGTCAATCCTCAAAGAAGAATCCATTTGAAGACAAGAAGTGTTTTGAGTGTGATGAAATTGGGCACATAGCTATCAATTGCCCAAACAAGAAGAAGGACAAGAAGAAGAAAGACAAGAAGAAGAGAAAATTCTTCAAGAAGAAGAAGAATGGTCAAGCATATTATGTGGAGTGGGATTCCGATGATAGCTCTGACTCGGATGATGATAATGATGATGAGAAGCCCTCCAAGGGAATTGCCGGGATCGCCATCAAGGAAGCTCCATCCCTCTTCTCCAAGCCTTTTTGTCTTATGGCAAAAAGTGAAGCAAAGGTATCAAATGATGATGAACTAGATGATGAACTAGATGATGATAGTGATGATGATGATGATGAAATATCTTATAATGATCTAGTTCAAATGCTTAATGATTCAAATGAACTATTGCGCAAGAAGAGTGAAAAGATATAGGACTTGAAGAGAAAATACTCCTCTCTTCAAGAACTCCATGAGGAGCTAAAGACTTCTCATGAAAATCTTAAGGACTCTCATGACAAGGTTAAAACCTCAAATGAGATATTTAAAGAAAAGCATGAGGAGCTTAAGGAAGCTCATCACACTCTCCTTGCACAAGAGTCCATGAAACCTAAGTATGACTCATGTGCTAGATGTGAAAAGCTTGAAAGT
Source organism: Alloteropsis semialata (assembly GCA_004135705.1). Lineage (NCBI taxonomy): Eukaryota > Viridiplantae > Streptophyta > Magnoliopsida > Poales > Poaceae > Alloteropsis > Alloteropsis semialata. Next base: position 9,769,654 of record CM014278.1, read on the forward strand.
CTATCTAGTGCTCCTAGTTCTTCCAACCCATCTTGTAGCACAAGTGATGGCTCTTGCTCAAGCGATGGATTTTCTTGTGATGCTTCTCTTGTATTGGAAAATGAATCCTTGAAGAAGGAGATTGATTGCTTATCCAAGGATCTTACTAAATGGTTTGGTAGCCATGTAAGATTCAATCATTGTTGGACAAATCAAAAGTTCACCTTGAACCGGAATTGCATTGGATATTTGCCCAAGAAAGGGGAAAAGGCTTTCATCCCCGTAGTGAACAAATTTGTCAAGTCAAAGGTACTTCGTAATGAAGAAGAAACTCATATGTCTTGCCATATTTGCAAGAAGAAAGTAGATATCAATAACAAATGTAAGAGCAAGAAGCCCGTATCCTTTGATGCATCCTATGTTCTTAAGAAAGATAAAAAGGGTGTAGTTTGTGCTAAGTTTGTTGGCCTTCCCATTAGTGGCACTAAGAAGAAAGCCATATGGGTGCCTAAGGTTTTGGTGACTAACATCCAAGGACCCAAGCAAATTTGGGTACCTAAAAGCAAGTGAATTCCTTTTTGTAGGTGGATTACAAGGCCGGAGGGAAACATTGGGTGGTTGATAGTGGATGCTCTCAACACATGATCGGCGAAGCAAAGATCTTTACTACTCTTGACAAAGAATCCGACTATGATGATATCACCTTCGGTGACAATGGCAAGGGTGAAGTAAAGGGATTGGGCAAGATCACTATCTCTAATGAGTATTCTCTCTCAAATGTGCTATTAGTTGACTCTCTCAAGTTTAATCTATTGTCGGTATCTCAACTTTGTGATCTTGGTTATAAGTGTTCTTTTACTAGAGAAACTTTTGAAGTAACTAGTAAAGATGAAAGCATTAGCATATTCAAGGGGTTTAGGCATGAGAGTTTATATTTGGTGGATTTCTCATCTAGTCATGCCAAGTTGACCACTTGTTTGTTCTCTAAATCATCTTTGGGTTGGTTGTGGCATAGAAGGCTAGCTCATGTTGGAATGAAACAACTCAACCGATTATTGAAGCATGATCTAGTAGAAGGCTTGAAGAATGTGAAGTTTGACAAGGACAAATTGTGTAGTGCTTGTCAAGCCGGCAAACATGTCACACCCGGATTTACGAAGGAAATCCGAATGCTACTATATGTGTACCCAGGAAGTCTTTACACACATATAGCTCAGAAATGAATATCAAAGAAAGGGAAAACAGTGCTCGATAACATAAATCATAACAAGTCTTACATCACATGCATTACATTTATTAACGAGTTTATCAAAGTAGCGGAAGCCTGACGTAGTCTAACTCCAGAACATCTCCACAGGGACTCTGACTGGGGGAATGCACTGCCTAGAAGTCCGGGAACTCCTCGGGGAAAACAAAAGCATCCACTGGCGGCTCCTCTGAGTACCCATCCGGGATTTTGTTGATATGAAGCAAGTGTAAGTAATCCATCTTACTTAGCAAACATAACATGATTAAATGAGGCTCAAAAGGCTATGCAAGGTTTAAACTGCGGTTAGCATTTTTAGTTGATTGATTTTAGAATTAACCTGTATTACTATAATTATATGACAACCCGGTTGTAACCCACATTAGAAAAACATGTGAGATATTATAAGTAACCAACATCATCGTTAAACATTACTTTAGAAAACAAGGAACCGCTCGAAAAGGATCCAGGCCGCTCTTGACCGTGAGCACGGCTGTTATAACAGTTTTACACTCTGCAGAGGTTGTACACTTTCACCACCGGTCGTGATCCCCCTTGCCTTGGGCACGCACTCCCTTCACACCACGTGAAATGAGTACAGGGTTTCACTACGAGACCTTTCAAAAGACACCCTAGCAAGCTAGTGGCCGCTACGGTTTCCTGACAGGCGCATGGACCCCTCCAGGCTCCAGCCAAAACATCACACAAATCCATCACACACAAACCCCAACGAGAACTGACCGAGGTCCACACTTAAACCTGGCAGCCCCACTTGCGCCTTTCGGTAACCACTAGACAAGCTAGAGCCGTACAGTTTACTTAGTCAAGACCAGAGCCATGTGATTCCTGTGGTTGTACGGTTTTCCTGGGTGGCCGCTTTAAGAACGGAACCTTAAGAAGAGACGCTTAGAGCAATGCAAACACATGCTCAAGCTCCCTAAACCAAGTTGCTAAAAAGCATATTTTAATAAGGTTCCAAGTATATCATTAGTCAAGATTAACATTTATTCATCGATCATTAGCGGTTGCAAGCAAGCTAAGCACAACTAACTTATCTACCCACATGCATAAACCCAAGGTAACAAGGAATATAGGATAAACAAGACTAGTCATTCCTAAGGTTTAACAAATTAGACACATGCATGAATGAATAACAGGATTAATAGATGAATAGGTATCAAGGATAAATCATGTTACACTTGCCTTCCTCAAAGTATTGCTGCTGATCCGATTCTTCAAACTCTTGATCAAAGCCGGCCTCGTACTGCTCGCACTCTAAACACGCATTCCAATCACCACACATACATCCATCACAAGCCAGTACATGCATACAAAAGTATTTCTATTAGAACAGTACACCATACAATGAAAACAGAAGCAAAAAGGATATAAAACTAATCTACGCATTTCTACGAACACAACAACGCGAAAATCACTCTAATAGGATTTACGGTGATTAAACTACACTAAAAACAAGATCGAGGACTAAGCTGCGATAAACCGAGGACCTAATCGTTATTAACCCTAGACTTTGAGGGGTAGCAGGGAAGTTTTTCTGAACTGCAAGAAGGACGGCGGGTTGATTAGGGAATTTTGGAGGGACTCTTTAACATAAAAGCCGAAGGGGTATGAGGGCTTCTGTTCTTGACTGTCGGATGTGAGATGGATGGTTGGGAGCCTTCTGCTCGGCACAAGGGGAAGGGGCGACGCCATCTTCACGGTTCTTCGCGAGCAGAAAGAAGGGCGCCGCCCAGAACACGCCGTCGGCAGTTCTGCTCGCCGGCGTTGAGGGGGCCGGAGCCTACAGTGCTCAGAAAGCTATTCCGTTTGGCCCTAGAGAGAGAGGACGTCGCCGCGAACTCATCTTGAGGCTCACCTAGTGCAAGGAGGCGACGAAGATGGAGGATTTCGAAGGGGGGCGGCTCTGATCGTCGGGCGTCCGTCAGGAAGGGTCTCGCGGCCTATTGATTCACGGTTCTGGGCGCCCGTGAATCCTCCTGGCGTTCCTGTGGACAAGAGGAGAATGTGAGGGGGAGACCAGAGGGGATTGGACTCAGGGAGGACGACGGCGTCGGCGTTTCTTACTCAGTGAACTCCGGCGACCCGAAATCCGGCGAAAGGGCACTGATTTTGGGAAATTGGAGTGTTGGGGAACCAGAGGGGGATGGGGAGGAGCTCGTCCAGAGTTCTCTAGGGGATGAGAGAGCCTTTGGTCCTGGAATTGAAAGGGGGGGGCGGTTTCTGCTGCTGCCCTTTGCCGTAATGGCATTGATTAGAATTAAAGCGGGCTTCAAGCGGGAGAGGAATGGGAAAGGATTGATCAGGGGGCGCAGCTGTTCGCGAAGGGAAGATGGGGCAAGGTCGGCCTTTGGTTTTGGCGACGCAGAGACAGACAGAGAGGGCGAAGGGGATGGGGCGACGGAGAAGGAAAAGGGCGACAGTTCTGAGGGGAAAAAGGGCCGGCTTGGGCTGGGTCCAAGGAGAAGAAGGGTTGGGCCCAAGGAGAAAAGAAAGAGGGAGAGAGATGGGGCCGGGCTGGTTGGGCCGATAAAAGGATTTGGGTCTTTGGGTTGGGTTTCTCGGACTCTGGGTTTTAGGACCTAGAACTAGCACACAAAAACACACATACAAGAAAACAATGCATCGGCATGAAATGCACAAACAAGTTTCTAAACCTAGGGTTGATTTTAATTTCCGAAAAGGTTTTATATTTACCTAAATTTTCTGAATGCTCACACAAAAACCTAGCAAATTAGTTATTAATTTAGAAAACGAAATTTTAGGGTGTTACAAAACAAGTGTCAAACTCTCATCCTAACAAGAGTGCTATGTCAACCACAAGACCTTTGGAATTATTGCATATGGATTTGTTTGGTCCTACAACCTATAGAAGTATTGGGGAAAATTGCTATTGTCTTGTGATTGTTGATGATTATTCAAGATACACATGGGTTTTCTTTCTTCATGACAAGGCCGACACTTATGATATATTCAAGAATTTTGTGACAAGGGCCGAAAATGAATTTGAGCACAAATTGAAGAAAGTAAGAAGTGACAATGGTAGTGAATTCAACAACACAAGAGTTGAGGAATTTTGTAATGAGAAGGGAATCAAACATGAATTCTCAACCAAGTATACACCGGAGCAAAATGGTCTTGTTGAGAGGAAGAATAGAACCTTGATTGATATGGCAAGGTCAATGCTATCGGAGTACAATGTTTCGGATTCTTTTTGGGCCGAAGCAATCAATACCGCTTGTCATGCATCAAATAGGCTTTATTGTCATAGATTCTTCAACAAGACACCATATGAACTTCTCATTGGAAGAAAGCCAAACATTTCATATTTTAGGGTCTTTGGTTGCAAATGCTATATCTTGAGGAAAGGCACAAGACTATCAAAGTTTGAAAGCAAGTGTGATGAAGGATTTCTTCTTGGATATTCATCTTGTAGCAAAGCTTATAGAGTGTACAACAAGTCCAAGGGATTTGTAGAAGAAGCCTATGATGTTGAATTTGATGAAACAAATGGCTCACAAGATGAGAAAGAAAATCTTGAAGATGTGAGAAATGATGAGTTGAGGGAAGCTATGAAGACCATGTCTATTGGTGATATTAGACCTAGAAGAGAAGAGGATAATGATAATGGTCCATCAATCTCGATTGGAGTGAATCCCTCTACTTCAACCACAAGTGATAATGTTCAATCTCAAGATGATGGTGAAGCAAGTAATGTCAATGCAACTTCATCTAGTGAGCAAATTGTCACTCCCATACAACCTTCAACCTCTATACAAGAATCTATTGATCAACCAAGAATTCATCATGCCATCGCCAAAGATCACCCCATTGATCAAATTGTGGGTGATATTAGTAAGGGTGTTCAAACTCGATCTCGTGTTGCTTCATTTTGTGAACATTTCTCTTTTGTATCGTGTGTTGAACCTAACCGTGTAGATGAAGCACTAAATGATCCGGATTGGGTGAATGCAATGCATGAAGAATTGAATAATTTCACTCGGAACAAAGTTTGGGAGCTAGTAGAGAGACCCAATAATTATAATGTGATTGGCACAAAATGGGTATTCCGGAACAAGCAAAATGAAGATGGTGTTGTTGTGAGAAACAAGGCAAGATTGGTTGCTCAAGGGTACACTCAAGTTGAAGGCTTGGACTTTGGTGAAACATTTGCTCCCGTGGCTAGATTGGAAGCTATAAGAATCTTATTGGCCTATGCTTGCTCTCACAATATCAAGCTATATCAAATGGATGTCAAAAGTGCTTTCTTAAATGGCAAGATTAGTGAACTAGTATATGTTGAACAACCTCCCGGTTTTGAAGATCTTGACAAGCCAAATCATGTATACAAGCTCTCTAAAGCTCTCTATGGGTTGAAGCAAGCACCTCGTGCTTGGTATGAAAGGCTTAGGGACTTTCTCATATCTAGGGGATTCAAAATTGGAAAGGTTGATAATACCTTGTTCACTAAGAAGATTGAAAATGACATATTCATATGCCAAATTTATGTTGATGACATCATCTTTGGTTCAACCAATGAAGATTATTGCAAGGAATTCGGTGATATGATGTCAAATGAATTTGAAATGTCTATGATTGGTGAATTGAGCTTCTTCCTTGGTCTTCAAATCAATCAAATGAGGGAAGGCACATTTGTTTGCCAATCTAAATATGTGAAGGATCTATTGAAGAAGTTTGGTATGGAAGATGCTAAACCTATCAAAACTCCTATGGCTACTAATGGACATCTTGATCTTGATGAGGGAGGTAAACCGGTAGATCCTAAACTTTATAGATCCATGATTGGTAGTTTGCTTTATCTTACCGCATCTAGGCCCGATATTATGTTTAGTGTGTGCATGTGTGCAAGGTTTCAAGCCGCACCTAAAGAATGTCACTTGACCGCCGTCAAGCGCATCCTAAGATATTTGAAGTATTCTCCTAATATTGGTCTTTGGTATCCTAAGGGTGCTCATTTTGATTTGGTTGGGTATTCGGATTCGGATTATGCGGGATGCATGGTTGATAGGAAGAGCACATCCGGTGGTTGTCAATTTCTTGGAAGATCTCTTGTTTCTTGGTCTTCAAAGAAACAAAATTCAGTGGCTCTCTCTACCGCCGAAGCGGAATATATCTCGGCGGGAAGTTGTTGTGCTCAATTATTGTGGATGAAGCAAACTCTTCTTGATTTTGGAGTGGATTTCAAGAATATACCTCTCTTATGTGATAATGAAAGTGCCGTGAAGATAGCTAACAATCCGGTTCAACATTCTAGAACCAAACACATTGATATACGGCATCATTTTCTTTGGGATCATGTGAGCAAAGGGGATATCATAATTGATGGAATTAGCACCAAGGATCAATTGGCGGATATCTTTACCAAGCCATTGGATGAGCAAAGGTTTTGTTTCTTGAGAAATGAGCTCAATGTCATTGACTTCTCTAATGTGGCTTGAAACTTAGCTCACATGTTTATTGCTTATCTAACTCTACTTTTATGCAATTTATTTGTGCATTTTCATCTAGTATTCACTTCATTGCATAAATTCCATGATTCTTGGTCAAAAGTTCTCTCACGATCTTATTGGTAATCACATACATCTCAGTGAAATCATTGTGAAAATATTTGAGAAGAAATCCAAGAAAGAAATTCAACAAGTGACAAAAGACAGCAGTTCTCGGGCTGGAATTTCTGGTATAGCGGACCGTCCGCCACATATGGACCGGACCGTCCGCGGGACGCGGACAGTCCGCGAGGACAGGGCGGACCTTCCGCAGGTGTTGTGGAATATTCTTCAGAATATTATTTTGGATCTGGAAAATCAGAAAATAAGGTCAGAGGCGGACCGTCCGCGCCCTTATGGTGGACCGTCCGCGACGGTCGGGCGGAAGTGGACCCGCGCCGGACCGAAGGGATATACTACCGAGGAACCCATCTCTTTCTCAGAACAGCCACCTCTCTCTCTCATTCTTTTTCTCCTCCAAAGCAAAAGTCAAGAACGCTTTTAGAGAGACATCTTGGCGCATCCCCGGACCAACCGGAGCTCATCCCCCGGACCTTCCGCGCCTCAAGGATCATGTCTTCTCGGTATTTTGTCAAAACCCTCAGTGATTCTCATGGATTTCATTCATATTCTTGGTTAGGGTTTGATATGGGGATTTCAATTTCAACCATGGATTTGTGAATAGTTGGTGGAATATGTTGAGCAAGTCAAGGGGATGTCATGGCTATGATTTGGTGCAGTTTTGTTGGCTATACTTAGAGATCGGGCATTGGATTAGGGGATGGTTATTGTGCTGGTCGCGGTCTCCAGGTGACCTGCGGACCGTCCGTCGCCCCCTGGCGGACAGTCCGCCTGTCACCTGTGACAGCAACCAGGACAGCAGCCTATTGATTGTTGGATGTTTCAATTCTCAATATTATCACTTATAATTGAAATGCTTTATGGCAGTGCTGGTGGTCGTACTAAGAAGGTTGTGACATCGAAGCAAAAGAAGGGAAGTTCATCTAAAAGGCCTAGAGTAGATAACTCAGATTCAGAGGATGAATATTTGCCTAGTGACTCAGAGCATGCGCAAACTGATACTGAGGTAGAGGCTGAGGAGGCTGAAGATGAATTGATTGATGAGACTGTGAATCTTGCAGGAAGACAGTGGAGTCAGAACTCATACAGAGATGCTAGGGCTCCCTATCAATATGGTTTGCCCCGGGATACCTCAAACTTGTTCTTTCATACTCGGGTGCAGGAAGATGCTTTCTATGGTCATATGGTTCACAAGAATGTGTACAAGCATCAAACCATTGACTTTTTCTATATGGCAAATCAACCTGTGATGAGCTCTCTTGTTCCAAAACTTGAGCATCTTGGCTTGAGGCAGTTTATGGAACACAGGTGTGAATGGAATGAAGCTGTCATTCGTCAGTTATATGCCACAGCTGAGGTGAACATAGAGGAGAAGAAGCTTGAATGGATGACAGGCACAAACAGGTACTCTGCTACCTTTGCTGAATTTGCAGCGGCTAATGAGCTTAATTATGACTTCATCACTGGGGAAGATAGTTTTGACATATCTGATGAGTTGCACTTGGACCTTCATAGCATCACTCCATTCTATGAGCCTGCAAGAACCAATATTCATAGAGTGTACTGCAAGACTACAGGGCTAAGGCACCATCCAGCTGTGCTAAACAAGATTGCTAGGGTCACTGTTCTTCCCAAGAGTGGCTACAAGGATGCTTTCATTGGATGGGCACCAAATTTTGTGAAGCATGTCATGTCAAATCAGAAGATGGATGTGGTGAAACTCATTATGTATCAAATCAATGAAAAGAAAACCAACTATGAGATAAATCTTTACCATGCTCCCTACATTATGTCACTCATTCTTGCCAAGACAAGGTTCAGGGGACCTTGCAATGTGAAGCATCTCCCATTCAGGCCATTCAAGAATGACAGAGCATTTCTTGAGAGGGATGTGACTGAGTATCTAGATGTGGATGCCAATGAGGCTTGGGAGGAGTATGTGCCTCATGAGCAAGGAGGAGCACATGATGCTCAAGATGCCGATGCACAGGCTATGCCACCTCCACCTCCTCCTGCACAGCAGCCACAGCAGCCACAGTGGGCACCTCCAGCTGGATATTTTGATCCATACTTCACCTCTATGCAGCAGTCCATGATAAATCAGTTTGAGCAGATGCAGATGGGTTTCAACACCCACTTTGAGGCATATGGGCAGCAGATGAATGCCAATCTTGAGAGCATGCAGACTCGCCTTGATCAGCAGCATCAGCAGCTTATGGAGAGGCAGCAGCAGCTTGAGACTCGCCTTGACAACTTTCAGGCTACCTTCTCAGGCTTCACTGATCACTTCTACTCGTATTATCCGGCTCCAGTGCCTCCTCCACAGTTCTACCCTCACCAGCCATTTTACCCTCCTCCGCCGCCGCCTCAGGATGACTAGGACCCTCTTTTGGTCTTTGATGACAAAGGGGGAGAAGAATTTGGAGTGATGGAGTGATTCCTTGAAGATTCATGGAGATAGGGGGAGAGCTTCGGGCTTGGGATCATGGAAACATTGCATATGCATGTTTAATTTTCGCTTTGCATGAACTACTTGTGTGCTTGTAATATCTTATGCTTTGATGTGCGTGGAACTAGAACTTGTGTTTGAACCTTGCTGGATGTAATTGCATTTCTTTAGCTTAATATGGCTTGTTCTAGTTCTTGTGGTTTTTCGAGGCTAACCCTTTATCGCTTATGCTCATTGAATATTATATATATCTTGTGTAGCCTCGATTACCTTTTTGTAGGGGAAACTCCGGAAATTTCTTATCTAATGCATATGAAGATATTCCAAATGCAAAATTATATGCACATATGTAGGGGGAGTTCTTCTCTACAAAATGAATTTTGAGTTCTTTTATCCATTTATAAATATTGGTTTCATTGAAATGGGTAAGCGTTCTCAAAGTTCAAAAACCTTCTCTTATCACTCCTTTCAATGGTTGTCATCAATTACCAAAAAGGGGGAGATTGAAAGCATCTAGGCCCTCTAAGTGTGTTTTGGTAATTAATGATAACCATATTGGACTAACTATTTCATTGAGGATATGAGAATAGGTTAGTCCGGTGAGATGGTTGAGCTTCAACGGTGAATTAACATTGGATATGTGTGTTGGAACCAAGGAAGCTCAAGGCAAAGGTAAAAGATAGGATATTTTCTTTTACCGGTCATGAGGTGTTTAGAGAAGATTTTTGACCGGATTGATAGGCTAGATAGCCGTACTATCAAGAGGGGTCAATTTCATTTGCATGACGAGTTTCTAGTGCCACTTTGCTCAAATAGTTGTATTGCATGCATGAGAGCTAACACCGTTGAGAAAGTGGGAAAGAAAAAGCGAAAAGATCTAGTGCTTACTGTGGTACTGCGGACGGTCCGCTGGCTACTGGCGGACAGTCCACGGGTGGCGGACAGTCCGGCCGGTGGTGAGCGGACGGTCCGCATGTCATCTGACTTTTTGTGATATTGACTAAGTGTTGGAAGGGTCTGCCGAGTCTTTGTAGGCGGACTGTCCGCTGGGATTGGCCGACGGTCCGCCTGTCCTTTTTGTGTGGCGGACCGTAGGTGGCGGACCGTTTACGCAGGAGCGTGTTCTAGGGGTTCCAGGCCTCTTTTATATGGCGGACGGTCCGTGTTTATGGTTTATGGGTCCTTAGTCGCGTGGAGAGCTGTGCATCTAACTCTGAGGCGGACGGTCCAGCCTGAGGGGGCGGACGGTCCGCCTATCGCGTAACGGTAAACTCTGACACGTTTGACTTTTGGGACAGTAGCCGTTGGGGCTTAGGCGGACGGTCCGCCATGTGGGTAGCGGACGGTCCGCCTGTCCCCTGTTTTCACGGGTTTTGAAGGTAACGGCTAGTTTGGAGGTGGGAGAGTATAAATACTCCACCCACGGGTTGGGAGAGGTTCTCTTGGCACTTCTGAAGCATATTTGCAATACTTGAGCCTTCTTCCACCTCTCATTCACTCCTATTGCTTAGAGTAGCATCCTTGTGAGTGTGAGAGATTTCTAGTGCATTGCATCAAGAGTTTGAGCTTTGGGGCACTAGAAGTTCATCAAGCAAGCGTCATCGACTTGTTACTCTTGGAGGTTGCCGCCTCCTAGACGGCTTGGTGGTTGTGGCCGGTTGAAGCACTTCAAAGAAGATTGTGAAGTTGCTCCCGCCTTAATTGTGAGAGGTTCGTGCTCACCTCACCGGAGTGGGAAGAGCAACACTAGTGGAATCGAGGTTTGGAGAGGTTCATTGATTCAAGCCGGCTCATACATCAAGAGAGGTCTTGATAGAGGAGCGGTTGAAGCTTTGGATCCACCTCAACGTGGATTAGGGGTGACCGGCAAGTCATCGATACCACGGGATAAAATTCGTCTCTCTTGTTCGGTTATTTCTTTGCTCTACTTGCTTACCACATTTAATTTGAGCAATTTACTTTCCTAGAGATTAATTTGTATCTTGTCACCCTAGGTTGCAAACCTTGACATAGGCATTGTCTTGGTAGAAATAGGTTTCTCCTTGTGTTACTCATAAAACTTGTTGAGTTTTGTGATTGAAGTTAAAAACCGCCTATTCACCCCCCTCTAGTCGGTATCCTAGATCCTACACCCTCGCATAGCATGTTCGGGTCATCCTCAATGGACACGAGGGCCTGGAAGTTACGGTCCATCCTCATCATCCCCGGGGTGTCCCTGAAGGAGTCTGGGACCCCCCTCAAGGGGCTCAATGGCCTCGGGGGCTCCAAGCCCGGCCCTCCGGTGGGACGGCCGTAGATCCTCCGAGGGCTATCATCCAGCGAGTCCTCGAGTACGACGACCTCCTGCGGAACCACCCCGGAGGAGGGCTCGGGGGCTACAGCAGTCGCCGCCGGTAGGATAGCGGCACTCGCGAGGGCCCCGGACGTCCCCGCCTCCGCCTCCTCGGGATCGGCCGTGGTCTCCAGAGGGGAAGCGGCCCCGCGGCCATCCGACCCGATGGCCGTCTCCTCGGCGCCGGCTAGGGCCACGTTGCATAGTAGGGCAACCTCCCCTGCCCCAGGATGGCTCGCCGCCTCCTGAGGGGCAGGGAGGATTGGCCCCACCAGCTGCTGCTCCAGCTCTGCCTGGTATGCCGCGACGTCCGCCTCTGTGGGGACGGCTTGCGCGACGACCAGGCCTGCCGAGAGCGTGCCCCCCGGGCTGCCACTGCCTCCCTGAGGCATCTCCTCCGCAAGGGAGGCCGTCTCCCTCTGAGTCGCCTCCTCGGCTTGCTCAACCACGGGCCTCGGCGTCTGTGCAGCCAGACGCAGCTTCTTCTGCGGCGCCGCCTCGAGTGGCTGGTCAGCCCGACTGGCGCATCAAAGATCGAGGCGCCCGGCTAAGGAAAATGGCAATCGCAAAAACAGAATCCATTCGGAGATGACAGAGCACTACATACCTCGACGAGACGGTCCGGGTCCGCTTGACGCTTCGTCGGCGTCAAGTCCGCCAGGGGCGACGGCCTCTTTGTCCCCGCAAGCGCCGTCAGAGCGGGGACCGTCTGCGCGGCTTTGGCACTCCTGCCCGAGTGGGGCGCTGCCTGGCCAGTCGGGCCTTCTCCCTCGGCATGGGAGGGATCAGACTGCCCCACCGCAACCCTCACCGGGATGGAGGGAACCCGCGCCTCCGCCGCGGGGGACGCAGGCGTGTCGCCGCTCCCGGCAAGGTTCGCCTGCCGCGCCGGAACGGGCGTCAGGGGCGCGTCTCGCCCTCCGCTCTGCGCCCTCGCCATTTGAGGAGCTGGCGGCGGCCGCCTGTCGTCCCGCGGCAAGGACCTCCCGGGGGAACGCGACGCCCCCGACGATGAACCACCCCTACGGGTGTGCTCTGACGGGTCCCGGCTCCGGTCCCGACGAGGGGAGGCCGTGTCCCGATGGGAGCCCTTTTGCTCCTCGGACTCGCGACGGGTGGACGGAGGCGTGCGGTCGCGCCTCTCGCGCTGGCTGTCCCCAGGACCGGTGGACCGGCCCGACCGGGAGCTTCCGCTCTTCCCCGCGTCCGGCTGCGGCGACATCCCACTCCCGCTGGACCTCAGCTTCCGTGCCGAGGACGAGGGTGTCGCCGCGGCGACGGCTCTGGACTTCGCGGGGGGCGCACCCTCGACTTCCTCCTCCTCGTCATCTTCCTCCTCCGAGTCCCCCTCCGCGGGCTCTGACTCGGGGTCCTCATCCTCGGAGACTCTCTCGCCTTTCCCCCTCCTCTTGGCCCGCTCGGCGTTCCTATCCCTCTTGGCCTGTTCACGCTTCTTCCACTTCTCCCGGCGCTCCTTCTTCTTCTTAGCCCACTCGGCTTCCGCTCGGTTGACCGCCCTGTCTTCGGGAAGTAGCGGCCGGGAGAAGGTGACATCCTCGCTCTTCACCTAAACGACTCAGGGGTTAGAAGAAGAAAAAGAACTCGAAATCGAACTCGAGACAAGCGGAAGAACACTTACGATGGCCTTGGTGTCAGCGTTCGGGAGCATCGGAAGAAGATCCGGCGGCGGGTACTGGAGGTGAGCCCTCCCCACAGCTGCCGTCACCCGACGCTGCACCACGGCCTCCGAGGGCAGGGGATCCACCGTCACCCTCCCCGCGAAGGGGGCCTTCTCCGGGGTCATCTACCATATCTGGAGGGCGCGTCGCCTCAGCGGCACGATACCTCTCGAGAGGTATCCACCGATGATCTCTGCCATGGTCACGTTCTCATCCCGGAGTCGGCCGAGGGCTTTCCAGGCGTTTCCGAGGAGCTTCTCCTGAAGCTTCTTCTCAGGCCCGTACCCCCAACTATCGGGCACCTTCGCGAACCACCTTCCGGTGTACTCCGGAAGGGGGTTCTTGGGGTCGTTCTTGAGGTAGAACCACCCGGGGAGCCAACCTTTGTTCGCGCTCACAGGGGAGCCCCGGATGTAGTCGCCCAACCTCCCTTGCTTCATCTTCAGCACGGCGCACCCGATCGTCGCGGGGCTGCCGCCCTCGGCGCCATGCAGCACAAACTTGAAGAAGTACCTGAAGAGGTCCCAATAGGCCTTCATCCCCAGATATCCCTCGCACAACGCCACGAACACCGCCATCTGTTGGACCCCATTGGGGTTGATGTGATGGAGCTCCAGCCCGTACTCGTTCAGCATGGCCCGGATGAATCTCCCCGCGGGGACGGAGAACCCACGCTCGTGGAAGGCGACAAAGGAGACGACGTACTCGGCCGACAGCCAGGGGGAGTCCTCCACGCCCGGTTTCTTCCACTCCACGGCCTCCGTCAGCGGCGGAAGCAGCCCCTCCTCCACGAGCGCCTCCAGCTGCTTCTGCGTCACCTTGGAGCGCTCCCAGGTCGACATCGCGAGGCCACCGGAGGAAGAAGACGCGGGCCGGATGAGGGATTCGGTCTCTCACTCCTCGA
>CM014278.1:9784848-9797013 GCA_004135705.1 Alloteropsis semialata
TCTTTGGAAAGGAGGAATGATCTATTGGAAAACCAATTGCTTCAAAAGAAAGAGTGGATGGAGGAGCAAAAGAAAATAAGGGAAAAGATGGAGAAGATTAGATTGAACACCAAAACTGAGAAGATTAATTATGTGCATGAACTGGCTAGATAATGTGGTGTTAAGGAGACAGATGATCAGCCGTGGGATGTTGTTTACAAGATTTGTGCATCTAATTTCGACATGGCTTTCTTCATTGGCCATGCAACTATTGGTATTTCTTAGTGTCACCACTACATGAGTGGTGGCACTAGAGATGCCTTAATATAAATCTTAGCGTTACATAAGTTCTGCAAGCGCACAGAAGTACATTGTAGCATTTCACCCGGGAGTATTCCAGAGTATCGTATTTATTTCCTCAGGGAAAGCGTATGGCAAAGTACTATGTTCTCTAATGCATCAACTATATCACAATCAACTTACCAAGACTAGAACAGGGAATAACATGATAGGAAGAATTGGGTATGGTGACACACAGAGGATTTCATTGCTCGTTATGTAAGTCTGGTTAATATGAAGGTCCTAAAAGAGAACTAGGGATTCTATGTACTTCTTACATATGGGTTACATTCATTACAAGTGTATCCTATACAAGCTTAACAAGGGACACATGTTAGAGGGCAAATCGAGGAGTCATGGGATCCCCTCATCCAAGGGTACTGTCACGATGTTTATCACAAGGGTCTGCAAACGCCCAAACCCGAACGGCGAGGATTACAAAGGATGGACAGGGCTGTCACCACCTGCCGTCTTGATGTCGCCCGATCGTCTGATGCACCGACTGAGCTCATCCACGGCGAAGATCTGGTCCTGAAGTCAGTTTAGATGCGCTGGAGAAGGAACGGCCGCAACGGCCTTTAGACTGGGTTGGCCGACCTGGCCAGGTCGGCTGACCTCGTCCAGGTTCACACCGCCTCGGTCTTCTTCTGTGTGACCGCAATGTGGACCCTGATAGTCGTGGAGTCTGGGTATGAGATCTTTGAGTAACTCTTGGTTCTCATGTGGGCCCATCAATCCATGTGCTTCTCCTTATCCTCCTTGTCATCCCTTGGATGTAACCGTCATTGATTCAATGTTCTAGATGACATGAACTTGTGCTTCTTCTGCATGGCCAAACTTAGGCTAATTTGGGCGCCAGGCCAGGTCTGCCAATCATAGCAGGTCGGGCGACCTGGGCAGCCCTGTTTTCCTTCGTTGTTTGGCCCATATCTCCTGCAACCAAATAATCTACATGTACAAGTGGAACTACATTATTTGAAATCAAATCCTACTAATTATTGTTGGTTTATTTTATTTTACCATGTTGGCGTTATAGGATAATCATGACTTAACAAGTGCCAACAAACTCCCCCAAGCTAAGACCTTTGCTCGTCCCTGAGCAAAGCTTGGTGAGTTAGAAACTATTGGATCAGATTTTGCTTGCTCCCAAAAGAGATAATGTCAATAAGAAAGAATTTCATAGCTTGAATAAGTTGGCAAAGATTAAATCATCCCTTTTTACCTTGCCACCTATGGGGCTTTTAGCGTTTCTTCATCATGAGTGGTTGAAAGCCAGAACAACTTAGCAAGAATACTCCCCCAAACCTTGTTCCACCCTTTCACCGGAGGTTTTTAAAGAAACTTTTGCAAGGAAAACAAAGCTCCTCAAGTGACTGTCTCTCAAGTCGCTCATTGGTGTATAAATCCTTTCCATCTCTCCTCTCAAAATTTCCCTCAATAGCATAAGCAAGTGGGGTTCATGAACAGGAAACTTCTGTTTCACACATGCATTGCTTATTTTGTTGAGTCAAATCCAGGATCAACGAAGAATTAAATCATACACTCAAATCGAAGTGTGCAAGTGTGGATATGTGGTAGTAGAAAATGATCTCTTTTAGGAAATTTCTCTCCTTTAGGAATTTGCTATAAAGCTTGGCTCCCTTTTCTTTTTCTTCTTTCTCTCTTTTTGTTCATGGACTAGACATGTGTCCATTTCTTTTGCTCTTTTTTAACAAAAGGAGCCTAAGCCTTATGCCTAGGAGTATTTTTGGAGAGAAATCCCTTTACTTTGGAGTATTTTATTTTGGTAGGCAAATGATAGGCATGTTGTGCTTTACTTCCAGAGTTGAAGTATGGCAAATATGGTGGCGTGTACGTGACTCCGATTTTAAGAGCATGAAGTAAATCTTACAAAGATCACAATGAACTTGACAAAACTCAAAACAACTGCATATGCTTTTTGTAAGTGGTTGGAATGTGAGGCTGTGGTAGGATTTTCACTCTTCACTGTGGAGCCTTAGAATTTTGTTCTTTTTGAAATAAAAACTCCGGGATCAAGTTTCACTTGGGTAAGGATAAAGCAACTATAGCTTATTATATCATAGCTCCCAACAACCTAGAATCAGATTTAGCATTTGTTACCCACAAGTTTTTAGTTTCCAAAGAAATCATTGATTTAAGTCAACAAATCCAAGACATAAAAGACTGCCTTATTGAGACTTGAATAAAAGGGGAAGGTCATAGCAAGAATTCATCATTTCCATACAAGGACAAGTTTTTTTTTTGGTACCAAATTACTCTAAATGAAAGTCAGAAAATAAAAGACACGGTTGGATGAACTTACTTGTGCGGGGGTCCTCCCCCAAGCTGGACTTCTTACTGCTGGCGATATCGAGGGTCGTTCGGGTTGAACCCTTGGAACCAAAGGTAGGCGTTCAGGTTCTGATTGCCTTGCTGGATGCTGTTCTGCAGAGTGTTGTAGTTTTGCACTGACTGGTCCCACCAAGCCTGCGACTGCTGCACATGATGGGTTAAGGTGTCATCAATGCGGTGAGTGGTTACCTCAAGGGTTCCCATACGGTTGGATAACCCATCCATGCTGCTTCGCCAGTCCCTTGCTGAAAAGGACCATCGGGCATCGACTGATGATAGCGCGGGTCTTGTGGGTTCCATTGTGCTTGCGGGGCTTCTTGCCATCCTGAACCTCCCGCCATATATGATGGGGGCGGCTGTGGCTGCTCCCAGTTTGATCCTGCTGGTATATATGGTGGAGTTGGAGGCTCCCATGCTCCTTGGGATTACGGCACCATGGCTTCTCCCCGACGGGACATGCTTCTTGTCACCCTTTCTGTCACGCTCCTCCTGCCTTCCTACTGTAACTCCAACAAAAGTGATTTACACTTGTACAACCAGTATTCCGGTGCTGGCAACGGAATTCTGGTTGTACTGTTATGATAGACCATAACATGTTTTTGGTCTACTGCATGAGTAACAAGGAACTCGACACGGTAATTATCCAAAAGGCCCATTGACTCAAAGATGCGAGTGACCAAAGAAGTACACTCAATGGGACCTTGCCTCCTAAAAACACCCATCCATTGATCGATCATAAAAACAATTGGGGAAACCTTTATCTTCTTAACCATCACATATAATATTTTCAATTCATCAATGCGAATGGTACGAAGATCATTTCGAGGGAAAAGAGTCATGGCAATCCAGCGGTGCATAAAACGAAGAGTGGGGTTATGAATGTGGCTTGTTCTTGGGGGAGTCCCATCTGTGATACCCGAGATATCCCACCAAAAAGACTCTCTAACTAAAAGCCTCAAAACTTTATCAACCTCCAAGCTGCAACGCTTGCTAAAACCCAAATGGCTACTAAGCTGCCTCCAAGAAACGCAATATTCTTCCCTTAGAAAGCGAAAAGTAATCCCTTCCTCAGATTTTCTCAAAGTAGCAAGAAATTGGATTGTTAACAAACGACACCCACCCTCATGAATGCGCGCAAAATCCGACCAACCCACAGCACTCCAAACGTTTTCAAAGTCAGTGGCCATACCTGATTTCTCCATGAGCTCACTTGTGAACACACGTGTGTGATCAAAAGCGTGACCCAGGAGAATTTCATACGCTTCCATTTCGTAGCCTTCGTCGATGTCGAGTTGGTCATCGGAGATGAATGCCCAGCGAGGGTCGTCTTCGTTGTGGTTGCTGCTGGAGCTATCCCCGTTACCATCTCCATTGCCGCCGCCGCCTTCGCCTCCTGCGGATGTGGCGCCAGCCCCGGTGTAGTAGTACTTGTCTTCAGAGATCTCCATGGAGTGTTGGCTGTCCATCCTCTCTTCGGAGCCACCGGCTGAGTCCATGATCTCCGTGCTGGAGGAGACCAACTCAGTGCTTCCGGAATGACGGCTCCGCTTCGAGCTTGACCCCTTCATCCTCTTTGCTTGCTTCACGACCCCTCGGACGAAGTTCATGATGCCTGTACAAGGAGCAACAACAAGAACGACACTTGGAAGACAAAAGGGTTAGCGTTAGTGGGTTAGTCGTCCAAGAGTTAGTCATTCTTGTGGGGCGTGGTTGCCTCCACAACAGTGTTCTTGTGGGTTATGACATGCCACAAACAAATGTTCTTGCGGGGTTGAGGACCTCCACAACTCGTTCAAGCACTTGAACACAAGAAGAACAGCACCATTATGCAGAATTGAAGACCATTTTTTTTACTTGATTTTTTTTATTGAATCTCAAACTAAGGAGCTAAATACTTGAGAGTTTAACAGAGGGAGAAGAGAAACTCCGAGGGTGAAACGCAGCTCGGGTTGGGGCGAAGTGATCAAGCACCAGGCC
This sequence comes from Alloteropsis semialata, assembly GCA_004135705.1. Taxonomy (NCBI): domain Eukaryota; kingdom Viridiplantae; phylum Streptophyta; class Magnoliopsida; order Poales; family Poaceae; genus Alloteropsis; species Alloteropsis semialata. Next base: position 9,789,496 of record CM014278.1, read on the forward strand.
AAGGCTTTTTATAGCCGGAGCTCACCCCTGATCGGCTGACCAAGCGGGGTCGGCCGACCCTCCCACATAGCCGGAGCTCACCCCTGATCGGCTGACCAAGCGGGGTCGGCCGACCCTCCCACAGAGGTGCTTTGGCCAGGCTTTGATCACGAGTGTCTTGGATACCCTGGCAGCCGCACTGTGGTTGAAAACTTTGCAGAAGAGGGGCGCATGCGTCGGGCGACATGGGCTGGTCGGCCGACTGGTTTTGGACCCCATTGAATGCCCTCTTTGAAAGGTGTGATGGGTGCCTATGGTAGTGTATGATGATGCTTGAGTACTCCGCAAAGGCCAAAGCTTGGAGTCGGCCAACGTGTCTCGGTCGGCCGACCAGACCTTAGCTGGGTTCAAGCTTTGCTTTTGGCAGAGTGGCACATAATTCAAAGTTGTGATAAGTGCTGGGTGTGTGAATGTTTGTGACCAGGTATCCAAGGAATTTAAGTAGATGGCTCCAAAATTTAAGAATTCAAATGCAATAATTTGTGGAAACTCAAACATGCTTGAGAAATAAATATGCATTGTGAAATAAATATGAGATACATACCGATGCACCTACCGGTGAGGACTCATTGTTTTTTTCGTCCGTCGAGTGCAGACGTCTCCAAGATATGATTTAGCTTGATGACTTTTCTTCCGAATTTGAAGGTGATGCGGAAGCTTTGCGACGCCAGTCCTGTTCCGTTTTCTTGACGCAAGGTGATGTTGGTGTTGTTGCGTTTAGAGCCTTAACACCTTGTGCAAATTCTTTGGGCAAGGGCAAGAGCGGCTCGCTGTTAGTGACCGGTGGTCTTTGTGGCTTCCATCCATAAATGACCTTGATCTTGGGTCCGTCATGCTTTTGGTTTGATTCTTTCTTGTTTCCTGCATGATTAGCCAAAATCTCCCGACTGGTGTCTCGTACCACATCAGCTAGTTGGGCTGATGGGCCTCTAGAATTTTGCTTAAGCGCAGCTGGTTCTTCACAGTGACTGATAGGGCATGGAATCTAGAACTTAGATCATTTACCTTTCTCTTGGCAGGTATAGTGTACGAACTTCCTCCTTGCTGGGATGGGTTCCAGTCATGTGCTAAGAATAGCTCTCTGCACTTCTGCCAGGAATCCATCTTTGCCTGGTGGTTGTAGTACCATTGCAGTGCCCTACATGCTAGTGAGAAGGGGAATAACCACTACATTGCCCCTCCTGCTAGTCGACTGCATATTGCTGAGAAGTGTTGGAGATGTTCTGCTGCGTCTGCTGTAGCCTTTCCGCTAAATGGCTAAGCTTGCACCATTGCAATGTATGTTGAGTCGATCATCAAGGATTCAGTTGCCATGTTGGTGCAAGAGTGCTTTGATTTCAACCGACAGAATCAGAGGAACACTAGAGTGCTCTCTTCCAGGTGAAAGCGTTCTTCGGTGATGTATCTTCTGTTTCATACAAGGAGAAACAGAACAAGGGTAAACCTGTCTAGACGCTGGCATTTAATTATGACATAAAGTTAATATAGAGGTTAACACATTCTTTTGCCAATGCTTTCCCTGGCAACGGCGCCAGAAATGCTTGTTGGTATTTCTTAGTGTCACCACTACATGAGTGGTGGCACTAGAGATGCCTTAATATAAATCTTAGCGTTACATAAGTTCTGCAAAGCGCACAGAAGTACATTGTAGCATTTCACCCAGGAGTATTCCAGAGTATCATATTTATTTCCTCAGGGAAAGCGTATGGCAAAGTACTTTGTTCTCCAATGCATCAACTATATCACAATCAACTTACCAAGACTAGAACAGGGAATAACATGATAGGAAGAATTGGGTATGGTGACACACAGAGGATTTCATTGCTCGTTATGTAAGTCTGGTTAATATGAAGGTCCTAAAAGAGAACTAGAGATTCTATGTACTTCTTACATATGGGTTGCATTCATTACAAGTGTATCCTATACAAGCTTAACAAGGGACACATGTTAGAGGGCAAATCGAGGAGTCGTGGGATCTCCTCATCCAAGGGTACTGTCAGCTGCCGCCTACCTCTGAATATGTGAGGTAGGGTATCCCCAACGGTATTCTATAACCCAAACACCACGTTTGTAATATGAAATACATCTTTACCAGTTGTACGGAAGGGTAAAGAACAATCATAATGATTCATTGGGCCATTGCCATAACATGCATCAGCTGTACTAAGGTGTAAGACATATAACTTATATGATGAACACACAAGACTATAAGTCAAGTAACATAAGCAAGATAGTATTTCCATTAAGGCTCTAAGTCTTACAAATAAGCTAAGAATAAAAGATAACTGAGCTCTAGGCTTACCAAGACTCCTTCAGAAACCCGTAGAAGCTCAACTCCTAGAACTACTTCTCTACTAACTAAGACTATGACTTGTAGCAAATGGAGCTCTTCCTTCTGTTGTGTATTGTACAAGAGGCGATGGTCATCTATTTATAGCACTAGGAGGCGGTTCAGGACTAGTACAAGGCGATTGAGGACGAGTGGGCCCACCCCCGAGTCGGCCGACGTCTTGACGTCGCCCGATCGTCTGATGCACCGACTGAGCTCATCCACGACGAAGATCTGGTCCTGAAGTCAGTTTAGATGCGCTGGAGAAGGAACGGCCGCAACGGCCTTTAGACTGGGTTGGCCGACCTGGCCAGGTCGGCCGACCTCGTCCAGGTTCACACCGCCTCGGTCTTCTTCTGTGTGACCGCAATGTGGACCCTGATAGTCGTGGAGTCTGGGTATGAGATCTTTGAGTAACTCTTGGTTCTCATGTGGGCCCATCAATCCATGTGCTTCTCCTTATCCTCCTTGTCATCCCTTGGATGTAACCGTCATTGATTCAACGTTCTAGATGACATGAACTTGTGCTTCTTCTGCATGGCCAAACTTGGGCTAATTTGGGCGCCAGGCCAGGTCGGCCGATCATAGCAGGTTGGGCGACCTGGGTAGCCCTGTTTTCCTTCTCTTTTGGACCATATCTCCTGCAACCAAATAATCTCCATGTACAAGTGGAACTACATTATTTGAAACCAAATCCTACTGATTATTGTTGGTTTGTTTTATTTTACCATGTTGGCGTTACAGGATAATCATGACTTAACAAGCGCCAACAGCAACTAATGGAGGGAGGATGCGCTTCATCAAGTCACACGCCGTGGTCGACAACTAGTACCTTTTGTCTTTACTATGTCATTAGGTTTAGGTGGATGTCGTTGGACTGTATTTTATTTAGAATTTGTTGTGATCTGAACTATTGGTGTCATCTGAACTATTGGTGTCATCTAAACTATTATTTGAATTTGAACTATGTTGTAATATTAAGTATTTGTCATTACAATGGTTTCATTTCTGATTTATTATTTGATCTGTGTGTGTTAATTTGTTGTGGTTTTTCATTTGATCTGGTTTCATTTTTGCTTTGTCAAGTGATTTGTCATGTGATCTATGTGTGTGCATGAAGTTGTAACAACTAGTACATTTTTGTTGGTATGATCCTTTTGTCATATGCACTGCAATGTTGACTGTATTTGGTGTTTTCATATGTTTACAGGGTGCAAATCCAGCAGTGATGTTGCAGGCAGGTGATGAGGACAATAGCTATGACCAGGCAAGTGATGAGCTCAATAGCTATGACATGGCCCTTTAAGATTCAAGTGAAGATGAGCTGTGGAGACAGTCTACTGATGATGATTTCTTTGAAGTTTCAGCTGGTATGTTGATGTTTGCCATTCATCATGATAAGTTCCTAAATAGGGCATAGTATTGGAAACATGATAACTCTACGGAGGAATGGGTACAAAAGAGGCTAAGTAATAGTTCAGATTGCTACAAAATGTTTAGGATGAGCAAATCTATGTTCTATAGGCTTCATAAAGTCCTGGTACAGTCATATGGACTAAAATCTTCTAGTAGGAGTAGTTCAATTGAGGCTTTAGGAATGTTCTTATGGATACTAGGAGCCAAACACTTAGTTAGGACAGTTGAGAATATATTTGAGAGATCTTTAGAACAATTCACAACAACTTTGTGAAGGTTTTGAAATGTGTTGTGAAGCTATCTGACGATATTCTGAAGCCATTGGACCCAGAATTTAGGACTATTCACCCTAGATTGCAACATCCTAGGTTCCAACCATTCTTCAACAATTGTATTGGAGCCATAGATGGCACACATATACCTTGTATTGTCCCAAGTGATAAGGTGGTGCAGTACATGTGCCGAAAGGGAAAGACAACACAAAATGTGATGGTTGTATGTGACTTCGACATGAGGTTCACATTTGTGCTAGCTGGCTGGCCTGGATCTGTGCATGACATGAGAGTCTTCAATGATGCTATGAATAGGTGGAGCCACCGATTCCCACATCCGCCTACAGGTAATGAACTCTTCAGATGATGCATTCTTGGGTTGTACTGCAAAGACTGATACTAACAACAAATGTTTGTTTTGGGTAGGCAAATATTATTTGGTGGACTCTGGCTAACCCAACCATCCTGGATACCTAGCGCCATTCACGGGAACTAACTACCATCTTCCTAAGTTTCGACATGGGCCGGGAGCAAGAGGTAAAAAAGAAAAATTCAACACGCACATTCATCTCTTAGAAATATTGTGGAGAGGGCTTTTGGAGTGCTGAATATGAAGTGGAGGATTCTATTGGAGATACCAAATTATCCACTTGATTGGCAAACCAATATTATTAAGGCATGCTTTGCACTCCATAACTTCATTAGATCAAGTGGAATTGTGGATAGAGACTTTGAATCAACCGAAAATGCTGTCAACGTGGTTCCACCTGAAGGTTCGGTGCAGCAGCCTGTAACTGGGGCCGGTTGGGATGAATGGTCCTCGATGCATGATTTTCGTGACTGGATTGCTAATGGCTTGGTAAGTAGATAGTGACAAAAGTTTGCAATCTCATGGCAATGTACCTTTTTTTTGATATGTCAAGTTTTGATCACGTACATTTCATTTGTAACATTTGATCATGTTATAGACTGCATCTGTTCATTTGTTTGGACTTGAACTATTCATTTTTAAAAGTGAACTATTTATTTGGTTGTAAAACAAACTGTTGTTGTGGTTCAGCCACTATTGAGATGATGTACAGAACTGTTGTGGCTGTGGTTGTGCTTGCAAAAAGCAACCTTTGATCATGTGGACTGTTGCTGATGTTGTGTAATAGATGTGGACTGTTGCTGATGTTTTCAGAGGGCAGCGCCATGCACAAGGGCTGGCATACTACATGATGTCCTAGCATTAAATGCAGCTGTCAGCCACTTTTTGCAAAATTTTCTCATGGATTTAAACACCAATGCAAACTTTTTCTGGTGAAAGTTTTTGCAAACTTTACATTCTCCAAATTTTCACCATAATTAAACACCCCCCATGTCGTTCTATGGGAATTTAGAAAATAGCACTAGGTTCCAACGGTGTTTGGGAAATAACATTCTAAATCAATGTATTTGTAAAATAGCACCGGTTTTACAAAATGGATTCATAAAATACCACAACCAAATTGTGGGATATGGGTACTCCTGGGCCCACTACCGACTGGGTCTGGCTGACAGTGGTGTAGGCTGACCCAGGGCTGGCCCACAAGGATCCTCGGGCTTGATGGATAAGATTGATGAAGACTTGGCTTACAAGGCACACGGCATGATACTCGGATCCCGCCCGGAGATCTCGGAGGTTACATTGCAACCGGCTCAGATTAGTTTCCTAGTTGTAGCTGGATACAATTAGAGATAACTGACTTATAAACCCTAGGCTGTCAGCTTATATAAGGCAGCCTAGGTCGACCCCTTCATTCATTGAATACTTTCTCCCCATTGTAACCACAAACTCGCCGTCATTCTCCGGAACCACGCTGAGCTCATCAATCAACACCACCGAGCACATGACGTATGATATTATACCTCCAGATAGCCCGAACCTGTATAAACCTTGCGTCTTTGTGTTAACTTGAGCTGTCTAGTCTCGCGATTGCCCTTTGCCTACAAATCAACCACTTGCATTGGGTACCACGGGTGGAATGCTGGATGATAACTTCGACAGTTGGCGCGCCAGGTAGGGGTAATCGCGTGGCATTACAGCTAGCTCGATGGCAAATTCATCTAAAAAATTCACCGGCGGCAGCTACTGTTGGTGGCCGAGTCGAAGACACGAGATCCCATCTTGTCGCGTTGAAGGCACGATCCCAACGATCGCCCAATCGAAAAGAACTCGCTGATCCAGCGTCTGCGCATCTCGATCATCGACCTTTAATCTACACGTCGCCTCGTCAAGCGCCGGTGAATTCGCTCATTACATCTACGAAGAAAAAGAAGATGGCGGCTCGCGCACCCACGTTGTCCAGGAGTCCAGATGTGCAGGCTCGGGACTCCGTCCTCGCCCAGATGCAAGCTGTCGCGGCCGACGACGGCGATGCAGAGTGCAAATCAGTTTGCAAACCCGTGGTAGCCATTTTCTCAGGTTCCAGTACGAGCGCATGCATGCGGCAGGCAAACAGGGAATTTTCTTTTCTAATTTTCCTCTGCATCGCCGATTTAATCTGGGTTCTGTTTTCTATCCTTAGCTTGCGAAGGTTATTCTAATCTTTCACCTAATCCTGCACGCAAGATGGATACAAGACAGATACGAACCGAGCTGCCAAGTTCCGTGGCCAGCGTGCGCATGCATGCAGGGGAGGACGACGCCGTGATGCGCCATGAGCGCTACATGGTGCAATGGCTGACCATGCAAGTTACCACTGACCAGCAACTCGCCGATTCGTCGACTCCAAACGCCACCTCTGTCGACTCGCCGATCGACCTGCAGCTCCAACCACCTGGTGCGACATAGCAGCCGAGAACGGGCTACTCTCGCCTGGCCAACTCCGTTACGTTGCTCGTCGACACGTCCGTCACAACCTCGACTACTCGGCCATGACGACATACAAGGACGTCATGACGATTCTTTCACTCGGACATCGAAACAAGCTAAGTCATGTTTTTAATATTTCTTAAATATTATATCTCCGGATATTGCCCACGCGCCTCCGGGCTCTTCGCCGACCACCTCGGTCACACTCCGACTGCTTAAGCCGTCCTCTCTGTGAGCAGTGGTCAGCGGGAAAAGGCACTTAGCGACACAAGGCAAGGGCCACACAGTGTCCTACTCGGTGTTTTTGCTAGAGGGAAGGGGTTTTACACATATGCACAATGCATTCAAAGACCTATTTCTGTTATGACCTTACGACAAACATTATTTATCATTCAGATTATTGAATATTTTGGTACATAATATTTGCACTGTCTTCATACAGCTCAGGCATTATTTGGTGTACTTCGACCGAATCGGCCAGCTCCCTGGTTCGGGGCTGGCGGCAGGCCGACCATTCGGCGCGTCTCCTACCACCCGGCCGACCTACCAGCTCGGGGGCTGGGTGCAGGAGGCGACTCGGCGGCTTGCTTGGCTCCTAGGCTCGGGGTTGAACACCACAGACGACT
>CM014278.1:9798013-9834947 GCA_004135705.1 Alloteropsis semialata
TATGAACTTAGGATAAGTGAAGCAAAGGGAAAAGCACATTTCAGCTTAAAGCTACTCGGGCAACGTTAAAACATAAAACAAAGTATCCAACACTCTTGTTTTACTTGTTTCTAACCACTTATATACAAAAAGTCTACACTACTCTGCTACAGAATACAGGACTCTACTCAAACTTGAGAGCCTCGCCAACTTTCTCGGCGATCAGGCGAGTTTCAGCCATCGCCGCATCGACCTGCTCCGCCGTGGCGTCCGCCGCCACCCCATCTCCGACCGGCGCAAGATCAATCCGCGGGTATAGTGTCCAAACACGCGCCAAGGCATCGTTCGCGCACACAACGGCCGATTCCTTGATCAACTCGGCGATGCGGACTGGCGTGGCTTGAAGACGCGGGACTAAGGCAGTCGGCTCACCCTCCTCCAGAGCCACGGAGTCTAGCAGCTCCCTCGCCGCCTCGTTAACCTCCGTCAGCGCCAGATGCGCCGATGACAGATCTTGCTCCAGGCCTGTTATGATTTGAGAGTTATTCTGAATTGTATACATGGCTTGGAGCATCGTCATGTCCGCACCTTTTCGGAAGTCCTGCTCCTGCTTCAGTTTGCCCGCCATCACCTCCTCCGACTGCTGCAGAGTTGCGTTCGCAAATCGCAGCTCCTTCAGCTCGGTGACGTGACGCTCCCTCTCCATCTCCTTCTCTGGAAAGGCAAAGAAGCACTCGGTCAGGACGAAAACAACACGGTAAAGTCCTACAGTTCAGCAACTACTCGGGAATTACAAGGACAGGGCCTTACGATGAAGAATATGCCGATGCTCCACGACGGTGTCGTTCAAGCTCTTCTTGGCAGCGTCACGTTGACGCTTGACCCGTTTGAGCTCTGCTTCCGCCTCCGCCGCACGACGGAGCGCCGACTCCGCGTCCTGAGCCTGCGCAAGGCGCGACTGCCGGAGCGTAGCCAATTTCTACAACCATCCGAAAAGGCGAAGAACTCAGAAAACCAATAAAGAAAAAGAAAAGATCATCAAGACAGGGGAGGAATCTAACCGCTGCAAGGCGCTGGGCGTGGTCGACAGCAATCTGAAGCTCGGCGATCACCGAGCCCTCCTTCTCCGCCATGGCGTCCACCCCGGGGACAGTGACGGTCCCCGAGGTGTCCGACTGCTTCGGCAGATCCTCCTCCGGGGCTTCTCCCCGAGTAACGTCGCCCGCACCTACGGGCGAAGACTGGATCACCGTGTCCACGACAGGATCCCCAGTGACACTTGGGATAATCGCCGTATCATCGTTGGCCGCCGGCACCTCCACTACCACCTCCGGGTCAGGCCCGACTGGGACCTCCGCCGTCTGCGCCGCTCCCGGTCCATCGGCCGAGTTCGTCACCTCGGGCGTAGCACCCGAGGATGACTGGCCCGCGGGTGCGGTCAAGGGAGCACTCGGGCCTTGCGGGACATCAGCTGAAGGAGCCCTCCCGCTCACCGCCTCACCGTCCACATCGGAGGCATTGCTGAAAAAAGCACTCGGAAGTTAAACCAAGAACTCGAAGACAAATGATAACAAGAAGAAATGTGAAGACCGATAACTCACCGAGTACTCTTCACCACCGCAACTCGGGGCCGAAAGACGGGGAGCTTGGGACGCCGCTGCGCCGAAGCCGCCACGAGGATTGGCCTGGTCCCCAAATCGGAGACTGGCTTTGCATCCACCGTGGCCTGCACAAGCGTCTCCGCCACCATGCGCCGCCTCTCCTCCACCGAGACGCCCATGGCCCGGGCATGCTCCTGCTCCTGGAACAAGGCATCGGGCACCGCCTCGTCCTTCTCCTCTTCCTCCATGACGGCCGGGGAACGACGTCCCGGCTCGTCAACATCGGCGTCCGAACCCGCAGACGGCCGCTGAGCCGGCTGCGCGTCCGATTTCTTCGCCGCCACCTTCTTCGCCAACACCTTCTTCGTACGCCTCCGCTTGGGAGGCGGCGGCGCCGTACCCGCCACCGCATCCCGGACGGAGGGCGCTTCGTCCGACAACGTGGCCGAGTCGTCGGCCGCCCCGTCGTCAGTAACCGCCGCCCGCTTGGAAACGCCGCCCCCACGGTTGTTCCTCTTCGCCACAGCCGCCCGGCGCTTCCGCGGACGGTCCTCCACCACCTCCTCATCCGAAGGACTCAGAGAGCCCTCCGTGTCACTCGGCGCCCATATACGGGGAGCAGGCGGCTCGACCGCCCCCTCTGCCCGAGTGCCGCCCTGAGCAGCCGGGGGCGCGTCCTCGAGAATCACCTTCCTCGGGAAGTCCTCCGGAAGTGGGGCAGCAGAGAAGTATTCGAAGGCCCGATCCTGCGCAAGAGAAGACGCAAAATCAGATGGCCAACGGACGATACCAGAAATTACTCAAGAAGGAACATTCAAAAGCACTCGGAAATGCAACTTACCGGTGGTGGAGGCCTCTTAAGAGAAAAAGGGCGCGGCTGGTCCTTCTCCGACACGCGGCCGAGGAAGAACCCGCCGACGCGCGCCTTCATCTCCTCCTTTCCCACGATGCGGTTAGCAGCCCGAGTGGGATCATCTCGGCCCGAGTACTCGTAGCTCGGGTGCTTCCGCTCCTGGATCGGCTGGATCAGCCGCCTGCTGAAGTTGCAGGCGATGCCAATCACCGTCAAACCTTGATCTTTCAGCTCCTTGATCAGCACAAGGAGCTCGTCAACCTCGTCCATGTCGTAGGCGTCAGGAAGCTCATTCCAGCAATCCTTGACCTTCGACCGCTCTCCGGTATGGCAGGGGATCGCCGGCTCGTGGTTCCCGACGTAGAACCACTCGGCTTTCCATCCCTTGTTGGAGGTGTTGAGGGCGATGTCGAAGTACTCGTCCTTCCGCCCTTGACGCAGCATGAACCCGGCGCCTCCAACCACCATCTTCTCCTCGCTTGGCTGCGGCTTCAGCCAGTACAGGTACCTCCACAAGTTGAAATGGGGAGAGATCCCCAGATACGCCTCACAGAGGTGGATGAAGACCGAGATCGCCATAATCGAGTTGGGGTTGAGGTTGATGGCCTCGATCCCGTAGTAGTGCAGCAGCCCTCGGAAGAACGCCCCCGTGGGCAAGCCGAGTCCCGCCTCGAAGAAAGGCTTGAACAGGACCAGCTCGCCGGAGTTCTCCGACGGGAACACCTCCCCTGCGCTCGGCCGCCACTCCGCCACGTCCTGAGACGGCAGGATGCTCCGCTCCACCATCTCCTCCAGCATTTCTGTGGTTACCTTCCCCCGCACCCACGCGAGGACAGGGGAGGGGATCTTGTCAGACTTGGGGACGCAGTGAGCTTCTTCCTCCCCGCCATGGATCTAACAGCAGGGGTCTTCGATCGCATCAGCGAGATTGCGCTCCCCGTGGTGACTGAGATCGCACAACGGACTGGCGAGCAATGGGAGCTTTGGTGGCGGCGGGATGAAAAGCGAAGAACGGGGAAGACGGATCTGGGAATGGGAGGATTTCCCTCCGGGTCAAACCCTCACCTTTTATAGCGTGCCTTGATGCCCGAAATTACCGCGAGATAACGCGATTAACGGGGGCGGGCGAAACGGTAAAAAGAGCCGTTGGGCGCTTCGCCTTCCGTTACATGCCGGGCGTCAACGGTAAAAAACGACTCCAAAGCACTCGAGCAAACCGAGTGGCGTGCCGCTAAGGCTCGAACAGCTCCCACGCTCGGGGGCTGGCGCCGCGATTAAGTCAGTGTGCCTCTCGGGCTCGATTGGCTCCGAACCACTCGGAGGCCAACACTGCAGAACTGAAGGCGTACCGCTAAGGTTCGACCAGCACTCGGACTCGGGGGCTGGCGCCATATCAAAGGCAGCGTGCCATTCGGGCTCGATCAGCCCCGAAACGCTCGGGAACTGACGCTGCGAATAAATTGCGACAGACAGTGCAACCCTTTTGCAGGAAGTACAGTTACAACGGAGCCGGACTTGCGCTGGTTACAAACATCAAACACATCGACCGCCAAGATGACGGCCTGGGGCACTCGTCCCTGCGCCTAGTGCTACATCCGGAGCAAGCTCGGTTCACCTGAGCTCCTCGCAAGCTCTCTTGTAGCACCACTGCAGCCGTCGACGGGACAGCACCGGTGGAGGGTTGATAGCGAATGCCTTCGGCTATCCCTCGCTTTACAAAGCATTTCACCCCACATGGCCCTCATCACATGGGAATGCGGGGGTGAACGGGACAGCACTCAGACGCTGATCATCGCCCCAGGTCCTTCGCAAGCACTCTTCTAGCACCATACCATGATGACTCCACAAACTCTTCCCGGTGGATGAACCCAACAATAAGCCTCCGGCATGTTGACTGCAAAGATCCTATATCTATTCGCTCTTGGGTAGCAGCTCAGGCTCCCCGACGGGTATTTATAGCCCCTGGTCACCGGAGGACGAGAGATTTCCTCCACGATGACGAGCACGGACTCCGCGCCACGCGTCTTCCCTCCAGCCTGAAGTACATAGGTCATCCTTATCGCCTTTGGCTCCACTCTACCACGGGAACATCCTGTGCGATCACGGGAACACTGTTCCTGACGCCGTATATCAAAAGCAACACTTCTCCGCCTGCCTCCTCTTTGGCATATCTGACAAAGAAGGAATCCTCCGGGACTCGAACCCTTCGCCAAGATAAGTATCAATTGAATAACCTTGTCAATTCCGCGAGCTTTAACACAAGTCGCTAAAGTACTCGGGAGCACACGCCTTAATCCGTGAAACCTCGACTCTTCCGTACGCCTACGCTCCTACGCGTGCACGCGGCCCAGCTCCCTGCGCTACGGACTACGGCTATCAGGGATCAGGTGCATAAACGTAACAGGCTAACTCCCCGGGGAAATTAAAAGACTTAAAAGCAGGAAGCGGAGTTCATTAATATTTATATCGCCGAATGCCTTCTCCTCTCGAATTTCTACTTTGTTGCAGGGTATGGGAGACCACTCGGCGTGCTCAGCCCTCACGCTCGGGGGCTGGCGCCGGGACGACCACTCGGCGTGCTCAGCCCTCACGCTCGGGGGCTGGCGCCGGGACGACCACTCGGCGTACTCGGCCCTCACGCTCGGGGGCTGGCGCCGGGACGACCACTCGGCGTACTCGGCCCTCACGCTCGGGGGCTGGCGCCGGGACGACTACTCGGCGAGCTTAGCCCTCACGCTCGGGGACTGGACGCCGAAATTAACGTCAGATGATCTAGCCAGATGCTCCTTGACTAACCCTTGGACCGATTCTACGGAATCGCTTCAAGGCTCGGGGGCTACGGCCAACGGACGCACCTCGCGGCGCATCCGTTGATTGTCTGACGACTTCAGAAGAAGACTACTAACCCTTGGACCGATTCCTTCGGAATCGCTTCAAGGCTCGGGGGCTACGGCCAACGGACGCACCTCGCGGCGCATCCGTTGGGAAACGGCTCTTTTCTCTCCAGTATCACGCGGTTTCGTTTCCAACTGCAGCAGGCTCGACGCTCATCAGGCAGCACGACCTCGCCGACTTGTCCCTCAACCACGTACTACTCGGGGGCTTGTCGGGGGTAGACCCCCAGGGGTACCCAGAAGGCGGATTGGCCCAACCAGCAAGGGGCGGCCCAATCCGAGTGCAACTGGATCGGTTTGTCAGACTGGGTGGCCCACCAGTCGGGAGGCCCACCAGTCGGACGAGCCGGATGGGCGCGACGGCCCGCGCGGCAAGGAAGCAGACGGCGTATCCCGCAAGAAGCTCGGAGATCAAGATAAACTAGCCGGAATTCTAGGGAAAGATATCTGTAATCGTTATAGGATCGAATCCTTGTATTTCGGGTAGGTTACGATCTCTAGCCGACTTGTAACTCAAGGCAGCCGGACTATATAAGGCGCCTTGAGACCCCCCTCCAGAACAACAAAACATCTACGAAACCTAGGACAGAACCCAACTACGGAGATCCTTCAGGAACTTCATACACAGCAATACAATCACCCCCAACACAGGACGTAGGGTATTACGTCATCTCGACGGCCCGAACCTGTTCAATCCTTGCGTCTTGTGTTACCATCGTCTTGTGATCCTCGATCTGTCCCTCATCAAATCAACCACGTAGGCTACCCTGTGTGGACTGCCGGGTCCAAACATCCGACATAGGGGGGCATATGTTAGAGGTCAAAATTGGCACGAGGTTATTCTGGCTAGACAAACTGGTCTGACTGGTTATTGAAAGCGGTCAGACCGGTTTGTCTTGTACCGATCTGGCAACATAACTGGTCTGACCAGTTTAGGCCGAGTCCAAGTAGACTTGGACTTTTGGGATGCATCTAACTTGTGGATGGTGTTCTTGTTGGACAAGACCTCCCCTCCTTATAAATATAAAGAGCAACGGCCGATTGAGGGTTATCTAATCGATCAAATATCAAATACCTTTACTTTTTCTTCTCTTTCAAACCTAGCTTTTCCAACCCCTTTGCCCTTTGTTCTTCGTCTCTACGGCGATTGACAACTCTTTGAGTGGCCTGCTGATCTCAGAGAAACCATTGGCACGCTGCTCGGTGTTGATGGTCCTTACAGAACAAATTTGGCTATCAATATACTCATAATATAAGGAACAACTATGCTCTTACTAACATATGCCTTTACCAATAATTTAGCTCATTTTGTATTGTATCAATAAGTATTTTAAGAAACACAAGACTACAAAAAGTGGAAAATGTGCTCGAACGCAGGAGAAAGCATGATGCAGAATCAACTCCGCGAGCACGAGGACAAGAAGGCCCACAAACCAGTCGCACTAGGGTTGCAGGGCTAGACAGCGGAGGAATCTACCTAGAATATGCTTAGGACCCACATGCCAGCGTGCCAGACGAAGGCAGCCGTGGGGCGGCATCACCCGGGGTTGGTCGAACCCCTGGGGAGCCCGCACGCGCCAAGTCCTAGCGACAAGCCTTCTCGCGTGTCCCCCTTGGTGCCAAAGGAGATTTCCATCCCTGGAGCACCGGGAACCATCCTACCCTAGTGTAAATAGGGGGGTAGAGAGCCCTCACAACAAGCACTCGTTCATCAAGAGCCTCTCTCCCTGACGGACCAAGATCCATAGGAGTCCTTTTGGGCCGTAGGCCCATGAGGATATTGGGCCGACAACTCTGATAGGTACAAGGAAGAGACAAACAGGTTAAGGAAACTAGTCGGCTACTAGGAAACAACCTGACCTAATCATGTTAGGACTCTATGTTTAGTATCCGACTAGGAATCTATATTATTCGACTTGTAGACCCTGTCTCCTGAGTATATAAAGTGAGGCAGGGACCCCTTGTAAAATCATAACCATCAATACGAAGTGATCCACCTCATATAGGACGTTGGGTATTACGCTCTCTATTGAGGCGGCCTGAACCTGTCTAAATCATCTCGTATTCACCAATGTGCTTCTGGTTCTGGCAAGGCCTTTGTGAACAACTCGACTACCTTGGGACCCCCCACGGTAGGGTAGCCGGTATAAAAAACCAACAGCTGGCGCGTCAGGTAGGGGCTCGCGTCGAGAATCGTCAAGCTCAATGGCACCAGTCATCTTCACCAGCAACGGTGACATGGCGTTCGAGAAGGGCGCAACCTTCATCTTCGGCTCCTGGGTCTGCATGGCGGACGGCGCGGGCAACTTCAATCGCGTCCTCAAGCCGCCGACTTCGGAGCAACTCACCGACAAGCTCGACGAGATCGCACTCCCGAGCTCGACTTCAACTTGGGCTCGGGAAACTTCAAGTCTCAGATCGAATTCAACTCGGACTGAGAATCTTTCAAAGCAGACTAGGCAGTCCGAGTTGGTTTCTAAACCATCGATCGTGTCTAAATCCAATCAATCCAAGACCTAGAAGAGGAGGAGCTTAGCCACTGCTAGGCACGAGGCCAATACCCCGAGCCAATTTCCTTTTGGTCTCATGAGAACCGCCTCCGTCTACCAGGTGGCATCATCAAAGCAACTCTGATCTCTGGTCCAATTCGACGAACTTCCCCTAGGCGGAAAACAAGTCGGACTAGTGATCACCGCAATACCAGAAGGCGCATTTGTCCACCGGCCGTTACGCAAGCCAAGGCTTGGAGCAACTCCACAAGAAGACTTGGACATGTCTCGCATCATCGCGTGCATTGATCCATTGCCTTTTGAGCACGGAGAGACGTTGGACTCTTCTGACAAACGCGAGTCTACTCTCCCTGCATCTTCAAGCACATGAAGCTTCTCACCAGGTCATCATGCCATGGTGATCATCTGAAACAAAGATCCGGTCTCCAACGACGAGCCATTCGTGACCAATGAGGCTGCAAAAGATCAGGAAAGGCGCAGGCAACGAAACACTGCTCGTGC
This sequence comes from Alloteropsis semialata, assembly GCA_004135705.1. Classification (NCBI taxonomy): domain Eukaryota; kingdom Viridiplantae; phylum Streptophyta; class Magnoliopsida; order Poales; family Poaceae; genus Alloteropsis; species Alloteropsis semialata. The sequence goes on from CM014278.1 coordinate 9,806,352, forward strand.
GGAACGACGCCGATGAGCTGCCGCTACACTAGCCCCACAAAATCTCGAGACGCGATTCCGATAGGTCGCTGGACATAATGTCTATGACAATGCGACAGCAAACATGCTAGCTGTTGTACAAGGACTATGCGCCCTGGATCAATCTCCAGAAATCCAAAGGATGACGACGATGATCGAAGCAGCAGCACTCCAACATGATGCAATGCACCCTGCTCGATCAATCACCAGGTCCAAAACTGCAAGCCGTCAAGGCAGCAGTCGCCAACCTGAAGGTAGCAATCGTGGCAACCCATCCCATCGTCCAAGCAGAGATCGCCGAGAACTAGAGAACATGGGCGGCGCAGCAGTCAGTGCTGGAGGAGCAATCCACAGCGCTAGACCCAGCCACCACACTACCGCTCAGAGCCGAAATGCTCCCAACCATGGGTATGGCGCCAGCCACCACAATAGGGACGGAGGGCCGCCGTGATGACAACCGTGATGACAAGGATCTGCGTACCGGCTCCAAAACCGGGATGCACGCGCTGTCATCTTCGCACGAGCGCGCGATTGTGAAGAAGAAGAGCGCAACCGCCGCCAGGAATATGACCAAATCTACGGGCCTCCAGGCTAAGGCCACCACAACCTTGGCAAGTACGAAGGGTTCCTAATTTTTTCAAACCGCATCTGGGCTACTGTCTGGCCCAAGAAGTTTAAGCCATCCGACATCGACAAGTATGACAGAAAGCGTGACCTGGAGCAGTGGTTGCGCATCTATTACTCGGCAATCAAGGTGGCCAAAGGCAATACCAACACCATGTGCACCTACTTCCCCATGGCCCTTGAGCAAGCTCAACTAGCCTGGCTGGAAGGATTAGAACTTGGCTCCATCGACTCCTGGGATGAACTCTGCAAGGCCTTCGTCAACAACTTCCAGGGTTTAAACAGCGTCTATCGATTGGTCACCAAATGTCAAGTGGGAAATGGCTCAACCATTTGTTTTTGGGAAGATCACTGGAGCTCTGGCATCCTAGCCGTCGACTTCCCACACTTAGCATCCTTTGCAAAATCAAGACGCATCTCAGTCCAAGATATCATGTATGCACCAGATCTTGACTCCCTGTTTTTCCTTCCTCTATCGGCCCAAGCACTGGATGAAATGCAAGAACTACAGGACCGACTGGAAACAATTGCATTCGATGAAAATACTGAGGATGTTTGGAAACCTATATGGGGTAATAGCTACAGCTCCAAAGCATTTTATGAACACATCTTCAGCTATGTTCAGGCCCATCCAGTCTTCAAACTAATCTGGAAATCCAGATGCACGCCAAGAATCAAGTTCTTCATTTGGCTGATCCTGGTGGACAGGTTAAACACCAAAACGATGCTTACACGACGGCATATCGGTAACCGGGATGATGATCACTGTGTTATGTGCGATACAGGGGAGGATGAGACTATTGAGCATCTTTTCTTTGACTGCCCGTTCGCGAGACAATGCTGGACAGCTATACACTTTGATTGGGATCTTACAATACCCTTACATGACAGATTCACACAAACAAGGCTCATCAATGGCCAGCAATTCTTCACGGAGGCTTCAATGATAGCTGCTTGGGAGCTATGGAAACTCCGCAATGATAGGATTTTTGAAAGGCATGAGCCCTCTTTTGCGAGATGGTTTAGTAACTTTAAATCTCAATGTAATATTCAATTAGTTAGATTCAAGGCAGACCTGCGGTCAGCCTTTAGCATTTGGTTAGATGCTTTCAGCTAATCCCCCCTGTAAGTTTCACTAAACTCCTGTCTTTTTCTATAAAAGTTTTTTGATGCTGTGGGGATCTCCCCCACAGTTTGCGTTCAAAAAAAAACAACTTCCAGGGTTCATGGCAGAAGCCGGTTACTCGCTTTGACCTCGCCCAGTGCAAACAAGGCCAAAATGAGTACCTCAGAAGCCACATCTGTCGTTTCTAGGAAAAGCGGGCGACAAGTGTGGGGTTCACCGATCAGGACGTCATCGATTGTTTCCACAATGGCCTCACTGATCCTACGCTGCACCTAGACTTTGGAAGAAACAGGCCCAAGATGGTGGAAGCTATGCGCGACCTTGTCAGCAGATGGGCGAACACGGAAGACATGCAATGTGAAAGATTCAACCGAAACAAGTCGGGAAGCGATCGTACAAACAATAATGACCGCAACAAGGGCAAGCAAACTGAGAACAGCAGCAAGCGTGACTACAATGACATGAAGCGCAAGCCTGAGCACTCAGTCAACGTTGCCGAGCGAGGACCCTACCGCAATAAATTAGAGAAGCTCCTTGACAAGCAATGTCCTTTTCATCTAAAGGACAAACACTCCAGCAGGGAATGCATCGGGCTCAAGAAGGCCTTCGGCTCTGAAAGCACTTCCAAACCTGATGGGGCTGACAACAACGGAGGCGATAAGAGCAGTAAGACCACCGGCTACCAACCAGCCGACAAGGTGGTCAATGTCATCTTCGGAGGGATAGCTCAGACTGACTCAAAGCGCAAGCAAAAGCTAACCAATCGCGAGATCAACTCTATCGAACCGGCTATCCCCAGCTTCCTGAAGTGGTCAGAGGTCCCGATAAGCTTCTCCCGCAATGACCAGTGGACCAACATCAAGAACCCGGGAAGGTAACCCCTAGTACTAGACCCGGTGGTGGCAGGTGCTTGGTTCACAAGGACGTTGATAGATGGCAGAAGTGGACTCAACATCCTTTTCACCAAGACTCAGCAGAAGATGGGCTTGGATATTACCAACATCCTCAAGCCCCCTGACTCACCATTCTACAGCATTGTACCAGGCAACGCTGTTGTCCCCTTTGGCCAGGTATCACTTCTGGTTACATTTGGTACCGAGGCTAACTACAGGAGCGAGTACATCACTTTCGAGGTTGCCAACTTCGAATCATGATACCATGCTATCCTAGGGAGACCTGCTCTGACAAAATTCTGGGCGATACCACACTACATTGTTGGCATTTCTTAATGTCGCCACTAGAATGTTTAGTTCTAGCAATGACGCTAGGATATGCCTTATGGTATTCTAACAAATGCGAATGAATCCACAAGCGCACGTATATACCATTGTAGCACTTCACCCATGAGTATTTCCAAGGGTATCATATTTCCCAAAGGAAGGCTATTGGTTTAAGAATACTGTTGTGATCATGAATATAGCAATAACATGGATAGAACCATATACAAAGGATAGGGGTAAGATAATATGATGTAATGGTAGTGTGACACACATGGGTTCATCTCAGGATTTACTAGGCTAGGAAGAAAGACTAAGAGTTAGCATCTAGGTTCTAATGTACTTCCTATATACTGCACTAATCAATTTAAAGCAAAGCATTCATACACATATACAATCTAAGCCTATGAACCCAGACACATGGGGAGATACCCTCCGCGCCACTTACGCATGGCGAAGTGACTACTCATTTACGAACTCCTACAACAATACCCGAATGTGGGGGATTTCCAAGGGTCCAATAGGGCTGTCACCACCTGCGGCCTACCCCGGCCAAACCGTGGGGCACACTGATATCTAGTCGATGATTCCAACCCGAGCACCATGCTCGCATCGTTCACAACACGTTGACCATTCCAGACTAATAAGACTATGATCAATGCCACCATTAGAATGGCCGATGGACCAACGCTGTGGCATAGATCATGGAGACTATTATGCATACGAAACCATACTCTAGTTAAACTAGAGCAAAGTCTAACATGTATGAAAGCACTGAAGTCTGTACTATCGAAGCAAGGGTATATGACTAACTCATGAGCATATAAGCCTAGCAACTTATGATAGTAAGAACACAAGCACAACTCATTCATATCATGACAAAGACAAACAATATATGAAGAAGATATATCACTAAAGTAGAATAAAGTCATCCTAGAACTAGAAGATACAAGAGCCATACCCTTAGCTCCAAGGAGACTTGGAACCTAAATAGAGCTACTGTAGCATAACTCCTCTAAGCCTAGAGCCTAAAGGAAGAGAGTGATTGCCCAAGATGTGCGTGTCTCATTTGGAGCCCCTCTACTCATATTTATAGGCCTCAAGAGGCAGCATATCCGAGGGAATATTCTAGCATCCACCTCGAACCAACCTTCAGGAGAGCACGAGAGAGCACCACGTGGAAGGCCAGGATGGGGTGCCACTAAGGCGGTTCGGCCGATCCAAGGGTTCGGCCAAACCCCTGGTGCGCCCTCTCCTGTTGTGCTTTCTCCAGGTGGCTGTCAAGTGGGTCCAAAAGTGTAGTTGCACGTGTCCACGGTGGATTGAGGCGGTTTGGGTCTGTTGTGGGCCCTTCAATCCATGTGATGCACACGTGGCGGCTTCTGATTCGTCGGGATGTTGTCACTTGGATCCATGAGGATGGATTCTCCTTTATTTCTGTAGCAAATCACCTGCAACCAAATATTCTTCAAGGACATGTGGAACTACAATATTCGAAGGGAAATATGCATGTGAGAATTAGCAATCCTTCACTTTGTTTGAGTATATTGACGGCTGTTGTTTGTGCTTAACAGTCGTCAACAACTCCCCCAAGCTAGCCTCTTGCTCGTCTCGAGCAAGCACTTGGACTTAGGTTTGTGGCTGATCAAGAGTTGCTACAATGTTGTACTCTTAACTTATGCCAAATATACATCAAAGTACTTCTACCAAGAATTGAATAAGTTGGCATTGATCTTACCTCATACTTTACTCCTGTGGGGCATGTAGCTTCACCTGCCTTGGGCAGTTGTAAGGTAGAATGAGTTATGTAAAGCACTATTCAACTATAAATCCAGAGGTTTTGCAAATTTTTTGAAAAGAAATCAAAGTTCCTCAAATGATTCTGTTGACGCGGAAAATCGGCGGTCATATCCTCAGCGAGCAACACAACAAGGCCAGGGAGATCTGCTTCACTCCGGTGCTGGTCCTGCACTTTGTCCAGGTTCGCGGTGTGCCAGTCAATTTGACCTGTAATTGACAAGGGAATAAACAGTTAAATTACTCTTTGATTGTGCCGGCTAAATTCCAGACGGCAGATGCACGTTGGATTTAGCCAAGACCCAATCGGACTTGCATTGGCCGATGCCAATCGGACCTTAAAATCGGACTTCATAGATGAACTCAATCGGACCAATATAATCAGACCTCAATCAGACATCGAATTGGACTTCAGAATCGGACCAATCAGGATCGGACCTTGATTAATGTAACAGATCTAATACAAGATAGAAGTCTTACAGCTAATCTAAATACAAAATTAACGGACCGGCTATGCCTTTGAGCAAGATATTGAATAATCAAAGTAAAGCCGATGCGTCGTCCACCTTGCCTAGTTGACAGTATGATTCATCTCATCAGACCATCTAGCTAGCCAATCAAACCAGAACTGTTTCGACACAGTTTCACAGACGGATGCAGCGCACATACTCCAGCTATGATCGGACCAGATAGCTAAACGATCAAACTTGACTCACCAACAGAACAACTAAACAAGATGCTCACACGGGTAATTAATCAGATTAAAGCAAATAAACAATAAAACGGTAACAAGATCGTTCCAATATTCAAAGCCATCTTTGAATAATCAAGAGAAATCTAGCTCCGACGCAGGGAATCTAAATCAAGCTCGACACTCAAAGAACAACCAGATTAAGCTGTAAAGATGAATCAGACTTAGAACGATATTGTAAGATAAGAATTGCTCAAATCGGACTAAAACCAAAGCTCATAGCTGTTGAAGAATCAGATTAATTCACATGGCGCAGATCTAAATCAATCTAGCAACTCCAAACAACCGCATAAGCTGCCTTCTAATAATCAAGAGGAATCTAGCTCCGACACAGGGAATCTAGATCAAACCCGAAAAACTAAAAGAACAACTCGATAAACGATAAATCACTGAATAATCAAGAGAAATCTAGCTCCGACGCAGGGAATCTAAACCAATCTTGACAATCCAAAGATAAATCGGTTGAACAGCATAAACGAGAAAGGGCGATGCGCCTCAATTCAAAGCTTATACTAATTAGATAAGTTGACAATCTTACAGGTAAGCCGAAGATCAAGAGCTGATGCAGCCCGTTCACCAATGAGTTCGTCGAGATCTACTCTAACCTACTCCTAGGGTTTTGGCGTGAAGCCGGGTTGTATTGATTGTGTGAATAATCTTTTACAATGGACGAGGGTTTATATTTATACCCTGGTCATGAAGAGTCCTGATCGGACTTGACTAACTTGTAGATAAAGTAAACTAAATCTAATATAGAATGGGACTCTCAATACGCCTTCAAAAAGGAAATAGCCCCTGCATCTGATACGTTCCCTTTTTAGCCGACGCGCCTTTCTCCTTTTGTCCGTCATCGGATCGGACTTCTACTTTATCGGACTCCTCTCCCCGCATCGGCTTCCTTCTTTGTCACGTTCGGCTTTGACCGGTCAATAGGCCCACTGCTCAGCTCCAGCGCTGCTACGTCACCATCTGACTCAGCACTCCCGGTGCGAAAATCCGGTGTCAACACATGCCCCCCAATTTTGGGATAAAATATCTTTTATTCCAAAATTCGTATCTGTCGTCATAACTCCTTCACCGATTTTCGTGTCGAAACTTCCCATCCTTGCACTATGCGGCTCCTCGATTTTCAGGCCACAGCCGTTTTCTCCTTATAAAAACCTCTGTCGGCGGCCACGCTGTTCACTCCTCCTTCTTCGCCAAGCACCCGCACTGCTCATCTTCTTCCTTCTCTCTTCCGAGCGACCATTCGTATTCATTCAAGCCCAAACCAAAATCCGCTCAAATGGCCGAATCATCCTCCATGGGTGCCCTTCAGTCTTCTACATCCGCATCTATTTCCGCCTCCACTCCGGCAAGTTCATCAGCGGCAGCACTCTCCACCATGGCAGCAGCCATAACCTCAACAATGGCGGCGGCCACGACCTCGACAATGGCGGCAGCAGCGAGCTCGACAATAGCGGCGGCCACGACCTCGACAATGGCGGCCGCAGCGAGCTCCTCAGCCTCTTCTTCACCGCCTCTCTTCGCCTCAGGCTCTTCCTCGGCGCCCGCAGGATCATCAGTAGGAGAAGCGCGCCATCCAATCCCGGAGGTATTTTACTGAATCCGAACTCATTTTCGTATTCTGAGATTCGGCTTTTCAAACTCGTTTTCATTTCGCATTTTCACCCTTTAGGCCATTCGTGCCCAAACCCTAATCCCCGCAAATGATGTCCGAGGGCTTTATTTCCTTGGTCCAATGGGAGATCCGGACCCCACCGAGTTAATCAATCTGGAAACTCTCCGAATTCCATTCAAGACCTCGGGATTTGATATCGATGACTGGAAGAATGCTTTCCGCTCGTGGCCGACAGTTCTCCCTGGATGGAAGGACTGGTATTTGAGAGTATCGGTCTCCAAGTCTGCAATCTGGGACAAATTAGACATTGCTCAATGCATCGGCCTCAGCATCAGACCCATTATCAAGAACTAGAACCTCCTGATCGCCGCATCACACTTCTGGTCCGATGCACTGAACGCCTTCCTCTTTGGTCATGGTCCGATGACCCCAACACTGCTCGACGTAGTCATGCTCCTTGGTCTCAATGTCACCAGCAATAAGTGCCCCCTTAGGCTTGATATCAAACTCAGTCATCACTTCAAGACCAAAAACTCTGGTGGCTGGACAGGATATATGAATAGCAATCATCGGACCGGACCTGTCACCGACCGTGAACACGCAGCCTTCCTAAATATGTGGCTGGACAGATTTTTCTTCTATGGCACTACACTCAGTCCGACGGCAAATTATCAGCACTTGGCCGAGTTGTTGGCAGGTAATAATATCATCAACCTCGGCCAATATCTCTTGGGGTCAGTGTACAACTTGCTCCATCAAGTTGCCCGGCGCCTGAGGACCGGATCGCCTATTACCAATCTCGGCGGGCCATGGTGGTTCATCCAAATGTGGTTGATGCTACACTTGAGCAAGGTCCTCAAAGTAAATATCCGGAGACACAAGTTCCCAGAGAGCAGACCTGAATCAGAAGAGGTCACCTTGCGCCGATGCACTTCATTTGGTGAAGCTGCCATGGGTTTCCCCGCCGATAAATTGTCGGCCAAAGAATCGTCTAAGTACCTTGCACTCCTTTATAGAGGCATTGCTGACGACAAGGCGCTCTGGTTCTTGTATGAGGATGCTGACGAATACGAGCTGCCCTATAAATTCAAGTTCGGCATGATTGTGGAGGTAGATTCAGAAGCTCTCGCCATCTTCCGGACTTGCATCAATGCCCAATTTCTCCCAATCGGCCTTAGTCTGAGCAAGCAAGGGCAATCAACCTATGAGTACTATCATCCAAATCTGGCCGCCCGTCAGTTTGGCATCGGCCAACTTCCCCCTCACTTGGTCCTGGCCGATCAAATCTATCCAAGGGGAAAAATTGATTCAAGTGTTGAGTGGGATCGTCTCCTCAACCTCGAGCCTCCCCTTGACCAAACAAATCTAGATACTTTTGCAATCGGCCTTGTAGCTCATCGGACTTTCAATACATGGTGGGCCGAATGGCGTCAACATCTATTCTGCATCGCCTGCAAGACTTATGTCCATAAGCTGCACCCCACCTTCAAGGGTAAACCAGAGGTAATATCCATGAATTTGTTTCCTTCCTTTGAATTTTTCAGCTCATTAAACAATCTCTCTTTTTGTCAGGATGTCGATCGCTCTCCTCCATCGGTGACTCGATCCGGGAAGCTAGTCGTCTACAGCAACATCTCTCCAGATCCGTGGATCGGCTGCGATTCCCCCACCATCGGCAAGTTCCTGTCAGTTCTTAGTGACAGCAGGAAAAGGAAGAAGCCGACGTCCTCCAAAATTCTCAAGCGCCAGAAGATTGCTCTGGTAAGTTTAATATTCATCAAACTCCATTACTCTCTTTATCGAAATTAATCCTCCTTTTGCAGACCCAGATCATCGGACAATCTTCGCATCAGCCAAGCCCGACAACGCTTTCAAGCTCATCGGCTAAGGAGGCTTCAGGATCGGACCCACAGAGATCATCAAGCCCAATCCAAATGCAATCAAGCCCCGTCCAGGCACAATCGGTTCATTCGCCTTCATCTGAGAGGACCATAACTGGTTCGCCTCGTCAATCAAGCCCGCTAGGGTAGTACTTCTTCAAATATTTCCTGCTAGGGTAGTACTTCTTCAAGCAGCATCGGCTTTAGGAATTTACCCAAATGCTAGGGTAGTACTTCTTCAAATATTTCCCGTTCAATGCCTTAGGAAATGTTTCTCCTTCAAGCGTCTGTAGGATATAAGCATTGCCAGAAACACATCGGACGACTCGATAGGGCCCCTCCCAGTTCGGTGACCACTTGCCGTATCTGGGATCCTTAGAACCAATCGGCAGAATAACTTTCCACACAAGATCACCTTCTTTTAATTCTTTTCCCTTAACTTTCTTATCATAATGCCTCGCAACTCAGAGCTTGTTAGCTTCGATGCTTTCTAGAGCGCGTAGCCGACGAACAGCCAAGTCATCGGACTCACTATTCATGAGTTCCATGTATTCGCCGGCCTTTAATTTATCCTGAAGCTCGATATGCCTTGATCCAGTATGAATTTCCCATGGAAGAACGGCTTCATGCCCATAAACCAGTTCATATGGAGAAACCTTGATCGATCCATGGCAAGCCATTCGATATGCCCATAGAGCTTCAGGAAGAACAATATGCCACTTTCTTGGGTACTCCTCAATCTTCCTATCAATCAACTTGATCAAACTTTTATTGGAGGCTTCAGCTTGACCGTTGACTTGTGCGTAATACGGCGATGAATTGAGGAGCTTGATACCCATATCAGCAGCAAAATTTTTAATCTCGTCAGATGTAAACATCGTACCTTGATCTATCGTGATCGTCTGTGGAATTCCAAATCGGTAGACAATGTGCTCTCTAACAAAATTAATAATATTCTGGGACTTCACCTCCTTCAAAGGAATAGCTTCAACCCATTTGGTGAAATAATCTGTTGCCGCTAATATGAATTTATGTCCCTTGCTTGAATGTGGAAAAATCTGGCCAATCAAGTCAATTTTGCAACCTCTAAACGGCCATGGCTTGATGATAGGGTTCATAGCCGATGCTGGAGCTCTCTGAATATTTCCATATCTCTGACACTCTTGACATCCTTTATAATATTCAAAGCAATCTTCTAAAATCGTCGGCCAATAATATCCGTTCTTCCTGATCATCCACTTCATCTTGAACGCCGATTGATGAGCCCCGCAAACGCCTTCACGAATCTCTCCTATCAAGACCTTGGCTTCTTCAGGTCCGATGCATCTTAACAGGACTCCATCAACTGAGCGAAAATAAAGCACTCCTTCAACCAAGATATGCCTGATTGATTTGTAGCGTAACATCCTGGAAGTCTTGACAGAAGAATCCTTTAAATATTCAACGATTTCTTTCCTCCAATCTCCTTCTGGTATCTCCTGTACCATCACATCGGACATAGGCCGAGATCCAGACGCTTTTTGCGCCAGCCGATTTGCTTCCTCGTTATGAATTCTTGGAATATGCTTAAAAGTTACCAGGGTGAACTGGTCAACCAAATCTCGGCATTTTTCAAAGTAAGGCATCAACGCACCCATCTTGCAATCATACTTGCCGAGCAACTGGTTAATAATCAACAAAGAATCTCCAAATACTTCAACAAATTCAGCGCCGATTTCTTTAAGAATCTGGAAACCTTTCGTCAAGGCTTCATACTCCGCCTGATTATTTGTGCACTTTTCTATCGGATAAGCAAACTCGAATCTTGCCCCCCGAGGCGAAATAATAAGCAGGCCGATTCCGCAACCATCATTGCAAGATGAGCCATCAAAGAACATGGTCCAGGGAATTGCATCAACCACATCGGCCTCCGTATTCATCGGACCAGTCACATCAATCTCCATGGCGCATTGCTCAACAGCATCAACACTAGGTCCACAATGATCAGCAACCAAATCAGCCATCACTTGCCCTTTTACCGCTTTGGCCGATTCGTATTTAAGATCAAACTCTGTCAGAGCAAAAACCCACTTGCCAATTCTCCCTTTCATGATTGGCATCGACAACATGTATTTGATCACATCCTCCCTGCAGACGACAGTGCACTCGGCCGATAGCAAATAATGCCTCAATTTTGTACAAGAAAAATATAGACAAAGGCAAAGCTTCTCCACATACGAATACCGAGTCTCAGGATCCAGCAATCTTCGGCTTAAATAAAATATGACTCGCTCTTTCCCATAAACTTCTTGGATTAAAACAGAGCCGATTGCATGATTAAAAGCCGATAAATAAAGCTTGAACAGCTTACCCACTTGTGGTGGAATAAGAACTGGCGGATATGCTAAATATTGCTTGATTTCATCCAGCGCCTTTTGATGTTGAGGCTCCAACACCAATTCTTCTCCATCCTTTAGCTTCAACAGAGGAGTAAACGCTTCCAATCGGACCGATTGATTTGATATAAACCTCCTTAGGAAATTGATTTTTCCAATCAAACTCTGCAATTGCTTCTTGTTTACTGGAGGCTCAATATCATCAATCGCCTTGCGGTTCCGATCATTCACCTTAATTCCTTTCTCATGAACCAGGAAACCGAGAAATTGGCCGGCCGATACGCCAAAAGCACACTTGAGCGGATTCATCTTCAATCCATGTTGCCTTGTGCATTCTAGCATTTCCTTCAAATCAGCCAAATGCTCCTGATAGCCTTTCTACTTGATCACCACATCATCAATGTAGATTTCAACTATCCTGCCGATCAACTTATGAAAAATATAGTTCATAGCACGTTGATAAGTAGCACCGGCATTTTTTAAACCAAAAGTCATAACAACCCATTCATACAAACCGAGAGCACCTAGGCATTGGAATGCAGTCTTAGGGATATCTTCTTCCGCCATAAAAATCTGATTATAACCAGCATTACCATAAAGGAAGCTCATCACTTTATGGCCCGATGCTGCATCAACAAGCATATCGGCCACTGGCATCGGATATTCATCCTTCGGGGTCGCCTTGTTCAAGTTCCTGTAATCAATGCAAACACGCAGCTTTCCATTTTTCTTATAAACAGGAACTATATTTGACACCCACTCAGCATATCGACATGGCCTGATAAACTTAGCTTCAAATAGCTTCATTATTTCGGTCTTAATTGGTTTGTACATCTCATCCTTGAACTTCCTTGCGTACTGCTTGTGCGGCCGATATCCTGGTTTGATGGGCAGCCGATGCTCAACAATATCACGGCTTAAACCTGGCATTTCATAATATTCCCAAGCAAAACAATCAGAATACTCTTTCAAAATTTTTATTAATTCTTGTTTATACTCGGGATCCAACTTAGCAAAGATATACGTCGGCCTTGGCCTATCACCAGATCCTATGTCTATCTCTTCTAACTCATCGTCCGACATAAACCCAAATCCTAACTTACCGAATTCACTTCGGTCCTCATAATCTTCTATACAATCGGCCATTTAAAACAAAGTCTCAGAGCCGACAGTTTGGATCGGCTGTAATCCTTGATCGGACACCTTGAGGAAGTCGCCATCCCATGTTTTCCCTGACAGGCATTCAATCCCTTCAAACTCCCAAATCGTTGACTCGGCTGTTGCAATGCTAACCGAATCATCAGCCGGGACAATCTCCACATTGTTGCCTTGCCACTGAATCAAGCATTGGTGCATTGTGGATGGGACACAGCAGATGGCATGAATCCAATCTCGCCCGAGAAGCATGCTGTAGGAACCCTGTCCATCAATCACAAAGAAAGTGGTCAGCAATGTCTTGCTGCTAATGGTCAACTCTACATGAATTACCCCCCGAGGCTCTGAAACGTTACCGCCAAAATCCTTGAGCGTCATATTTGTCTTGATCAGATCATCAATCCCCTTACCCAACTTGCGGAATGTGGAATAGGGCATGAGATTGACAGCAGCTCCCCCATCAACCAGCATCTTGGTCATCGGCTTCCCATCAACGTATCCCTTGGTGTACAGAGGCTTCAGGTGCCGATATCCATTCGCACTTGGCTTCTCAAAGACGGCCTTCTCTGAATCAAGAACTAAACATGCAGCGGCTTCTTCTAATTCATAATCAGTCTCGTCATTATCCTGTTCATTAGGAGCAGCAAAATCAAAAGGCAACATCAAAACCATGTTTACTGGGGCTGATGCGCTTGCTTCATCATCATTGGCCATCTTGACGCGCCAAGTTTTCTTCTCTTTGGCTAACTCTTGCTCCTGAACCTGCTCACGATGGCGCAACCGTTGAACATGACTCCTTTTGGACCTAGAAATCCCTGATGGGCACCACTGTCCAGGTTTCATTTGAGGTTCTCTAATCCGATCCTGAACTGGAGCCTACTCTTCCATTTTTTCAGGGCCACGAGCATCAACCTGGCCTTCATTATTTTTATGGCCATGAGCATCAACCCGGCCTTCATCTCCTTGATGATGATCATCAATCCTGACGCCGATCCGTTCATGAACTGATCGTCAACTTCTTTTAGAAACTCTGTATTCTTCATACTGGAAGCTGCATTCAGGACAATCTGCTTTGGACGGCAATCTGAGCTTCTCGTTCCAGTAGAATACGAAGAAAGGACATCTCCAGTGACCATCATCTTGATCGTACTGCTCATAAGTTTGACGCCTGTCCATATGCCAATCGGACCTATAGCCGTACTGACGACGATTGTCGGACCTGTCATCAAGCCGGGTTCGGCCATCGGACCTGTCATCACGTCGGCGCCGATCATCAAGCCCTTCATCAAACCGCCTTGCCTGATATTCGCGCCTTTGACATCGTCGTTCCTCGCGCTCTACCCATGCTCGGGCTGCTGCCTGCTGCCTTTTATACTTGTTAATCAGCATCTGGGAAGTCACGCGTTGCCGATATCGACCAGGAGCATTAGATTCACGCCCAAATGCCTGATGATTCCTTCGCAGCTCTTCAACAGTGACCTGAACTGCAGGATCAACAGCATCAGAACTCTTGGCGTGGTCCGATGTGAGTACCTTGAACTTCCCCTTTTCACCAGCATCAATCACATTAACAGAAAAGAAGAAATCAACAAAGTTATTAGGAAAAGGATGACCGTCGATCTTCATGGCTTTCTTGTTATCTTCGAACTTAATCTTGCCAGAATCGATAGCCAATTGGATCTCCCTCCTGAACACCTTGCATTCATTCGTCTCATGAGAAGTTGAGTTATGCCATTTGCAATACTTGCGCTTCTTTAACTCCTCGGCCGATGGGATAGAGTGATTTGCAGAAAGATGGATAAGCTTCTCACTGAGTAGCATGTCAAAAATCTTGTCGGCCTTTGTTATATCAAACCCAAATTTCTCAGGGTTCTGCTTGACCCATGGGCATGATACTGGCTTTTTGGATTTGGTCTATTCAGCTATGTTGATATCAGCCTCTTCTTCAGAATCAGAAAGATAGGACACTGGCTTAGAAAACATTGTGCGCCTCGCCTACTGGTATCGGATCTCATGGGCTGACACCTTTTGCACCAGCTGTCCCAATGTTTCAAACTCCTGAGCAGAAAACCTCTCCTTGATCGGCGCGAGCAAACCCTAGAATACAAGCTCAGCCAATTGCGTGTCAGATAGCTTCAAGCTGTAGCACCGATTCCTGATATCACAGAACCGTTGAATATACTCCTTGATGGGCTCATTGTTCCTCTGCCTGATAGCAATCAAATCAGAAATCTTCATTTCATTGAGACCAGAAAAGAAGTACTTATGGAACTGCTTCTCCATATCGGACCAGCCTGTGACCGATCCTGCTGGCAACGACGTGAACCAAGTAAACGCCGGTCCAGATAGCGACAGAGGGAAGAATCTGAGCCTGAGTCCCTCTTCAGAAGCAGCCTCACCACATTGAGCCAAGAATCGGCTCACATGCTCAATGGTGGTCATATCATCTTGCCCAGAGAATTTGGAAAAATCTGGCACTCTGTAGCGCGGAGGAAGTGGCACTGCATCAAAGTAGGATGGGTACGGGTGCCGATACAACCTCACTTCATCTTTAGGCTTCAAACCGAACTGATTCTGAATCACCTCGGCTATTTTCTGTGACCAATCGGACTGCTGTCCTCCGAATGGCATCCCACCAGCTTGATGCATATCTATCATGTAATTATTGTAATCACCGACCATACGCTGATGTGCAGGAATCTCTGTACGTAGCTTTGCAGCTGCAGGTTGCTTTTCTTCTTCGTTCAGAGTTCTAGCATATTTCTCACCATGGGGGCCGACAATAGATCCATCGGCCATCAACAGAAAACCATTGGCCAGCTGAATAGGTGGTGGAATCGTCGGAGTTTGCGGAGCAACGGTCATGGCGCAGTCTTCAGTACCTTTGCCTTTTCCTGACCCTGATGCCCCTGCAGAATCTGGCATAAAGACTGGGCCCTTTAAGCAAATAGTATCATCCACCGCCTTCTTGATGAGATTGTCCAAAGAATTCACCAAAGTGCCTGACTGGTTAATCAATGCATGGTGGACAGCTTGATGAATCATCTCGGTCATGTTGACATGGTACTCCCGGGCATCAGTTGTCTTCTTGATCAATTCTGGGTCCGGAAGAGCACCTTTGAGCACAGGGCCTGAACGATTACGCCCGAATTGGCCAAGGCAGAGCTTCTCAAATGCTTCAATCTGGGCCTGAACTGCATCTAACTGGGCTTTAGATAGATCGGCCTTCGTAACTGGAATAGTCACGTAAGGAACTTTGTTCTTGTCAGCCTTGGCTTTCTCAGCCGCCAACTTCTCAGCCGCTAGCTTCTCAGCCGTCAGTTTTTCAGCATCAAGCTTAGCAGCAGCTTCCTTTTCAGCATCAGATGACATCTTGGAAATTGTCTTACGAGTCCCACTGGGCGTACCAAAAATGTGTTGACGCGGAAAATCGGCGATCGTATCCTCAGCGAGCAACACAACAAGGCCAGGGAGATTTGCTTCACTCCAGTGCTGGTCCTGCACTTTGTCCAGGTTCACGGCGTGCCAGTCAATTTGACCTATAATTGACAAGGGAATAAACGGTTAAATTACTCTTTGATTGTGCCGGCTCTATTCCAGACGGCAGATGCACGTTGGATTTAGCCAAGACCCAATCGGACTTGCATTGGCCGATGCCAATCGGACCTTAAAATCGGACTTCATAGATGACCTCAATTGGACCAATATAATCAGACCTCAATCAGACATCGAATCGGACTTCAGAATCGGACCAATCAGGATCGGACCTTGATTAATGTAACAGATCTAATACAAGATAGAAGTCTTACAGCTAATCTAAATACAAAATTAACGGACCGGCTATGCCTTTGAGCAAGATATTAAATAATCAAAGTAAAGCCGATGTGTCGTCCACCTTGCCTAGTTGACAGTATGATTCATCTCATCGGACCATCTAGCTAGCCAATCAAACCAGAACTGTTTCGACACGGTTTCACAGACGGATGCAGCGCACATACTCCAGCTATGATCGGACCAGATAGCTAAAAGATCAAACTTGACTCACCAACAGAACAACTAAACAAGATGCTCACACGGGTAATTAATCCAATTAAAGCAAATAAACAATAAAACGGTAACAAGATCGTTCCAATATTCAAAGCCGTCTTTGAATAATCAAGAGAAATCTAACTCCGACGCAGGGAATCTAAATCAAGCTCGACACTCAAAGAACAACCAGATTAAGCTGTAAAGATGAATCGGACTTAGAACGATATTGTAAGATAAGAATTGCTCAAATCGGACTAAAACCAATGCTCATAGCTGTTGAAGAATTAGATTAATTCACATGGCGCAGATCTAAACCAATATAGCAACTCCAAACAACCGCATAAGCTGCCTTCTAATAATCAAGAGGAATCTAGCTCCGACTCAGGGAATCTAGATCAAACCCAAAAAACTAAAAGAACAACTCAATAAATGATAAATCACTGAATAATCAAGAGAAATCTAGCTCCGACACTGGGAATCTAAACCAATCTTGACAATCCAAAGATAAATCGGTTGAACAGCATAAACGAGAAAGGGCGATGCGCCTCAATTCAAAGCTTATACTAATTCGATAAGTTGATAATCTTACTGGTAAGCCGGAGATCAAGAACTGATGCAGCCCGTTCACCAATGAGTTCGTCGAGATCTACTCTAACCTACTCCTAGGGTTTTGGCATGAAGCCGGGTTTTATTGATTGTGTGAATAATCTTTTACAATGGACGAGGGTTTATATTTGTACCCTAGTCATGAAGAGTCCTGATCGGACTTGACTAACTTGTAGATAAAGTAAACTAAATCTAATATGGAATGGGACTCTCAATATGCCTTCAAAAAGGAAATAGCCCCTGCATCTAATACGTTTCCTTTTTAGCTGACGCGCCTTTCTCCTTTTATCCATCATCGGATCGGACTTCTACTTTATCGGACTCCTCTCCCCGCATCAGCTTCCTTCTTTGTCACGTTCGGCTTTGACCGGTCAATGGGCCCACTGCTCAGCTCCAGCGCTGCTACGGCACCATCTGACTCAGCACTCCTGGTGCGAAAATCCGGTGTCAACAGATTCTCTCGGATCGCTCAATGTGTATGATTCCTCACCAAGGCATGGGTTTACCTTTCTTTTCACATCCTACTCCTAATAAGCTTTTTGTGGAGCTGAGGGTGAGAAAATGAAAGCATACCTGTCTATCATATGTTGCTAAGTCAAAGACCGGATCCTTTGGAGAAACAAGTCATATACCTTGATCAAGAATGTGCAAGTGTGTGCATGGCGAATATGGTGGATATGAATATAATAGACTCCTTTTCACATGATCCTCCTCTCTCTCTTTCCTTCTTTTCTTTCGGGGACTTGGGCTATCTTTTCTCTTCTTTTTCTTTTTTTCATGACATGCCTTTTGAGCATGTGGCATACCTTCTTTGGGTATGCATCTTTTTATTTCTTTTTGCATAGCCCAAGTCCTTCCATGCAAATAACTTTAGAGAGAGAGGTCATGAAACAACATGGAGTGTTTATTATGGCGGTGGATGGATGGATGAATGAAATGATGGGTGCTCAACTTCCAAAATAGAAGTTTAGCATGTGATGGCGTGTGTATGTGATTCTTGATCATGGGAGTATGACAAATTCTCACTAAGGGCACAACAATTTGACGAAGCTCAAAGAGAGAACAAGCTGCATATGTGGAGGCTATAGCAAGATAGGATCAACATATGGCCTTGGATAGGAATTTCTCATCATTGAGGAACTTGTCACTTTTGTATTTTTTGAAAATAAAACTCCGGATATCAAGCATCACAATAAACAAGATTATAGTAGCTCTATTAAACCATATCATACATCACAACAACTTAGGCATGGATCATGCTATCGCTACCCACAAGTTTCAAGCTAAGGTTTGATCATGCAAGCCAACGAACTCAAGACTTAGGTATGATATTAAGTTGTATGAAGGTATATGAGAAGAATAAATAGAGCAACTATTCATCATTTTTGGTCTTTTTAGTTTTTTTTATCATGCATAATTTTGAAAGCGGTAAAAGATACAAGTTACCTTTCTTGACGTACTCCCCCAAGCTAGAGTCAAGCTATTGCTGCTGATCGGGGTTGTACCCCAAGCTGCGCTAGTAAGCCATCTTCTGCTCATGGTGCTGCTGCTATGCTAGCTGCATGGTGCGAATCTGCTCGCTGGTCGCCTGCTGCCAGTCCTGAGTATACTGAGCGTGCAGGTGCACGGCCTCCTCCAAGTCACTGGTACGTATGGTGAGCTCACCCAACTGTTGGGCAAGTCCATCATAGTCCCGCGACGAAGTCGATCGACGTGCGCCCCACATCAGAGGTGCACCAGAACTAAAGCTGGTAGAACGCTCCCTGCATCTCATCCGTCTCTACGCCTCATCCGGAGCACTCTGCCACGATGAAGTTCCGGCCTCGTGCTGGTGAGGGGGCTGATCCCATTCAGGTGTGTACCCAGGAGCAACTCCAGGTCCCATCCCAGGTGCGATCCAACCCTCTTGAACCATCTGCTGCACGACGGGCGGAATCTGCGATGAGGCTGAGGCTGAGGTGCTGGTGTCGGCTGCTGTGCGGCTGTGGCTCTCCTTGATGCGCTCCTGGTAGTCCTGCCACCTGAAACACTATGCCTACGAGTTTCCTCTTGTGGTAAGAGGTATGGTCAGAGGGCCACCGCCATACAAGCGAAACTTCGGGTTAGGTAACGGAATTTCGTTTGCATAACCGGGGTAAAAGAAAACCAAAGACATATTCAGACCCACCTTGAGTGTATGGCCATGAAACAAATATGCCAAGTTAATGAGAGATCGAGGCGTCTCAATGTAGGGGATGTTCACCCTTGCTAGAGCTCCGATCCTCGAAGCAAGGCAGGTAATCAAAGAAGTACACTCAATGGGACCCGTCATCTTAAAATTCTCCAACCATTGTCTAACCATTGCCTTAACAGGAGAGATCTTAATCTTGTGGACCATGGCATAAAGAATCATCAACTCATCATTGCGCACGGGCCTTACATCCTCCCTTGGAAAGAGAGTAATGGCCAGCCACTTGTGCATCAAGCGAAGGGTCAAATGGTGAATATCGTTGCACCAAGGTGCAAACTTGCTAGTGACCTCAAGACCAGAAATCTCACCCCAAAAAACCATGTCAAGAAAAATTGCGGCAAGCTTTGTCAAGATCAAGAACACAGCGGGAACTAAAACCAAGGGTTCGGCTCAAATCTTTCCAAGTAAGGTGGTGATCCGTCCCGAAAAGTCGGAACGTGATACCGTCCAAAACCTCATGAAGAGTTCAAAGAAACTGGATGGTGAGAGGCCTAGAGCCAAACTCAGAAACGGGTGCAAACTCACTCCATCCAATAGCATGCCAAACCATGATGAACTCAGAGTCCATACCTATGTTGTCTAGAAGGTCCGAGTTGAAGTCCTTGGTGTGGTCAAAGACACGGTCCTTCAGGAGGGCGTAGGCCTGTCTCTCTCGATCACCTCGCAAGTCGATGTAGGGGACGTCGACATCGTCAACTTCCATCTCTTCGGCTTGTGGTTCGTCTTGCTCTTCTTGCTCTTCCTCGTAGTCCATGGCCATTGGCTCCGGGGTGTGTTCGGAGGTGCGAGAGGAGCTAGCGCTAACCCACGAACGGGATGAGCTAGAACCCGTCATCCACCTAAGCAACCCGGCAGCCTTTCGGCCTATCCCGGTCATGCTTACCAACAACGAAACGAAACAAAACACAAGAGCAACTTGTGAAGGGTTAGTGAAACCAAATGGAACATGTGGCCAAAGTTGCTCCACCAAGCGTAGCACTTTCTTGCGGCAAAGAAATAGAGAGAGAGAGCTTTCTTGCACTTGAACTTGATCAAAACTTCAATTAAAACCCGAGAGCAAAGAGTGGAGAGGGAGTGAGTGAGTGAAGTGTGTGGATGGATGAACCACACCCCCTTTCGGCCTCTATTTACAGAGCAAATGAGCCGGGCACCCGAGGAGGAGACAGGGCATAATGGCTACTAGCCGTTGGAGGAAGGTGGGGCCCACCGGCCAACGATCAGGTTCGGCCGAACCCAAGGGTCGGCCGATCCCTGGCCAGGCCCACCGACTTCACCCTTGGCCCACTGCCCCTTAATGGCTACATGAGTGTCATGCCATGGTGCATGGCCCAAAGTTTGCTCCAGAAATGCTCAAAAAGATTTTTCTTTGAAATTCAAACTTAGAAATCATTTTCAGAATTTTTAGAAAAAGGGGCAAATGGCCTAAAAAATTCCAGCATGCAAAATGGTGGTTTGGAAAACCAAATATGCAAAGGAAAATTCAAATGTTGAGGAAATCAAATTTGGAAAGGAAAATATAAGATAACTACCGAATTTACCTTCCGGTGAAGGGCTTACCCTTCTTAAGTCCGACAAGCGGGACTCTTCTCCGGGGCTCAATTCCATTCAGCATCCCACTCCGGACAAGTGGATGGGGTTGCTTGATTTTTCTTCCGCCACACCTTCTTATTTTTCTTTTTCTTGCTTGGTGTAGTCAGTAGTCTCATGGACGGGGGTTGTGGCTCCACCCACTCCTCTGTCCATTCATTATCCCGGCCGGTCACATAACATTGCTCTTCTCGAGGCTGGAACTTGAATGTCATGTTCTTCCTCCCAATGCAGAATCAGATAATTCCGGTCCCAACATCAATCCTTGCCTTGCATCATGTAAGAATGGTCGCCCGAGAAGGAGCAGCATGTCACTTTCCATATCGAGGACCACGAAGTCCACAAAGATGTAAGAATTCCTGACTTCCACCAGCAGGGGCGGACCCAGTGGGTGGGCCATGTTGGCCATGGCATACCTAAAATTTGGCCCAGCCCATGTTGAGCAGGTAAATGAAGACTATTTGTTTCACTTGGATGCTTTTCCCCGGCCCATGTTCCGCGTTAGTGTTTCTTTCTCCCCTGCTCGTTCCGAGAATCTGAGTGCAGTCTCCACCGCCTCTGGAGCATCTGGCCATATGGTCCGGCTTTGGTGCTCAGCTGCTGCCTTGAGCATCCAGCCATCTACCCTTGAGCGGTGAGCCAGCATCCCTGGCGAGGAAGCTGGAGGCCTTCACATGGAATCGGCATGCGTGGCTAAAAATTGCAAAAGGTGGCCAAGATTTTTCTCAGGATCCAGTACGAGCGCATGCATGCGGCAGGCAAACAGGGAATTTTCTTTTCTAATTTTCCTCTGCATCTCCGATTTAATCTGGGTTTTGTTTTCTATCCTTACCTTGCGAGGGTTATTCTAATCTTTCACCTAATCCTGCATGCAAGATGGATACAAGACGGATACGAACCAAGCTGGCAATTTCCATGGCCAACGTGCGCATGCATCCAGGGGAGGACGACGGCATTGTGCGCCATGAGCGCTACATGGTGCAATGGCTGACCTTGCAAGTTACTAGCAGGGGCAGACCCAGTGGGTGGGCCAGGTTGGTCATGGCATACCTAAAATTTGGCCCAGCCCATGTTGAGCAGGTAAATGAAGACTATTTGTTTCACTTGGATTCTTTTGCCCGGCCCATGTTCCGCATCAGTGTTTCTTTCTCCCCTGCTCTTTCCGAGAATCCGAGTGCAGTCTCCACCGCCGCTGGAGCATCTGGCCATATGGTCCGGCTTTGGTGCTCAGCTGCCGCCATGAGCATCTGGCCATCTGCCCTTGAGCAGTGAGCCAGCATCCCTGGCTAGGAAGCTGGAGGCCTCCACAGATTCCACTTTGCACCATCTTCAAATCCCACGTAAGTAAACCAAGAGGCAAGTACACGAGCTGCTAAAGGTATGCTGCCACTGTAGATCAAAATATGCTAGATGCTATCCCCTACAGCAACCAAGTCCTAATGACCAACCAAAACTATTAACATTAACATGCAATGAAGAAATAATAACAAACCACCCAAGCATATGAGCTAGCTTGCTAGTAACTGACCATAACACCAATTGATTAAACTAATCGTGCAACCAAAGATCAGTTAGGAATTATACAGGGAAAATAATAGGCAATAAAAGATGCACATACCTGAAACTTGAAACCTCGCTGCTCCTATGCTGCTTACCTGACAAAGCTTATTAACAGCTGCTGTGGTCGGCCTGCCCCGCAGCTGAACGTCAAAGAGGCTTGCCAAGCTGTTGCTGCAATCAAAATGGTACAGAACCTAAAAACCAATAGCTTGCAATTGTTGCCGATCGGGAAGCAAGAATTGTCTTTGGCATCCTGAGACAGCACAAAAAGTATGCAAAATTGGGCAAGTGTTCCTTTGGGCAGCAATCTGTGGAATATTTAGGTCACATTATCAGTGATCAAGGAGTAGCAACTGATCCAACCAAGATTTCCATCATACAAAATTGGCCTTCACTAGCAACTGTAACTGAGCTAAGATCATTTTGGGTCTAGCAGGCTATTACAGAAGATTTGTGTGAGGCTATGTGTTGACACCGGATTTTCGCACCGGGAGTGCTGAGTCAGACGGTGACGTAAGCAGCGTTGGAACTGAGCAGTGGGCCCGTTGACTGGTCAAAGCCGAATGTGATAGAGAAGAAAGCCGATGCGGGGAGAGGGGTCCGATAAAGCAAAAGTCCGATCTGATGACGAATAAAAGAAGAAAGGCGCGTCGGCTAAAAAGGAAGCGTATCAGATGTGGGGGTTATTTCCTTTTTGAAGGCTTATTTAGAGTCCCATTCTATCTTAGAATAGTTTACTTTATATGCAAGTTAGTCAAGTCCGATCAGGACTCTTCATGACCAGGGTATAAATATAAACCCTCGTCCATTGTATAAGGTTATTCACACAATCAATACAACCCGGCTTCACGCCAAAACCTTAGGAGTAGGTTAGAGTAGATCTCGACGAACTCATTGGTGAACGGGCTGCATCAGTTCTCGATCTTCGGCTTACCAGTAAGATTGTCAACTTATCGAATTAGTATAAGCTTTGAATTGAGGCGTATCGCTCTTTCTCGTTTATGCTGTTCAACCGATTTATCTTTGGATTGTCAAGATTGGTTTAGATTCCCTGCGTCGGAGCTAGATTTCTCTGGATTATTCAGTGATTAATCATTTATCGAGTTGTTCTTTTAGTTTTCGGGTTTGATTTAGATTCCCTGTGTCGAAGCTAGATTTCTCTTGATTATTAGAAGGCAGCTTATGCGGTTGTTTGGAGTTGCTATATTGGTTTAGATCTGTGCCATGTGAATTAATCTGATTCTTCAACAGCTATGAGCATTGGTTTTAGTCCGATTTGAGCAATTCTTATCTTACAATATCATTCTAAGTCCGATTCATCTTTACAGCTTAATCTGGTTGTTCTTTGAGTGTCGAGCTTGATTTAGATTCCCTGCGTCGGAGCTAGATTTCTCTTGATTATTCAAAGACGGCTTTGAATATTGGAACGATCTTGTTACCGTTTTATTGTTTATTTGCTTTAATCGGATTAATTACCTGTGTGAGCATCTTGTTTAGTTGTTCTGTTGGTGAGTCAAGTTTGATCGTTTAGCTATCTGGTCCGATCATAGCTGGAGTATGTGCGCTGCATCCGTCTGTGAAACCGTGTCGAAACAGTTCTGGTTTGATTGGCTAGCTAGATGGTCCGATGAGATGAATCATACTATCAACTAGGCAAGGTGGACGACACATCGGCTTTACTTTGATTATTTAATATCTTGCTCAAAGGCATAGCCGGTCCGTTAATTTTGTATTTAGATTAGCTGTAAGACTTCTATCTTGTATTAGATCTGTTACATTAATCAAGGTCCGATCCTGATTGGTCCGATTCTGAAGTCCGATTCGATGTCTGATTGAGGTCCGATTATATTGGTCCGATTGAGGTCATCTATGAAGTCCGATTTTAAGGTCCGATTGGCATCGGCCGATGCAAGTCCGATTGGGTCGTGGCTAAATCCAACATGCATCTGCCGTCTGGAATAGAGCCGGCACAATCAAAGAGTAATTTAACTGTTTATCCCCTTGTCAATTACAGGTCAAATTGACCGGCACGCCGTGAACCTGGACAAAGTGCAGGACCAGCACCGGAGTGAAGCAGATCTCCCTGGCCTTGTTGTGTTGCTCGCTGAGGATACAACCGCCGATTTTCTGCGTCAACACATTTTTGGCACGCCCGGTGGGACACGTAAGACAATTTCCAAGATGTCGTCTGATGCTGAAAAAGAAGCTGCTGCTAAGCTCGCTGCTGACAAACTGACGGCTGAGAAGCTGGCGGCTGAGAAGTTGGCGGCTGAGAAAGCTAAGGCTGACAAGAACAAGGTTCCTGACGCGACTATTCTAGTTACGATGGCTAATCTGTCTAAAGCCCAGTTAGATGCAGTTCAGGCCCAGATTGAAGCATTTGAGAAGCTCTGCCTTGGCCAATTCGGGCGTAATCGTTCAGGCCCTATGCTCAAAGGTGCTCTTCGGACCCAGAATTGATCAAGAAGACAACTGATGCCCGGGAGTACCATGTCAACATGACAGAGATGATTCATCAAGCTGTCCACCATGCATTGATTAACCAGTCAGGCACTTTGGTGAATTCTTTGGATAATCTCATCAAGAAAGCGGTGCATGATACTATTTGCTTAAAGGGCCCAGTCTTTATGCCGGATTCTACAGGGGCATCAGGGTCAGGAAAAGGCAAAGGTACTGAAGACTGCGCCATGACCGTTGCTCCGCAAACTCCGACGATTCCGCCACCTATTCAGCTAGCCAATGGTTTTCTGTTGATGGCCGATGGATCTATTGTCTGCCCGCATGGTGAGAAATATGCTAGAACTCTAAACGAAGAAGAAAAGCAACCTGCAGCTGCAAGCTACGTACAGAGATTCCTGCACATCAGCGTATGGTTGGTGATTACAATAATTACATGACAGATATGCATCAAGCTGGTGGGATGCCACTCGGAGGACAGCAGTCCGATTGGTCACAGAAAATAGCCGAGGTGATCCAGAATCAGTTAGGTTTGAAGCCTAAAGATGAAGCGAGGTTGTATCGCACCCGTACCCATCCTACTTTGATGCAGTGCCACTTCCTCCGCGCTACAGAGTGCCAGATTTTTCAAAATTCTCTGGGCAAGATGATATGACCACCATTAAGCATGTGAGCTGATTCTTGGCTCAATGTGGTGAGGCTGCTTCTGAAGAAGGACTCAGGCTCAGATTCTTCCCTCTGTCACTATCAGGGCCGGCGTTTACTTGGTTTACGTCGTTGCCAGCAGGATCGGTCACAGGCTGGTCCGATATGGAGAAGCAGTTCCATAAGTACTTCTTTTCTGGTCTCAATGAAATGAAGATTTCTGATTTGATTGCTATCAGGCAGAGGAACAATGAGTCCATCAAGGAGTATATTCAACGGTTCCGTGATATCAGGAATCGGTGCTATAGCAAGCTATCTGACATGCAATTGGCTGAGCTTGCATTCCAGGGTTTACTCGTGCCGATCAAGGAGAGGTTTTCTGCTCAGGAGTTTGAAACATTGGGATAGCTGGTGCAAAAGGTGTCAGCCCATGAGATCCGATACTAGGAGGCGAGGCGTGCAAAGTTTTCCAAGCCAGTGTCCTATCTTTCTGATTCTGAAGAAGAGGCTGATATCAACATAGCTGAATAGACCAAATCCAAAAAGCCAGTATCGTGCCCATGGGTCAAGCAGAACCCTGAGAAATTTTGGTTTGATATAACAAAGGCCGACAAGATTTTTGACATGCTACTCAGTGAGAAGCTTATCCAACTTTCTGCAAATCACTCTATCCCATTGGCCGAGGAGTTAAAGAAGCGCAAGTATTGCAAATGGCATAATTCAACTTCTCATGAGATGAATGAATGCAAGGTGTTCAGGAGGGAGATCCAATTGGCTATCGAATCTGGCAAGATCAAGTTCGAAGATAACAAGAAAGCCATGAAGATCAACGGTCATCCCTTTTCTAATAACTTTGTTGATTTCTCCTTTTCTATTAATATGGTTGATGCTAGTGAAAAGGGGAAGTTTAAGGTGCTCACATCGGACCACGCCAAGAGTTCTGGTGCCGTTGATCCTGCAGTTCAGGTCACTGTTGAAGAGCTGCGAAGGAATCATCAGGCATTTGGGCGTGAATCTAATGCTCCTGGTGGATATCGGCCACGTGTGACTTCCCAGATGCTGATTAACAAGTATAAAAGGCAGCAGGCAGCAGCCCGAGCGTGGGAAGAGCACGAGGAACGATGACGTCAAAGGTGCGAATATCAGGCAAGGTGGTTTCATGAAGGGCTTGATGATCGGCGCCGACGTGATGACAGGTCCGATGGCCGAACCCGGCTTGATGACAGGTCCGACAATCGTCGTCAGTACGGCTATAGGTCCGATTGGCATATGGACAGGCGTCAAACTTATGAGCAGTACGATCAAGATGATGGTCACTGGAGATGTCCTTTCTTCGTATTCTGCTGGAACGAGAAGCTCAGATTGCCGTCCAAAGCAGATTGTCCTAAATGCAGCTTCCAGTATGAAGAATACAGAGTTTCTAAAAGAAGTCGACGATCAGTTCATGAACAGATCGGCGTCAGGATTGATGATATCATCAAGGAGATGAAGGCCGGGTTGATGCTCATGGCCGTAAAAATAATGAAGGCCAAGTTGATGCTCGTGGCCCTGAAAAAATGGAAGAGAAGGCTCCAGTTCAGGATCGGATTAGAGAATCTCAAATAAAACCTGGACAGTGGTGCCTATCAGGGATTTCTAGGTCCAAAAGGAGACATGTTCAATGGTTGCGCCATCGTGAGCAGGTTCAGGAGCAAGAGTTAGCCAAAGAGAAGAAAACTTGGCGCGTCAAGATGGCCAATGATGATGAAGCAAGCGCATCAGCCCCAGTAAACATGGTTTTGATGTTGCCTTTTGATTTTGCTGCTCCTGATGAACAGGATAATGATGAGACTGATTATGAATTAGAAGAAGCCGCCGCATGTTTAGTTCTTGATTCAGAGAAGGCCGTCTTTGAGAAGCCAAGTGCGAATGGATATCGGCACCTGAAGCCTCTGTACATCAAGGGATACGTTGATGGAAAACCGATGACCAAGATGCTGGTTGATGGGGGAGCTGCTGTCAATCTCATGCCCTATTCCACATTCCGCAAGTTGGGTAAGGGGATTGATGATCTGATCAAGACAAATATGACGCTCAAGGATTTCGGCGGTAACGTTTCAGAGCCTCGGGGGGCAATTCATGTGGAGTTGACCATCGGCAGCAAGACATTGCCGACTACTTTCTTTGTGATTGATGGCCAAGGTTCCTACAGCATGCTCCTCGGGCATGATTGGATTCGTGCCAATTGCTGCATCCCATCCACGATGCACTAGTGTTTGATCCAGTGGCAGGGCAACAACGTGGATATTGTCCCAGCTGATGATTCGATTAGCATTGTGACAGCCGAGTCAACGATTTGGGAGTTTGAAGGGATTGAATGCCTGTCAGGGAAAACATGGGATGGTGACTTCCTCAAGGTGTCCGATCAAGGATACAGCCGATCCAAGCAGTCGGCTCTGAGACTTTGTTTTAAATGGCCGATTGTATAGAAGATTATGAGGACCGAAGTGAATTCGGTAAGTTAGGATTTGGGTTTACGTCGGCCGATGAGTTAGAAGAGATAGACAAAGGACCTGGTGATAGGCCAAGGCCGACGTATATCAGTGCTAAGTTGGATCCCGAGTATAAACAAGAATTAATAAAAATTTTGAAAGAGTATTCTGATTGTTTTGCTTGGGAATATTATGAAATGCCAGGTTTAAGCCATGATATTGTTGAGCATCGGCTGCCCATCAAACCAGGATATCGGCCGCACAAGCAGTACGCAAGGAGGTTTAAGGCTGAGATGTACGAACCAATTAAGGCCGAAATAACGAAGCTATTTGAAGCTAAGTTTATCAGGCCATGTCGATATGCTGAGTGGGTGTCAAATATAGTTCCTGTTTATAAGAAGAATGGAAAGCTACGTGTTTGCATTGATTACAGGAACTTGAACAAGG
>CM014278.1:9835947-9846965 GCA_004135705.1 Alloteropsis semialata
ATCCTCCCTTGGAAAGAGAGTAATGGCCAGCCACTTGTGCATCAAGCGAAGGGTCAAATGGTGAATATCGTTGCACCAAGGTGCAAACTTGCTAGTGACCTCAAGACCAGAAATCTCACCCCAAAAAACCATGTCAAGAAAAATTGCGGCAAGCTTTGTCAAGATCAAGAACACAGCGGGAACTAAAACCAAGGGTTCGGCTCAAATCTTTCCAAGTAAGGTGGTGATCCGTCCCGAAAAGTCGGAACGTGATACCGTCCAAAACCTCACGAAGAGTTCAAAGAAACTGGATGGTGAGAGGCCTAGAGCCAAACTCAGAAACGGGTGCAAACTCACTCCATCCAATAGCATGCCAAACCATGATGAACTCAGAGTCCATACCTATGTTGTCTAGAAGGTCCGAGTCGAAGTCCTTGGTGTGGTCAAAGACACGGTCCTTCAGGAGGGTGTAGGCCTGTCTCTCTCGATCACCTCGCAAGTCGATGTAGGGGACGTCGACATCGTCTACTTCCATCTCTTCGGCTTGTGGTTCGTCTTGCTCTTCTTGCTCTTCCTCATAGTCCATGGCCATTGGCTCCGGGGTGTGTTCGGAGGTGCGAGAGGAGCTAGCGCTAACCCACGAACGGGATGAGCTAGAACCCGTCATCCACCTAAGCAACCCGGCAGCCTTTCGGCCTATCCCGGTCATGCTTACCAACAACGAAACGAAACAAAACACAAGAGCAACTTGTGAAGGGTTAGTGAAACCAAATGGAATATGTGGCCAAAGTTGCTCCACCAAGCGTAGCACTTTCTTGCGGCAAAGAAATAGAGAGAGAGACAGCTTTCTTGCACTTGAACTTGATCAAAACTTCAATTAAAACCCGAGAGCAAAGAGTGGAGAGGGAGTGAGTGAGTGAAGTGTGTGGATGGATGAACCACACCCCCTTTCGGCCTCTATTTACAAAGCAAATGAGCCGGGCACCCGAGGAAGAGACAGGGCATAATGGCTACTAGCCGTTGGAGGAAGGTGGGGCCCACCGGCCAACGATCAGGTTCGGCTGAACCCAAGGGTCGGCCGATCCCTGGCCAGGCCCACCGACTTCACCCTTG
Organism: Alloteropsis semialata; assembly: GCA_004135705.1. Taxonomy (NCBI): domain Eukaryota; kingdom Viridiplantae; phylum Streptophyta; class Magnoliopsida; order Poales; family Poaceae; genus Alloteropsis; species Alloteropsis semialata. Next base: position 9,837,040 of record CM014278.1, read on the forward strand.
GCCCACTGCCCCTTAATGGCTACATGAGTGTCATGCCGTGGTGCATGGCCCAAAGTTTGCTCCAGAAATGCTCAAAAAGATTTTTCTTTGAAATTCAAACTCAGAAATCATTTTCAGAATTTTTAGAAAAAGGGACAAATGGCCTAAAAAATTCCAACATGCAAAATGGTGGTTTGAAAAACCAAATATGCAAAGGAAAATTCAAATGTTGAGGAAATCAAATTTGGAAAGGAAAATATAAGATAACTACCGAATTTACCTTCCGGCGAAGGGCTTACCCTTTTTAAGTCCGACAAGCGGGACTCTTCTCCGGGGCTCAATTCCATTCAGCATCCCACTCCGGAGAAGTGGATGGGGTTGCTTGATTTTTCTTCCGCCACACCTTCTTATTTTTCTTTTTCTTGCTTGGTGTAGTCGGTAGTCTCATGGACGGGGGTTGTGGCTCCACCCACTCCTCTGTCCATTCATTATCCCGGCCGGTCACATAACATTGCTCTTCTCGAGGCTGGAACTTGAATGTCATGTTCTTCCTCCCAATGCAGAATCGGATAATTCCGGTCCCAACATCAATCCTTGCCTTGCATCATGTAAGAATGGTCGCCCGAGAAGGAGCGGCATGTCACTTTCCATATCGAGGACCACGAAGTCCGCAAAGATGTAAGAATTCCTGACTTCCACCAGCAGGGGCGGACCCAGTGGGTGGGCCATGTTGGCCATGGCATACCTAAAATTTGGCCCAGCCCATGTTGAGCAGGTAAATGAAGACTATTTGTTTCACTTGGATGCTTTTCCCCGGCCCATGTTCCGCGTCAGTGTTTCTTTCTCCCCTGCTCGTTCCGAGAATCTGAGTGCAGTCTCCACCGCCTCTGGAGCATCTGGCCATATGGTCCGGCTTTGGTGCTCAGCTGCTGCCTTGAGCATCCGGCCATCTACCCTTGAGCGGTGAGCCAGCATCCCTGGCGAGGAAGCTGGAGGCCTTCACATGGAATCGGCATGCGTGGCTAAAAATTGCAAAAGGTGGCCAAGATTTTTCTCAGGATCCAGTACGAGCGCATGCATGCGGCAGGCAAACAGGGAATTTTCTTTTCTAAGTTTCCTCTGCATCGCCGATTTAATCTGGGTTTTGTTTTCTATCCTTACCTTGCGAGGGTTATTCTAATCTTTCACCTAATCCTGCATGCAAGATGGATACAAGACGGATACGAACCAAGCTGGCAATTTCCATGGCCAACGTGCGCATGCATCCAGGGGAGGACGACGGCATTGTGCGCCATGAGCGCTACATGGTGCAATGGCTGACCTTGCAAGTTACTAGCAGGGGCAGACCCAGTGGGTGGGCCAGGTTGGTCATGGCATACCTAAAATTTGGCCCAGCCCATGTTGAGCAGGTAAATGAAGACTATTTGTTTCACTTGGATTCTTTTGCCCAGCCCATGTTCCGCATCAGTGTTTCTTTCTCCCCTGCTCTTTCCGAGAATCCGAGTGCAGTCTCCACCGCCGCTGGAGCATCTGGCCATATGGTCCGGCTTTGGTGCTCAGCTGCCGCCATGAGCATCTGGCCATCTGCCCTTGAGCAGTGAGCCAGCATCCCTGGCTAGGAAGCTGGAGGCCTCCACAGATTCCACTTTGCACCATCTTCAAATCCCACGTAAGTAAACCAAGAGGCAAGTACACGAGCTGCTAAAGGTATGCTGCCACTGTAGATCAAAATATGCTAGATGCTATCCCCTACAGCAACCAAGTCCTAATGACCAACCAAAACTATTAACATTAACATGCAATGAAGAAATAATAACAAACCACCCAAGCATATGAGCTAGCTTGCTAGTAACTGACCATAACACCAATTGATTAAACTAATCGTGCAACCAAAGATCAGTTAGGAATTATACAGGGAAAATAATAGGCAATAAAAGATGCACATACCTGAAACTTGAAACCTCGCTGCTCCTATGCTGCTTACCTGATAAAGCTTATTAACAGCTACTGTGGTCGGCCTGCCCCGCAGCTGAACATCAAAGAGGCTTGCCAAGCTGTTGCTGCAATCAAAATGGTACAGAACCTAAAAACCAATAGCTTGCAATTGTTGCCGATCGGGAAGCAAGAATTGTCTTTGGCATCCTGAGACAGCACAAAAAGTATGCAAAATTGGGCAAGTGTTCCTTTCGGCAGCAATCTGTGGAATATTTAGGTCACATTATCAGTGATCAAGGAGTAGCAACTGATCCAACCAAGATTTCCATCATACAAAATTGGCCTTCACTAGCAACTGTAACTGAGCTAAGATCATTTTGGGTCTAGCAGGCTATTACAGAAGATTTGTGAGAGGCTATGTGTTGACACCGGATTTTCGCACCGGGAGTGCTGAGTCAGACGGTGACGTAAGCAGCGTTGGAACTGAGCAGTGGGCCCGTTGACTGGTCAAAGCCGAATGTGATAGAGAAGAAAGCCGATGTGGGGAGAGGGGTCCGATAAAGCAAAAGTCCGATCTGATGACGAATAAAAGAAGAAAGGCGCGTCGGCTAAAAAGGAAGCATATCAGATGTGGGGGTTATTTCCTTTTTGAAGGCTTATTTAGAGTCCCATTCTATCTTAGAATAGTTTACTTTATATGCAAGTTAGTCAAGTCCGATCAGGACTCTTCATGACCAGGGTATAAATATAAACCCTCATCCATTGTAAAAGATTATTCACACAATCAATACAACCCGGCTTCACACCAAAACCCTAGGAGTAGGTTAGAGTAGATCTTGACGAACTCATTGGTGAACAGGCTGCATCAGTTCTCGATCTCGGGCTTACCAGTAAGATTGTCAACTTATCGAATTAGTATAAGCTTTGAATTGAGGCGTATCGCTCTTTCTCGTTTATGCTGTTCAACCGATTTATCTTTGGATTGTCAAGATTGGTTTAGATTCCCTGCGTCGGAGCTAGATTTCTCTTGACTATTCAGTGATTAATCGTTTATCGAGTTGTTCTTTTAGTTTTCGGGTTTGATTTAGATTCCCTGTGTCGGAGCTAGATTTCTCTTGATTATTAGAAGGCAGCTTATGCAGTTGTTTGGAGTTGCTAGATTGATTTAGATCTGCGCCATGTGAATTAATCTGATTCTTCAACAGCTATGAGCATTGGTTTTAGTCTGATTTAAGCAATACTTATCTTACAACATCGTTCTAGGTCCGATTCATCTTTACAGCTTAATCTGGTTGTTCTTTGAGTGTTGAGTTTGATTTAGATTCCCTGCGTCGGAGCTAGATTTCTCTTGATTATTCAAAGACAGCTTTGAATATTGAAACGATCTTGTTACCGTTTTATAGCTTATTTGCTTTAATCTGATTAATTACCTGTGCGAGCATCTTGTTTAGTTGTTCTGTTGGTGAGTTGAGTTTGATTGTTTAACTATCTGGTCCGATCATAGCTGGAGTATGTGCGCTGCATCCGTCTGTGAAACCGTGTCGAAACAGTTCTGATTCGATTGGCTAGCTAGATGGTCCGATGAGATGAATCATACTGTCAATTAGGCAAGGTGGACGACGCATCGGCTCTACTTTGATTATTTAATATCTTGCTCAAAGGCATAGCCGATCCATTAATTTTGCATCTAGATTAGCTGTAAGACTACTATCTTGTATTAGATCTGTTACATTAATCAAGGTCCGATCTTGATTGGTCCGATTCTGAGGTCCGATTCGATGTCTGATTGAGGTCCGATTATATTGGTCCGATTGATGTCATCTATGAAGTCTGATTTTGAGGTCCCGATTGGCATCGGCCGATGCAAGTCCGATTGGGTCGTGGCTAAATCCAACATGCATCTGCCGTCTGGAATAGAGCCGGCACAATCAAAGAGTAATTTAACTGTTTATTCCCTTGTCAATTACAGGTCAAATTGATCGGCACGCCGCGAACCTGGACAAAGTGCAGGACCAGCGCCGGAGTGAAGCAGATCTCCCTGGCCTTGTTGTGTTGCTTGCTGAGGATACGACCGCCGATTTTCTGCGTCAACACATTTTTGGCACGCCCGGTGGGACACGTAAGACAATTTCCAAGATGTCATCTGATGCTGAAAAAGAAGCTGCTGCTAAGCTCGCTGCTGACAAGCTGACGGCTGAGAAGCTGGCGGCTGAGAAGTTGGCGGCTGAGAAAGCTAAGGCTGACAAGAACAAGGTTCCTGAAGCGACTATTCCAGTTACGATGGCCGATCTGTCTAAAGCCCAGTTAGATGCAGTTCAGGCCCAGATTGAAGCATTTGAGAAGCTCTGCCTTGGCCAATTCGGGCGTAATCGTTCAGGCCCTGTGCTGAAAGGTGCTCTTCCGGACCCAGAATTGATCAAGAAGACAACTGATGCCCGGGAGTACCATGTCAACATGACAGAGATGATTCATCAAGCTGTCCACCATGCATTGATTAACCAGTCAGGCACTTTGGTGAATTCTTTGGACAATCTCATCAAGAAAGCGGTGCATGATACTATTTGCTTAAAGGGCCCAGTCTTTATGCCGGATTCTACAGGGGCATCAGGGTCAGGAAAAGGCAAAGGTACTGAAGACTGCGCCATGACCGTTGCTCCGCAAACTCCGACGATTCCGCCACCTATTCAGCTAGCCAATGGTTTTCTGTTGATGGCCGATGGATCTATTGTCTGCCCGCATGGTGAGAAATATGCTAGAACTCTAAACGAAGAAGAAAAGCAACCTGCAGCTGCAAGGCTACGTACAGAGATTCCTGCACATCAGCGTATGGTTGGTGATTACAATAATTACATGACAGATATGCATCAAGCTGGTGGGATGCCACTCGGAGGACAGCAGTCCGATTGGTCACAGAAAATAGCCGAGGTGATCCAGAATCAGTTAGGTTTGAAGCCTAAAGATGAAGTTGTATCGGCACCCGTACCCATCCTACTTTGATGCAGTGCCACTTCCTCCGCGCTACAGAGTGCCAGATTTTTCAAAATTCTCTGGGCAAGATTATATGACCACCATTGAGCATGTGAGCCGATTCTTGGCTCAATGTGGTGAGGCTGCTTCTGAAGAAGGACTCAGGCTCAGATTCTTCCCTCTGTCACTATCAGGGCCGGCGTTTACTTGGTTCACGTCGTTGCCAGCAGGATCGGTCACAGGCTGGTCCGATATGGAGAAGCAGTTCCATAAGTACTTCTTTTCTGGTCTCAATGAAATGAAGATTTCTGATTTGATTGCTATCAGGCAAAGTAACGATGAGTCCATCAAGGAGTATATTCAACGGTTCCATGATATTAGGAATCGGTGCTATAGCAAGCTATCTGACATGCAATTGGCTGAGCTTGCATTCCAGGGTTTACTCGTGCCGATCAAGGAGAGGTTTTCTGCTCAGGAGTTTGAAACATTGGGATAGCTGGTGCAAAAGGTGTCAGCCCATGAGATCCGATACTAGGAGGCGAGGCGTACAAAGTTTTCCAAGCTAGTGTCCTATCTTTCTGATTCTGAAGAAGAGGCTGATATCAACATAGCTGAATAGACCAAATCCAAAAAGCCAGTATCGTGCCCATGGGTCAAGCAGAATCCTGAGAAATTTTGGTTTGATATAACAAAGGCCGACAAGATTTTTGACATGCTACTCAGTGAGAAGCTTATCCAACTTTCTGCAAATCACTCTATCCCATTGGCCGAGGAGTTAAAGAAGCGCAAGTATTGCAAATGGTATAATTTAACTTCTCATGAGACGAATGAATGCTAGGTGTTCAGGAGGGAGATCCAATTGGCTATCGAATCTGGCAAGATCAAGTTCGAAGATAACAAGAAAGCCATGAAGATCGACGGTCATCCCTTTTCTAATGACTTTGTTGATTTCTCCTTTTCTATTAATATGGTTGATGCTGGTGAAAAGGGGAAGTTTAAGGTGCTCACATCGGACCACGCCAAGAGTTCTGGTGCCGTTGATCCTACAGTTCAGGTCACTGTTGAAGAGCTGCGAAGGAATCATCAGGCATTTGGGCGTGAATCTAATGCTCCTGGTGGATACCGGCCACGCGTGACTTCCCAGATGCTGATTAACAAGTATAAAAGGCAGCAGGCAGCAACCCGAGCGTGGGAAGAGCACGAGGAACGACGACGTCAAAGGTGCGAATATCAGGCAAGGTAGTTTGATGAAGGGCTTGATGATCGGCGCCGACGTGATGACAGGTCCGATGGCCGAACCCGGCTTGATGACATGTCCGACAATCGTCGTCAGTACGGCTATAGGTCCGATTGGCATATGGACAGGCGTCAAACTTATGAGCAGTACGATCAAGATGATGGTCACTGGAGATGTCCTTTCTTCGTATTCTGCTGGAACGAGAAGCTCAGATTGCCGTCCAAAGCAGATTGTCCTAAATGCAGCTTCTAGTATGAAGAATACAGAGTTTCTAAAAGAAGTCGACGATCAGTTCATGAACAGATCGGCGTCAGGATTGATGATATCATCAAGGAGATGAATGCCGGGTTGATGCTCATGGCCGTAAAAATAATGAAGGCCAGGTTGATGCTCGTGGCCCTGAAAAAATGGAAGAGAAGGCTCCAGTTCAGGATCGGATTAGAGAATCTCAAATAAACCTGGACAGTGGTGCCCATCAGGGATTTCTAGGTCCAAAAGGAGACATGTTCAATGGTTGCGCCATCGTGAGCAGGTTCAGGAGCAAGAGTTAGCCAAAGAGAAGAAAACTTGGCGCGACAAGATGGCCAATGATGATGAAGCAAGCGCATCAGCCCCAGTAAACATGGTTTTGATGTTGCCTTTTGATTTTGCTGCTCCTGATGAACAGGATAATGATGAGACTGATTATGAATTAGAAGAAGACGCCGCATGTTTAGTTCTTGATTCAGAGAAGGCCGTCTTTGAGAAGCCAAGTGCGAATGGATATCGGCACCTGAAGCCTCTGTACATCAAGGGATACGTTGATGGGAAGCCGATGACCAAGATGCTGGTTGATGGGGGAGCTGCTGTCAATTTCATGCCCTATTCCACATTCCGCAAGTTGGGCAAGGGGATTGATGATCTGATCAAGACAAATATGACGCTCAAGGATTTCGGCGGTAACGTTTCAGAGCCTCGGGGGGCAATTCATGTGGAGTTGACCATCGGCAGCAAGACATTGCCTACTACTTTATTTGTGATTGATGGCCAAGGTTCCTACAGCATGCTCCTCGGGCATGATTGGATTCGTGCCAATTGCTGCATCCCATCCACGATGCACCAGTGTTTGATCCAGTGGCAGGGCAACAACGTGGATATTGTCCCAGCTGATGATTCGGTTAGCATTGTGACAGCCGAGTCAACGATTTGGGAGTTTGAAGGGATTGAATGCCTGTCAGGAAAAGCATGGGATGGTGACTTCCTCAAGGTGTCCGATCAGGGACTACAGCCGATCCAAGCAGTCGGCTCTGAGACTTTGTTTTAAATGGCCGATTGTATAGAAGATTATGAGGACCGAAGTGAATTCGGTAAGTTAGGATTTGGGTTTACGTCGGCCGATGAGTTAGAAGAGATAGACAAAGGACCTGGTGATAGGCCAAGGCCGACGTATATCAGTGCTAAGTTGGATCCCAAGTATAAACAAGAATTAATAAAAATTTTGAAAGAGTATTCTGATTGTTTTGCTTGGGAATATTATGAAATGCCAGGTTTAAGCTGTGATATTGTTGAGCATCGGCTGCCCATCAAACCAGGATATCGGCCACACAAGCAGTACGCAAGGAAGTTCAAGGCTGAGATGTACAAACCAATTAAGGCCAAAATAACGAAGCTATTTGAAGCTAAGTTTATCAGGCCATGTCGATATGCTGAATGGGTGTCAAATATAGTTCCTGTTTATAAGAAAAATGGAAAGCTGCGTGTTTGCATTGATTACAGGAACTTGAACAAGGCAACCCCGAAGGATGAATAACCGATGCCAGTGGCCGATATGCTTGTTGATGCAGCATCAGGCCATAAAGTGATGAGCTTTCTGGATGGTAATGCTGGTTATAATCAGATTTTTATGGCGGAAGAAGATATCCCTAAGACTGCATTCCAATGCCCAGGTGCTCTCAGTTTGTATGAATGGGTTGTTATGACTTTTGGTTTAAAAAATACCGGTGCTACTTATCAACGTGCTATGAATTATATTTTTCATAAGTTGATCGGCAGGATAGTTGAAATCTACATTGATGATGTGGTGGTCAAGTCAAAAGGCTATCAGGAGCATTTGGCCGATTTGAAGGAGACGCTGGAATGCACAAGGCAACATGGATTGAAGATGAATCCGCTCAAGTGTGCTTTTGGCGTATCGGCCGGCCAGTTTCTCGGTTTCCTGGTTCATGAGAGAGGAATCGAGGTGAATGATCGGAACCGCAAGGCGATTGATGATATTGAGCCTCCAGTAAACAAGAAGCAATTGCAGAGTTTGATTGGAAAAATCAATTTCCTGAGGAGGTTTATATCAAATTTATCAGTCCCATTGGAAGCGTTTACTCCTCTGTTGAAGATGAAGGATGGAGAAGAATTGGTGTGGGAGCCTCGACATCAAAAGGCGCTGGATGAAATCAAGCAATATTTAGCATATCCGCCAGTTCTTATTCCACCACAAGAGGGTAAACCGTTCAAGCTTTATTTATCAGCTTTTAATCATGCAATCGGCTCTGTTTTAATCCAAGAGGTTGATGGGAAAGAGCGAGTCATATTTTATTTAAGCCGAAGATTGCTGGATCCTGAGACTCGGTATTCGTATGTGGAGAAGCTTTGCCTTTGTCTATATTTTTCTTGTACAAAATTGAGGCATTATTTGCTATCGGCCGAGTGCACTATCGTCTGCAGGGAGGATGTGATCAAATACATGTTGTCGATGCCAATCATGAAAGGGAGAATTGGCAAGTGGGTTTTTGCTCTGACAGAGTTTGATCTTAAATACGAATCGGCCAAAGCGGTAAAAGGGCAAGTGATGGCTGATTTAGTTGCTGATCATTGTGGGCCTAGTGTTGATGCTATTGAGCAATGCACCATGGAGATTGATGTGACTGGTTCGATGAATACGGGAGCCAATGTGGTTGACGCAGTTCCCTGGACCATGTTCTTTGATGGCTCATTTTGCAATGATGGTTGCGGAATCGGCTTGCTTATTATTTCGCCTCAGGGGGCATGATTCGAGTTTGCTTATCCGATTGAAAAGTGCACAAATAATCAGACGGAGTATGAAGCATTGATGAAAGGTTTCCAAATTCTTAAAGAAATCGGCGCTCAATTTGTTGAAGTATTTGGAGATTCTTTGTTGATTATTAATCAGTTGCTCGGCAAGTATGATTGCAAGATGGATGCGTTCATGCCTTACTTTGAAAAATGCCAAGGTTTGATTGACCAATTTTCCCTGGTAACTCTTGAGCATATTCCAAGATATCATAATGAGGAGGCAAATCGGCTGGCGTAGAAAGCGTCTGGTAATCGTCCTACATCCGATGTGATGATACAGGAGATACCGGAAGGAGATTGGAGAAAAGAAATTGTCGAATATTTGAACAATCCTTCTGCCAAGGCATCCAGAAAGTTGCGCTACAAGTCAGTCAAGCATGTTTTGGTTGAAGGAGTAATTTATTTTCGATCGATTGATGGAGTCCTGTTGAGATGCATCGGACCTGAAGAAGCCAAAGTCTTGATGGGAGAAATTCATGAAGGTGTTTGCGGGGCTCATCAATCGGCGTTCAAGATGAAGTGGATGATCAAGAAGAACGGATATTATTGGCCGACGATTTTGGAGGATTGCTTTGAATATTATAGAGGATGTCAGGAGTGTCAAAGATATGGAAATATTCAGAGAGCTCCAGCATAGGCCATGAACCCTGTCATCAAGCCATGGCCGTTTAGGGGTTGGGGAATTGACCTGATCGGCCAGATTTTTCCACATTCAAGCAAGGGACATAAATTTATATTAGCG
>CM014278.1:9850831-9891113 GCA_004135705.1 Alloteropsis semialata
ATGAAGAAGACTGAAGGGCACCCATGGAGGATGATTCGGCCATTTGAGCGGATATTGGTTTGGGATTGAATGAATACGAATGGTCGCTCGGAAAAGAGAAGGAAGAAGATGAGCAGTGCGGGTGCTTGGCGAAGAAGGAGGAGTGAACAGTGTGGCCGCCGGCGGGGGTTTTATAAGGAGAAAACGGCTGTGGCCCGAGAATCGAGGAACCGCACAGTGCAAGGATGGGAAGTTTCGGCACGAAAATCGGTGAAGGGGTTATGATGACAGATACGAATTTTGGAATAAAATATATTTTATCCCAAAATTGGGGGGCATGTGTTGACACCGGATTTTCGCACCGGGAGTGCTGAGTCAGACGGTGACGTAAGCAGCGTTGGAACTGAGCAGTGGGCCCGTTGACTGGTCAAAGCCGAATGTGATAGAGAAGAAAGCCGATGTGGGGAGAGGGGTCCGATAAAGCAAAAGTCCGATCTGATGACGAATAAAAGAAGAAAGGCGCGTCGGCTAAAAAGGAAGCATATCAGATGTGGGGGTTATTTCCTTTTTGAAGGCTTATTTAGAGTCCCATTCTATCTTAGAATAGTTTACTTTATATGCAAGTTAGTCAAGTCCGATCAGGACTCTTCATGACCAGGGTATAAATATAAACCCTCATCCATTGTAAAAGATTATTCACACAATCAATACAACCCGGCTTCACGCCAAAACCCTAGGAGTAGGTTAGAGTAGATCTCGACGAACTCATTGGTGAACGGGCTGCATCAGTTCTCGATCTCCGGCTTACCAGTAAGATTGTCAACTTATCGAATTAGTATAAGCTTTGAATTGAGGCGTATCGCTCTTTCTCGTTTATGCTGTTCAACCGATTTATCTTTGGATTGTCAAGATTGGTTTAGATTCCCTGCGTCGGAGCTAGATTTCTCTTGATTATTCAGTGATTTATCATTTATCGAGTTGTTCTTTTAGTTTTCGGGTTTGATTTAGATTCCCTGCGTCGGAACTAGATTTCTCTTGATTATTAGAAGGCAGCTTATGCGGTTGTTTGGAGTTGCTAGATTGATTTAGATCTGCGCCATGTGAATTAATCTGATTCTTCAACAGCTATGAGCATTGGTTTTAGTCTGATTTAAGCAATACTTATCTTGCAACATCGTTCTAGGTCCGATTCATCTTTACAGCTTAATCTGGTTGTTCTTTGAGTGTTGAGTTTGATTTAGATTCCCTGCGTCGGAGCTAGATTTCTCTTGATTATTCAAAGACAGCTTTGAATATTGGAACGATCTTGTTACCGTTTTATAGCTTATTTGCTTTAATCTGATTAATTACCTGTGCGAGCATCTTGTTTAGTTGTTCTGTTGGTGAGTCGAGTTTGATCGTTTAACTATCTGGTCCGATCATAGCTGGAGTATGTGCGCTGCATCCGTCTGTGAAACCGTGTCGAAACAGTTCTGATTCGATTAGCTAGCTAGATGGTCCGATGAGATGAATCATACTGTCAATTAGGCAAGGTGGACGACGCATCGGCTCTACTTTGATTATTTAATATCTTGCTCAAAGGCATAGCCGATCCGTTAATTTTGCATCTAGATTAGCTGTAAGACTACTATCTTGTATTAGATCTGTTACATTAATCAAGGTCCGATCTTGATTGGTCCGATTCTGAGGTCCGATTCGATGTCTTATTGAGATCCGATTATATTGGTCCGATTGATGTCATCTATGAAGTCTGATTTTGAGGTCCGATTGGCATCGGCCGATGCAAGTCCGATTGGGTCGTGGCTAAATCCAACGTGCATCTGCCGTCTGGAATAGAGCCGGCACAATCAAAGAGTAATTTAACTGTTTATTCCCTTGTCAATTACAGGTCAAATTGACTGACACGCCGCGAACCTGGACAAAGTGCAGGACCAGCACCGGAGTGAAGCAGATCTCCCTGGCCTTGTTGTGTTGCTCGCTGAGGATACGACCGCCAATTTTCCGCGTCAACACTATGGAATCAATTGCAGGCCACTTTTTGATGCACTAAAGAAAAATTGATTTGAATGGTCAAACAGCCAAGAACAGGCATTCCAACAGTTGAACAAGATGATGGCTACTCCACCAATTTTAACACTACCAGATTTTTCTGAACAGTTCATCATGGAAACTGATGCTAGTGGTATTGGCATTGGAGTTGTACTAATGCAAAGAGGCAGACCCATATCCTTAATGAGCGAAATATTGGGACCAAAATCAGCTGCTGCATCGACTTGTGAAAAAGAAGCCATGGCTATTTTGGAAGCACTGAAGAAATGGAAGCATTACTTGGCCAGTTCTTCAATGATCATAAGAACAGATCAACAAAGCCTAAAATATATTTGTGAACAAAGACTAATGGAAGGAATACAACACAAGCTGCTGATTAAACTTCTTGGATTCAACTACACAGTTCAATACAAGAAGGGTAGAGAAAATAAGGTAGCTGATGCCTTGTCAAGAGCAACTCATTCAACTGAGTATATGGCCATTTCTGTAGCTGTACCAGTTTGGATGGAACAAGTAAATGCAAGTTATGCAGAGGATCAAAAGTGTTTGGAATTGATCACTAAACTGAGTGTAGACCCTCTTGAAGTGCCAAATTTTTCGTACACAAATGGACTGCTCAGATACGAAGGGAAGCTAGTTATTGGTGGAACTGGGAATCTGAGATAGCAGTTGCTAGATACTTTTCACAAGTCATCGTTGGGAGGACATTCTGGTGAAGGAGCTACTTACCAAAGACTGAAATTGGTATTCCACTGGCCAAACATGAATCAACATACAAAAGAATATGTAAAAGTTTGTGCAGTCTGTCAGAAAAACAAAAGTGAACACATACCATACCCAGGATTACTGGAACAACTCCCAGTTCTAGAGATGGCCTGGACTCAAATTTCAGTGAACACATACCATACCCAGGATTACTGGAACAACTCCCAGTTCTAGAGATGGCCTGGACTCAAATTTCAATGGACTCTGAGGAGGGATTACCAAAATCACAAGGCAAGGATGTAATACTGGTGGTGGTGGACAGACCGACCAAATATGCACATTTTATAGCTCTTCATCACCCATACAATACACAAGACATAGTGAATTTATTCATGGATAATGTGTTTAAGTTACATGGCCTTCCAAAAGTTCTATTGACTGACAGAGATCCTATATTTACAAGCACTATTTGGTAGTCACTATTCAAAGCATTGGGAGTTCAACTCCATCTAACATCTGCTTACCATCCTCAGACTGATGGCCAGACAGAGAGAGTAAATCAATGCCTAGAGAACTATTTGAGGTGCAAGTGTTTCAGGAGCCCTACTATATAGTCTCATTGGTTATCTCTGGCAGAGTGGTGGTACAACACCTCTTTTCACACTTCTCTGAAAATGACACCATTTCAAGCACTTTATGGATTCCCACCTCCTATGGTAACTGAAGTGGTCATGCCTGACTGCCCAATTCTCCCTGAAAATGAACAGCTGAGGAACACTTCAGTTGCCACACAAGTAATTAGAGATAATTTGATTAAAGCTCAGGCAAGAATTAAAGTACAGGCTAATAAGCATAGATCAGAAAGGCAATTTGAAGTGGGGGACATGGTATACTTGAAAATTCAACCATATAGGCATACTTCTCTCAATGCTCACAAATCTCTGAAACTACATTCCAAGTATTATGGACCCTTTCGTGTACTGGACAGAATTGGCAAAGCTGCTTATAGGCTGCTCTTACCTAAGGGATGCACATTACATACCATGTGAGTCAGCTAAAGAAACATTTAGGTTCAATAGTAGTACCTAGCAAAGACTTATCATTAGTTGATGAAAAAGGCAACATTAAAGTAGCACCAGTGGCCATCTTGCAGAGAAGAATGATTCCTAGGAACAATGAACCAGTGGTCCAATGGCTCATCAAATGGCTGAATCTGCCCGAAGCTAAAGCTACATGGGAGCATGCAACCTTCATCAGGAAAGTTTTTCCTTCCTTCCATCCTTGAGCACAAGGATGTTAAGGAGGGAGCTTTGTCAAGCATTCAGCATCCAGTTCTACATTTCTCCTTCAGTTCAGTTAAGTCCTTCGTCAGTTAAACCTGCAATAGGGGAGTCGGTGACAGATTTAACGCTTCGATGACTTCTGTTGGACCGTCGAAGGCGCATCCAACGGCATACAACAAGCTGGCGGCTAACGCGCGCGCTAATGCCATTGTCGGGCGCTAAACAGTGTTTAAGTTAATGTAATTTGTTTTGTAATCACCCTAGACATGCTTTTAGGCTGAAGGGGGCTCGGACTTGATGACTAAGAAAACGGGTATGAACCCTAGGTAGGAGTAGAGTAGTTGGCGATCTAGTCATCCTGGCGATGTTCCTGTAATCGGTGAATTCTTGGTGATTACTGAAGCTACTACTCTGCTCCTGCCAAATCTGTCGTGTGTTCTTGTTTTCCCCTTTTGAAATTCTTTGCGAATCCCTTCTTATCCTCACAAACCGAAACCAGCCTGCAACCGTTGGCACAAGAATTTGAGGCGGCTAAACATGCAGATCTAAGGCAAGCTCCCAAGCAATCGGCCGTAGAACAACATGCAGAGGGATCTAACCAAAACGAACCAAGTCCGTCCCCCTTATCTGGGCACATGGGCACGGAATCAACAGGATCGCGTATGAATCCACTATCAGGAGAGACGTGAGTGGGTGGTGAATCGGGGGAGAGGGACGCACCTGACGATGATGAATCCACGGTGGGGTTTCTTCCTCTCGTCCTTCCTCGCGCAGTCCGATCTGATGATGCCCGAGCGAGATCCAAGTGGTGGAGATGGCGATGGCGACAGATCAGGCCCGAGGAAGGGCAGGAAGGAGGCGCGGATGGAAGGTCCTGATGAGGGGGATCACACGAGGGCAAGGGCGTCGTGAGAGCATAACCTAGCCAAATCTCATTCTCCATATTCGCATTTAGCTATTCATTTAGCCAAGTTTTTCTCTCTATATTTTGGTATACTCCACCAAACTAGCCAAATAGACTATGTATATACCTGACATGTGGGACCTCTCTTCTCTCCCTGATCTCCCTTGCTCTCTGCTTCTCCTCCTTCTCTTCCTCTATGAGCGGGGCTCCAGTGGGGTACGTGACTTTGAGCCGGCACTGGAGGAGGCAGCCCAGTACCTGATGGAGCATTGCACGAGGTATACGTCACCGGCAAGCGCGGCGCCGCATGTCCCCCCAGCTGCGCCACTGCCTGCGACAGGCACACATGGAGCACTGGCTCGCTGGGATATCGCTGAGGCACTCCGAGACACACCTTGTACGCGCCCGGGGAGGCTGCGGTGGCCTCCACGCCCTGCTGCAGCTCCACCAACACGCCATCGCAGGCGCTCAGGAACCCGCCGTCGCCGCTCGTGCCGGTGCTGCAGCAGCGGCATGCCACAGAGGTGGCGGTGCGGCCGACGAAGTCGCGGGCGCCACCGTACCGCATGTAGCACCCGTTCGACTGCAGCGTGTGGGAGCAGATGGCGAGTGGGAATGGCTCGGTACATTTGCCTAGCGAAGGGGAGTGGATAGCTAGCGGGATAGCGAGGAGAGAAAAATGGAGAGGCTGTTGGATCCCGTTTTTATGCAAGTTTTGCTATTTTTAGCTATTCAATTTGTTTTACGGAGACTCTTGGAGATGCTCTGAGAAGGGCGGTTGTGTACGCAAGGGCGTGGCTGGCCGAGGCGCCACCGATGCGTGTTAGGGCGTCGTGAGAAGGGCGGTTGCGGGGCTGGCTGGTGCGTGCAAGAGGAGTCAGGAGGGGGTCACGAGAGGGCGTCATGAGAAGGGCGGCGACGGGCGTGAGTAGAGCGGCGGCAGGCGTGAGAAGGGCGAGGGGGGCGCGATCAGGCGGGCGACGTACGAAGGGGGCTGCGGTGCACGATCAATGGGCAAGGGGGGCGCGGCGATCGGACGAAGGACGCAGGGGCGATTGTCGCACCAGGAAAAAGGACGAAGTCCATACGTTTTAGGAGCAGAGAAACTGGCGTGGGCCTATCTGCACTCTTTCCCGCGCAACAGGGGAAGTGCCTAGCCGGCCCAGCCAAAAAAGGCAAACAAAATGCACAAAAAAGAAGTCAGGCACAGGAATCAAACGATAAACGTCGACCACCCACTGAGCTTGATTACCATCGCGCTAAAGTTAAGTTTGTGTTCATAGGCGCACTAAATGGTATCTATACATTTAGCAGCTACAGTTTGTTTCGAAGTAAGAACACATGAACAGTTCATCTCTCTTTTCAATCTAGAACTAAAACTTGTAACTAGCATTTCTCCCTCATATGAACTCCAAATTTCATGATTCTTGTGTTGACACCAGATTTTGACTCGGCTAAGATTGTGCATGACAGAGCTAAGGATGGGGGCCGAGTCTGATTCTGAGTGGATCTCCGATTCCGATCGGAGTTCGTCCGATAGAGTCCTGATCGGATACGGGACTGAAGAGGCCGGAGCACATACGACTGTCAGAGAAAGGATGCGTCTGGAAGCTTCTTTACGGCCTCATTGCGCAGCAGTTGTAATAATTTTGGTAGTTTAGATTAATTTGCTTTAAATAAATTAGAGATATTGTCATAGCCGGTAAGGATTAGCTAGATTTCCAGGGTATAATTATAAACCCTGCGCCCTTGTAAAAAACATTCACACAACCATTCAATACAACACAACTTTCGGCCCTTGTGCCAACAACCTTTTTCGTCGAGTTCTTTAGCAAGCAGGGCTGCATCATCTTGACCTCCGGTTTGTCTGTAAGTGCGACATTTATCGAATTAATCTAGGCATTAGATTGAGGCGCATCGCCCTTCTTCGTTTAGTTAAATCACCAATTTATCAAGTTGTTCTAGGCTTTAGATTGAGGCGTGTCGCCCTTCTTCGTTTAGATCGCTCACCTTTTACCGTATCTTGTTAATTTCATCTTATCGGCTTACATATGCTTGAAAGATCTATCCTGTTTCATTGTAATTCAAGTTTCATAATAGATCTGTTTATATTGTTTATATAGCTGATTTAGATTTAATAAGCAAGTTACAAATAAATCTGGTTTAAATGAGTTCTTTGATATATATCGATCTATCGGAGTAAGCAAGCTAATCGGTGCCCTGCTAGCAACGCTATCTTGAAACCCATCCGATTGTTAGTGACACGAGAACTAGTTTGTTAATTACCTTTGGAGAGACACATATCAAAGAATAAGTTTGTATTAGATTTATCTCCAATTCGGCTTCCATAGTCAATGGTTTATTTTTATGCACAATATATCATCACGAATCGGACTCAAGGCCGATGGTTCATGCTCGCGAATCAGACTTCTCTTTATGTTGATTCGATTTTCGGAACAAATCGGGGGTTTGGCCGATGAGTTCCTTGTTGTTTACTGATTAAACTCTACCTTGTCAATTTCAGGTCAAATTGACTAGCACGCCATGAACCTCAAGATTTTGGACCTACACTGAAGTTCAAGCAAATCTTCCAGGCCACAGTTTTAATTTTCGAGAGTCAACACCTGATTTTTTGGACGTCAACACATTTTGGCACGCCCAGTGGGACAAGAAGCTTCTACGATGGCACTTGGAGATAAAGCTGGTGAAATCTCTGCTGTCATGATGGAAGACCTCAGTGACGAGCAGAAGCAGCTTGTGGAAGCACAACTTGAAGAATTCAAGAACCTGTGCCTTGACTCATTCAGCAAGACTAGTAACGCTGTGATCAAGAAAAATCAGTTTCCTGTCCCCAGGGAAGCGTTTGATCGGATCACAGTAGATGAGAGAGAATTCTTTCAAGAATATGTAGATGCTGGTGTGAGTCATGCTTTGATTAACCAATCTAGAATATTGGTTAACATGGTGGTGGGACTGATCGCCAAATTGTTGGATGGAACTATATTGAAGGATGTCCAGAAAGGACCTGCTTATTTTGATACCAGTGCTTCTTCGGTAATTAAAGATCTCAAGAGAAAGATGGTGCAGATCAATTCATCCACATCACCGGAAACCCATCCTGAGTGTTATGAAACTCCCAAAGTGAAAAAGGCAAAAGCTAAGGTGGCAAGTGGGACTGAAGAAGAAGAAGAGGAGGAGACAGGAGACAAGAATTTTGGCACAACTCAACACGTTGATCAGTTTGGCAGCCATATTCCTGTAGTTGATGGCAAGATGGTGTATCCTTCTTACTTCAACACCAAGAATCCACCAAGGAACAGGGGAGCTGATAATCGGGAGCCGTCGATTGGGCCTGCTTAGACACCAGTCATAACGACGTCTACTTGTGCTCCGATCAGTCAGGGAAACTATGCTCAGGAGGATTGGATAGATAAGATTGCTGATGTCATGAAGAATCAGTTTGGTTCGAAGCCCAAGGGACAATCCTATCTGTATCAGAAATTATATCCGGACTGGTTTGACACATTGCCTATGCCAGCCCGATTCAGGATTCCAGATTTCTACAAGTTTTCTGGACAAGGAGATGTTACCACCATTGAGCATATCAGTCACTACACAATTCAATGTGGTGAAGTAGCATCGATTGATCCATTGAAAGTCAAACTATTCCCTATGTCGCTTTCAGGAAAATTGCTAACATTGAGTATGACTCCGATGGTGATGAAGCTGAGATCGATTTGGCTGAGTGGATCAAGAACAAGAACTCTGTCGCTTGTCCATGGGTGAAGGTCGAGCCAGAGAGGTACAGTTTTGATATCACCAAAGCCGATAAAATATTTGATTTATTGTTAGCAGAGAAACAAATCAGGCCTTCCCCGAATCATACAATTCCTTTTGCCGAAGAATTAAAGAAAAAAAGTATTGCAAATGGCACAATTCAGTTTCTCATCATACTAATGATTGCAAAGTTTTTGACAATGAGATTCAATCGGAAATTGAGAAGGGGAATATTAAAGTTGAAACTGGTAAGAAACCGATGAAGCTTGATGGACATCCATTCCCTCAAAATATGGTTAAAATTGGAGCACCCGATAGGAAATTAAAAGCTAAAGTTCTCACATCAGAGTATGCGAAGAAATCGGGAGCTGTCGATCCAGATTGTCAAGTATCGGCCGATGATGTGCAAAATTGAAACTATCAGAATTATGGGGAAGATCGCCGACGCAGGGAGAAACCTAGAGTCACATCGGGATAGCTCAGTGACAAGTACATGCGCCAGAAAGAGAGGGATCGGAGTCCCTCGATGAAAAGACTTGATAATGAAGATCATTGGGGATGCCCGTTCTTCAGGTTTTGTTGGAATGAAAAGTTAAGGCTCCCATCAATTTATGATTGTTCAGAATGCAGTGATCGGTATGAAAGTTACAGAGATTCAAAGAGACAACGTCATTCTGTACATGACCGATTGGATTTCGGGCGCCGATGTAGCTGGCATGATGAGGTAGCTTATCAACAAGAGCGTGAAGATTGGCGTGAATACCACGATCGGCGTGAGTACGAAAATCGGTGCTATGACCGATGGGACGATGATCGCCGAAGATATAATGATCGCCAAAAATATAAAGGAGACCGTCTTTCTGTGTATGATCGTTTGTTGTATAGGAAAAAGGAAAATGTTCAAGAGCTAGATGATGCACAGGAATCGGAGGAGAATTTAGAGGTCAAATTAGGTCCGCATCCGAAGGTCAACCCACAATGGTGTCCTGAAGGTTTGACCAAGACTCAAAAGAGAAGGGTTCATCGTCTCCGATTCATGGAATTGCTCAAGGAAAAATATCAAGGAGATAATAATTTCAATGTTTGGAGAGCTAAGCCTAAGCATGATGATGATGGACCATCGGCATCGGTGAACATGGTATTTGTGCTACCGGCTGAATATAATGTGAGTTCAACCGATGATGAAGCCGATGAGATTGAAGAAGCTATGGCACAGTTGATTCTGCAACCTCAGCAAGCTGTATTTGAAAAGCTAGTTGATGAAAAGTATCGGCATTTGAGGCCATTATATGTCAAAGGGTATGTTGATGGCAAGCCGATGACTAAAATATTTGTTGATGGGGGAGCTGCTGTGAATTTGATGCCATACACTACATATCGGAAGCTTGGCAAAGACCCTGATGATTTGATCAAAACCGATATGATGCTTAAAGATTTTGGTGGGAATCCATCACCGGCTCGGGGGGCATTAAATGTTGAATTGACAATCGGGAACAAGACGTTGCCTACTACGTTCTTTGTCATCGACAGTAAAGGATCTTACAGTCTGCTCTTGGGGCATGATTGGATTCATGCTAATTGCTGTGTGCCATCTACCATGCATCAATGTCTCATCCAATGGCATGGAGATCACATTGAGACTGTCCAAGCCGATGAATCGGTTAGTATCGCTACCGCCGATTTGACAGTTTGGGAATTTGAAGGAATAGAGTGCCTATCGGGCAGGATCTGGGAAGGCAATTTCATCCAGGTGTTCGATGATGGTTTGAAGCCGATCCAAGCAGTCGGCTCTGAGAGTTTGTATTAATGGAAGAGTTTATTGAAGATGAGGGTAAAGCTGGTCAAGGGTTTATGTCGGCCGATGCGTTAGAAGAGGTAGATATAGGTTTAGGAGATAGACCTCGGCTGACATATGTAAGTGCAAAGTTGGATCCTAAGTTTAAACAAGAGTTAATAAAGTTATTAAAAGAGTATCGTGATTGTTTTGTTTGGGAATATTATGAAATGCCAGGTTTAAGCCGATCTATTGTTGAACATCGGCTCCCGATCAAACCAGGGTATCGGCCTTTTAAACAAGCGCCGAGGCGATTTAAGCCTGAATTAGATAAAGAGATAAAAGCCGAAATAACTCGATTATATGAAGCTAAGTTTATTCAACCTTGCCGATATGCTGAATGGATATCTAATATTGTTCCTATTTTCAAGAAAAATGGGAAATTGCCAGTTTGTGTGGATTTCAGGAATCTTAACAAGGCGACTCCGATGGATGGGTATCCGATGCCGATTGCCGATATGTTGGTTGATGCAGCTTCAGGACATAAGGTGATTAGTTTTATGGATGGTAATGCAGGATATAATCAAATTTTTATGGCAGAAGAAGATATTCCTAAAACTGCATTCTGATGTCCTGGTGCACTTGGATTATATGAGTGGGTTGTAATGACTTTTGGTTTGAAAAATGCTGGCGCCACATATCAAAAGGCTATGAATCATATATTTCATAAATTGATCGGCAGGATTGTTGAAATCTACATAGATGATGTGGTGGTAAAGTCTGATGGATACAAGCAACATCTGACTGATTTACGAGAAACTCTTGAATGCACAAGAAAACATGGTTTGAAAATGAATCCTAATAAATATGCGTTTGGAGTATCGGCTGGACAATTTTTGGGTTTCATGGTTCTTGAAAAAGGCATTGAAGTCGGACAAAAGAGCATGAAAGCTATCAGGGATGCTAAACCACCTACCGATAAAACAAGTCTCCAGTCGTTAATCGGTAAGATTAATTTTGTTAGAAGATTTATTTCAAATTTATCTGGAAGAATTCGTCCATTCTCTCCGCTGCTGAAATTGAAAGCCGATGAAGAATTCATGTGGGGAGAGGAGCAACAGAAGGCATTTGATGAAATAAAATAGTATATGATGACGCCGCCAGTTTTGATTCCACCTCAGAGAGATAAGCCATTCCGATTATATTTGTCGACCGATGAGTTGTCAATCGGGTCTGTTCTTATACAAGAATTTGAAGGAAAAGAAAGAGTGGTTTATTATTTGAGTCGGAAATTGATTGATGCGGAAACGAGGTATTTACCTGTTGAAAAATTATGTTTATGCCTATATTTCTCATGCACTAAGTTGAGACATTATTTATTATCTTCTGAGTGCACAATCGTTTGTAAAACCGATGTGATCAAGTATATGTTGTCCATGCCAATGTTGAAAGGAAGAATCAGAAAGTGGATATTGGCGTTATCAGAGTTTGATTTGAAATACGTATCAGCTAAAGCGGTCAAGGGACAAGTGATGGTTGATTTTGTAACACAACACATCGGGGATGAAGTTAAAATGGTTGAGCCGATGCCTTGGACGCTATTCTTTGATAGGTCATCATGTGCCCAAGGATGTGGCATCGGAATCGTTATTGTTTCGCCTCGGCGGGCAAATTTTGAATTCAGCTATCCGATGGATCCAAGTTTCACAAATAATTGGGTTGAGTATGAAGCATTACTTAAGGGATTAAAATTGTTATTGGAAATCGGAGCTGAAGCTGTTGAGATTTTTGAGACTCCCAGTTGGTAATTTATCAATTAATCGGTAAATATGAATGTAAAGATGATGTTTTGATTCATTATTTTGAAGAATGCCAATTATTACTAAAGGAATTTGTGATGGTTAATATTGAACATATCCCCAAGGCTCAAAATCAAGAGGCCAACAATTTGGCACAAGCTGCTTCTGGTTATCGGCGTTTTCATGAGATCATGACGATAGAACCAGAAATCGGAGATTGGAGGTATGAAATTGTAAATTATCTTAAGGATCCATCACAAAAGGTTTTCAGGAAATTAAGATTCATGGCTGTTAAATATGTGTTGCTCGANGGAACAATGAACCAGTGGTCCAATGGCTCATCAAATGGCTGAATCTGCCCGAAGCTAAAGCTACATGGGAGCATGCAACCTTCATCAGGAAAGTTTTTCCTTCCTTCCATCCTTGAGGACAAGAATGTTAAGGAGGGGGCTTTGTCAAGCATTCAGCATCCAGTTCTACATTTCTCCTTCAGTTCAGTTAAGTCCTTCGTCAGTTAAACCTGCAATAGGGGAGTCGGTGACAGATTTAACGCTTCGATGACTTCTGTTGGACCGTCGAAGGCGCATCCAACGGCATACAACAAGCTGGCGGCTAACGCGCGCGCTAATGCCATTGTCGGGCGCTAAACAGTGTTTAAGTTAATGTAATTTGTTTTGTAATCACCCTAGACATGCTTTTAGGCTGAAGGGGGCTCGGACTTGATGACTAAGAAAACGGGTATGAACCCTAGGTAGGAGTAGAGTAGTTGGCGATCTAGTCATCCTGGCGATGTTCCTGTAATCGGTGAATTCTTGGTGATTACTGAAGCTACTACTCTGCTCCTGCCAAATCTGTCGTGTGTTCTTGTTTTCCCCTTTTGAAATTCTTTGCGAATCCCTTCTTATCCTCACAAACCGAAACCAGCCTGCAACCGTTGGCACAAGAATTTGAGGCGGCTAAACATGCAGATCTAAGGCAAGCTCCCAAGCAATCGGCCGTAGAACAACATGCAGAGGGATCTAACCAAAACGAACCAAGTCCGTCCCCCTTATCTGGGCACATGGGCACGGAATCAACAGGATCGCGTATGAATCCACTATCAGGAGAGACGTGAGTGGGTGGTGAATCGGGGGAGAGGGACGCACCTGACGATGATGAATCCACGGTGGGGTTTCTTCCTCTCGTCCTTCCTCGCGCAGTCCGATCTGATGATGCCCGAGCGAGATCCAAGTGGTGGAGATGGCGATGGCGACAGATCAGGCCCGAGGAAGGGCAGGAAGGAGGCGCGGATGGAAGGTCCTGATGAGGGGGATCACACGAGGGCAAGGGCGTCGTGAGAGCATAACCTAGCCAAATCTCATTCTCCATATTCGCATTTAGCTATTCATTTAGCCAAGTTTTTCTCTCTATATTTTGGTATACTCCACCAAACTAGCCAAATAGACTATGTATATACCTGACATGTGGGACCTCTCTTCTCTCCCTAATCTCCCTTGCTCTCTGCTTCTCCTCCTTCTCTTCCTCTATGAGCGGGGCTCCAGTGGGGTACGTGACTTTGAGCCGGCACTGGAGGAGGCAGCCCAGTACCTGATGGAGCATTGCACGAGGTATACGTCACCGGCAAGCGCGGCGCCGCATGTCCCCCCAGCTGCGCCACTGCCTGCGACAGGCACACATGGAGCACTTGCTCGCTGGGATATCGCTGAGGCACTCCGAGACGCCGTGCACGACCCCAAGGCGCTCACCTTGTACGCGCCCGGGGAGGCTGCGGTGGCCTCCACGCCCTGCTGCAGCGCCACCAACACGCCATCGCAGGCGCTCAGGAACCCGCCGTCGCCGCTCGTGCCGGTGCTGCAGCAGCGGCATGCCACAGAGGTGGCGGTGCGGCTGACGAAGTCGCGGGCGCCACCGTACCGCATGTAGCACCCGTTCGACTGCAGCGTGTGGGAGCAGATGGCGAGTGGGAATGGCTCGGTACATTTGCCTAGCGAAGGGGAGTGGATAGCTAGCGGGATAGCGAGGAGAGAAAAATGGAGAGGCTGTTGGATCCCGTTTTTATGCAAGTTTTGCTATTTTTAGCTATTCAATTCGACTCTTGGAGATGCTCTGAGAAGGGCGGTTGTGTACGCAAGGGCGTGGCTGGCCGAGGCGCCACCGATGCGTGTTAGGGCGTCGTGAGAAGGGCGGTTGCGGGGCTGGCTGGTGCGTGCAAGAGGAGTCAGGAGGGGGTCACGAGAGGGCGTCATGAGAAGGGCGGCGACGGGCGTGAGTAGAGCGGCGGCAGGCGTGAGAAGGGCGAGGGGGGCGCGATCAGGCGGGCGACGTACGAAGGGGGCTGCGGTGCACGATCAATGGGCAAGGGGGGCGCGGCGATCGGACGAAGGACGCAGGGGCGATTGTCGCACCAGGAAAAAGGACGAAGTCCATACGTTTTAGGAGCAGAGAAACTGGCGTGGGCCTATCTGCACTCTTTCCCGCGCAACAGGGGAAGTGCCTAGCCGGCCCAGCCAAAAAAGGCAAACAAAATGCACAAAAAAGAAGTCAGGCACAGGAATCAAACGATAAACGTCGGCCACCCACTGAGCTTGACTACCATCGCGCTAAAGTTAAGTTTGTGTTCATAGGCGCACTAAATGGTATCTATACATTTAGCAGCTACAGTTTGTTTCGAAGTAAGAACACATGAACAGTTCATCTCTCTTTTCAATCTAGAACTAAAACTTGTAACTAGCATTTCTCCCTCATATGAACTCCAAATTTCATGATTGTGCATGACAGAGCTAAGGATGGGGGCCGAGTCTGATTCTGAGTGGATCTCCGATTTCGATCGGAGTTCGTCCAATAGAGTCCTGATCGGATACGGGACTGAAGAGGCCGGAGCACATACGACTGTCAGAGAAAGGATGCGTCTGGAAGCTTCTTTACGGCCTCATTGCGCAGCAGTTGTAATAATTTTGGTAGTTTAGATTAATTTGCTTTAAATAAATTAGAGATATTGTCATAGCCGGTAAGGATTAGCTAGATTTCCAGGGTATAATTATAAACCCTGCGCCCTTGTAAAAAACATTCACACAACCATTCAATACAACACAACTTTCGGCCCTTGTGCCAACAACCTTTTTCGTCGAGTTCTTTAGCAAGCAGGGCTGCATCATCTTGACCTCCGGTTTGTCTGTAAGTGCGACATTTATCGAATTAATCTAGGCATTAGATTGAGGCGCATCGCCCTTCTTCGTTTAGTTAAATCACCAATTTATCAAGTTGTTCTAGGCTTTAGATTGAGGCGTGTCGCCCTTCTTCGTTTAGATCGCTCACCTTTTACCGTATCTTGTTAATTTCATCTTATCGGCTTACATATGCTTGAAAGATCTATCCTGTTTCATTGTAATTCAAGTTTCATAATAGATCTGTTTATATTGTTTATATAGCTGATTTAGATTTAATAAGCAAGTTACAAATAAATCTGGTTTAAATGAGTTCTTTGATATATATCGATCTATCGGAGTAAGCAAGCTAATCGGTGCCCTGCTAGCAACGCTATCTTGAAACCGATCCGATTGTTAGTGACACGAGATCTAGTTTGTTAATTACCTTTGGAGAGACGCATATCAAAGAATAAGTTTATATTAGATTTATCTCCGATTCGGCTTCCATAGTCAATGGTTTATTTTTATGCACAATATATCATCACGAATCGGACTCAAGGCCGATGGTTCATGCTCGCGAATCAGACTTCTCTTTATGTTGATCCGATTTTCGGAACAAATCGGGGCTTTGGCCGATGAGTTCCTTGTTGTTTACTGATTAAACTCTACCTTGTCAATTTCAGGTCAAATTGACTGGCACGCCATGAACCTCAAGATTTTAGACCTACACTGAAGTTCAAGCAAATCTTCCAGGCCACAGTTTTAATTTTCGAGAGTCAACACCTGATTTTTTGGATGTCAACACATTTTGGCACGCCCAGTGGGACAAGAAGCTTCTACGATGGCACTTGGAGATAAAGCTGGTGAAATCTCTGCTGTCATGATGGAAGACCTCAGTGACGAGCAGAAGCAGCTTGTGGAAGCACAACTTGAAGAATTCAAGAACCTGTGCCTTGACTCATTCAACAAGACTCGTAACGCTGTGATCAAGAAAAATCAGTTTCCTGTCCCCAGAGAAGCGTTTGATCAGATCACAGCAGATGAGAGAGAATTCTTTCAAGAATATGTAGATGCTGGTGTGAGTCATGCTTTGATTAACCAATCTGGAATATTGGTTAACATGGTGGTGGGACTGATCGCCAAATTGTTGGATGGAACTATATTGAAGGATGTCCAGAAAGGACCTGCTTATTTTGATACCAGTGCTTCTTCGGCAATTAAAGATCTCAAGAAAAAGATGGTGCAGATCAATTCATCCACATCACCGGAAACCCATCCTGAGTGTTATGAAACTCCCAAAGTTAAAAAGGCAAAAGCTAAGGTGGCAGGTGGGACTGAAGAAGAAGAAGAGGAGGAGACAGGAGACAAGAATTTTGGCACAACTCAACACGTTGATCAGTTTGGCAGCCATATTCCTGTAGTTGATGGCAAGATGGTGTATCCTTCTTACTTCAACACCAAGAATCCACCAAGGAACAGGGGAGCTGATAATCAGGAGCCGTCGATTGGGCCTGCTTAGACACCAGTCATAGCGACGTCTATTTGTGCTCCGATCAGTCAGGGAAACTATGCTCAGGAGGATTGGACAGATAAGATTGCTGATGTCATGAAGAATCAGTTTGGTTCGAAGCCCAAGGGACAATCCTATCTGTATCAGAAATTATATCCAGACTGGTTTGACACATTGCCTATGCCAGCCCGATTCAGGATTCCAGATTTCTACAAGTTTTCTGGACAAGGAGATGTTACCACCATTGAGCATATCAGTCACTACACAATTCAATGTGGTGAAGTAGCATCGATTGATCCATTGAAAGTCAAACTATTCCCTATGTCGCTTTCTGGTTCGGCTTTTTGTGGTTTTCTTCATTACCGCCAAATTCCATCAGTAATTGGGCCGATCTGTGAAAGCAATTTCATGCTTATTTCTTCATGGGAGTACAAGGGACCAGACTGTCCGATTTAACGGCTCTCCGGCAAAGGAATGGGGAATTGATTAGTGAATTCGTTCAGAGATTCAGAGATGTCCGTAGCCGATGCTATTCGTTGAACCTATCGGAGGGACAACTGGTCGATTTGGCTTTCCAAGGGTTGTTGCCTCAGGTCAGAGATCGATATACAAGTCAAGATTTTGAAGGCTTGGGGCATATGATTCAAAAGCTCTCTCAGCATGAAGGACGTGGTAATGATTATCGGAGGGAGAAGTTTCAGAGGAAAATTGCTAACATTGAGTATGACTCTGATGGTGATGAAGCTGAGATCGATTTGGCTGAGTGGATCAAGAACAAGAACTCTGTCGCTTGTTCATGGGTGAAGGTCGAGCCAAAGAGGTACAGTTTTGATATCACCAAAGCCGATAAAATATTTGATTTATTGTTAGCAGAGAAACAAATCAGGCCTTCCCCGAATCATACAATTCCTTCTGCCGAAGAATTAAAGAAAAAAAGTACTGCAAATGGCACAATTCAGTTTCTCATCATACTAATGATTGCAAAGTTTTTCGCAATGAGATTCAATCGGCAATTGAGAAGGGGATTATTAAAGTTGAAACTGGTAAGAAACCGATGAAGCTTGATGGACATCCATTCCCTCAAAATATGGTTAAAATTGGAGCACCCGATAGGAAATTAAAAGCTAAAGTTCTCACATCAGAGTATGCGAAGAAATCGGGAGCTGTCGATCCAGATTGTCAAGTATCGGCCGATGATGTGCAAAATCGAAACTATCAGAATTATCGGGAAGATCGCCGACGCAGGGAGAAACCTAGAGTCACATCGGGATAGCTCAATGACAAGTACATGCGCCAGAAAGAGAGGGATCGGAGTCCCTCGATGAAAAGACTTGATAATGAAGATCATTGGGGATGCCCGTTCTTCAGGTTTTGTTGGAATGAAAAGTTAAGGCTCCCATCAATTTATGATTGTTCAGAATGCAGTGATCGGTATGAAAGTTACAGAGATTCAAAGAGACAACGTCATTCTGTACATGACCGATTGGATTTCGGGCGCCGATGTAGCTGGCATGATGAGGTAGCTTATCAATAAAAGCGTGAAGATTGGCGTGAATACCACGATCGGCGTGAGTACGAAAATCGGTGCTATGACCGATGGGACGATGATCGCCGAAGATATAATGATCGCCAAAAATATAAAGGAGACCATCTTTCTGTGTATGATCGTTTGTTGTACAGAAAAAAGGAAAATGTTCAAGAGCTAGATGATGCACAGGAATCGGAGGAGAATTTAGAGGTCAAATTAGGTCCGCATCCGAAGGTCAACCCACAATGGTGTCCTGAAGGTTTGACCAAGACTCAAAAGAGAAGGGTTCATCGTCTCCGATTCATGGAATTGCTCAAGGAAAAATATCAAGGAGATAATAATTTCAAAGTTTGGAGAGCTAAGCCTAAGCATGATGATGATGGACCATCGGCATCGGTGAACATGGTATTTGTGCTACCGGCTGAATATAATGTGAGTTCAACCGATGATGAAGCCGATGAGATTGAAGAAGCTATGGCACAGTTGATTCTGCAACCTCAGCAAGCTGTATTTGAAAAGCTAGTTGATGAAAAGTATCGGCATTTGAGGCCATTATATGTCAAAGGGTATGTTGATGGCAAGCCGATGACTAAAATATTTGTTGATGGGGGAGCTGCTGTGAATTTGATGCCATACACTACATATCGGAAGCTTGGCAAAGACCCTGATGATTTGATCAAAACCGATATGATGCTTAACGATTTTGGTGGGAATCCATCACCGGCTCGGGGGGCATTAAATGTTGAATTGACAATCGGGAACAAGACGTTGCCTACTACGTTCTTTGTCATCGACAGTAAAGGATCTTACAGTCTGCTCTTGGGGCATGATTGGATTCATGCTAATTGCTGTGTGCCATCTACCATGCATCAATGTCTCATCCAATGGCATGGAGATCACATTGAGACTGTCCAAGCCGATGAATCGGTTAGTATCGCTACCGCCGATTTGACAGTTTGGGAATTTGAAGGAATAGAGTGCCTATCGGGCAGGATCTGGGAAGGCAATTTCATCCAGGTGTTCGATGATGGTTTGAAGCCGATCCAAGCAGTCGGCTCTGAGAGTTTGTATTAATGGAAGAGTTTATTGAAGATGAGGGTAAAGTTGGTCAAGGGTTTATGTCGGCCGATGAGTTAGAAGAGGTAGATATAGGTTTAGGAGATAGACCTCGGCTGACATATGTAAGTGCAAAGTTGGATCCTGAGTTTAAACAAGAGTTAATAAAGTTATTAAAAGAGTATCGTGATTGTTTTGTTTGGGAATATTATGAAATGCCAGGTTTAAGCCGATCTATTGTTGAACATCGGCTCCCGATCAAACCAGGGTATCGGCCTTTTAAACAAGCGCCGAGGCGATTTAAGCCTGAATTAGATAAAGAGATAAAAGCCGAAATAACTCGATTATATGAAGCTAAGTTTATTCAACCTTGCCGATATGCTGAATGGATATCTAATATTATTCCTATTTTCAAGAAAAATGGGAAATTGCGAGTTTGTGTGGATTTCAGGAATCTTAACAAGGCGACTCCGATGGATGGGTATCCGATGCCGATTGCTGATATGTTGGTTGATGCAGCTTCAGGACATAAAGTGATTAGTTTTATGGATGGTAATGCAGGATATAATCAAATTTTTATGGCAGAAGAAGATATTCCTAAAACTGCATTCTGATGTCCTGGTGCACTTGGATTATATGAGTGGGTTGTAATGACTTTTGGTTTGAAAAATGCTGGCGCCACATATCAAAGGGCTATGAATTATATATTTCATAAATTGATCGGCAGGATTGTTGAAATCTACATAGATGATGTGGTGGTAAAGTCTGATGGATACAAGCAACATCTGACTGATTTACGAGAAACTCTTAAATGCACAAGAAAACATGGTTTGAAAATGAATCCTAATAAATATGCGTTCGGAGTATCGGCTGGACAATTTTTGGGTTTCATTGTTCATGAAAAAGGTACTGAAGTCGGACAAAAGAGTATGAAAGCTATCAGGGATGCTAAACCACCTACCGATAAAACGAGTCTCCAGTCGTTAATCGGTAAGATTAATTTTGTTAGAAGATTTATTTCAAATTTATCTGGAAGAATTCGTCCATTCTCTCCGCTGCTGAAATTGAAAGCCGATGAAGAATTCATGTGGGGAGAGGAGCAACAGAAGGCATTTGATGAAATAAAGTAGTATATGATGACGCCGCCAGTTTTGATTCCACCTCAGAGAGATAAGCCATTCCGATTATATTTGTCGACCGATGAGTTGTCAATCGGGTCTGTTCTTATACAAGAATTTGAAGGAAAAGAAAGAGTGGTTTATTATTTGAGTCGGAAATTGATTGATGCGGAAACGAGGTATTTACCTGTTGAAAAATTATGTTTATGCCTATATTTCTTATACACTAAGTTGAGACATTATTTATTATCTTCTGAGTGCACAATCGTTTGTAAAACCGATGTGATCAAGTATATGTTGTCCATGCCGATGTTGAAAGGAAGAATCAGAAAGTGGATATTGGCGTTATCAGAGTTTGATTTGAAATACGTATCAGCTAAAGCGGTCAAGGGACAAGTGATGGTTGATTTTGTAACACAACACATCGGGGATGAAGTTAAAATGGTTGAGCCGATGCCTTGGACGCTATTCTTTGATAGGTCATCATGTGCCCAAGGATGTGGCATCGGAATCGTTATTGTTTCGCCTCGGGGGCAAATTTTGAATTCAGCTATCCGATGGATCCAAGTTTCACAAATAATTGGGTTGAGTATGAAGCATTACTTAAGAGATTAAAATTGTTATTGGAAATCGGAGCTGAAGCTGTTGAGATTTTTGATACTCCCAGTTGGTAATTTATCAATTAATTGGTAAATATGAATGTAAAGATGATATTTTGATTCATTATTTTGAAGAATGCCAATTATTACTAAAGGAATTTGTGATGGTTAATATTGAACATATCCCCAAGGCTCAAAATCAAGAGGCCAACAATTTGGCACCAGCTGCTTCTGGTTATTGGCGTTTTTATGAGATCATGACGATAGAACCAGAAATCGAAGATTGGAGATATGAAATTATAAATTATCTTAAGGATCCATCACAAAAAATTTCTAGAAAATTAAGATTCATGGCTGTTAAATATGTGTTGCTTGATAATCAATTATATTATAAGACGATTGATGGTGTGTTGCTCCGATGTTTGAGTAAATTGGAATCCAAAGACATGATGGATGAAGTGCATGAAGGAGCTTGTGGTGCACATCAATCGGCTCATAAAATGAAATGGATTATTAGAAAGACGGGTTGTTTTTGGCCAACGATTTTGGAGGATTGTTTTGAATATTATAAAGGTTGCCAAGAATACTAGAAGTATGGGAATATACAAAAAGCGCCCGCATTAGCCATGAATCCGATTATCAAACCATGGTCTTTTCGAGGATGAGGAATTGATTTGATCGGACAGATTTATCCATCATCGAGCAAGGGTCATAAATTCATATTGGTGGCAATAGATTATTTTACTAAGTGGGTTGAGGCGATTCCTTTGAATGTTGCTGATTCCAAAAATATGGTGGAATTCGTTAAGGAGCATATTATATATCGGTTTGGTATTCCTCAAACTATCACGACCGATCAAGGAACTATGGTTATGTCTAATAAATTTCAAAGTTTTGCTGCCAGTATGGGTATTAAATTATTGAATTCTTCTCCTTATTATGCGCAATCCAATGGTCAAGCAGAAGCGTCAAATAAAAGCATTATCAAAATCATCAAACAGAAGATTGACGAACAGCCGAGGCGATGGCGATGGCATCTAACATTGACCGAATCGTTATGGGCATATCGGATGGCGTGTCATGGTTCTACTAAATTGTCTCCATATTATTTGGTTTATGGACATGAGGCTGTCTTACCTTGGGAAATCAAAATCGGATCAAGACGAATATCGGAACAAGGAAACTTGACTGCCGATGAATATAAAAGTTTGATGAATTTTGAATTGGATGATTTGGCTGAAACTCATTTGAGAGCTTTAGAAAACATTGAAAATAATAACGCGCGTGTTGCTAAGTATTATGATAAAAAGGTTAAGCCAAAAGAGTTCATCGAGGGAGAATTGGTTTGGAAGCTGATTTTGCCGATAGGGACAAAAAGTTCTAAGTTTGGAAAATGGTCGCCTAATTGGGAAGGTCCCTATCGTGTAAATCGGTGCATTCCTGGAAATGCATATATTTTGGAAACATTGGAAGGAGAAGAATTTTTCAAAAGCACTTAATGGAAAATATTTAAAAAAGTATTATTTGAGTATTTGGGTTGATTCATAAAGCCGATATTATAAACGATGTCGACTAAGATAGCCGATACGATACGTATCGCCTTGAGGGCAAAAATATTTACAAAGCAAGTATCATCGGATCCAATTATGTTTGTCGATGATCGATGTCATCGGAGTAGTGCAAACAGAGTTTGATATTACAAGAATTTGCGGATTATTTCGATCGCGCTCAATCAGATGTTGTCAATCTTCTGGATTTCTTCCAGATCTTCCACATCGGTGCCAGGAACATTCTTGATGCTTTTGTGGACTTGGCGGACCTCCTCCAAGCGTTTCTTCAAGTTGTCCCGCGCCGATGCAATAGATACTGGGATTTGATTGAGCTGATCTTGGGTCTCTGACATTTCTTTACGGACTTCCTCAAGCCGTTTGAGCAGTTCAGCTTTGATGCCTTGGAGATCCTTGATCCAATTCTCCAGTTGCTTTGACGTGGCTTCCAAGGTCTTGATTTGGGCCTACATAGCTTTCAATTCTTCTTTGCCATCATCACGTTTCTTGGCCAAGTCATGCTGAGCCAGTCGCTCCGATATTCTTTGGTGAGCAGCAAAGACTTGGGGCTGATGGCCTTCAATAAAGGCGGTGGGGATGATTGCGCTTTCTAGCTCCGATGGCAGTTGACCCTTCAATCCTTTGAAGATTTGACGAATCGGTTCTGCATCTTCAACGAAGACGGCAGTGCTTTTGTTCAGATGAGTCAGCATCTCTTGGAGTTTTGCCTTGACCTCATCGGAGATGGTGTTGGAGGATTGCGCAGAGTTGACTTCTTCGTCTCTGATTGCGGCATCCAGGTCGAGTGATGCAAAGCTCATGGCTGGAGAATCTTGTGCCTGAAACAAAACATTAATAAACAAATATTATTTAAATAATAAATATTGACACAAGAGGATAAATCGGTACCAGTTTGAATTGCCCCTCTCGGACGTAATCGGGGATTACTTAGTCAGAGCAACATTAGTAATGGGTGCTTCTATCTGAGGTGTCTGGGCTTGCTCAATCGGAGGGGCTGTTGATGAAGTTATCATTGGTTGTTCGGGGATAGCCTCCGATTGGGTGTTTCCACTTGGATCCTCAGTGACGGATTGAAGAGTGGCAGAATCTATGATTGAATCTGTTAGAATAAGCGCGTATATTTGAAAAAGAAGTGGATTGGATTAAGTTTACCTGCTGAGCTGATTCTGTTTGGATGTCTTAAGCTAGGGCCGGTTGAGGATCAGGTAGTGTGATATTTGTTTGCTGGAAAAGAAATTGTTATTACCGATTTATTTTAAGAAATATGGTATAAATAGAATCGGATTGTTACTGATACTGCATCAAGAAGCATCCTTGCGCCCTCAGCAGCTTTCTTTGCGGTTTTCTCGGTGGCCTTGGAGGTTGACTAGCCAAGAATATTTCCGGTGAGCTGTATAAAGAGAAGTTATTCGCTTAGGCTATGAATCGGAAAGAAGAATCGAAAGTATGAGGAAATCGTATCGGAGCATGGCCTTTCTTCAGTTTTTTCGGCACGGACACCCTAGTAGGAGAGGTTTTCCTTTTTCCTCTGCCATCCACAATATCCGCAAGAGATGGAGCAGAAGAGCCGATTCTTGGGTTTGGAGTTCTGGCAGCATATCGAATCGGCTTCCCACTGTTGCTCACCACTGGCACGTTCTCTTCAATTGGCTGTCAAAGGATTAAAGTATAAATTATGGAGAGTTTATTTAAATGAAAGTTGAATGAAAGCGGAAAGATTTCAAAGAGAGCTTACAGGATTTTCCATGGCCTCGAAATTGGAGTCTATGAGAGTGCAATAGGTGATGGCCGGGATTCTGAATAAATGAAGAGAGAATTCTTTCCACCAAGTCCTGAAGAGCCTGGACGAAAAGCTGGTGCATAGCCATTCTGGTATTTCAAAATCAGCCTGAGGACCAAGTGCTAAAACTCTGTCCATCTCCAGATCTGATGAGACCGATTCTCTGTGCTTGATCTTATCGGAGAAATACAGGCCGATTGGAAGTTGGCCAAAGCCCAACTGGCGAGCCACTACCGATGGGTTGTAGAATTCATATGATGTGATCTTGCGACCGTATGCGATGTTGCTGCCAAGGATGGCAGGCGTGATGAAAGATTTAAGAATCGGTAAGATCGTCGCAAGATCGTTCTGAATGTTAAATAAGGGTTGTTCATAGTCGCGATCGGGGTCATCATAGGCAAAATACTGGAGGCGCTCCGATGCGATTCTGTGATAGAAGCTTTCAAAGAAGGTGGCCATGTTTTTTGCGTCAAGCCCTGACCCAGGGCAAGTCGATGTTGCTTCTCCAAATGACATGCATCAGCGAGTGGTTGCATCTTCTTCTTCTGTATAATAATTTGGGAATTGGAAATTCTTGAAATCGAATTGGAGAGCAGATCAGAATTGAGTATGCAACCAAAGCTGGATAAACCACTAGGGGCCTCCGATATCTCCAACTGCTTGGCCATCTGAAAGCTTGGCCAATACCTGGTGAAGAAGGTGATAGACCGCTCCGAGGAGAAGACGGCCGAGGGGGACTGATTCACCACGGGATAATGCTTCTGCAATCGGCTGCATGTTGGAGGTGACGCCAAGGGTGGATCCGCAGAATACAAACCTTTCTGGCCACATGTTGAGAAAAGTTGCATGCTCTCTGTCTCCGATGGTGCCGGTTTTGCAGTGATCGGCAACGTATTTCTTCCAGCCCTTAGATCCTGGGGGTGCCAGTTTGTAGTTCAAATCATAAATAAGCCTCCTTGGGTTCATGGCATTGGTGGTGTTGAGGCCGGTCAGCATATGCACGTCCATTAGTGTTGGTGTCATCGGGCCGTGGCCAAACAGATAAGCGTTGAGGGCATCGGACCAGAAGAGGGAACTGGAGGCCAATAAGTTTTCATCTTTGTCCATGTCAGCGAGAGATAAAGTGAGACACTGGCCTATGTCCTTCTCATCCCAGAAAGGGGATTTGGCGGCTTGGATTCTGAGAAACCAGTTCCTCCATCCTGGGACGATACCGGGCCATGATCGGAAGGAGCCTGACCAATCGGAGACTTGTAGGTCTGATCCCTTGAATGGGAGCCTTTCCGATTCATTATTGATGAGATCCGTCAGATCGGGGTCACCCATCGGACCATGATAATACCCCGCTTCAACATGAGAAACAAGGATGACTAGGTTGTTCTTAAGATTCTACATTCAAAGGAGATAACATGATAAATACAGATGTGGAGGCTCACAAGTAGTTCTGGAAGAAGAATGCAGGAATCAAAGTTGAGGATTTTGGGCATTTTACCTCAGGCACTTGTGTATTGTCAGATTTATCAGCAGGGGCCGCCATTGATGGAGGAATAGATCTACAATGAGCAGTGATGCAGGCGAAAAGTTTGAGAAAATCACCGGGAGGAATGCAATAAAACCCAGATGCATAATATGAATCATATGCGGGGGAGTGCCTTACTCGATTCACGGTGAAGGATTGAAAAATAAAGACCAGGTGTTCGCCGGGCAGGAGCTTGCAGAGACGGCAATGGAGGAGCGTGCAAGCGCGACAGCAGATGCGGTTTGGAGGAAGGGGACAATGGTTCGGTTCTGTATTTATAGGGCTTATAGGAGAACGAACTGCCCGAGGACCAAGGCGTCGAATCCACACAGGAATCAAGGATTGCAACAGTGGAAGGGTGCGAGTTTCCATATGCTGTTCACTGCCAGGGTCATCATTGCTCAGAGAATTTTGGAACAAAATAATATTTTATCCCAAAATTGGGGGGCATGTGTTGACACCAGATTTTGACTCGGCTAAGATTGTGCATGACAGAGCTAAGGATGGGGGCCGAGTCCGATTTTGAGTGGATCTCCGATTCCGATCGGAGTTCGTCCGATAGAGTCCTAATCGGATACGGGACTGAAGAGGCCGGAGCACGTACGACGGTCAGAGAAAGGATGCGTCTGGAAGCTTCTTTACGGCCTGATTGCGCAGTAGTTGTAATAATTTGGTAGTTTAGATTAATTTGCTTTAAATAAATTAGAGATATTGTCGTAGCCGGCAAGGATTAGCTAGATTTCCAGGGTATAAATATAAACCCTGCGCCATTGTAAAAAACGTTCACA
Organism: Alloteropsis semialata; assembly: GCA_004135705.1. Classification (NCBI taxonomy): domain Eukaryota; kingdom Viridiplantae; phylum Streptophyta; class Magnoliopsida; order Poales; family Poaceae; genus Alloteropsis; species Alloteropsis semialata. Next base: position 9,877,714 of record CM014278.1, read on the forward strand.
CAACCATTCAATACAACACAACTTTCGGCCCTCGTGCCAACAACCCTTTTCATCGAGTTCTTCAGCAAGCAGGGCTGCATCATCTTCACCTCCGATTTGTCTGTAAGTGCGACATTTATCGAATTAATCTAGGCTTTAGATTGAGGCGCATCGCCCTTCTTCGTTTAGTTAATTCACTAATTTATCGATTTGTTCTAGGCTTTAGATTGAGGCGCATCGCCCTTCTTCGTTTAGATCGCTCACCTTTTACCGTATCTTGTTAATTTCATCTTATCGGCTTACATATGCTTGAATGATCTATCCTGTTTCATTGTAATTCAAGCTTCTTAATAGATCTGTTTATATTGTTTATATAGCTGATTTAGATTTAATAAGAAAGTTACAAATAAATCTGGTTTAAACGAGTTCTTTGATATATATCGATCTATCGGAGTAAGCAAGCTAATCAGTGCCCTGCTAGCAACGCTGTCTCGAAACCGATCCGATTGTTAGTGACACGAGATCTAGTTTGCTTATTACCTTTGGAGAGACGCATATCAAAGAATAAGTTTATATTAGATTTATCTCTGATTCGGCTTCCATAGTCGATGGTTTATTTTTATGCACAATATATCATCACGAATCGGACTCAAGGCCGATGGTTCATGCTTGTAAATCGGACTTCTCTTTATGTTGATCCAATTTTTGGAACGAATCGAGGCTTTGCCGATGAGTTCCTTGCTGTTTACTGATTAAACTCTACCTTGTTAATTTCAGGTCAAATTGACTGGCATGCCACAAACCTCAAAATTTTGGACCTGCACTAAAGTTCAAGCAAATCTTCCAGGCCACAGTGTTAATTTTCGAGAGTCAACACCTGACTTTTTGGACGTCAACATCTTGTTTCTGATTTTTTTATAAAATCATGCTCTTTCATTTGTTTGTGTATATTTGTATGATACTTCTTATTTGTTAGATGTTTGATATGACTTCTTTTCTTTGATCAAGTATGAAATAGAAAAATATTTTTTAGCATAACAATTGTTAATGAAAAATATTTTCCATATTTTCTAATATTAACGTAAATATAAGGTTGTTTCGAAGTTTGAGGTGCATATGAGTTTGAAAATGTCTTGAAGTGTTCAAATTTCAAAGTTTAACTTGAGTTATATGAAACTATGTGATCCATTTGAATTTTTAATGACAAGCTTATGGACCCAAAATGCGATGCCATGCCAATTTGTAGATTTTTCTGGCCAAATTTAGATATTGTGAGAATTCTTCTATTTTAATTTTGAAATAAAAGTTTGAATAATCCTAATAAACTTTTGAATATTTTATCTATCTCCAAAACATGGGCTAGAATGCAACTTATGACCCTAAATATAATTTTGGTGCAATTTTTCAAATCTTATTGTTGGTACACATAGTTCAATTTTGATTTATTTTTGATAAGCATGTAGAAATTCATTTAAATGATAAAAAACACCAAATACATTCAAAACTTCTTGAAAACCACACATGAAAACATATATGCAAACCCCTGGGGAGCTCAAGCGTGGCAACCCTTCCCGCGCGTCCCCCTTGGCACCAAAGGAGGTTTCCATCCCTGGAGCGCTGGGAACTGTTCTCCCCTAGTATAAATAGTGGGTTCGAGAGCCCTTACAACACACACTCATTTATCAAGAGCCTCTCTCCCTCTCTAAGGTATTCTTGTAGTCCTTAGGCTAGTGGAGCTCAGGCTAGTACTCTCTCTAGTAGTATTCGAAGTCATCCTTGTACCGTTGCGGGACGTAACCTTCGGCCCTCGGTACGGTCTTTGTATACACTATTGGTATTTATACACGTATGGAGTTTGATCTAGGTGCTATCTCTATAGTGTTTATATCATGTTCATGCCTTGTCATTAGTTATACAATGTTCATGCATAGGTTAGTTGATCCAAGCTACGGCATCGTTCCGTTGTGCCTTTGGGTTTGTTCTAGTTCCATGTTCCTCGGGAGAGTGCTAGGGTAGTTCTCTCATGCATGAGTGTGGTGCTCGGGCATGATGAGAACCTTAGAATATGACTGCGCCCCATGGTCGAGGGATAGGCGGCAGGTGATGACAGCCCTGACAGTCCCTTGTATTCCCCCTATTCGGGTATCAGTGTAGGAGGTACATAAAGCCTTGCCACTTGCTGGCAAAGCAGGTGTGGTTTGGTCTCTGTGTGTGCCTACGTGCTTAGAACTAAGTCATGTTCATGGTTTGTATAACCTTTGCTAATCTTTTGTAATACCATATGACCTTGTACGCCTTGCTCCTGCTGATCATTGGTTATTTTTTATTATTCTTTATTCTTTGGAATGAATTTCTTGAGTGATGTGTCGTGTTACCTCATTCTATCATGATTACCCCTATATGAAATATGTCCATGGCTTATTCATAATGTCAACATATGAGTATTTATAAAATCTTTGACACCAAATGCCATCCTTTGGAAAATATAAATAACAATACCCTTTAATACTCATGGATGAAATGCTACAACGGTAATTCCGTGCGCTTGGAGATAACGTGAACGTAAGAAATACCAACACTCAGCAAACTTAGGTCGATGCAGCCAGCCCTAGGAATTCGGCCTGACCAGATCCCCAAACCGGTCAGACCGATTTGCCTGCAGAGCTGCTGCTGGTTCTCGATCCGTTGCGGATCCATGCGAACTAGCGCAACTTTGATGTGTTGACCAGATTCAATGTCCACGTATGTGATGGCTCTCCCTCTCGCCCCTATCGCCCCCTGGTGCTCCCTCTTAGAGCACTCAGGTGATCATCATGGTTGTTGGTGATCGTCTAGCCTCATCCCAAGGTGATCAAGGTACGTTCCTCCTATGGCATCCTTGATCTCCCGGGTCTCTGATTTCAGCCATGATTGGATTTTCAAGCACTTGTTTGGAAGAAGTTTGAGGTGCCATAAATTAGCTTTAGATTAGCTTGGTTTTTAACTCAAGCATGAATTGGAGTCTCGTATCTTATTCCATTATCGAATTCTTGTGATTGTATGTATGTGAGGACTATAATTTGACTATTGATGCAAATTTTGAGTATTTATTACAAATTGTTGACACAGATCATAATTTTCTCTCAAGTAATTCTTATGGTTAGTGGTGTTCATTGCTAGTTCAAATGTTTAGAGCACGTGATAAAACTTTACAGCTACCAATTGAGTACTGAATCTTGTGTTGTCCCTTTACTTGTGTACAACAGGTAAAGTTGACTAGTGTTTACATAATACGGTGGCAAGCAATAACAGTGGACAGCCGGACAGTGCGGGTGACTGCCCCGGTGACACTACTATACACAAAGGGCGTTTGGTTCGATAGATTTAGTTCCGGTCATATTTGGATTCAGAACTAATGGGTGAATTAGGCCCGGGTCCAACAACCAGAGAGAGGGATGGACATTGAGTCCCGATTGAAGCCACCAATCGGTCATTTAATCCTAGCTGGTGGCTCCAGTCGGGACTAAAGGGGAGCCGGACTAAAAGGCACCACATTCCTTTAATCCCTGAATGGCAACGTATCCTATGAGAACTCAATTCCTGTGAGAACTATGAGAACTCAAATCTGGGCCACATGATCTTGATCCAAGGGGAAGGTGGGATGAGGGATTTACAAAAGTATGATTAAGGGGGTGGTGATTTTGCAAATCCCCCCTCCCACCTCTCCCTACGCGCTCCCCTTGGATCAAGATCATATGGTCCAGATTTGAGTTCTCATAGTTCTCACAGGAATTGAGTTCTCATAGGATACGTTGCCTCCCTGAATTGCCTTATCTTCTTCTTCCCCATTCGTTCCCCAGCCTTATCTTCTTCCCCACTCATCTCTCTCTCTCCAACTTGGCCCGCGGCTGGAGCCCTGGCCGGTGGGTGGCCCCGACGCAGCCCCCGTGGCTGGAGCCCCGGCCGGCGGGTAGGCCACGATGCGACCCTTGCGGCGAGCGTCTCGGTCCCGCGGCCAGCCTGCGCGGCGGCACGGCGGGCGGCCCCGTGGCGGCACAGTGGGCGTCGCGGCCCTGTGGCCTGGCGGGCGGGCGGCACGACCTTGGCCTAGACTGGCGATCCCCGCGGCCGGCCGGTGCGGCGGGCGTCGTGGCCTGGGCTGGCGAGCGGCGCGGCACGGTGAGGACCTGTTCCTGAAGCCGGACGAAATATATTTTTTCATGTCAAATCGTACTTCTGTGATGTGAATGCGACTGTGTCTATGAATCCTCCTGTGTTGTGAATCATATCTGTGAATCATGTAGAATTCTCATGTGTTGGAAATGATTTGAATCCTCATGTGTTGTAAATGATTTGTTGTGGATTTATTCTATCTCTATGGTGGAATTGGAGCACGAGGAGGTGGCGGTTCTGGCGAGGAGGTGACGGAGCTGCAGGAGCGGCGCCGTGGCGCTAGCAGGGCAACTTTTTTATTTTTTTTAAGTGTTTTGTCCCGGTTGGGGATACCCATTTTAGTCTCGATGCCATCCAGTCCCCAACCGGGACTACATGCAGTTTGGGGCTCCCAAACAGTAGCAGGGAATTTTTTTCACTGGGAAAATTTCTCTCCATGGAGTGGAGAGGCAAAAATTTACAGTTGATTTTTCCGGGTGGGGAATCTCTTCCCTCGGATAATCAGCTCCTCGCTGCCAACGTCAGCCTAAGAGGGGTTTTTTTTTCAGCATGGGCCTGGGCTGAAAAAGAAATATCACATGGCAAAGGGGAGATCCTAGCTACGCCTAGGTTTTACCAATACGAGAGCCTTGAATGAATGTTTATTAGCTAAACGGAGGGGACGAGAGCATATGCTTCAGACTTTTGAGGACAAAATATACTTGGGAGACAAAGGTTTTCTTGGTTGTAAATATAGAGGAAGTCACAATTTTGGAGGAGGCTACAAACAATCGGCCAGTGTGTGCTAGAGGTCTGAAATATGTTGTGGGAATGGAAAGAAAACAACTATGGCTTGATGTGTGGACAGCTGGGAGTCCTCTGTCAAAGTGAGATTGTCAAACATATATTGTCACACTAAAAATTTCATATTTTGGGATGTGAATAGATTACACTAAATAATCTAAAGGATTTGAGAATTTTTAAAATTTTTCCAACATTTATATTTTTTTATTAGTATAAGAAAATATAGTTTTTCTGAACCAAATAAAACAACATAGGCTTTAAGCGCGGTTGTGTTGTTATTGCTGTGGTTTATCTTGCGTGCTTAGTTTCCTAAACACGTTTGGATATCAGATAGGTTCCTTTGGGAATTTTTCATTTCTTTGGTATTTATTCCTATTTTTTTACTAAAGCTAAATCCAATTATCAGAAGCACTTAGAAATCTTTCACCAGATCCAAATATTGTATCTGATCTATCTGTATCAAAATCTATCTTTGGAATTTTTCTCAAAATATTCTTGGATGCTTTGGTATATTTTTTTCTCAGTTTAAAAACCTTATCCGTACTTTTCTCGAATTGTGTTTGAACTGAAAATTGTGTCCTGGCAATAGAAATGAGAAATCCTAATTCTTTTCCGTTAATTGGCCGGACCCTAACCCAGCCTGGACATAATCCTATCCGGCACATCTTTTTCCCATCTCCTTCCAGGCCGAGCCCACGAGGCCTGCATCAGGCCTATCCTGACCCGTCCGCGCCGGCCCTTCTGGCCAGGCACGATTGCGCCGCTGCCACCGCCACCTGGGCGTACATGCCACGCTAGGCCCGTCGTCCACGTCCTACAAATAGCGAAGCCCGAAGCTCCCGCATTCCCTAGCGCCGTAGCCGAGCCCTCTCCTTTGCAGCGCCAGCGCCGGCATCTCCCCTCTTGCAGAGCCGCGCGTGCGAAACCCCAAGACCGAGCGCCGCCCCGATTCGTCGTCTGCGTCGCTCGTGGGCAAGGACGGATGTTCCCAGGAGTCACTCTCCCCATGCAGGCCCCATCTTCGAGTTGGACACCGAAGGACAAAGCCAGTTGCTGCCCGGCCGAACGCCTCTGCCGGCGTCCATGGCCGATTCGCCGTTTCCGTCGTCGTCGACTGCTCTCCGCCTGAGGTGAGTAAGCCGTACGTCGTCCTCGTCTTCCTGTCTTCCTGTTTCCGTTTTGCCACTCATGTCCTGTGTGCATGCGCGATGCGTTGCAGTGCCGCCGGGCTGCCCTTCCTCGTTCTCTGGCATCTGTGCTTCCTTTGGCACGCGTGCGGTGACCGCCGCCGGCGAAAGTAGCCAGCAACCATCAAGGAAAACCGACCTGCCGTCCTGCTGTCCGTCCAAGACGTTTACTTTCACACCGTTCGAGACTCCGTTGCCCTTGCCCAGCATCTGAGACGAAAGGTGAGCACATACACCAGGCAGCATGTTTTTCCATCTCCTAGTTCGAATGGCATCTCACGCATGTTACCACCATGGGCATCTCCTGTTGCAAAATTAACAAGGCCTAAGATTAATTTTATACCGAGATTACTAGCTGCAACACAACTCAAACATGCTAGTACTGCAGATTCCCATGGCTAATTTAGGGGGTGTTTAATTCCCCAAAAAAATTTCACCAAATTTTTTCCCAAGAGAATCTTACATGCATGGAATAGTAAACGTGTGTTAATGACAAAACCCATTCCATAACCCCAGGTAACTTTGCGAGACGAATCTAATGAGCCTAATTAGGCCATAATTTGCGACAGTGATGCTACAGTAACCATTCGCTAAATATTCACTAATCATGGATTAATTACCATCATTAGATTCGTCTCGCGATTTTCATGCGAGATCTATAATTAGTTTTATTATTAGTCTACATTTAGTACTCCTAAATGATAAGATTCTCTTGCAAAATTTTTCACCAAAATTTTTTCACGGAATTGAACACCCCCTTAGGGTGAGAGGGAAGCAGAAGCCATCACTCCTTTCAAAGAACAATTGCTTGTAAATGCAACCAAAGTCTGTTGGGATACCTTTTCAAAGGGCCATTGGTTGCTTGCTTCATCAGGCAAACATAATAGCATGCAAAGAAACTTTGCCACAAACAACAAGGATTTTTAGCCAGTAACCTCCCAGCCTAAGCTTTTATTTACACAACATGATTTTGATGAATCTTTCTGTGTGGGTCTTGGGGAAAGATAAGTATCCTACTGCCAAATTTCTTCGGAAAACTCAGACAGCTAAACAAAATTCAGTGCCGTTTGCTTGAAATTCTCACTTCAGCCATGTCACTATTGGAAACCGAGATTTCCTTGTGGGTACAACAATTTTTCTGACGGTATATCACAAAACTCACAGGAAAATTACTATTATTCTGTCGGTTCGCACAAAACACACAGGAAAATCCCATACACACAGGAAAATTCAGAATTAAACTGTCGGTGGGACAAAAAACACTCAGAAAAATTATCACACTCACAGGAAATATGAAATTTTCCTGTCGGTTTATGAAAACACACAGAAAAATTTGGAGAAACATTCAGAGAAATTCGCCCCCGAACCCTTATTTGCTTTTGGCGCTGCTGAAAAATCTCTCCCGCCGATAGATTGGGTTGGCGCGGCCGCGTCCCGCGTCCAGCGTCCATAACCCTAAATCTCAATCCTTCCTATCCTCTCGTGCTTCATTTGGTCTTCCCCCCACCCGTGCCAGCGCGCCGCCACCCGCCCGACGCGGCATCCGCTCCTCCCACTCCCACCCCGTCGCCCAACGGGCTCCCCAGCGCCGCCCCGCCCCCATCCCGTGCAGCTGCCGCCGCGCCCCCATCCCCAGTTGCAGGTGCCGCCGCCGGCCCCATCCCCACCTGCAGCTGCCGTCGCCGCCCGCATCCCCACCTGCAGCTGCCGTCACCACCCAAGTCCCTACCTACAGCTGTCGCAGCGCCCCCCGTCCTCAGCTGCCATCGTCGCCGCGCCCCTCCCCACCTGCAGCTGCCGTCGCCCCCCTCCCCAGCTGTCGTCACCGCCCCCCTCCCCAACTGCAGCTGCCGACGAGGTTGTGAAGCTGGTGCCGCCCGTGACGCCGAAGCTGGACGAGGTCGTGACGCCGGTGCCGTTCGTGTCCCGCTGGATCTGGAGGAGCCTATGACGCCGACCCCTGGAGGAGCTTGCTCGACGCTGACCGGGGCTTCTTGCTTCCAATCTTCCTAAGGTAATAAATCCATGTATTTTCCCTTGAATTTCAGTATATGCTATCTTCTGCCTGTTTTGTGAACATTCAGTTGGTACTTGTGTCTTGGTGTGGTTTGGTCTGATCTATATGGAGATAGAGTAAGGGGAATGATATGGAGATGTGCATTTGCAAAGATGCAGTTGCAGTGGAAGACCTTGTTTGCTTAATTTCATTAATGACAGTATGTTTCCATGTGTATGGATCTTAGCTCTGTAGAAATGTTTAAATAACTCCACCTTGTTTGTTTAATTTCATCTATGACAATATGTGTCCATGTGTAGGATTTTTAGCTCTGCAGAAATGTTTAAATAACTCCAGCATTGTTGTGGGCTTGTAACCAGTAAATATGGGCAATAAAAATAAAATTTGCGCTCTATCGAGGATCAGCTACCTAATATTCTTTAGCCTCTGTTCTTGGGGATGGGCTGCTGCATGCTTGTTTTCAAATATGTGATAACTAATATATTCATATTTTAAACAGAAATAGGTAAATATGTCACACCGCACATGGATGTATAGTGGTTGGCAGCGTGGTAAAGCGCCCTCTAGTGACTGGATTGATCAAACCACTCAATTCTTGAATCATGCATTTTCATGTCCGGGTGTAGTTGAAAATGGTACCATTAAGTGCCCTTGTGCCATGTGTCGCAACTATTTTAGACACAAAAGGTTTACAATAGAGTTGCACTTGTGTAAGCATGGGTTCAAGGAAGGCTATGAATCATGGACGCAACATGGTGAGAGTCTGGTTAGACATGATGAGTGTGACATTGTAGCAAATGGAGAGGGTTTTGATGAGACTGACCAGATGGACCAAATGTTGGTTGATCTAGGTGCAGCCCATCTGCCTGACATAGATGATGAACCAACAGCATATGCGCGAGCTTTCTATAGGATGGTTGCTAGTGCAGATGAGTTAGTGCATGAGAAAACCACACACTCAACCTTGTCTGCTGTTGCTCGCTTGCTTGCGGTAAAGTCACGATACAACATTTCAATTGCAGAATATGATGATATCACGTGTGGAAGCGGTAAAGCAGTACCACAAGACCCTTGGTCAGAAACTTGATGATAAACTAGCCCGCCCAATCGAGCTTGAGTATGACCAATACTTGAAAGGTAAGATCAAGTGGTGTAATGTTGAGGTTTGGCCTGCACTTTGTCGCTATTGGTGCTCAGAAGAGTTCAAGGTAAAACGGAAGAGAGGGCAGGACTGTCGCTTGAATTCTGAAGATATTGCTCAAAATCATGGAGGATCCAGACCATTCACAGAGACACAACAAGTGCTGGTATGCATGTCTTTGTTTCTTTGTTCATGTGATTGCTGGCACAACTCACACCTATTTCTTTTTGCATATCTCATTCAAGTATTTGTTGTAGGAAACTTTGTATGGACCAGAGAAGGCAACCCCTCTTAATGTATATGCTATGATGAAGTCTGGTATTAGTGGTGTGGATAGCACTGGTAGCAGTGGTTTAATTAGGAGCCACAAAGCTCAAAAGCGCATGGTATGCATTTCTTATTTCCATAGATTCAATATGTGTGCATATTTATGTCTTCATTTGCTGATTCAGAAATCTTGAATCAAATTCTAGTCATGTCATTTTTATTCCATTCTCTGTATGTATGTTAGCAGTATGGTATGCAGCTCATTTTCTCTACTGTGTATTGCAGCTTATCTTTTGTACTATATGGCCCATACTATAACACCATTTCAAATTCATTACAGGATGACTATATAGAGGGTGCTAGAAGGGTTGCAAGTCCACAACAAGAGGAGCAAGAGGACATGGAATTGGGAGAGGGAGAGGGAGAGGGAGAGGGAGAGGGATCTGGAGCTGGAGATGGAGAGGGAGGGCATGTGCACGAGCGAGTTTTGAATAGGCGGGTGTTGTATGATGTCTCTAGTGGTCCGAGAACCCATGGGCGTCTTGCCATAGCAAATGGTGCTGTTAGGTCGGCAGATATCAGGGCAGCTGGAAAGGACAGGAGTGTGCGGCCAGTGTCTTTTCAAAGCATGGCCAGAGAAGTGGCACGCCTACGCCGTGCAAATGTAAGGTTACAACATGAGAACCATGAGAAGGACAACGCCCTGCAGCACTACAAAGTTACAACAGAGTTAACATTGGTAAATATATATGAAGCACTGCTTGTTTTTCTGATTTTGGTATGGTTCTCAGTTTATATTATATATGCTTGTGATGTACATGCAGGATCTGTATCATGAATTAGGAAAGGAAATCCCAGCGAATGCATTGCAGCGCCTAGCAGCTGCCCAAGCCATGGTGAGTAAATATGCTCAAGTAATTTATAATGTATATAATGTACCCAACATGCTAGTTTTTGGATGACCATGTCTCATTCTTGCATTTCTGCCATAAGGCTAAACTTATTCCATTGCTGAGTATTTTGGAAGAAATTTTGTTATAGTTGGGAAAATTTGTGCATATATAGTACCTATCTAACTGCAACTTTGTGGTATTCAGAATGGCTACACACAGTGCAGCAGTGAGGAAGTGGCCTCATGTTGATTCTTGCATAGCATGTGGACTTAATTTGCATTAGCTCACATCTTATGGTCAGGTTGACAGATCTCATGACTTAGCTGGAACTAATATTAGTAGTCTATTTTAGGTGCTAGGGATAAGTCCAAAAAGACAATTTTTTATTTGTGTTTTTCTCTATTACCTTTCATATGCTAGACCATTCAGAAAGTCACAAACCTCTGAAATTCTCAACTGCACATACCATTCACCTTATCTACCTCATTACATGCAGGCGACCGGTTCATCTCATGTTGGTTCGGAGTCCACTAACAACAGCATTGATGTTGATGGCAATAACGGCGAGGACCAAGGCACAACAAATGTCAATGCCAGCAACCACCGGAGTGGAGACAATTCAATATGTGATGCTGCAGCTTGATTACTGTGAAGTTCAATGGTAGAGGGCAGCTTGATCTTTTGTAGTGTTTTGCCTATATATATGCATGCACTTGTTAATTGGTAGGAGAACGATTATATGACTCCATTTGCCCATCTCTGGCTGGTACTGTGCTAGATGTTTGTGGCTTTAGTTCTGAGGGTTGCTTATTAGGTTGCTAGGAGACTGGTTCCAAATTGCTCCTCTAGCTAGCTAGTTCAAGGCTTTTGTGGGCTGTTTCTTTTGCTAACATCTACATATGCAAACATTTGGACATTATGTTTGTATGATGTTTATATATGTCTAATGATGGGTGTGCCTGCTGGCATTGGAATCTGATTCTAAATGATGTATGTGGTCTGGCATTTGTAGAAATAAAAAATATGGTTATGTTATGGTGGCTACATTCCCTGTCTGCAGAGCATATCAGTTTATGTACATTCTGGTCCCGACAGGAAAATTAATGTCCTTGGCAGGAAAACAAGGTTTGTTTTTTTGACGATGTTATTTCCCTGTCGGGATCATGTAGACAGAAAAACATCATATTTTTTCTGACGGTTTGAACCCACAGAAAATTTTTTCTACCGTCGGTACAAATATATTTCTCTGTCGGTATAATACTATTATCCTGTCGGGCGACAACGACAGAGATAAAATTTCAAACCTGTCGAAACTTATTTTCTTGTCGGGCACAAACCGACAGGAAAAATGTTTCTGTCGGCGACCCGACAGGCAAATTTTTTTTCCCTGTCGAGCTAGCCCTATCGGTATTTTCCTGTCGGATTACCGACAGGGAATTTGATTTTTGATTTTCCTGTCGGCGATTCGTATTTCCCTGTGGGTTTTTGCACCGACAGAAATATTCCGGTTTCCAGTAGTGTGTGCTCTACCATGCTTGGATCAATTCACTCTTCATTTCTTGATGCTACATCATTTTTTTAAAATATGTTCTTTAGATGTCTGACAACAATGTAGACTTTATAAGCAATAATCCTACTGCTACTACAAGCTGTGCTAGTTACTCCATCACTTTTGGTGCATGGATGGATACTAGTCATCTAGAGTAGTGTACAACTGTACATGAAGCAGGAGTAATCGGCTATCCAGACTCTTCCCAGATAGAGATCTAGGAATTTAGCTACTGCAGGACATATGTAAGAGATGAGAGAGAGAAGCTGATGACAATGTTAGGGTTCCACTGACCTTTTCCTTGTACCTGCACTTGAAGAAGATCTCGCCTTTTCTGTTGGTCACTTGAATCATCGGCACATGGCAATTTTCGCAGTTGATGAGTGGGAGAACGGGGGGCTGGTTAGGGTCGTAGCCGGTCCGAAAGCTCGGGTTGCTGCCTGACACCATCTTCTTGAGGTCGATGGAGGTGGACGAGCTCGAGGACGAGCAGAAGGACGACGACAAGGGCCTCCACCGAGATCTTCCGAACCCGGTAGCTAGGTCCCACGGTGGCGCCAGCAAGCTCAACGCGTGGGCGCCGAGGAAGGGCCGCAGCTGCTGCAGCGACGCGTCGGCGAGTAAGGGGCGCGGCAGCGAGGAAGGCCCGCAGCGGGGAGGAAGGGGCGGGTGCGAGAAGAAGAGCAGGGCGAGCAAAGCTGGCTAATTCCTTCGGACATGACCTTTTGATCGCTTCGGACATGGCCTTTGCCGAGTGCCTGTCAGGAGCACTCGGCAAAAACATGGTTTGCCGTGTGCCAGATCTGGGCACTCGGCGAACCACAGCTGTGCCGAGTGCTAGATCGGCGGCACTCGGCGAACGTCCCTACCGACACACAAAAAAATAAAAAAAAGTGTGGAGATGGGGGTTCGAACCCAGGCTGTCAGCCTGAATTTGGGCGCTGCTAACCATCTGATCCTTGATCTGTGTGTGTTGGAGTTGATTTCCTAACATTTCTTAAGTAATGACTCAAACCATGCCATTAACAAAAAATGAAAATAAACAAAAAGTGTGGAGACGGGGTTCAAACCCAGGCTGTCAGCCTGAATTCGGGCGCTGCTAACCATCTGGAGCTTATTTTATGACTGTTGTTGTTTGTTGCTTTACATAGCTTTTATTCAAACTTTACAAACCTCGGTGACGTGGCTACGTGTCCCTGCGGCCAGTTGCCGAGTGTATTCCTGGCGCTCGGCAACATCCTAGCATGCCGAGTGTTTTCCGAGGGCACTCTGCAAACCATTTTTTTTTGCTCTCTAGCCCCCAAACTTTTTCTTCTCTCCACATACATTACGTGGTACTCTATGTTCAAATTTAGTATATTTCTCGATGTGTTTGCTATTTTTAATTAGTTTATTTCAATTAATTGTCTTCTCTTACAAAAGTCAAATTTTA
>CM014278.1:9915136-9963036 GCA_004135705.1 Alloteropsis semialata
AAAGTCGTCTTGAAGGTTAATGCGCTCAAGTCGCTCTTCAGCGAACTTCTTCTCCAACTTTGCATAGTCGCGACCGAGTTGATTAATCAACTCTAGCAACTCAGCGTTGGAGGGAGCCTTGGGGGCCTTCTCATCATCAACACTCTCATATTGGCCCCCAGGCCTGCGAATTGGAGGAGGCTTGATATGCCTCTTGATCTTGCCGGCGGATAAAGATTCCACCGACTCCTTCAACTCCTTTCTCTCCTCAGGTGTGAGGGGAGGGAACAGCCCCTTACCATAGCCACCTCCGGGTTTTCTTTCCCCGAAGATCCGGAAACGTGGCTCCGGGGTACTGGCAGGAGAGTAGATGGACACATCGGATGTATAGTGATACGCCACGACGTCCTCCCACTTGTTCCTGACCACCTCCTTCAACTTCTCCCCTGGTTGAAGCTTGGGGAGTCCATCCCCCTTGATCGGAGCGGCCCCCGGTGTCTTCTTTGGGGTTAATTGCCTCGTCGTCGGCCTTCTGTAGGGGCTTGATGCCCGTGCATCACGTCTCTGGATCCTCCTCGGAGACTGAGACCACGCCGCCGAGCGAGAACGCGAGGGGCCACCAGGGCCGGTCGGCCGACCAGGCAAATCGGCTGACCCCCTTGTGCGGCCTGTCGCGTCCTCCTCTGGCGGGAGGCTGGCCAGTGGGGAGACAACCACGGCCACGGCTTGCTTCAGGTTGATGGGCACCAATTGATTGGCCGGAGTGGGCTCTCCATCCAGATCAAAGGTTGATCGGGATTTGGGGTGGCTTTTTTCGGCCATTGTTGGAGAATTGGGAGGTGTGGCTTGGTGATTTCAGAATGGGGGTGAGGAAGAACTCAGATGATAGGGAAGAAGAGGATGGGTGAAAATTTAAAGATAGGTTAACCCTCTTCTCGGATCCATCAGAGTTAGAATCGCTCGTCCACCGCAGAACATCTTCAGAGACGTTAGAGTAGAACGTTGGCAAAAGATAGGGCTGATCGGGCTTAGGATCACGTCGGCCGACCTAGTCAGGTCGGCCGACCCGGCCTTGAGCCCGGTCGCCCTCTCCTTCTTTGTGCACTACGTGACAGGTCCACCAAACCCCAAAATGTGTGCATTCACGTTCTAGGGGTTAAAGATTTAGCATAAGGTGTAGTAATAAATGGGAATCATCCATGACCAAATTGATCACATCAAATTCCTCATCTACTTTATCAGATTCAAGGAAAACTTTTAAACGTTGACCATTTACCTTGAAGAGGTTACCTTCATCATCTTGGAGTGTGATTGCCCTGTGCGACGAAGTCTCCACCACAACGAATGGTCCTTCCCATTTGCTCTGAAGTTTTCCATGTCCAAAGAGCTTCACCCTGGAATTAAAGAGTAATACCTTATCCCCGGGGTGGAACTCCTTCACCTTGATCCTCTTGTCGTGCCATCTCTTGGTTCTGTCCTTGTAGATTCTGGCACTGTGGTACGCTTTGTCTCTCCACTCTTCCAGCTCTGATAGTTGCATCCTTCTCATCTGCTGGGCTGCTGGCAAATCCATGTTCCACTTTCTTATGGCCCAGTGCGCCCGATGCTCTAGCTCAACTGGTAAATGGCAAGTCTTGCCGTAAACCAGCTGGTATGGGGACATCCCGATTGGCGTTTTGTACGCCGTTCGGTAAGTCCATAGAGCATCTGGTAACTTGCTCTTCCATCCTCTGCCCATTTCTGTCACGGTCTTCTGCAGAATGTTCTTGATCTGTTTGTTCGATGTTTCTGCTTGACTGCTTGTCTGGGGGTGGTACGGTGTAGCTATATTGTGCTTTGCCCCCAATTCTGCCAGAAATTTTCGGAAGGTCTTGTCGATGAAGTGCGACCCTCCATCACTGATCACCATCCTGGGGGTTCCAAAACATGGAAAGATGATCTCATGGAACATCTTTCGCGCGTGTTTAGAGTCAGCGGCTCTACATGGCATTGCTTCAACCCACTTCGAGACATAGTCCACTGCCACCAGGATGTACTCACTGTCATAGGATTTGACAAAGGGTCCCATGAAATCAGTGCCCCACGCATCAAACAGCTCAACTTGTAAGTTGTTTGTGAGTGGCATTGCATCTCTTGCGGTGATCCCTCCATGTTTCTGGTACTGCTGGCATCGTCGAATGAACTCTTTTGTATCCTCATACATTGTGGGCCAGTAGAATTCACTCTGCCAGATCTTTGACCTTGTCCTGAATGCCCCGTAGTGACCTCCATATGGGGCTGCATGGCACTGCTCAAGGATCTTCCTTGCATCGTTTGTTGGTACACATCGCCTAAGCATGCCATCTGAACATACCCTGTACAGGTATGGTTCGTCCCATAGATGGAGTCTACTCTCGTAGATCCGCCTTCTCTTGTTCTCCCCTAGAGGTATATATCCTGCAACCATAAAGTTCACAATATTTGCATACCAGGGGTCGGAGGCGGTCACCTTGAGTAGGGTGTCGTCACGTAGAAAATCATTTATTGGTAGATCCTGCATGTCAGTAAACTGCATACGCGACAAATGATCAGCTCATTTTTCTCGTTACTTATGACGGTCATACCTCCCTTCTTGGGTACTACTTGGACAAGGCTGACCCATTCACTATGAGGGACGGGATAGATGATCCCGGCGTGTAGAAGTTTCAAAACTTCCTTCTTTACGACTTCCCTCATTGCATTATTTAGCCTACGCTGAGGCTCCCTAGAAGGTGTAGAAGCTGGATCTATGGGAATGCGATGGGTACAGAGTGCAGGGCTTACTCCCTTCAAGTCCTTGAGGGAGTACCCGAATGCCGAGTGGTGTTTCTCAAGCACCTTTATGAGTCTATCACTCTCGTCCTGCGATAGCTTGTCACTAATGATGACAGGGGTGTCCCGGTCTTCATTTAAGAAGACATAGTGAAGGCCAGCAGGCAAGGGTTTTAGCTCTACGTGCGTCTTAGGTGGCTCCTCGGTTTCAAGCGTCTCAGAAGCGTCATCCTCTTCCTCAATAAAGTTGTGAACATTCTCTTCGAGGAATGACTCAAATGGGTCACTATGTTGTAGGGATTTCACTTTTTCAGCCGGGTTAGGTTCTGTCAAAGGTTCAACTATGGAGTTCTTAACCCTAGCTAATGGTATAGTGAGAAGATTCCTTCCTACCTTAGCTAGGAGGTTTCCTTCCGAGGTTACATCCTGTAGCAGGCCCTCGATAGGATGTCCTATAAGGAGGTCGAAATCTGATGTCTCAAAGACATAAAAGTCCAGAGGCATCTCAATCCCGTGGTGAGAGAGGAGAAAATCTCGTACTAGGCCGAGACTCTTGAGAATACGACCTGAGGGTGTTCTAAGAAGTCTTGACGTTGGGGCCATCTTTTTACGACGTCCAAGGATGTACGCGAAAGAACTAGACATGATGTTTGCCCCAACGGTCGGGTTGTACAGAATGTCTACGGCCACCTTGCTTATGAAACCTCGAATGGTCTGCGAAGGTGAGTTAATCCGAATGAATTCGGAAGAAGACTCAGATTCGTTCGACCATTCCGTGTTTAGGATGGCGATCAGCTCCCTCATGGTTTCGTTCAAAATTTCTTTCTCCATATAGATGGAGGGGGTCTTTACCGTAGGCTTCTTCTGTATTGAGTAGTTCAAGGTATTCCCAAAATCTTCAAAAAATCTTCCTCAAACTCAAACGGTAATCCGAGAGGTTGAGTTTCCTGTTCCTCAATAGATGGGGTCTCAGGAGTTGGACTGGGCAAGTCTATGGGTTCTATCTGGGAGTCTTCTTGCTCAGTCTCGGTCGCGTCCGCAGGAGAGTTCTCTCAGATGGCCGCTAGGACTTCTTTTGCTCTGGCCGGGGTCATGTGTAGGAATGAACCCCCGGCTGCTATGTCTATGTACCGGGCATCTTCACTATTCAACCCAGACCAAAAATGCTGCATGAGCATGTAGTCTGGGAAGCCTAGATCTGTTCCGGTTAGACATGAGTCCTGGAATCGGTCCCATGCTTTGGCGATCGTTTCCTTCTCTCGTTGCTGGAAGTTAATGATCTCCTTCCGAAGTGCACAGATCCGGTAAACAGGAAAGTATTCAAGACAAAACTTGTCCCGTAACTTTTCCCATTCACCGTTCGTTAGTGCAACGGTGTGGTCATACCACTTCCTTGCTCTCTCTTTGAGAGAGAACAGGAAGAGCTTCCATCTAATCGTTGCCTGCGTCATGCCTGATATGACCAGACACGAGCAAAGCAACTCGAATTCGTGCAAGTGATGGTATGGGTTTTCACCTTCACCTCCAGAGAAGGATATGTCCTGGACCATAGCTATGAAGGCAGGGCGAAGTTCATAGCTATCGGTTAAAATAGGATTTGACGAGGGGTGCGGCTCCAATAATTCGCCCTTTGGAGCAGAGAACTCATGAATTTGGGTGGAATTCATGGTTGATAAAAAAAAGAAATATAAAATAAAAGATATACGGGCAATCTTAGATCTTAGATAACAGCTACCGTTCACCGGCAACGGCGCCAGAAAGCTTGTTGACACCAGCGGTGGCAAACAGAAAGTCCGCAAGCGCACGGCTGTCGAAGTAGCTTTCACCCGTGAGTAAACCAGGTATTGAATCCACAGGGAACGTAAAAGTGTATCTAATCACTAAAGCTGAGCCGGATCGATCGAGTGTATATAAAGGCTGGGTAGAGAGGACAACTTAGCACTAAGGCTCTGATTATAGTTAAGAGAATTCTCCTATGCTTGCTTTAGGCACCGGGGTATCCTAGGCCTCTAGGAAATTGCCGGCCAACAGCTCTACGCCGTACCCGTACATGGAGGATTACAAAGGACGGACAGGGCTGTCACCACCTGCCGCCTATCTCTACTAATCCGTGGGGCTACGAGGCAAACGAGGGCAGATATACACCTAAGCACCACGCCTAAGATAATATCAGCTATCCTAACCTTGATCAAAGATTAGAATACTTTATAAATAAAGCAACGAATCCACAAGCACAATAGAGACTTAACTTATCTGTAACTCAGACTTAATTACTAGTTGAATCCCGGATACTTACTGAGTAGCTTGCATCCGTCGAGGTATAGATGGAGGGTCGCCGACAGGCCGGGACTCCTCCAGACTCTCCCTCACCCTCTCCCTATTTCTACTCTGGATATGAGGAAGGCTTCGCCTTGGATCTTCACTTCTGCTCGATGATGATTAGCCCGGCCCCGAGTCCTGCTATTTATAGCTTGGAGAGGCGGTTTGGAGTCGGTTTGCAGCGGTTGAGGCGGTCCGGAGATGGGCCCAGGTTGGCCGACTAGGGGATCGGCCGACCGTCAGATTCACCGACGTTGATGATACACGGCACGGATGAACTCCTGGTGGCGGTTGACAGTTGCTAGTGAAGGCGGGGGCGATTTGGGCGTGCAGCCCGGTCGGCCGACCTGGCTAGGTCGGCCGACCCTGGGCTGTGGCCCCTCGGCCCCACTTCGTCAGTGTCACTCTCCAGTGGGTCCTTTGGTCGGTTTCCGGTGGGTAATGGCAAAGATGTGTCAGTTAAGTTAGGGATGTGGGCCCATGAATCCATGTGCTTGCCACGTGGCCCAATCCCAACTCTTCATTTCCACCGTCTTGATCCCAACGTGCCTGATCGCTCCTGAGTGTGCTTCTTGTTGGTGGGCTGAAGATGGACCTCACCGGGCCTGGACCCAGGTCGGCCGACCAGGGAAGGTCGGGCAACCTGGCCCTAAGCCTATTTTAGCTCTTCTTTTGCCACTTTATTCCTGTAAGCACATATGCACCAAAACTCATGGAATTTATTAGTAAACAACCCTATGTCTATTTGTTTTATCATGTTTTATATCTTTGTTGGCAGTAATAAGTTGTCATTAAGAATCGCCAACAGCTCTCTTACCTGAAAACCAAGATAAAATTTTGTGCAAATGGAACCTATTGCAAAATACTTACGACCTCCCCCACACTTGGATTTTTGCATCGCGGGACATCAAAAATCAAGTGTCTTGGCTTCCTTCGAAATTCATTCCACGAACAAAACTTACCAAGGTGTTACCGCTGATGTAGCTCCATGTTCTTAAGCATCATATGTTCATCGTTCTTCTTAATCTCCACCTAAAATGGTAAGTGACCAAAAATACCCGAAGGAAAGTTTATACTAAAAACATGTTCTTGCTTTTATTCGAAAGGAAAAATAAATGATAATCCGGATCATCTCCCGGCAGTGCTTTGTTTATCGTCTGAAGCTAGACCATGGGGAATCCTCACATTGCTGATATCATTGGCGACGTAGTTCCCAACTCCATCGTCAATTGTAGATGTACCATTGAAGTTCTAGCTGCAATGTTAGTGCCAAAGATGCGACACGAAATCTGCAATGTTTATGATAAATGAAAGCATCCACAACCAACCTCCTAAACATTTTAGAAATGAGGACTGTAAGGTGGTTGCAGCCCTCGTGTGTGCCTGTGGTACAAAGAGTGACTAACTATGGAGATTCATTAAATGAGCATGACTCTTGTGGGATTTCGAAAGAGAATGTTTCTTGCTCATTCATAGAATCCTTTCGCTCGGACTCCAGAGTCAATATTTCAAACGTGTCCATGGCCCTTAGGTTCTCCAACTCAAGAGGTTCATCATTGAAAATCGAAGATGTTTCTCGACCGTTATCGAGAATAACTTCATGAGGGCCTAAGGGACATGGCTTCCTCTTGATTGAAGGTGATGATGAATGTCATTCGAGTTCATAGAGATGAGAAGTAGGTTCGAATGGCGACACAAACATCACCTTCTCGAGCGGGCTATGCTTGGGGAGAGGCCTTGCCATAGGAATTTCTAGGCAAGAAATATGAGTGGCAAGAGTGGCTTTCCCAAGCTTCCCATTGAGGCTCCCTTGAGATACTTCTTTTTGGAGAAGCTTTTCTAGTGGGAAGCCTATGAGAAGATCAAAATCGATGGTAGAGAAGATATGGAAATCTAGATGAACCTTGATTTTGTCTATTTTGATCAGCACAACCCTTGCAATTCCACGACATTCAAAGATGTGTCCTAAGGGACTTCTGAAAAGCTTGTCGGTCAAGGCTAGAGGCATGTTGCCCAAGAAAATGTTCAGAAAGGATTTGGACATGATGCTAGCCTTGACGGTTGGGTTGTAATGGGCTTCTACGGTAATTTCCCTTAAAGAGCAAGGCATGGTTTTAGAAGGTGCAACCATCTGAATTGCTTCGGAAGAACGTTTTACTTCCTTTAACCATTCCATCGGTGGTTCCCTTATGGATACATCAGGGAAAACCTCCATGAGTGGATCTGAAGGATGAGAAAAAGGAGGTGTGATAGCCTTTTTGTGCCTAGTGTGATCTAAGGAATTTCCAGAATCCTCGGATGCCGAAAGTAGAACTTCTTCTTCCTTCGGTGGCTTTGGTTCGGCTGTGGGCTCTAAGACTGGAGCGTGCGAAGTAAAAAGGTTTGGCTCTGGTACGGCCATACTAGGATCATCTTGCTCAGATCTTGTCTTAGAGCTGTGCTGGGGTTCGTGCTGTGTTTCAATAAAGAGAGGGTTTTCCAGAATCTTTTCTAGAAGAGCTCTCCCTTCATCTAGGGTCACGTGCATGAACGAACCTCCGGCGGCACCATCTAGGATGAAAGGAGCTTCACGGTTTAGGCCCGATCGAAAATGTTGCATGAGCATGAAGTCGGGTATGCCTAAGTCTGGACCAAACTTGTTTAGTAAAACAAATCGTTCCCAAGCCGCACCTAGAGTTTCCTTCTCACCCTGCCGGAAGCAAATGATCTCCCTCCGAAGGGTACATATACGGTGAATGGGAAAGAAATAAAGACAAAACTTGTCCCCTAGTTTTCTCCAATTTCCGTTTACATTCCTGACGGTCTGGTAGTATCATCTCCTTGCCTTCTCATTGGGAGAGAACGGAAATAACTTCCATTTGATGGTCTCTTGTGTCATGCCTGAGATTCTCAGACACGAGCACAATAACTCGAATTCTCGCAGGTGATCATAAGGATTTTTGTTGTTGGCCCCTGAGAAGGATTTCGTCCGAACTATGGCTATAAAGCTGGGGCGGAGTTCAAAGTCAGATGTGGTGATTGGTTGATCAAAAGGTGGTAGCTCAAAGAACTCGTTCTTTGGAGCAGAGAAGTCTAGAATAGAATATTGCTCCATGGTAGAGGGGGTAACGGGTAAGAGAAATCAAAAGAAAAATAAAAGATACGTGGACGAACAAGGTTCGAAGATAATACAACAACCGTTCCCCGGCAACGGCGCCAGAAAGCTTGTTGGTATTTCTTATGGTCACAGATAAATCCGCAAGCGTACGGATATCGTTGTAGCTTTCATTCAGGGTATTGAATCCACAGGGAACGTGTGTTCTGATCTTCTAACTAGATCGTCTAAGGACAACAAAAGAATGGATGGCGAGGGCAGAGAGGATTCCTATGGATAAGGATCTTGATGAAGGATAAGCTCTACGTCTATAGTTTGCTTACTTTGGGCACCGGGGTATCCTAGGCCTCTAGGAAATTGCTCGCAAACAGCTCTACGCCGTACCCGAACATGGAGGATTACAAAGGACGGACAGGGCTGTCACCACATGCCGCCTACCTCTACTAATCTGTGGGGTTACGAGGCAAACAAAGATAACTTCTAGCCCAGACACCACGTCTATGCTATCATTTACTACTTTAGTCTTGTTCCTAGACCAAAGTATTCACTAAGCATTAATAAATGATTAATGAACGATGAACCCGCAAGCAACTATAGAAGTGAACTTATTTAATCAAGAGAACTTAATACCATAAGAGATCACGAACACTTACTAAAAGAAGAAAGCATCCATCGAGGTAAAAGATTAGGGAAGAGTGCCGACAGTTCCGGCACTTTCTCCGGACTACCCCTCACTCTCTCCGTATTCTCTGGATACTATAGTGGAGTAGAGCTTCACCTTAAAGTGGAGCTTGTGACTTCTCAATCTTGTGTGTCTTGAGAGTGAGGGGATGGGCTCTATTATAATGTAGGCAGTGTCTTGAGAGAGTGAAGATCCTCTCTAGATTCTAGAGAATATTCCTCTTCCTATTCTCCTCTTGTGCCAAGTGTCCTGAAATCGACCTAAGGGCACGTTCGGTTGTCCTGAAATGGCTGCCTGGAACAAATCCAGCTGGAACAGTAAGTTTAATTTGTATAAAGAAGTAAACTTGGAATGGTTCCAGGACCCAGAACGAGTTAACCGAACGGCCCCTAAGGAACGTCGGTGGCGAGTAAAAAGTCGCGCGTCTGAGCTTTCTCGAGTTAAATCCCGCGGTGCATTCCATTCTCTATCCGCGTGGTGGCTTTTGGGCGAATGGCAGCTTGCCACATCATCAGTCCTGGTCCCGTTCGCGCGTGAACTCGCGTGATGGCCGAACCTGGCCAAAGGCCCCTTCGCCGCGTGTGCGCGTAGCTCTGATCGCGCAGGGGCCGCTTGTTCTGGCCTCCGGGCCCCGCACGCCACGTTCCCCGTGGTGGACACGGCCTCCTGCTCTCCTGCCGTGCATGCGATGCGCCCGCGCGCAGCACTGCCGGCCTCCGGCCGCAGCTGCACTGCTGCGTGGCCTGTGGGCCATGTGGGCCCCGTGTGGCATGCCGGCCCCATGCACGTGCAGGGGTGCCGCTTTCCTCCGGTGTCCGGTTTCCCGCACTCCAGCGAGGAGAGGCGCGCAGGTACAGTGGTGCTGGGCCCCGCCTGGCACCCCTCCCCCGTGATGACGTGGTTGAGGTGGGCCGGCGTGTGGGCCCCACCTGTATTGCAGTTCCGGTTTTGAGGCGTAGATGTCATCAGCATTCTAATTGTCCCGTCTAAATATTTATATCTTCTATATTCGAGCTCCGAACTATATGATTAATCATCTCGACGAGCGCTACACAATGGTGTACTCCAACTTGATATTTGAGATAATTTGTGATATTAATATTTTATATCTCATCTTAAGCCCACAGTGTTATTTCCTGCATGACAAAGTAAAACACCAACACTCGTAGAATTCGTTAGTAATAAACCCTATGGCTAGGTTTGGTGATTATATTTGATATATTTCTTGTAGGAGTTGACGCTTAGAATTGATACTTAATGACCGTCAACATCCATCAACCGGCGGCGCCGGCTCACGGACGGGAGACGGAGGCGGAGGCGGGGGCGGTGGTGCGGTAGCGGTCCGCCGGAGTATCCGCGGTGGAGCTCGAGGAGGTGCCGGCGATGGGGGCAGCAGCAAAGCAGGCGGAATAGGGATCCCCACCCCCCGAACCACGTCGCTGAAGCTCGGCGAGGGCATGCGGCCACCAACCGCGGACTCTCCACCCGGCGACCCGATCGAGGCAGCCCCAGACGAAGGCGCAGATGCCCCCGAAGCCGTGAACGTCCATACACCCCCCCAGCGGAGGGGTATAAATGTCTTCTTGTTCTTGGTGTTCAGTTGGGTGCAGCCGGGCCAAGGCCCCCACCGTGCAGCCCCGCGTTTTAGTGTCCTTGACGCCTTGACGGAGCAGGGGCTACGGGCAATGTCATCGTTCAGATTTAAAAATAGAAGCACACACGGACACACATGCAAAGTTGATAAAAGAAAAGAGATGCAAACAAGCAGTAACCAGTTATGGGTCGAAACAGGGACAACGGATATGCCATTTTCCCTATGAATAAAGGATGCAACATACACCACAACATGTGCCGTGAACAGACATTTTAAATATATCTTCTTTCTCACTATGAATGAAAGCCAAGACTTCCGATCCAAGCCTTTGTACTAAACATTTGTTCAGAACAATCGTGCTTGTACTAACTTTATTGAATAAAAATGAAATTGACTGCTCCAGCAAGTACAGTCGTAGCCACTGGGGACATTATTTCTGACAGCCATACAAAAGATAGAAACCACGAGAAAAAAAAAGAAGCATTGGGTCCTCAATACATGAGCTAAGACCAGCATCTTATTTTACCGACGTGGGTATTACTGGCAATTTAGCTGAAACGCCATGGACGCACAATAACACCGATTTGATCCAGCAATCCTCCAGACCTCCCAAAGAAGCCTACAATGGTGCCGTTCTTCTTCTGGGGAAGGCTGAAAGGTTTTCCACTTTGCTTCCCATAAGGCCCATATGTCTTAACATTAGTTACAAATTTAAGTGATGTCACGACAGTATATCCTTCAGATTCACCAACCGTACCAGAAATTTCTCAGTAGTTCTGAAGGGCCGAAGTTGATCTGATAAAAGGAGAAAATAAATGGTTACTCTTTAAGAATGAGTTTATAGAGTTTGTGTCGCATTTGACTGCAATGTGGACTTTATGCGTTTAAGTTAGTGTTGTGAGAGCCAACAGTACATTATTGCAGAAATTCACACTCCAATTTCTTGATACATTCATTTGTTTTGGAGAAGTGCCGCTTTTGGTTATACTTTTCTACTCATTCCATTCTTGATTCAGTTTGTACTCTGTGCTACTAGAAACCTAGTGGGAGGGCAATGATTTATTTTAGTTACGCACAAAGAGCAAATATTATATTTTGTGCTGCTATTTTGAGATAATGGAATGTCTAAGATTTTCTGCATCATCATAAGTGAATTATTCCCATCAGGCGAAACTAATGACCACGATCTCAAAAAAAAAACACTAAATGACCACGAAACTGAAAGCAATGTATGAAATTAATGTAGTTCAGATGCAGAAATTTTAATGCACCCAGAATGACATTTTTTTGGAAGGGATTCCTCTGCAGTAATTGCTCCGCCATCGAGTCAGCGACCAGGGGCGATAGAGTAGAGAAGTCTCGTCCCATTTTTTGAGCCAACATGCATGGTTGGCCTTTTTTGTGTGTAGTATCTAAATTTACATTATTGAAAGCAAAGGGATATTATTTAAGATTCGCTTACCTCGTCAAATTTCCAAACTCTCGTGCCACCCCATGGTCCTTCAGTGCGTTTGACACCATCTTTGTCAATGTAAGAGTACTCAAAGGATACAATGGCATCCCCATGATTAAGTTTGACTCTTTCAAGACGCCATGGGTTATGCTTATTAGTTATTGTTTTCAAATAATTATTAGTTATTGTTTAGAAATGAATGTGTTAGGATATTTTATAATTACATGCAAAATTTATTTATTATATGAATGAATGATTATTAGTTACTTGTTTAGAAATGATTACATGCAAAATTTATTTATTATATAAATGAATGTTGTCATTTGTGATTAATGCAGAGGATGTTTTACCATCAAGAGCTCCCAATGAGAGAAAAAGCAAAAGCTATTGTGGACCAATTTTTGGGATTCATTATGGACCAAGTTATAAGTCCACTGGGAGAGTACCACCATGACGGAACCGAAATCGCTCAATTGGACTCCCTTTCTGCTCCTTCTTCCAGTTCAGCTCGTCAATTGTAAATAACTTTTAAATGCTCTAACTTTTGTATTGGCCGATCTCAAATGTTTATATGTAAATGTTCGAAAAAATGCAATCAAAGTCGGGTCAAAATCAATTGACAATTGCACGACTTCAATCTTATTGCGTGAAAGATCGTGTACGACATATGACATATGACGAGCAGACACGTAGACGCGTAGATTTGTATATAACTAACCCAAATATCAAACATTTAAAAAAAACCAAAACAGCCTTTGGTACCGGTTGGTAACACCAACCGGTACCAAAGGCCCTCCCCCGCGGTACCGGTTACCAACCGGTACCAAAGGCTCCCTTTGGTACCGGTTCTGGACCCGGTACCAAAGGCCGCCCCCCTTTAGTCACGGTGTCGCGGTACCGGTTCCAGAACCGGTACCTATGAGGGTTACGAACCGTGACCGATCGACCGTTTCTCTGGTAGTGTTGGGTTCCTGCTGGTCCCGACCTCGGTCTCTATCATTTAGGACGTCCTTCACGCTTTCCCTCTAAGGCTTGGCAAGCTGCAACTGAAATAAAGGAAACACTCTTGTTAGATTAGTTCACACTATTTTTTGATGTAAATGTATAATATCAGATGCCAAGAGTGCATTGGGAGCATATATAATCCTCCATTCTCACAACACTACTAGTACTAGGACAAGCCAACAAAGGACATAATTAAGAAGCCAAACACTCACTGTGCGCTATGCAATGATAGTGTGGATGAAGATATTGATCATTTATTCATTTCCTGTCCCTTTGCTACACAATGCTGGTCGAAGCTGGGATTCCAATGGCAACATGGTACTGACATACATGAGTGCCTAGAGCTCACCAGATCCTTCATGAGGCTCCCCTACTTTGTGGAAATATTTATCACTGCTGCTTGGACAATCTGGAGGTTACGAAATGACAAAATTTTTAATGGGATTGCTCCTTCCTTCAGTCTTTGGGTCTTGCACTTCAAGGACCAGGTTCTCCTTCAAATTCATAGAATTAGGGAGATCGACAAACCAATTGTTAGACAATGGCTAGAATCAGTTTTGTGATTTTCTTTTCCTCCTTATTCCCTGTGTAAGTATTTGTGGACTTTGTGCTTCTTTCTGTTAATTTGAATTTTGCTGTGGAGAACTCCTCCACAGTTTCGGGTCAAAAAAAAAAAGAAGCCATCAATTATGGAAATAAAATTAATGGCTCTATTAGAATTATGAGGCTTACCTTCACTACTGGAGAAAGGGGTTTCGGTCCGACCGTCGATTTGGCATTGGTACTGGACATTTTTTTTTGCTTTGGTACCAATGCCCACCGTTAGTACCAGACCAAAAGGTTGGTGCCCCAAGAGGCCCGGGGAGGGCTTTAGTACCGGGTCGTTAGCATCCTTTAGTACCGGATGGAGCCATGGCCCGGTGCTAAAGCCCCCCGGCCACCTTTAGTACCGGGCCGTAGCTCCGCCCGGTACTAAAAGGAGTGTTTTAGTACCGGGCGTAGCCATCGTCTGGTACTAAAGTTTGTCCCGTGAAATGTCACGAAAATATTCTAAGTGTTTGACGGCCGAACTCTCACTTCCATCCTTTATCTTCTCTCCCCAGAGGCTCCCTCTCTCTCACTCTGTTTCATTCTCTCAACCTTATCTTCTTCTCCTCCACTCTCTCAAGATGCGCCGGCCTCTGGAGGGCGCCGCCGCCGGCGGCCCTTGGCTGGCCGGCCCTTGGCGTGCGGCCGCCCTGGCTGGCTGGTCCCCAGGAGGGCGAAGACCCCGGCCCTTGGCATGTGGCCTCGGCGGTCAGGCGANCGGCGCGCGACCTCGGCGGCCAGCCAGGCGGGCGGGTGCTGCCGACCAGCAGGGGCGAGTGGAGCTCGCGGCCCGCGCTGCCACCGGCCAATAGGGGCGAACAGAGCTCACGGCTCGCGCCGCCGCCGGCCAGTATGCGCGTGGGGCTCGCCGCCTCCTCCATGTATGTCTGCTGAAGATGCCTATGTCTTACAATTTTATTTGTTTTTTCGTTTTTAGATCTTGCAAGATTTCTGTATGTCTACTGAAGATTTCTTTATGTATACTGAGATGTGAGGATTTTGATTAGTGAGATGAAGATTTTTGTTTGGTTTGATGTGAAGAGATGAGATATGAAGATTTTTTATTGAATGAGATGTGAAGAGTTTTGAATGTTGAATGAGTTGTGAAAATTTTTGAATGTTGAATAGCGGCCGTGGCTGTGACCGCCGGCGGCAGCCGTGGCCGGTGGCGGAGGCCGTGGCCGAGCGTGGGCTGCTGGCTGGATTTTCTGTCTGATTTTTTTAATGTGAATATACCCTTTAGTACCAGATATCACATCCGGTACTAAATGTACCCTTATTTAGTACAGGAAACCCAGTACCGGGCAGGGATCCGGTACTAAATGGGGGTTCCTACCTGGTGCTAAAGTCGCTTTCTCCAGTAGCGCTTGTTTTATTAACACAAGCCTTTGACAACAACTACTGTAAACATATTAAAATTCTTTCTTATATGCGTCCTATCACATAAATGGAATATAAATAGAACCATTCTTGGTCAAAATCTTGTTCTAACCAAACAAAATACACATTGTAGAAAAAACGAAGAAAGTATTAGCTGGAGTCTCCAACAAGGTAAAGTCAGAGAGCTACAACTATCTAATTAGTCTAGGTCTGCCCAGTATGGGGAGGGTATGGAAAAACCCACTCTTATTCATACCCAAATAATCCAAATATCTATTACTCAATTCTTACCCTCCCTATTCTTACCCATATGCAATGGATAATTAATTTTGTACTAGATACTATATATATCTAGTGGATAAATAGTTTTCTCCCCATATCCTACCCTCCCCATCTGTAATGGATAATTAAATTTTTACCCATACCCTCCCCATTTGAAGTGGGTGTGGATTTGGGTATGAGTTTTGTATATTCAACAACAGGCCTAAATTAGTCCATAACATAACCCAAGATTCACACAAACTTTAATGCCCATGATACATATAAATACATTACTAAATTATGTTAGCATGTTATTATAGAGTTAATCCATTGGAGAGGCTAGCCAATGTGCTATCTATATATTAATGAAAAACTCCATTAATGAACCTGCATATGGAGTTTGTAATATGAGCCAGCACAAAGTATCCGTACGAGTTGTTTACACAAACCATGGATATTCAAGGACATATCCAAGGCCATAGATAACATCCAGGGTTCAGAATTATCGTTTCTGGCTCGTATTGAATCCAAATTTATGTCTTATCCATGTTGGTCTTAATCAAGAATGAGCGTTTTTCTAAGCAGTATCTTAGGCAGCACATTCCTACTTCATTAACTAAAATGCATGCGAATATAGTCTCATGCCTGTAAAACTATACTCGTCCTCAGGACATTCTCTTACATATAATCAATATCGCTCTGGTCGATATTCTGAAAATTTATATATGTTCTTGGCCTAACACAGGCACAAGATAATGGAAGACGACAGTCGTAATCTACATTTATAATTACACAGCCTATACAATTTCAAAAATTGGTTGACGAAGGTAGAAGCTACAAACTAAGCGTAAATGCATTATATAAATCATAATAAAACTAGGCATACTCATTATCCTGACCTCTGTAAACTGAAAGATTGCATATAGCTCCAGCTCAATGATGTTACCACTATCCACCTTTTTGTGGTTTCTTTTGTTGATGTAACCTTGTGCCATACTGAAGTACCCAGTTCCCCCGACAATGCCCCACTGACCCTCGAGAACGTCTACTCCCATCACGAGAAGTGTTGAACCCTTGAGCCTACGTCACATATAAACATGTGTATTTCAATGTTACCGTTTCTTTAGCGCGACGACATGTATCTTATGAAATAAAAAGGAAAGAGTAAAAGAAACATTACTTAGTTTTTTACGCCTGCATGATGAATAATATATTCTTGGAAAAATAACAGATAATGCGTATAGCTAGAGAAAAGGAAGCGTTTGCATAGACATCACATGCGTACTCACCAGTCGGTCTCGAACACCATTGTGAAAGAAACGTGCCGGCCACCAGAATAAGCATGGGTTCCATGGGCAGAAGCAACAACATTGCTTGCCGCCGTATCAGACCCATCATATATTTTCCAGTTGGTAGGGGCTGTCTCACCAAAGCCTTGGTGACCACTAGTTCTATTTGTTGGTAAATCGATGGGCATGCCTGTTGGCTGAGTAGGTGGAGTTGGCTGAATTGGCTCGCGAAATGCATGATGCAGGTAAAGCTTGCTGATCCTTAGCTCATAGCCCTTCATGGTGGTTGCACTAGGAGCAGGGTTAATCATGATGTTGGACGAAGCCATGAGTGAGTGAGGATTTGATCCCGCGTGAGCTTCTTCAGTGAAAGTCTGGTGTGAAGTGGACGAAGGCAATTCATGACTATTTATAGAAGAAGGGTGTCACTGATAAGTTAGGGATCTATATTACGCACACTACAGATGCCCCATCTTATTGGCTACGATTTTTTTATTCCATATTTTCTGTGGGTACCCAGGAAATTACATGATTTTTTTATTCCATATTTTCTGTGGGTACCCAGGAAATTACAATTAATTACATATTCAAGGGATCTCAGGTTCTATATGCTTGATCAATAAACAAATGATATTAATTTGTAAATAAATCAGGTTGACTATACTACACATGGAGCATGCCGTACATATAGTTGTGGGGGAATGGACACGGCTAAGGATTCCGCAGCACATATCAAGAAACAAAAGATGCTTCATCACTTCGATCTGCTACTTGATATGAATTTTATAGTATCTGGTAGAATATATCAGCCAACCCCATTGTACAGTGATAATTCACTATAACATCTCGAAGGCCATTTGCTGCTTGTTTGCTGTCGGTTTCAATCTGTCCACGGGAGTAACCCTAGGTTCTTCCAGCACCGACAAGAATTGGCCCATTTCTGGATGAAAACTTATAAAGGATTTAATCTTTGTAGTCCCTCAAGTCCCGACGCCCGTCGCCGGAGACGAGGAAGACAACCCCGTGATCACCTGGAACACACACGCACGCGAAAAAACATGAGGAAGGCAGAATCTTGGTGCCGAATAACCAACCGGCGTTTTCTGTTGTATTGATGCAAACTTATACCACCTATTACATGCAAAACGAGTGGCGATACAGGGCCACGACGCTGCGATCTCCTCGGCTCCGTAACAGCCGTGCCATCCCACGACTAGAGACTCAGTCACCGCCTCCACTACTTCAACGACTCAACTGAAAACAAGGAAAACGCCCTCTGCATGAACTCACGCACAAGGCTTGTACAATGGCGCTCTCATCGTGACACAGATGAGTACCTTATTCTAGCTAAGACACAAACTAGACCAGCCGAGCCTGGATTATCCAACAATCTCCCCCTAATTCATGCTCGGCTTACCTTAGTTTGACGACGCCAATTCTGTCACGAAGTTCAGCAAACCTCGCGCGCCCAAGTGACTTCGTCAGAGCATCTGCAAGTTGCTCCTGAGTGCCCACATACTCCAGGCAAATCCTCCCATCTTCAACACACTTACGGATGTAATGAAACTTCACATCAATATGCTTGCTTCTGTCATGAAGAACAGGATTCTTGCTAAGAGCAATGGCTGATTGGTTATCCATCTTCAGAACTGGCAACTGGACCTTGACCCCTGTAATATCGCCCAGCAACCTAGTTAGCCACACGGCTTGGCATACCCCCACTGCACCCGCCATGTATTCAGCTTCACATGTAGAAAGAGCTACTGCTGTCTGCTTGTGTGATTGCCAGGAGATTGGCATCTCACCCATGAAAAACATCACTCCAGTAGTACTCTTCCTATCATCAATATCTCCCCCAAAATCACTGTCACTATAACCCACAAGCTTATTGTTGCTGCCTGAGTACTTGGAGTATACAATCCCAAACTCAATTGTGCCTGCAATATACCGCAACAAATGCTTGACTGCCGCCAAATGTTCCTGCCGTGGCTTCTCCATGAATCTGCTAACATAGCCCACAGCAAAAGCAATATCTGGCCGTGTGTGAACAAGATACCTGAGGCTGCCCACCAGACTGCGGTACATGGTTGGATCAACCTCATCAGTCGAGCTCCTGGTGGACAATTGCAGTCGAGGTTCCATTGGAGTGTAACAGGGATTGCAGCTGATCATCCCTGCCTTCTCAAGCAGCTTCCTTGCATATGCTGCCTGCCCAAGAGTGATGGCCTTCTCCCCTTGCTTCACTTCTATCCCCAAGTAGAATGATAGCAGGCCTAGATCACTCATACGAAACACTCTCCTCATCTCCTCCTTGAAAGCTTTAATATTCACACTGCTAGCTCCTGTGATGATGAGGTCATCAACATAAACACCCACCACCACACGATCTGCTCCCACACCTTTTGTGTGCACTCCATATTCACTAGTGCACCTTGTGAAGCCAATTCTCCTCAAACTGCTGTCAAGCTTCAGATTCCAAGCTCGAGGGGCCTGACGCAGACCATATAAAGCTTTCTTCAGCTTCAGCACCTTGGATTCATGTCCAGCAGCAACAAACCCCGGGGGCTGCTCAACATACACCTCCTCCTCAAGCTCACCATTCAGAAAAGCGGATTTGACATCCATGTGATGTACAGACCAGCCTTCCTGTGCAGCTACAGCCAGCAACATTCTAATGGATTCCATCCTTGCAACTGGGGCATATACTTCATCAAAGTCAATCCCTTGCTTCTGCACATATCCCTTCGCTACAAGCCGAGCTTTGTACTTGACAATAGCACCCTCTTCATCACGCTTGACCTTATAAACCCATTTCAGGCCAATTGCCTTGTGTCCAGGGGGAAGATTCACCAGCTTCCAAGTGCTATTCTGCTCTATAGAGGCCATTTCCTCCTTCATAGCCTTGATCCAGCACTGACTGTGTTTGGCTTCTTCAAATGTGGCCGGCTCCCCATCGCCAACGGCCACCAGTAACTCAACCAGCAAATCTTCCTCTGCTGCTTGCTGCTCAGCCTCCCCCAAAGGTGCAGCACCACGAGCATAGATATCATCTAATTTTCTGAAGCGAAGAGGATCACCTTCATCATTGTCGATGTCAAGGTCGAGGCCACTGCTTGGTGGAGAGACGAACTCGATCCCTCCTGGTGCAGCTGGTTCAGGCGTCCCACCTTCACCCAGCTGCACTGATGAGCCCATGCCACCGTGTGCGCCTGGCGGCGCGCTCTGGAACGAGCGTGTCGCGCTCCGGCCCGCCCCTCCTGGCGAGCCTGACGTCGCGCGTGGTGTCGATGTTGTTCCTGACGAAGCCGCCGGCGCACCCGTGTAGATGTACTCGACGACGAACGGATCGTCGGCGTTGCCAGTCCACGTCTCCTGGCCTCCTTCATCCCAGTTCCACGCGCGCCCTTCTTCGAACACCACATCCCGGGACACCACAACCCGGTCAGAGACTGGATTGTAGAGCCTGTAGGCCTTGGTGCCCGGCTCGTACCCGAGGAACACCATCGGGGTGCTCCTGTCGTCCAGCTTCCGCAGGTGGCCGCCGGTGTTCTTGACATGGCCGACACAACCAAAAGTTCTGAAGAAATGGACAGCAGGTTTGGAACCATACCATGCTTCATACGGGGTCTTGTTCTTCAGGCTTCTCGTCGGCGCTCGGTTGAGCACGAACACGGCCGTCGCCACGGCCTCCCCCCAGAAGCGCCCAGGGACGCCCATGGTCTTCAGCATGCACCGTGCCATCCCAAGCACGGTCTGATTCCGGCGCTCCACCACGCCGTTTTGTTGAGGTGTGTACGGCGCGGTGAGATGCCGCTGGACGCCCTCCGCGGCGCAGTGCTCCGCGAATGTCCGCACCGTGAACTCCCCGCCGCGATCGGTGCGCAGCGTGCCGAGCTTGTGCCCAGCTTCAGCTTCTGCTCTAGCCTGCAGGTTGACGAGCGCCGTTGCAGCCTCGTCCTTTGCGGCCAGCAGCACTGCCCACATGTACCTGCTCATGTCGTCGACGGCGAGCAGGAACAGCTTCTTCCCTCCGGGTGTAGGCGGCGAGATTGGCCCACACAAGTCGGCGTGGACCAGCTGCAGTGGGCGCTCCGCCCTGAACTTGCTCGCCGCCGGGAACGGGAGACGGCGTTGCTTGCCAATCAAGCAGCCGTCACACACCTTGTCCACCTGCTCGATCTTTGGGAGGCCGCGCACCATCTCCCCCTTCGACAGCTTCTGCAGCCCCTGAAATCCGAGGTGTCCGTAACGGGCATGCCAGCGCCACGCCGCCTCGTCAGTGCGCGCCGCTAGGCACACCGGCTTGTCGACGGCCACCTTGAGGACGTAGAGCCTGCTCGCCCCGCGTGGCCGCCGCCACCAGCCGCCGCTCCAAGTCCCAGATCTTGAGCACCCCTTTCTCCAGCAGGATCTTGAAACCTTCTTCCTCCAGCTGGCCCAGGCTGATGATATTGGCCGTCAGCCTGGGGATGTGGTAGACGCCGGTGAGCTTCTGGTGCTCCCCCGTCTTGCACTTGAAGAGCACCGTCCCGCGCCCCTCGATGCCGACCGTCGACGAGTCGCCGAACCGAACCGTGCCGTGGACGCCCGAATCGAGCTCCGCGAACGCCGATCTGGATCCGGTCATGTGGTTCGTGGCACCCGTGTCGAGGATCCACCGGGTGGTGTCCCCGTCGCCCTCCTCTCCGAGCTGGACGAAGAGATCGTCTTCGTTGAGGTGGATGGCCGCCGCCGCCGGCGTGACCGAGGGAGGAGGAGAAGTGTTGACCCCCTGGCCCGTCACCGAGGCCACCAGTAAAGTGGGCTCGTCCGCTTCCTCAGCTTGGGCCGCGTGGGCCTGTGCGTCGCGCTTCCGCTTTGGGCACTCACGGGCCCAATGACCCCGCCGGCCGCAGTACCGGCATTCATCACCGGCGACATCGCCATCCCTGCCTCGCGTGCCGCCGTCGCGCGCGCCGCCGTCCCCGCGCCGCTCGCGCGAAACTTCGCCTCCCTTCTTCTGGCCGCCACCGCGACCCGGCTTCCCACGTCCTCCGCCATGGCCGCGGGTGGCGCTCGAACCTCCCGACGATGCGCCTTGTCGGCGTTGAGATGCAGACGCTTGGACACCCGCGCCACGAGCTCGTCCTCCGTGAGGTTCAGCTGCGCGATGCCGGCGCCGCCGCCCGTGAGCCCGTACCTCTCCTCCGCGGCCTTGAGGCGCCCGACCAGCTCCTCGATCGGCACCTCCCCCAGCTCCAGGAGAGTCTCGATCGCCATGGCGATCTGGTGGAATTGCTTGGGCAGCGCCTGCAAGAACTTGCGCACCACCGCCGGTTCCTCGACGTCGTCGCCGAGGGTGCGCAGCTGCTGTACCAGCTTGTTGATGCGCACGGAGAAATCGTCGATCGACTCCCCATCCTTGAAGGACAGAGAATCGAACTCCTTACGGAGCGTGTGCGCCTTCGCCATGCGCACCCTCTCCACGCCGAGGTTCGCCGTCTTGAGATCTTCCCACGCCGCCCGCGCGCTGGACTTGTTCGCCATGACTTCCATCATCTCCTCGGGCACCGCCTTGCAGATGGCCTCCAGCGCCATCTGGTCCTCGTCCTCGTCGGGGTTGCCGAGGTTCACGGCATCCCAGAGATTGCGCGCCTTGAGCATGACTCGCATCATCGCCGACCACGCACCGTAGTTTGTCTTGGTGAGTGTCGGCCACTTCGCGCTCCCGACGTCCTTGACGCGGCGCTCCACCGTGCGCTCGATGACGACCGCGCCATCGCGGTACCGCGAGCGCGGCCTGCGCCGCGGCGGCGACGGCGACTCCCGTCGGCTTCCCACCGGCGTCCTCGACCTCCCGCCGAGGTTGGGCAGCGAAGCCATCGCGTCCCGGTCGTAACCGTCGCTCTGGTACCACTTGTAGTCCCTCAAGTCCCGACGCCCGTCGCCGGAGACGAGGAAGACAACCCCGTGATCACCTGGAGCACACACGCACGCGAAAAAACACGAGGAAGGCAGAATCTTGGTGCCGAATAACCAACCGGCGTTTTCTGTTGTATTGATGCAAACTTATACCACCTATTACATGCAAAACGAGTGGCGATACAGGGCCACGACGCTGCGATCTCCTCGGCTCCGTAACAGCCGTGCCATCCCACGACTAGAGACTCAGTCACCGCCTCCACTACTTCAACGACTCAACTGAAAACAAGGAAAACGCCCTCTGCATGAACTCACGCACAAGGCTTGTACAATGACGCTCTCATCGTGACACAGATGAGTACCTTATTCTAGCTAAGACACAAACTAGACCAGCCGAGCCTGGATTATCCAACAATCTTTTTCCTATCTATACATTCTTGCAATTTGTATCCACACCTCCTATACCTTTCTACTTGCCAATGGCACAGCCGGTCAGTCAGCCACCTCGGACACGGCCTATGAATCCAGGATCCGTTGAGACATGTAGCTGCTGCTTTGGAGGCTTCACAAAAGTTCTTCTCTCAATTGGCCCGGGAAGAATTTTCCTAGGCTTATAGATAATCTATGATTAACCTCTTTTTACAATAATACTCCCTATCCCAGCGAAGAAGTCTAAATAAAGTTGAGCTATCTATCAGCAACCAGACAAGTTAAGAAATTTGATTGTACTAGGCATCAATACAGCTTTTTTTCTGCGAAAGGGGTCAATACAGCTTAGAATAGAAAACAGTAGAACTATTGTGTTGAAGCCCGCAGAAAGCTCTGTATAGTTCAAGAAAACAATCAATAGTTAGCGGAAGCACAAGAAAGCTCGGTATAGTTCAAGCAAACAGCTTTTGAGTCATGGAAACAATCAATAGTTCAAGAAAGTTCTGTATATTGCAGAATATATAGAGTTTGGATGATTTAGTCAGAAACAAAGTACTGCAATAAGTTCGGAACGACCAATCCATGTGAAAATGCCCATTACAATAGCCTTGGTGGGAAGAAGTAATTCGATAGTCCTATTTCCAAAACTAGATTTTTTTTGATAGCCCTATTTGAGTTCTAGTTTTACATTTGACATAAATGACTGTTCCGATTCCGTAAAGAGTAACTCCTCTAGAAAAAAGACTAGTGCATATACATATATGATAACATCATACCAAAGAGTTCTCGTAAAAAATGAGGAGTGTTGGATGATATGATTAATTAGGCCAGTCCCAATGATAAGTTTCATTTTGTTATTTCCAAGAAGCCACGTCAACAGATAGAAGTGAAATCATGGACAAAATTGTTTCAATTTTTTCTACAATGCATGTTTCACCATTGTTGTTACATAGACTCTTCTATCAACAGTTCGAAATGGTGTAGAGGGTGTTCCTTCTCTCACTTCTTTACTTTCTTGCCACATCATCAAAAACCTACATGGCATATAGAAATTGTTTGCCACAGGCGGTTAACGCAAGAGACCATGTTTTGAAATCTAGCTTAAGCAGCGGCATCTGGAAATGGAAATCTTTTGCGCTTGTGGAAATAATCATCCATTAATTTTTAGAAGCCTTTGATCAAATGCGAATGGCTACATGCCTATGGAAATGGGTTACCACCCACTTATACAAATCATTTTAAGTAGTGACCTGCATTTAAAACTGGACAAGTACGTGACGAACTCAACTATGTTGTGGTTATAATTAACACATGACACCATAGTAAATAAAAGTTCTTGTATGTCATACGCGAACTAAGTATAGCTACTTGGTTAGGTTTCTTGTGGTGGAACTTGCCCACCTGGGTTCGAGTCCCCGACTTGGCACGATGTTGCATTTCCCTGGATTTATTCCAGGATTTAACTGTGACACCCGGCCCAATTTGGATATGGCCCAGTTGTGGCCCATGAGTGCAGGTGCACATGTTTAGTACCACATTGCTAGTTGAGCAAGGGTGGAACCAGCTTATAAGCCTTTGTCCTCCAGCAATAGCACCTTCGGGTTAACCCTTTTACACGAAGCGAGGACGAAAGTGTAAATAGGGTGCTATGTGTAAGCGGGCGAGCCCCTACGGAAGGGCGGCACTGTGCGGTGTTGGAGGACGGGGTGTTACAAGTGGTATCAGAGCCGACCCTCGCGGTTGCGCGTACGGGCGCAGTGTGCAGGCGTATGGCGCATGGCACGTGTGGGCCTGGGATGGGACACACGGCATGGCATATGTCGGGCCCTGGACGTACGGTCGTGCGCTAAGAGGGGGCGGTCTGCTGGGACATTTGCCCAAGTGTGGGTGAGCTGGACCGACGAGGACGTCGGGTTCTTTGAGGGGGGGGTGTATGTGACACCCGGCCCAATTTGGATATGGCCCAGTTGTGGCCCATGAGTGCAGGTGCACATGTTTAGTACCACATTGCTAGTTGAGCAAGGGTGGAACCAGCTTATAAGCCTTTGTCCTCCAGCCATAGCATCTTCGGGTTAACCCTTTTACACGAAGCGAGGACGAAAGTGTAAGTAGGGTGCTATGTGTAAGCGGGCGAGCCCCTACGGAAGGGCGGCGCTGTGCGGTGTTGGAGGACGGGGTGTTACATTAACCAGTGCTATCTTTCAGTGATAGACAATGTGCCCCTCAACAATGAGGTGCCTATGGTGACTTCATCAATCTCAAGTTTGGAACAGCTAATCCAGTCTCTCGGATGTGCTCAGATGGGTAGGATTGACATGTGTGGATTCATAAGGTGAGTGTGCGTGGGTGGGCATTTGCGTTTGTGCTAGTATTTTGACCAAAAAGATCTTGTATGTTATGGAGTACTATGCAAAGATATACTATTTCATTTAGTATATATGTCCAAGCAATTATTGTACCACATGTCCTACTCACGCTAGATAAAACTTAACAAGTCAACAAATCTGACCATGTTATCAGATGGAAACAAAATAAAGGTAAGCATGCATCACACGGTGTTCAGTAAACTCTTAGTAAAGGGTATCAAAATGTGCGATGTGCTGCCTAATGGAGGACATTGATCCATGTATGGTGCTGAATCATTGGGTAAATAAAACTCAGAGATGTGATTAATTAATAAGTAACCAAAACAAAATAAAGGTAAGCATGCATCACACGGTGTTCAGTAAACTCTTAATAAAGGGTATCAAAATGTGTGATGTGCTGCCTAATGGAGGACATTGATCCATGTATGGTGCTGAATCATTGGGTAAATCAAAATCAGAGATGTGATTAATTAATAAGTAACCAAAGCGAGACGATCAATTTTTGAAGTCTCGTTCCACATGTGTTTGAGGACATGATACATAAGAAGTGATGCTGACGAGCACCTTGCACTGGCCTTCTTAAAATTGATGATATGTAGATATCTATGGGAGGCTTTCTAATTAAAACTCCAAAGAAAAATTGGACTTTGGCTTTGAAATAAGCCATTGTGACCTTCTCGTAAACCAAGGCCACTTTATACAGTCCTTAAAATTTGTGGTCTCTCTATTTGAAATCTTAAGGCTTATTATGTTTGTTAGAACTGCCTTTGGACAATAATGATTAGAAAGCATTTTTCTGATGCAAAATTTATGTTTTTTGGGAATTGCAAAATTTATGTTGTTAGTTTTGTATGAAATGAACTTATAAAAATGGTTTTGCATTGAGTAATTGCTTGTCAAAATCATGTCCTAATGAACTAAAATATACCTAATAAAAACAAATGGAGGGAGTATCTTAAGCTTAATCTGTAACAAATCATTAATGGACCCGACAATGGTATTAGGCTAATCCCAATGGGTGGTTTCATTTTAATGTTTCCAAGATGGCCACCTAGTCAAAAGTAAAAATGAAATGGTGCATAAAATTACCTCCTAATGCACAATTTCATGGTGTAGTTTCATAGGCTCCATATAGCATTTAGTTTCAAGACTCATAAGGAGTTGGTATCCATGCATAGGGAGTTTCATCTAGATGAAACTGGTTCTCTCTTTCTCTTCTTAAATTTGGTCCCATGTCATCACAAAATCCTATATGTCATACTAATTAATGAAAATGAAACCTCATGAAACTACTCATGGCATTGGGAGTAGCCTTAGAAGGAAACAAAATAAATGCAATCATGCACCCCCACTGTGTGCAGTAAACTCTTCGTGAAGTGTATCAAAATGTGTGATCTGCTGTCCAGTGAAGGACACTGATCCACTTATTGTGCTGACTCCTTGGGTAGTAAATAGTAAAAAATTGTGGTTTTAATAGTTAGTTTAACCCAAGCACGATGATCAATTTAATGAAAATCTACTTCCACATTCTTGAGGACATGAAACATATATGGATCTGGAAAATATATGAAGTGATGCTGAACAGCACCTTTGATCTGTTCAAAATGACGATGTGGGTATCTAGGGGAGGTCTTCTAATTAAAACAATTCCCCATCAACCTTGTACTTTGGCTTCAAAATATTACCCCATTAATGTAATGGACCAATGTTAGCCGCAGTATATACTCCAATGCTTGAGGCCATACCATTTACTTCAAATCCAAGAAAAAATGTAACATGTCGCAAATATGGCGGAAGCTCGCAACTTATGACATTCATTCATGGCATACACCTATATGCATCACACTCATCCATATGCGTCCATCCATTCAATTATCTATACCGTATATGCATCACACTCATCCATACGCGTCCATCCATTCAATTATCACTACTGGAAAGCCCTCCATCGGTCCAGCACATAGGTACCAGATACCGGGTCCAACGGCTAGAAAAAGTGCGAGATCATAGGTACTGGTTGGTGGCACAAACCGGTACCAATGAGCTCACATAGGTACCGGTTGGTGCCACCAACCGGTACCTATAAGCCGCGGAGCATTTGGTACCGGTTGGTGGCACCAAACGGTGCCAATGAGAGCCCAATTGGTACAGGTTTGGTCTCACCAACCGGTACCAATGAGGCTTTGCGTATATAGCCCATTCTTTCTCCTCCAGCCCGAGTCATGACTCATTTCTTCATCCTCCATTGAGCTCGGGTTGGGCAAGGTCATGCCCGATTTTTTCATAATTTTTGGAGATTTTGCAATTCAAGTCCGCTAGAAGGTTAGCAACTTCATCCTCTCTCTTTTGACCGTTACCATGGTCTATTTCATGCTCTATGTTTTGAGTAGTTGAGTGTTTTGAGGAATGGATAGGAATTGGAGATTTTAGAATTATACATCAATTTTATTATGATTTTGTGGTAGAGGTGAACCATATAGATAGTTGTTGCATGTGTAGAGATGATGCTCAAATTTGTAGGCATTGTTTAGATTTTTTGATTATTTGTAGAAACTTTATATGATTATCATATTTAGGCTAATTATGATTTTTACATATTATAAATGATATTTATTGTAAAGGCTTATCAGGATCTTTTGAATTACATATTTTTAGAGGCTTCAAATGATGTTCATATTTAGGGTTATTACGAATTTTAGGTTTTTAGAGTCTATAAATGATATTCATATTTATGTTTATTATGAATTTTAGAGATTTTAGATGATATAAACGATATTCATATTTATGCTTATTATGAATTTTAGATTTTTAGAGACTATAAATGGTATATTCATATTTGATAGTTTTGAATTTTTGTGGATTATTTAAATGTTGTTCATATTGGGGCTGAGTTTTTCGTTGTATTTTTGTGAATAGATGAATCGACAATGGATGTACAACACAGATAGACGCTCATCTGACTTCATTAATGGCATTCATCAACTCCTCGACATGGCAGAAGCTAACACGACCTCGGATTTTATATGCTGTCCATGCAAGGTTTGTGAGAACAACAAGGATTATCACATCTCAAAGAAGGTGGTTCAAACGCACTTGCTAAGAAGTGGTTTTAGGCCTGGCTATATCTGTTGGACCAAACACAACGAAGAGGGGATTATATTAGAAGACGGTGATGAAGATGGTGATGACAACATCCCGGACTTTGCACAATACGGTGCCTTTGGAGATGATATTGCAATGGGCGAGGGTGAAGCAGTTGCAGATCAAATGAGGATGATGATGCCTTAGGTGGCATGATTCGTGATGAAGAGATAGACTGTGAAAGTGTGGGAGAAGTTCAAGCATTTGTTAGAGGACCACAAAATATTGTTGTAC
The DNA here is from genome assembly GCA_004135705.1 of Alloteropsis semialata. Classification (NCBI taxonomy): domain Eukaryota; kingdom Viridiplantae; phylum Streptophyta; class Magnoliopsida; order Poales; family Poaceae; genus Alloteropsis; species Alloteropsis semialata. Next base: position 9,943,642 of record CM014278.1, read on the forward strand.
CCAGATTGCAACAAGGACCAGAAAAAGTTGGGTGCCACAATGGAACTGTTCCAATGGAAGGCAACTAATGGCTTGTTTGACAAGGGTTTTGGAGAGTTATTGAAAATGATACCACGTCTGAAGTGTTTATTTAGAAACAAAGAACATGTTAAATTGATGCGGTGGCCCAAAGAGAATCGGAGGGAAGACAATATGTTGAGACACCCCACTGATGGGTCCCAATGGAGAAAAATTGACAGAGCATTTCCAGACTTTGCAGAAGATGCAAGGAACATAAGATTTGGTTTGAGTACGGATGTCATGAATCCTTTCGGTGATATGAGCAGTAGCCACAGCACTTAGCCCGTGACTCTTCGTATATACAACTTTTCTCTGTGGATGTGCATGAAGCGGAAGTTCATTATGATGCCAGTGCTAATCCAAGGGCCAAAGCAGCCTAGAAACTACATTGATGTGTATCTAAGGCCACTGATTGACGATATTTTTTTGTTATGGGGCAAATATGGAGCAAAGGTGTGGGATGAGTGCAAGCAAGAGGAATTTAATCTACGAGCATTACTGTTTGTCACCATCAATGATTGGCCTGCACTTGGTAACCTGTCGGGACAGTCAAACAAGGGATACAAAGCATGCACACATTGTCTAGAACACATCGACTGCATTTATCTGAAACATTGTAGAAAGTGTGTGTGTATAGGCTATCCTCGATTTCTTTCTAAGAAACATCTGCTAAGAAAGAAAGAAAAGCATTTTGAGGCAGAAACCCGTAAAAAACCAAGGCATCGGGATGGAAAATATGTATTTGATATGATAAAAGATGTGAAGTTGGTCTTTGGGAAGGGACCTGATAGCCAGCAAGCGCAAAATGAAAATAGAAAGGCACCCATGTAGAAGAAAAAGTCAATATTCTGGGACCTACCATATTGGGAGGTCTTAGATGTCCGCCACGCAATTGATGTGATGCACCTGACCAAAAAATCTTTGCGTAAATGTGCTAGGGTTCCTTGGTACGTACGGAAAGTCGAAAGATACGCTAGAAGCATGACAGAACCTGAAACGTGTGAAACTATGAGATCCCCTGCATCTTGAGAAAAGAGAGAAAGGGCATTGGAACTTATGTCCTACTAGCTACACCCTAAGCAAGGAGGAGAAGATCAACATGTTTGATTGCTTGAATAGTATTAAGGTCCCGTCTAGCTACTCATCGAATGTAAAGAGTCTAATAAATATGAAAGAGAAAAAATTCGTACACCTCAAGTCTTATGACTGTCATGTGCTTCTGACACAATTGCTTCCGATGGCGCTGAGTGGAATTCTACCCGTTAATGTCCGAACAACTATTGTGAAGCTATGTGCCTTCCTCGATGCAATAGTCCAGAAGGCAATCGATCCCAGCAATCTAGCAAGGTTGCAGGATAATCTGGCCCAAAGCCTTGTCAGCCTTGAAATGACATTTCTTCCGTCTTTTTTTAATATTATGACGCATCTCCTGGTCCATGTTGTCAAAGAGATTGGTATTTTTGGTCCTGTATTTCTACACAATATGTATCCTTTTGAGAGGCTCATGGCCATTCTAAAGAAATATGTTCGTAAGTGCTCTCTTCCAGAAGGATGCATCGCCAAGGGATACAGAACAGAGGAGGTCAAGTTTTGTGTTGACTATATCCCCGAACTGAAATCGATTGGGCTACCTGAGTCACGCCATGAGGGGAGACTAATTGGAAAGGGCACGTTAGGAAAGAAACAAACAAGGTGTAGCGACTACGATTTATTCAAGAAATCCCATTACACTATATTGCAGTCATCAACTATGGTGGCTCCTTACATCGAGGAGCACAAGACTATAATATGCACCCAAAATCCAAGGAAGTCTGACACCTGGATTACACGCCATCACATTGAAACTTTCGCTGGTTGGTTGCGGCAAAAGCTCATGGGTAACGAGACAATACATACACAACTGACATATTTGGCAAAGGGACCATCAACCTCATTCTTGACATTCCAAGGCTATAACATAAATGGATACACATTTTACAAGAGAGCCCAAGACAACAAAAGCACCAATCAAAACAGTGGTGTTTGTATAGTTGCCAATGACAACAAAGGGAACAGAGACTCATATTATGGTCAGGTAGAGGAGATCTGGGAACTCGAGTATGGACCTTTGAAAATACCTCTTTTTCGGTGCAAATGGGTGAAGTTTACCGGCGGAGGAGTAAATATAGACCGGTACGGCATAACAACTATGGACTTTAGCAAAATTGGGTATATAGATGAACCATTCATGCTCGCCAAGGATGTGCATCAAGTGTTTTATGTGAAGGAAATGTCTAGCAAACCCAAGATAGGGACTCTACAAATAAATAACTCCGAACTTGAGCCAAAATGCCACATAGTTCTCACGAGGAAAAGAAAAATTGTGGGTGTCGAGGACGTCATAGATGAAGATGATTATAATAGGTGTGACGAGGTCTTTCCGTTCAGTGTGGAGGTTGACACAAGCATCCTGTTGGCCAATGAAGATCCTCCTTACGTTCGCAATGATCATAACGAAGGTATTCTTATAAAGAAAATATTTATTGTTGTTCAAGCATAATGTAGTACTTATATTTAAGCATGATGTTATGTAATAGAGTACTATGTCCAAGAATGATGGTATGTAATGTAATAGTTATGTTCAAGTGTTATTTTATTTATATTTTCCATCCTGATGCAATGTAATACTATGTTTAAGTGTTATTTTATTTATATTTAATTAAGGACACAGAAAATACAAACTATTAAATACTAGTGAAGTTATATAGCGAAAATAGAATAGTAAAGGAGTTAATATATAATACTAATATCAATGAATGTAAATTGAAAATATAAAAAATATTAATTAGCAAATACTAAATTTTAAATAAGATAAATAGCAAATACCAAATAGAAAAATATTAATAGCACACCTGGCTTTTTTTCAGGGCCAGTCACACATTAGGGTCGGCTTTGGAAATAGCTAGGCGGGCCCTATGCTGCGGCCTGGTGCTAGAAATGCATTTTCAGAACCGGATTATATAGAACGCTTGGAGCTATAAATGAACCTATTTGTACTTCCGGGATTTATTGATAAGGACATCACTACGCTGGATATACACAAGCCGACCTCATCACCAAAGTACAAGTCGTCGCTAACTTGGACTGTGAGTTCGGTTCGGATTCAACCGACATGCCTGCAGCAAAATGGCGATATCTTCCTCATACGGCATCCAATGAAGGCGTTCTTGGATGCGATGGAATCGTGACGATGAGACGCTTCTTTTGGTTCTCGTTCTAGCTCCAGAAGGTTCGTGGATCATTTTGTGTGACTATGACAAGGTGCTGTGTCACCTGTTTTGGGCCTTTTTAGGTCTTGTATCGTGTCGGGCCTTAAGCCTATGTTGTGGGCGCCCCCCTGGTCGCCCAACCCTAGGACGCCCTCATAAACTCAGTAGCCGCCACCGTTTAGACTCGAATTTTGCTTAGATTGAATCTGTCAAGAACAGTGTCGCCGTTCATCGGTTTATGAGACCCCAACTCGTGAGTTTAATCATACATCAGCAATTTGATTGCATTCTTCTTGTTCTTGCTTGTGTTCTTCGATTCACAGGCAAGGATTAGCTTTCTTGGCGAGGTCGACCGCTGGTCGATAACCTGAGGAGACGTGGTGCTGTGATTGTGGGGTTCGGGACGTATTGTTCGGAAGCCGGATCGACTTGTGTCAAGTTTCCACCAACTTTCCATCAAATCGAGAGTTACCAGAACCTTTCGAAAGATCGGGAACTCTAGTTCACATCATATATTTCATCCTAGGTGGAGCGGAGAGAAGAACAACCAAAGATCGGGAACTCTAGTTCACATCATATATTTCATCCTAGGTGGAGCGGAGAGAAGAACAGCCAAAAATCACGTCGCTAGCGAGGGGTGAAGAGCTATGCTCACACGCTTTCCCAAGGATTTACAGGACTTACGCTCTCTAGCGCACAGTACGCGAAGCACTGAAATCTCCCCGTCGCTCAAGGTTTTTGTGTTTTTTTTTTCTGTCTTACAGATCAGCTGGCAATTTCTAAAGAACGTTGGAGACGCCCGTAGCAGTGTACAACACCTCCTTGTTCTGCTTGAGACCCTCTCAAGCCTGGCCTGACGTGACATGCCAACAACAAACGTCGGCACATAAAGCTCAGTGTCATTGACCAATGGCAAAGGTATTAGAGGAAAAAGTGGAGTGGTTTTTTATGCCGATCCCCAACAACCAATTTCATTGCCATAAGGAACCTCATTTCATGTGCAGTATATATGTGCCCACAATTATGAAGTAAATTTCATATTTAATATGTGCTATATATTACTTATCATTTAGTTGTTATATCGAACTCATGTTTGTATTTTTTTTGACATAAGCGACTTCCATTTAACTAGCTAGTCTTATAATGGACCAACATCTCTCCAAATTTTGAACTGAATTAGGCCACCTATGTTGAACCAACTGGAACTTAGGAGTGTAGCACATCACATATTCACATGGTGCTATCTTCAAAAGTTAGTGGGCGAAGTTCGATAAACAATATATTTGTCAAGTGTGGTGTTATCTAGTGCTGTAACTTCCCTACGAATAATTTTTAAATGTGATGTGAGATATGTGATAAACTGTTGATGCTTATGATATATTTGCTCTAAGTGATGATATTCTTGTTGTCTGACGTGTGTTATTTCTTGTGATTACTCCCTCGGTCTCAGGATATAAGGTGTGGTCAAACTTGGCACAGTCTTTAATAATATCATTTGACTCTTAATATCTCTTATAATATAATATTTGCAGCAATAAAATTATAGTCGTATGAAACTACTTTTAAATATGAATACAATGATATCATTATTTTTTTTGAAGGGCATACTGTGGGGAGTTCGCCACAGAACTTCATTTTCTATTTATAAAAGGAAAGCAAGGTACAGCAGAAATACTTACAGAGGGAACAACGAGGAAATTAAAAGCAACCAAAGGAAAACACTTAGAAAGAGTCTAGCCATATTACAACAAGGGGACGGAGGTCCTCTCTGACTCTAAGGAGTTGGAGACGAACTTGAGCTTTGAGTTGCACAACCAGAAGTTGGAGATCTGCTTGCCCATAATTGAAGATGACGGAGTTTCTGATGTTCCATATTTCCCAAGCTGCAATCACAAATATTTCCATGAAGAAGGGCAGTGGGAATGAGCTTCGGACTTCACCGATTTTGTCATGGACGTCATCTGCAGGCGACCAATAATGATATCATTATTGTAAGACAAAGTTTTTATTATACAAGATTAATCGTAAGTCAAACTTTTAAGCGTGTGTGCCTTATATCCTAAGACGGAGGGAGTATAATATTGCTATTGATAAGGTAAATGTTGTGTTTTTTGCTCTATTTTGTTACAGACTAGCAGCATATAATTGGTAAATACATTTTTATACAATTAAATAATTTAATTAAAATTAAAAACAAAAGAGTAAATGCCTTGCCTTGTACAACAACTTGCACGGTGGGTGCAAGTAGGTCACACTTCTTGTAAATTGCTCAAATAGGTCACAGATCATGTTTAAGTGGTGCACTTGATATCAAAAATGTATTTCATGGCTGAGATGACTTAACATAGCATCCACACCACCGCCCACATTGACAAATATTTGCATACGATCACCTACCTATTTGTTTCCTCCCTATAATATTGATCCACTCAGTTGTGATCATTTCGTCGAGGGCAAGAAGGACGCTGATGTCCTCAAGGTGAGCACGCAAGAACCCACTGGCATCAGGTTAGGCACAGAAAAATTGAGCCGTTGATGATTTAGGGTACGCGTGGCCCCATACCATCCAAGCCTCTGGCAGTAGGGTCGATGCCTCGTTCCCATGGCGAGTGACTTTGGGCTTTGGGTTCTTATGGCCATGAACTTTTTTTTGATAGAGTATGGCGATGAACTTTTGCTCGTTGTGCTTCCCGTAAACATAGTTACGGGGATTCTGGATGTGTTGGCATAGTAGATTTAAATCGATTTACTTTTTAGGGTTCATAGACTAAATTGTGGCCTTGAGTGGTATTCACTACTGTAGAATCAGTTTTTCAAACCACTTTTTTATAGCCGGTTTTCAAAAAGTGGTGCTAAAAACTTTTCACAGCCGGTTCATAAGTAGACCAGCTGTGAAAATCATTTTCACAACCGGTTCACAGCTTGACTCGTCCATAAAAATGGAGTTGATTTTGACAGCCGGTTCATGGCTCGACCTGCCTCAAAAAACATTGTGTAGTAGTGTCTACATGTAATCAGTGATTAGGATAATTAACTTGCAAAAGAAAACCCGAGTGCACACCATTCAGAGATTTTGCCCTTATGCTACACATCATTTTTACTATCCAAAATTTTAAAGGATATTGGTGTGCACCCATTATTTCTTCCTATTATTACATGTTCGAAGATAAGTAGTGATTTTGCAAATATTCATCGACATTGGGCGTAGCATGGATGCCATTCTTGGAGTCCACTTTTGACCTCAAGTGCACCACTTAAACATGATCCGCGACCTGTTTGAGCAATTTACAAGAAGTATGACCTACTGCACCTACCATACAAGTTGTTGTACTTAGCATGTCATTTACTCAAAACAAAATCTCATAAGATCTGGATCCCATGATCTGGATCTTGCATTTACGATCCTCATCCTAACAACATGATGTTTGTACAATATGTTTTGTACACATAGGGATTGATTCGGGTCGGATATGCATGGAATCAAATCCATATTTTACCATATTTTAATTTGAATACGAATCGAATGCGAATCTTCTCGGATATGAATACGAATGCGAATCTTGTCCATTTTTATCGGATATGAATAAAAAATGAATTATTTGGATACGGATTCGCATTCAAATAGATAGTTTCACTGAGTCTATATTCTTCACGGATACGGATAATATTGAATATTTCATTTATTACCACTTTTTATTTGAATAGAAATGTGGATTCGGATAGAGAAAATAACAAAAAAAATGAATTGGGATATTTCCATTTAACATCCATATTAAAATCGGATATGGATATGGATATTCATATTGACGTTTTAGTTGAAGGCAACGGATCAGGTGCAAACCAACCTCCCCGTGCAAACTATGCAAACCTCAATCTGGACCACTTGATCTTGATCCAAGGGGGCGCGTAGAGAGAGGTGGGAGGGGGGATTTGCAAAAGTGATCTTGCTGTGATTAAGGGTGGGCGGTGATTTTGCAAATCCCCCCTCCCACCTCTCTCTACGCGTCCCCTTGGATCAAGATCATGTGGTCCAGATTGAGGTTTGCATAGTTTGCACGGGGAGGTTGGTTTGCACCTGATCCGTTGCCACTAATACGAATACGGATAATTCGGATATTCAGACATCCAGATTCATCACTATTTGTACAATCAGGTTGAGCCACAGTGTGATGTTTTTACAGTCAAGTTGAGCCACAATCTAATGTTTGTACAGTACAAACACTTATGTACCATCATCAGCGGCACATCCACTTGTTGTGCCACAATCGGTTTTAAAACAACCAATTGCATGTAGTGGCTGGTTCTTTAGTAGTAACTAACAATTAAGCCAATAATGAGCTCAGCAACCAACATCCCTGCAGCTGCAGCATAACAATCACTGCTGAAGAATGCGGCATTCGTGCAAGACCCAAAATGACATCAGTACCGAGTTGGCGAAGATCCGATACAAATGCTCCATGCAAATGACATTAGTACTAGGCTGAACGGCTAGCCCCGACGGAGGCCAGTATCGGGTGGAGCCACTACCCACTACTATTGCTATCTAGACACATTAGTATTGGGTGGAGGCGCCACCTGATACTAAAAAGATACCCATTAGTGCCGGGTGGTGTTACTACGTACCACCCGGTAGTAGTTTCCTCCCACTTGAACAGATGAAATTTTCCCTCCCTAATCTATATATCTCCCTTGTTATCTCATCTCTCTCTTAACTCCCAATCTTATCTGCCCCTCTCATACCTCCCAGCTCCCCAACATCCTTATCCTATCATCTTCTCTCCCTCTTTCATCTCCCTCTTCGGCTCTTCCTCTAGCGTGCGGATCAGCCCTTGCTAGGCAATGGCGCAGGAGGCGCGGCCCCTAGCCTTACCTTGGCGCATGTGGGCAGCATGGCCGCCATTGGCATTTCTTAGCATCGCCACCGGGTCCGAGGGACCAGCGACACCACTTAGATCCGTCATGGTAGTTCTTACGTTTACGTTATCCACAAGCGCACAGAATTATTGTTGTAGCATTTTACCCGTGAGTAGTCAGGGGTATTGTTATTTACATTTTCCCAATTGATGGGGGTGGCAAAGAGTTACCGATATGCATGATTTGACATTGTGCGACAAGCTATGAACATATTTCATACAAGGGTAAACATTATAATATTAAGGTAACACGACACATCATCAAAGAAGCCATTCCCAAGAATAAAGAATAAAGAATATCTTAAGGTTAATAGGAGTAAGCCATAAAAGGTCCTATGGCATTATACAAGATCAGCACAGCTTATACAAGACATGAACATGACTTAGTTCTAAGCACCCAGGCATAAGCGGGGAGACCAAACCGCATTGGTCTGTTAGCAAGCAGAAAGGCTTTATGTACCTCCTATACTGATACCCGAACATGGGGGAATAAGAAGGACGGACAGGGCTATCACCACTTGCCGCCTACCCCTCAGACCATGGGGCACAGTCACATTCAAAGGTTCTCATCATGCCCAAGCACCACGCTCGTGCATGAGAGGATTACCCTTGTTCTCCTAGGAAACATGAAACTAGAGCAAACTTAGATCGACTAGTCTATGTATGAACATTGTATAATGAATGATGAGGCATGAACATGATACAAACACTATAAAGATAGCATTTAGATCAAACTTCATACCCAACGCCGAAGGTTACATCCCACAATGGCCCAACGACGACTTGGAATACTACTAAGAAAAACACTAGTCTAAGCTCCACTAGCCTAAGGACTACAAGAATAGCTTAGAGAGGGAGAGAGGCTCTTGATGAATGAGTGTGTCTTGTGAGAGCTCTCCACACCCCTATTTATACTAGGTGAGGACGGTTCCCGGTGCTCCTCAGATGGAAACCTTTCTTGGCGCGAAGGGGGAGACTCGGGAATCATTGACGCCAAAACTTGGCGCCAACGGAACCCATCCAGGTTCGGCCGAACCTTGGGGGGACTATTCCTTGGTTATCCTTCTCTACTGATTGACATGTGGGTCCAAGTTTCCTCTGAGGTCGGTTTCCTTGTGGGTTGGCCCATGTATGACTAGTAGGTGGGCCCTCTTTGTTCTTGTGCCCATGGAGTTGAGTTTGCGGTACATTTTCTCCATTGTTCGAGCATGTTTTGCCCTCTTTGAAGGCTTGTGTCCTAAAAATAGTTATTGCTACAATACAAGTGGAACTAGGTTATTTGTAAAGATACATGCAAGTTTATCCTTATAAAATGAGTATATTGGCGGTCAGATTTGACGTGTAAAGACCGCCAACAACTCCCCCAAGCTTGCCCTTTGCTCGTCCCGAGCAAAAGATGAGACTTAGGTTGTTGATCAAAAGTTGCTACAATAACGTATTTCTTGAGAGTACCCTGCGTTCAACAAAGTATTCTACCTTGATTTGAATAAGTTGGCATTGTCACCCTCTTTTTGCCTTAGTCCCTATGGGGCTTTTGACTTCTCCTTGACTTGGGCAGTTGCAAGCCAGACTAGTTATATAGACTCGCCTTTTACTAACCCATTGTTCTACTTTTGTTCTGGAGGTTTTGAAAGGATTTTTAAAACAAAACAAGTTGCTCATATGATGCTCTCGATCGCTCATTGTGTATGATCCTCACCAAGGCATGAGCTGCCTCAACCTACCTCTAAAGGTTTATGTGGAGCTTTGGGGAGAGGGATATTTGAGGCATACTTGCATCCCATCATGTTGCTAAGTCAAAGACCAAATCCAAGGAGACGCAAGTCATACAACCTGACCAAGATGTGTATGTGTGTGGAATTTTTGTGGAGCCTTATTCGGACTCCTTTTTACATGAGTCCCTCTCTCTTATTTTTGGTTTCTTTTTGGAAAGGGCCCATCTTTCTTCTTTTACTTTTTCTTCTCACGCTTTTGAGCATGGATTTCTTTTATCATTTTTTCCAACATGCTTATTTGAACATGGAATTATTTTTCTTTCTTTGTTTTTCATAGCCTGGTATCCTTTTTCATATGGTGTGAGAGAGAGAGCGACCTCATGTCATGGGGATGGAGTATAAATTTTTGTGGACGGAAGGCATGTTTTTGCATAACTTCTAGTGTGGAAGTCAGCACATTTATTTGTGGAGTGTACGTGATCTTGATCATGGGAGCATGACAAGAATCGCTCAAGGGTCACAAGAATTTGACAAAGCTCAATGAGATAACAAATAGCATATGAGTAAGGTTTTTGCATGTCCGGAACAGAATTAAGACAATGTATTGGAGTGATAATCATATGGCTCTGGTGGGATATATCATCATTGAGGAACTTTTCAGAGTTTTAGCTTTTTGAAAAACAAAACTCCAAAAATCAACTTTCACTTAGAGCAAGATGATAGCAAAGCCTATTGTATCATATCATAACTCGCAACAACTTAGACTTGGATCATGCACTTGCAACCCACAAGCTTCAAGCTCATAGGTTAAGTCTTAGCCAACAAACTCAACTTAGGAGAAGGCTAAGCTGAAAATAGGTACACAAAGGAAATAAAGCAAAGCAACTATTCATGATTTCAACAAGGAGAAACTAGACATGCTTACTAGACAAATGAAAACAAGCAAATATTTTTGTTCTTTTGTCATGTTTTCTCTCTCTCTTTGTTTTTGAATTTAACTATGTACAGTGCAAGATACAAAGTCCATCCTTAGGTCCTCCCCCAAGCTTGTATGAAGCTCATGGTCCTGGATAGGGGTTGTAACCCTATGACTACAAGTAGGCTCTCTGCTTCTCCTCGGCTCTCCGTAGCATCACTGTGATGTTATCAAGTTGCTTGTTCATCTGCTGCTGCCATGCGTAGTTTCCTAGACATGTGCATTAAGTGTATTTTGCATTTCACCAGTCCGGATGTCGAGGTCATCTATTCAACTAGTGAGGTCCGCAAGATCGCGATGTCCTCTCGCTGGGTAAGAACGTCGTGCACGAAAAGGGGTGGCGGCCTACTGGAGCTGGAAGTGGAGTAGTGAGCATAAGGTCCGTGCTCCCACTCGGTGTTGCCTATGCTCTGCCAGCCTGACCCTTCAGCCTCATGTGGTCGCGGGGATTGTTTCCAGCTGGTGTAAGATCTAGGATACCGACTAGAGGGGGGTGAATAGACGGTTTTAAACTTCAATCATAAAACTCAACAAGTTTTATTAGTAACACAAGGTAAAACCTATTTCTACTAAGTCTAGTCCAATGTCAAGGTTTGCAACCTAGGGTGACAAAATACAATTCAATCTCTAGGAAGGTAAATTGCTCAAAGTAAATGCGATAATTGAGTAGAGCAAGAATTAACCGAACAAGAGAGACGAAATTTATCCCGTGGTATCGATGACTTGCCGGTCACCCCTAATCCACGTTGAGGTGGATCCAAAGCTTCAACCGCTCCTCTATCAAGACCTCGCTTGATGTATGAGCCGGCTTGAATCAATGAACCTCTCCAACCCTCGATTCCACTAGTGTTGCTCTTCCCACTCCGGTGAGGTGAGCACAAACCTCTCACAATCAAGGCGGGAGCAGCTTCACAATCTTCTTTGAAGTGCTTCAACTGGCCACAACCACCAAGCCGTCTAGGAAGCGGCAACCTCCAAGAGTAACAAGTCGATGACGCTTGCTTGATGAATTCCTAGTGCCCCAAAGCTCAAACACTTGATGCAATGCACTAGAACTCTCTCACACTCACAAGAATGCAACTCTAAGCAATAGAAGTGAGTGAGAGGCGGAAGAAGGCTCAAATATGTCAAATATGCTTCAGAAGTGCCAAGGGAGCCTCTTTCACCCCGTGGGTGGAGTATTTATACTCTCCCACCTCGTAACTACCGTTACCTTCAAATCCCGTGAAAACAGGGGACTGGTGGATCGTCCGCCTCTCACTAGGCGGACCGTCCGCCTCAGCCCCAACGGCTACTTACCAAAAGTCAAACGTGTCAGAGTTTACCGTTACGCAGCTGGCGGACCGTCCGCCCCCTCAGGCCGGACCGTCCACCTCCGAGTTAGAAGCTCAACTCTCCACGAGACTAAGGACCCATCGAAAGAAACTGCGGACCGTTCGCAATATAAAAGAGGCCTGGAACCCCCAGAACACGTCTCTGCGTAAACGGTCCGCCACCACGGTCCGCTTAACAGAAAATGACAGGCGGACCGTCCGCCATCCCTAGCGGACCGTCCGCCTTCAAAGTCTCGGCAGACCCTTCCAACACTTAGTCAAAAACACAGAAGATAAGTTAGCATGCAGACCATCCGCTTGCTACTGGCCGGACCGTCCGCCACGCGCGGTCTATCCGCCCGTAGCCCGCGGACCGTCCGCGGTACCACAATCAGCACACAATCTTTTCTCTTTTACTTTCCCACTTTCTCAACGGTGTTAGCTCTCATGCATGCAATGCAACCATTTGAGCAAAGTGGCACTAGAAACTCGTCATGCAAATGAAATTGACCCCTCTTGATAGTACGGCTATCTAGCCTACTAATCCGATCAAAAATCTTCTCTAAGCACTTCATGACCGGTAAAAGAAAATATCCTATCTTTTACCTTTGCCTTGAGCTTCCTTGGTTCCAACATACATATCCATCGTTAATTAACCGTTGAAGCTCAATCATCTCATGGGACTAACCTATTCTCATATCCTCAATGAAATAGTTAGTCCAATATGGTTATCATTAATTACCAAAACACAATTAGAGAGCCTAGATGCTTTCAATCTCCCCCTTTTTGGTAATTGATGACAACCATTGAAAGGAGTGATAAGAGAAGGTTTTTGTATTTTGAGAACGCTTACCCATTTCAATGAAACCGATATATATGGTATGGATAAAAGAACTCAAAATTCATTTTTTAGGGAAGAACTCCCCCTACATATGTGCATATAATTTTGCATTTGGAATATCCTCATATGATTTTGATAAGAAATTTCCGGAGTTTCCCCTACAAAAAGGCAATCGAGACTACACAAGATATATATAATCTTCAATGAACATAAGCGATGAAGGGTTAGCCTCGAAAAACCACAAGAACTAGAACAAGCCATATTAAGTTAAAGAAAAGGAATTACATCCAACAAGGTTCAAGCACAAGTTCTAGTTCCACACCACAAGTAACTAGAGAGTATAAGATATTACAAGCCACACAAATAGTTCATGCAATGCAAAAATTTAAACATGCTCATGCAATGTTCCATGATCCCAAGCCAAAGCTCCCCCTAACTCCATGAAATCCCCCTAACTCCATGAAATCTTCAAGATCACTCCCTTTCTTCCACTTTCTTCTCCCCCTTTGTCATCAAGGACCAAAAGAGGGTCCTAATCATCCTGAGGCGGCGGTGGAGGAGGATAAAATGGCTGGTGAGGATAGAACTCTGGAGGAGGCACTGGAGCCGGATAGATTGAATAGAAGTGATCAGTGAAGCCTGAGAAGGTAGTGAGAAAGGAGTCAAAACGAGTCTCAAGCTGCTGCTGTCTATCCACAAGCTACTGATGCTGACAATCAATGCGAGTCTGCATATTTTCAAGGTTTGCATTCATTTGCTGCCCATATGCCTCAAAGTGGGTGTTGAAACCTATCTGCATTTGCTCAAACTGTGTCATCATGGACTGCTGCAGAGAGGCAAAGTAGGGATCAAAGTAACCAGCTGGAGGAGCCCACTGTGGCTGCTGTGGAGGAGGTGGAGGTGGCCTGTGCATCGGCATCTTGAGCATCATGTGCTCCCCCTTGCTCATCGGGTACATAGTCCCCCCAAGCCTCGTTGGCATCTGCATCTAGATAAGCAGTCACCTCCCGCTCAAGAAATGCTCTGTCATTCTTGAATGGCCTGAATGGGAGATGCTTCACATTGCAAGGTCCTCTGAACCTTGTCTTGGCAAGAATGAGTGCCATAATATAAGGAGCATGGTAAAGGTTGATCTCATAGTTTGTTTTCTTCTCATTGATTTGATACATGATGAGAGTCACCACATCCATCTTCTCATTTCACATGACATGCTTCACAAAGTTTGGTGCCCATCCTATAAAAGCATCCTTATAGCCACTCTTAGGAAGAACAGTGACCCTAGCAATCTTGTTGAGCATAGCTGGATGGTGCCTCAGCCCTGTAGTCTTGCAGTACACTCTAGGAATATGGGTTCTTGTAGGCTCATAGAAAGGAGTGATGTTATGAAGGTTCAAGTGCAACTCTTCAGTGATGTCAAAGCTCTCATTCCCAGAGATGAAATCATAGTTAAGCTCATTTGCCACTGCAAATTCAGCAAAGGTAGCAGAGTACCTGTTTGTGCCTGTCATCCATTCAAGCTTCTTCTCCTCCATGTTCACCTCAGCAGTGGCATAGAACTGACGAATGACAGCCTCATTCCATTCACACCTGTGCTCCATAAACTGCCTCAAGCCAAGATGCTCAAGTTTTGGAACAAGAGTACTTATCACAGGTTGATTAGCCATGTAGAAGAAGTCAATGGTTTGATGCTTGTACACATTCTTGTGAACCATGTGACCATAAAAAGCATCTTCCTGCACCCGAGTATGAAAGAACAAGTTTGAAGTATCACGGGGCAAACCATATTGATAAGGAGCCCTAGCATCTCTGTATGAGTTTTGACTCCACTGTCTCCCTGCAAGGTTCACAGTCTCATCAATTAGTTCATCTTCAGCCTCCTCAGCCTCTAACTCAACATCAGTCTGCACATGCTCTGAGTCACTAGGCATATAGTCATCCCCAGAATCAGAATCATTTACCCTAGACCTTTTGGATGAACTCCCCTTCTTTTTCTTCGTTGTCACAACCTTCTTGGAACGACCACCAACACTGCCATGAAAGTATTTCAATTATAAGTGATAATATTGAGAATTGACAAATCCAACAATCATGTAGGCAACTATCCTGGTTGCTGTCAAAGGCGACAGGCGGACCAAATCATAGCTAAAACATCCCCTTGACTTGCTCAACATCTTCCATCAACTAATTTCTTAAATCCATGGTTGAAATCGAAATCCCCATATCAAACCCTAACCAAGAATATGAATGAAATCCATGAGAATCACTGAGGGTTTTGACAAAATACCGAGAGGACATGATCCTTGAGGCGCAGAGGGTCCGGGGATGAGCTCCGGTTGGTCCGGGGATGCGCCAAAATCTCTCCTGTGCTTGACTTTGCTTTGGAGGAGAAAGAGAGAGAGAGATGGCGACGGTTCTGAATGAAAGAGATAGGCCCCTCCCGTATACTAAACCCTCGGTCCGGCGCGGGTCCACTTCCGCCCGACCGTCGCGGACGGTCCGCCAAGAGGGCGCGGACGGTCCGCCTGTGTCCTCATTTTTCTGATTTTCTGATCTAAAATAATATTCTGAAGAATATACTTCGACCCCTGCGGAAGGTCCGCTCAGTCCTCACGGACGGTCCGCTACCCGCGGACGGTCCGGTCCGTGTATGGCAGACGGTCCGCAATACCAGAAAACTCAGCCCCGAGAACTGCTGTCTTTTGTCACTTGTTGAATTTCTTTCTTGAATTTCTTCTCAAATCTTTTCACACTGAGTCCACTGAGATATATATGATTACCAATAAGGTCTCGAGAGAACTTTTGACCAAGAATCATGGAATTTATGCAATGAAATGAATACTAGATAAAAATACATAAATAAATTGCACAAAATTAGAGTTAGATAAGCAATAAACATGTGAGCCAAGTTTCAAGCCACATTGGAGAAGTCAATGACATTGAGCTCATTTCTCAAGTAACAAAATCTTTGCTCATCCAATGGCTTGGTAAAGATATCCACCAATTGATCATTTGTGCTAATTCCATCAATTATAATGTCCCTTTTGCTCACATGATCCCTAAGAAAATGATGCCGTATATCAATATGTTTGGTTCTAGAATGTTGAACCAGATTGTTAGCTATCTTCACGGCACTTTCATTATCACATAAGAGAGGTATATTTTGAAATCCACTCCAAAATCAAGAAGAGTTTGCTTCATCCACAATAATTGAGCACAACAACTTCCCGCCGAGATATATTCCGCTTCGGCGGTAGAGAGAGCCATTGAATTTTGTTTCTTTGAAGACCAAGAAACAAGAGATCTTCCAAGAAATTGACAACCACCGGATGTGCTCTTCCTATCAACCTTGCATCCCGCATAATCCGAGTCCGAATATCCAACTAAGTCAAAATGAGCACCCTTGGGATACCAAAGACCAATATTAGGAGAATACTTCAAATATCTCAATATACGTTTGACGGCGGTCAAATGACATTCTTTAGGTGCGGCTTGAAACCTTGCACACATACACACACTAAACATAATATGGGGCCTAGATGCGGTAAGATAAAGCAAACTACCAATCATGGATCTATAGAGTTTAAGATCTACCGGTTTACCTCCCTCATCAAGATCAAGATGTCCATTGGTGGCCATAGGAGTCTTGATAGGTTTAGCATCCTCCATACCAAATCTCTTCAAAAGATCCTTCACATATTTAGATTGGCAAACAGATGTGCCTTCCCTCATTTGCTTGATTTGAAGACCAAGGAAGAAGCTCAATTCACCAATCATAGACATTTCAAATTCACTTGACATCATATCACCGAATTCCTTGCAATAATCTTCATTGGTTGAACCAAATATGATGTCATCAACATAAATTTGACATATGAATATGTCATTGCCAATCTTCTTAGTGAACAAGGTATTATCAACCTTTCCAATTTTGAATCCCTTTGAAATGAGAAAGTCCCTAAGCCTTTCATACCAAGCACGAGGTGCTTGCTTCAACCCATAGAGAGCTTTGGAGAGCTTGTATACATGATTGGGCTTGTCAAGATCTTCAAAACCGGGAGGTTGTTCAATATATACTAGTTCACTAATCTTGCCATTTAGGAAAGCACTTTTGACATCCATTTGATATAGCTTGATATTGTGAGAGCAAGCATAGGCCAATAAGATTCTTATAGCTTCCAATCTAGCCACGGGAGCAAATGTTTCACCAAAATCTAAGCCTTCAACTTGAGTATACCCTTGAGCAACCAATCTTGCCTTGTTTCTCACAACAATGTCATCTTCATTTTGCTTGTTCTGGAATACCCATTTTGTACCAATCACATTATAATTCTTGGGTCTCTCTACTAGCTCCCAAACTTTGTTCCGAGTGAAATTATTCAATTCTTCATGCATAGCATTCACCCAATTCGGATCATTTAGTGCTTCATCTACACGGTTAGGTTCAACACAAGATACAAAAGAGAAGTGTTCACAAAATGAAGCAACACGAGATCGAGTTTGAACACCCTTACTAATATCACCCACAATTTGATCAATGGGATGATCTTTGGCGATGGCATGATGAACTCTTGGTTGGTCAATAGATTCTTGTGTAGAGATTGAAGGTTGTATAGTAGTACCAATTTGCTCACTAGATGAAGTTGCATTGACATTACTTGATTCACCATCATCTTGAGATTGAACATTGTCACTTATGGTTGAAGTAGAGGGATTCACTCTAATAGAAATTGATAGACCATTATCATCATCTTCTTCTCTTCTAGGTCTAACATCACCGATAGACATGGTCTTCATAGCTTCCCTCAACTCATCATTTCTTACATCTTCTAGATTTTCTTTCTCTTCTTGTGAGCCATTTGTTTCATCAAATTCAACATCATAGGCTTCTCCCACAAATCCCTTGGACTTGTTATACACTCTATAAGCCTTGCTACAAGATGAATATCCAAGAAGAAATCCTTCATCACATTTGCTTTCAAACTTTGATAGTCTAGTGCCTTTCCTCAAGATATAGCATTTGCAACCAAAGACCCTAAAATATGAAATATTTGGCTTTCTTCCAATGAGAAGTTCATATGGTATCTTGTTGAAGAATCTATGACAATAAAGCCTATTTGATGCATGACAAGCGGTATTGATTGCTTCGGCCCAAAAAGAATCCGAAACATTGTACTCCAATAGCATTGACCTTGCCATATCAATCAAAGTTCTATTCTTCCTTTCAACAAGACCATTTTGCTCCGGTGTATACTTGGTTGAGAATTCATGTTTGATTCCCTTCTCATCACAAAATTTCTCAACTCTTGTGTTGTTGAACTCACTACCATTGTCACTTCTTACTTCAATTTGAGCTCAAACTCATTCTCGGCCCTTGTTACAAATTTCTTGAATATATCACAAGTGTCGGCCTTGTCATGAAGAAAGAATACCCATGTGTATCTTGAATAGTCATCAACAATCACAAGACAATAGCAATTCCCACTAATGCTTCTATAGGTTGTAGGACCAAACAAATCCATATGCAATAATTCCAAAGGTCTTGTTGTTGACATAGCACTCTTGCTAGGATGAGAGTTTGACACTTGTTCGCCGGCTTGACAAGCACTACAAAATTTGTCCTTGTCAAACTTTACATTCTTCAAGCCTTCTACTAGATCATGCTTCAATAGTCGGTTGAGTTGCTTCATTCCAACATGAGCTAGTCTTCTATGCCATAACCAACCCATAGATGATTTGGAGAACAAACAAGTGGTCAACTTGGCATGACTAGATGAGAAATCCACCAAATATAAACTCTCATGCCTAAACCCCTTGAATATGCAAATGCTTTCATCTTTACTAGTCACTTCAAATGTCTCACTAGTGAAAGAGCACTTATAACCAAGATCACAAAGTTGAGACACCGATAATAAATTAAACTTGAGAGAATCAACCAATAACACATTTGAAAGAGAATACTCATTAGAGATAGTGATCTTGCCCAATCCCTTTACTTCACCCTTGCCATTATCACCGAAGGTAATATCATCATAGCCGGATTCTTCATCAAGAGTAGTAAAGATCTTTACTTCGCCGGTCATGTGTTGAGAGCATCCACTATCAACCACCCAATGTTTACCTCCGGCCTTGTAATCCACCTACAAAAGAAATTCACTTGCTTTTAGGTACCCAAATTTGCTTGGGTCCTTGGATGTTAGTCACCAAAACCTTAGGCACCCATATAGCTTTCTTCTTAGTGCCACTAATGGGAAGACCAACAAATTTAGCACAAACTACACCCCTTTTATCTTTCTTAAGAACATAGGACGCATCAAAGGATACGGGCTTCT
>CM014278.1:9964036-10008498 GCA_004135705.1 Alloteropsis semialata
ATAGGGTCTCATAAAGCACATTCATTGCTTGATCATTGAGTGACTCATTTGCTTCATCTTTGGGAGTTTTGTGGGCTTGATCAAGAATGACAAAACCATCATCTACAATTTCCCAAATTCTCTTGTTCATTGCCTTGAGATGAACCCTCATTCTTGTCTTCCAATAATCATAGTTGTTCCCCTCAAAGAATGGTGGCTTCCCTATATTGTTGAGGTTGATTGGATTTTCTTCACTCATTTTATCCTACTCCGGGATGGTTAAATCCTTCAAAAATGGAGTCCTCGGCTCTGATACCACTTGTAAGATCTAGGATACCGACTAGAGGGGGGGTGAATAGGCGGTTTTAAACTTCAATCACAAAACTCAACAAGTTTTATTAGTAACACAAGGTAAAACCTATTTCTACTAAGTCTAGTCCTATGTCAAGGTTTGCAACCTAGGGTGACAAAATACAATTCAATCTCTGGGAAGGTAAATTGCTCAAAGTAAATGCGATAATTGAGTAGAGCAAAGAATTAACCGAACAAGAGAGACGAAATTTATCCCGTGGTGTCGATGACTTGCCGGTCACCCCTAATCCACGTTGAGGTGGATCCAAAGCTTCAACCGCTCCTCTATCAAGACCTCGCTTGATGTATGAGCCGGCTTGAATCAATGAACCTCTCCAAACCTCGATTCCACTAGTGTTGCTCTTCCCACTCCGGTGAGGTGAGCACAAACCTCTCACAATCAAGGCGGGAGCAACTTCACAATATTCTTTGAAGTGCTTCAACCGGCCACAACCACCAAGCCGTCTAGGAGGCGGCAACCTCCAAGAGTAACAAGTCGATGACGCTTGCTTGATGAATTCCTAGTGCCCCAAAGCTCAAACACTTGATGCAATGCACTAGAACTCTCTCACACACAAGAATGCAACTTTAAGCAATAGGAGTGAGTGAGAGGTGGAAGAAGGCTCAAATATGTCAAATATGCTTCAAAAGTGCCAAGGGAGCCTCCTTCACCCCGTGGGTGGAGTATTTATACTCCCCCACCTCGTAACTAGCCGTTACCTTCAAATCCCGTGAAAACAGGGGACTGGCGGACCGTCCGCCTCTCACTTGGCGGACCGTCCGCCTCAGCCCCAACGGCTACTTACCAAAAGTCAAACGTGTCAGAGTTTACCGTTACGCAGCTAGCGGACCGTCCGCCCCCTCAGGCCGGACCGTCCGCCTCAGAGTTAGAAACTCAACTCTCCACGAGACTAAGGACCCATCGAAAGAAACTGCGGACCGTCCGCAATATAAAAGAGGCCTGGAACCCCCAGAACATGTCTCTGCGTAAATGGTCCGTCACCCACAGAAAATGACAGGCGGACCGTCCGCCATCCCTAGCGGACCGTCCGCCTTCAAAGTCTCGGCAGACCCTTCCAACACTTAGTCAAAAACACAGAAGATAAGTTAGCATGCGGACCGTCCGCTTGCTACTGGCCGGACCGTCTGCCATGCACGGACTGTCCGCCCGTAGCCCACGGACCGTCCGCGGTACCACAATCAGCACACGATCTTTTCTCTTTTACTTTCCCACTTTCTCAACGGTGTTAGCTCTCATGCATGCAATGCAACCATTTGAGCAAAGTGGCACTAGAAACTCGTCATGCAAATGAAATTGACCCCTCTTGATAGTACGGCTATCTAGCCTACCAATCCGGTCAAAAATCTTCTCTTAGCACCTCATGACCGGTAAAAGAAAATATCCTATCTTTTACCTTTGCCTTGAGCTTCCTTGGTTCCAACATACATATCCATCGTTAATTAACCATTGAAGCTCAATCATCTCACGGGACTAACCTATTCTCATATCCTCAATGAAATAGTTAGTCCAATATGGTTATCATTAATTACCAAAACATAATTAGAGAGCCTAGATGCTTTCAGCTGGGCTGATACCTGGTTGCATACCCTGGCATCTACCCTGCCGAAACACACCCCGCTTGGTATATCTGCTGCGCAATGTGCTGGGGGTGCGGTGGCTGGTATTGAGTCGTTGGTGGTGGCTACTGTGATGTAGATGCCTCATTCCTAGAGCGACTTTGTGTCATCCTATTGTAAACATTACTCATGCATGGGTCCTCTTGTGCAATAGGAGGGATGGTTAGCTCTTGGCACTAATACAAATTAAGTCCCAGGTTAGGTAACGGGATTTCATTTGTATAACCAGGGAAAAACATAGGATTCCGATTGGTATCATGTTTAAGAGTGTGGCCTTGAATGAGATATGCCTCATTGATCAAAGCACAGGCTGTTTGGAAAAGATATGTTGAAATGTTCTAAAGGCCCGAGCTTTGATGCAATGCGGGTGATAAGAGAGGTACATTTAATAGAACTGGACATCCTAAAATTTTCTAACCATTGCACAATCAAAGGATGAATAGGAGAAACACAAATTTTCTTAACCATGGCATAAAGGAGCCTAAGCTCATCATTTCGCACAGGCCTAACATCATCTCTAGAAAATAAACAAACAACAAGTCACTTATGCATGAGCCTCAATGAAGGACTATGAATATCATTGCAGTGAGGCAAAAACTTTCCAACAACATGTTGACCCGATATGCTCTCCCAGGAAGAATGACGATTAAAGCCACAAAGTGCATGATCGAAGTCAACTGCACATTTTTACTGAACTCGAGAAGCATGCTAAAATCTGACCAAGAAAACTGCAAAGAAATTGGATGGTGAGAAGGCAGGAACCTTCTTCCGAAATAGGAACGAATTTGTCCCATCCAATTGTACGCCAAATGATAGCGAAGTTGACATCCATACCTGTGCGCTCGAGGAGGTCCTTGTTAAAGGCTAGGTGTGAGCGAGGACTCGTCCATGATGAGTGCATAGGCTTGCATCTCTCGTCCATCATGTAGGTCTAGCTTGGTGTCCACTTCCATGGGTTGCGGTCCCAACTGCGCCTCTTGTTGAGCACCCTCCTCGTGTGTGGATTTGGTGTGACACGGCTGGAGCGAGGGTTGCTTCCACTTCTGTGAGAGCGGCTTGAGCTTGCTCCCGTCATTGTCATGATTATGAGAACAAAAACAACAAAACTTGTGTGCGGGTTATGTTAGTGAAAATAAGCAATGCGAAGACACAAACCGTGGAGAGCTCAGGCAGAAGAACAGCAAGGGAGAACAACGATCTTGCACGAGCATGAGCGAGAGCGAGGGCGACCATGAGAGCTTGAGCAAGAATGAGAGGGAGAGAAGAGAGAGTTGTGAGTGAGAGGGGCTCCTCCCGGGCTCTATTTGTTGACACCAGATTTTGATTCGGCTGGCGGAGTAAAAATATTGAGTAAGTGGAGCTAGTTTGATTGATGGCCAAGGCCAAAACCGATTCTGGCTGATGGAAGGCGAGTCCAATTCCGATTCAAGAAGGATCCGATTCCGATTCAAGAATAATCCATTTCCTGATCGGACTGGTCCGATTAAAGGTGTCCTGATCGGACATGATGATATGAGGCCGGAGCAGATAGGACTATGATGAAGACTTGCGTCAGGAAGCTTCTACGAGGCCTAATTTGCTGCAATTATAACTCTTTTGGTAGTTTAGATTTTGATTTGCTTTAAATAAGTTAGAGATATTGTCGTATATGACAAGGTTTGTTTGATTTCTGGGTTTTAAATATAAACCCTGTGCCATTGTAAAAAAACGTTTGCACAACCAATCAATACAACTCTCTTTTCGGTCTTGCGCCAAACAAACCCTTTTCATCGAGTTCTTCAGCAAGCAGGGCTGCATCATCTTGATCTCTGATTTGCCTGTAAGCATGACATCTATTGAGTTATTTTAGGCTTTAGATTGAGGCGCATCATCCTTTTTCGTCTAGATAATTCATCAATTTATCGAGTTTTTCTAAGCTTTAGATTGAAGCATATCGCTCTTCTTCGTTTAGATCGCTCACCCTTACCGTGGCTCTTTGTTTTATCTCATCAGTTTACGTTTGTTACAAGATCTATCTGCTTTGTTCTTCATTTATTTATCATATATTTTGCAATAGATCTATTTGTTATTTTTTGTTTATAAAGCTGATTAGGTTTAATAATTGAGTTAGAAATAAATTAAGTTTAGGCAATTTCTTTAGTACTTATAGACCTATCGGCTTAAATAGGCTAAATCGATGCCCTGCTCGGTTGGGTCTGATCCGATTGTTAGTGACATTAATCTTATTTTATTTAATTCTTTACAGACATGTGTAATAAAGAGCACGATTAGACTTGATTTATCATCAAATAGGCTCTTATAGTCGATTGTTTAATTTATCACATGTTACAGTCTCACGATTCGGACTCAAGGCCGATGGCTCATGCTGATCCGATTGTGGGAACAAATTGGGGCTCTAGTCGATGAGTTTGTTGAAGTTACCGATGAAACTCTACCTTGTCAATTTCAGGTCAAATTGACTGGCGTGCCACGAACCTCAAGATTTTGGACCTGCACTGAAGTTCAAGCAAATCTTCCATGCCACAGTGTTGTTTCCAGAAAGTCAACACCTGATTTTTTGGCGTCAACACATTTTGGCACGCCCAGTGGGACACGAAGTAAGTCTCAGAGCTGACGAAACCCATAGAGATTGCTGATGTCGGTCTGATCACTATGGACGACATCAGTGAAGAGCAGATAAAGTTAGTAGAGGCACAACTTGAAGAATTCAAGAACTTGTGCTTGGACACATTCGGCAGGACACGCCAACGCAGTGATCAAGAAGAATCAGTTACCAGTGCCAAAAGAAGCTTTTGATAGGATCACTGCAGCTAAAAGACAATTCTTTCAAGACTATGTTGATGCCGGAATGAGTCATGCCATGATCAACCAATCAAGTATATTGGTAACACAGAGTGGTTGGGTTGATCATCAAGTTGCTGGAGGGTGCCATGCTAAAAGATGTCTTGAAAGGACCTTCTTATTTTGATACAAGTGCTCTTGCAGTAAAATAAATAAAGAAAAAGATTGCACAGATTGCCAAGGATAGAATGCTCAAAGCCAAGGTGGAAGGAGAAGAAGAGGTACAGGATCAAGAAGAATCCGGTCCATCTCAAACTCTCAATCAATATGGTAATCGGATTCCTATGTCTAATGGAAAGATGGTTTACCCTTCGTTCTTCAATACTAAGAATCCATCAATGTAGAAAATGGCTGATTATCGGGAGCAGTCAGGAGGACCTATTGAACAACACATCATGATGTCGCCGACTCACGCGCAACATAATCAAGGGAGCTATACTCATGAAGATTGGGTAGATAAAATCACCAATGTGATGAAAAATCAATTCAGTTGGAAGCCTAAGGAGCAGTCCTACCTGTATCGGAAGCCGTATCCCGATTGGTTTGATACTTTGTTGGCATTTCTTAACATCGCCAGTGGGTTTGTTAGGCCCGGCAATGCCGCTTAGAATTGCCTCGGGTATCTTATTACGCTACGTATCCTCAAGCGCATGGAAATACAGTTGTAGCATTTCACCCATGAGTATTCATGGGTATCGTTATTTATATTTTCTCAAAGCATGACATTTGGTGTCAAAGCATCTACTAGATGGTCATACTAAGAGATTATGATATAAGTATTGGACAAAGTCATACAGGGGTAAAAGATAATATCGAGGTAATGCGACACATCATCTAAGAAGCCTAACCCAAGATAAAGAATAAAGAATAAGATCTAAGGTTAGATGGAGCATGGCAAAGAATCCTAAGGCATTATATAAGACAGCACATCTTATACAAGATACACATAGGACTTTGTTCTAAGCATCCAGGCACACACGAGGAGACCCAACTGCACTGGTTTGCCAGCAAACGGCAAGGCATTATGTACCGCCTACACTGTACCTGAATGTGGGGGAATACAAAGGACGGACAGGGCTGTCACCTCCTGCCGCCTACCCCTCCATACCATGGGGCACAATCATATATGCAGGTTCTCATCATGCCCGAGCACCATGCTCATGCATGAGAGAACTACTCTAGCCCTCCTAGGAAACATGGAACTAGAGCAATCCCAAAGGAATAACAAACCGATGCCGTAGCTTAGATCGACTAGCCTATGCATAATCAATATATAACTCATGATAAGGCATGAATATAAAATAAACACTATAGAGATAGCATTTAGATCAAACTCCATACTTATATAAATACCGATAAAGTATACAAAGACCATATCGAAGGCCGAAGGTTACGTCTAACAACGGCCCAAGGATGACTCCTAATACTACAGCACTAAGCCTAACCTGAGCACCACTAGCCTAAGGATTACAAGTGTACTAGTAGAGGGAGAGGCTCTTGAGGATGTGTGTTGAAGAAGGCCTCCTATCGCCCTATATATACTAGAGGAGGACGGTTCCCGGGGGTCCTCAGATGGAAACACCTCATAGGCACGAAGGGGAGCACGCTGGGAGAGTTGCCGCCAAGACTTGTTGGGAACAAGGCCCGTTGTTGACGCTCTTTAAATGCCAAATCCTACCTTCAGCTATACCAATAATTAATACAATAATGAACACCAAACATATTGGTAGGGATTATTACTAACTATTTCCATGAGTTTTGGTGAAGTGTTATGAAATGATGAGAACAGGTGCACACGGGGAGAAAGCGTGCTTGACACACCAACGAACAAACCCCGTACAAGCACAAGGAATAAAGGACCCACATGACAGTCACAACCTAGTCAAACCCCCGCATGCGCCTAGGGAATATTCGGAGGATAAAACCACCAGGTGCCAGGTGAAAGGGCGTCCAGGGGGGAGGAACCAGGGGTTCGGTCGACCTCGGGAAACCCCCGTTCGCGCCCATTTTCAGCGGGAAGCTCTCCCACGCTCCCCCCTTGACGCCAAGACTTGTTTCCATCCTTGGAGGGCCGGGTACCGCCCCCACTGGTATAAAAGGAGGAGGAGAGCCCTCCCCCCATTTCACAACAACACACAAGAGAAGAGAAGAGCTCCACTCCAAGGCGAAGCCCTACCAACTTAGTGTTTAGAAAATAGGGAGAGAGTGAGGGGTAGTTCGAGGGAAGCACCGGCCTGTAGGTGCTCTTCCCCAGCATTGTACCTCGACGGATGCTTCCTTATCTAAGTAAGTGTTCGTGATCTCCTACGGTGATGAGTCTCTTGATTAAGTAGGTTCCATTCTTTACTTGCTTGCGGATTCGTCGTTCGTCCTCGTGACGGATGCTCTAGTTCTTCGCGAGCGCTAGAGCAATAATTGCTAGCATAGACGTGGTGTCTAGACTAGAGGTTGCCTTCGTTTGCCTCGTGCCCCATAGTATTCAGAGGTTGGCGGCAGGTGGTGACATCCCTGTCCGTCCTTTGTACTCCTTCCTGTTCGGGTTCGGTGTAGAGTTGTTGGCTGGAGGCCCTTGGCAGACCAGGGGTAAACCAGTGCCCGAAGTAAGCAAGTTAAGGTTGAATCTATCTCTACCCTCGCTACCAACTCTTGTTGTCCTTGGATGAACCAGTAGAAGATTAGTACACACACATTCACTGTGGATATGACACCCTTTGTGGATACGACACCCTTGAATACTCACGGGTTAAAGCTACAACTGTACTCCATACGCTTGTGGATTTATTCGTGACGTAAGAAATACCAACAGGCTTTCTGGTGCCATTGCCGGGGAACGGTTGTCGTATTACCTTCGAACCTCGTATCTTATATTTTACCTTTCTCTTTTCTTTATCCTTTGTTACCATGGAGCAACAACTCTCAATTTTTCAACTCTCTGCTCTGAAGGGCTATTCTTTGAGCCACCACCTTCTTCCAAGCCCATCACAGCTTTCGGCTAAGAACTCCGCCGAGGCTTTATAGCCATGGTTCAAGAGCAACCCTTCTATGGAACCCATAGTGAAAATCCTCACCACCACCTGCGAGAGTTCAAACATCTGTGTTGGTGCATGGCAATCCAAGGCATGACACAGGAAACCATAAAGTGGAAATTGTTTCCGTTCTCTCTCAAAGAGAGAGCGAAGCGATGGTACGCTCATAATGTTAGGAAGACGAATGGGGATTGGGTTGAATTATGGAACAAGTTTTGTCTTGCATTCTTCCTTGTATCTCGTATCGTCTCCTTAAGAAAGCAAATTTTCGGCTTTCATCAGGAAGAGAAGGAAACCATAGGTGCTGCCTAGGCCAGATTTTCAGCTCTAACCCATTCCGGCCATGACTTGTCTTTGCCCGACCATGTGTTGTTACAACACTTTGGATGGGTCTTGATAAGGAGTCTGCCCTATACCTCGACATCACCGCAGGGGGATCATTCATGCACAAAACCACTTCTGAAGGGAAGGAACTTCAAGACCGAATTTTCTTGAAAATACTTCCTTTACCAAATCCCTCCAAGTTGAAACCGAGGCAAGCCATGAGGATGTCTTTAGGGTTGAATATGATCCTTTATCTCCTACCCTTCAAAATTCAATTCCTGAACCCTCTGGAGTTCCCTTTTAAATTCGAGGATGATCTTTACGAAGACTCCGAAAACACCTCAAATTATCCACCAGTTCCTAACACCTCTACTAATCCTCTCAAAGAGGACTTCTTGTGCAACGAGTGGCACAAGGATGAGGAGCCTTCTTCCAAAATAATTTGGATTAGCTCTCCTTCCTCAACCATTCAATGCCTGATTCATGGAACCATGGTGGATGTTCTTTATAATCCCGATGTTGGTGCTAACATCATATCCGAATCCTTTGCACTAGACTTCTTAGGCAACGAGCCCTTAGCACCAACTAACAAAACCTTCATGAGCCCCTCAGGTTTCATTATAGAAGGGTTCAGGATCATACTGAATGTGCCTATTCGGCAAAACAATGTTGAGGTCGCCTTTCATTTCCATGTGTTCGAAGTCCATGACTTCGATCTCTTGATCGGGCAACCTCTAGAAAGTGCTTCCTCCATCTCATTGACCAAACACTCCTGGGAGGAAGACAAGTTGAGTTTTGAGGATTCCTCGATAGTAGGATCAGAGCATCCACATGCCTCGATACCAGATCCTGCTGTTGAAACCTCTCCCAAGCCTCAAATACCAAAGAAAGAAGAAATTCCACATTTGGACTTACCTATTGAATTTGAGGACTATGGGAATAACTCGAATTATCTTTGGCACAATAAGGCTTTGACACTTTTACTTAAGGAGGCTTTCCCAATGTAACCAAAAAGGAACCACCAAAGGAATGGCCAATGAAAGTGAAACATTCTTCTGAAGCAATTCAGATTCTTTCACCTTCCACGAGCATGCCTTGTTTTTTAAGGGGAACTGTCATAGATGCCCTTCACAACCCCACTGTTGAGTCTAGTACCATGTCTAAATTCCTTGCAGAAACTCTCTTGGGGACATGACTCTAGCCCTGACCAACAAACTTTTTAGAAGTCCTTCTGGACTTATCTTTGAATGTCGTGGGATTACAAGGGTTGTGCCAATCGAGATAAAACAAAACTGAAGTGCACATAGACTTCCACATCTTTGCCATCCTCGATTTTGATCTTCTCATAGGTGACCCATTGGAGGGACTCCTTTAAGAAGGAGAATCTCAAGGGAGCCTCAAAGAAGACCTTGGAGAAATGACTTCCACTCGTATCTCCTGCCTAGAAACTTCAGGGGCAAAGCCACATCCCAAGCATAACCCGTTCAAGGAGGTGATGTTTGTGTCACCATTCATTTCATCAGAACCTACTTCCCATCTCCTTGAATCATAATGGCCCTCATCACCCTCGATTGATTTTTGTCCCTCTGGCTAGATCTTGAACAATGAGTCTTCTGAAAAAGAGAACCTTGATTCCATGGACCTCCCCAATGCATTGACTCTGGAGGATGAAGAACAGGATCCCACAATTGAAAGCTTCTCCTTCGATGTCCCCCAGGACTCGTTCTCACTTGAGGAGTTCCTAGAGTCTGTTGCATCTTGTGCCTTGAAGCTCCATGAGGACTGCAACCACCTCACATTCCTCTTTTCTAACTTGTTTAAGAGGATGGTTGTGGATGCTTTCATTTATCATAAATATTGCAGATCTCGTAGTAGCACTATGGCACTAACCTTGCAGCTTCAACTACAATGATGAATCAATGATCAGTGGTGAAGCTGGCAACTCCACCATCATTCATAGCTGCAACAGGAAGTTCCCATGGTCGAGCTTGTGACCATAAACAAAGCACTGCCAGGAGGTAGCCCGGATTATCATCAAAAGAAATATAACAAAGCTTTCATTCAAACAATAAGAGCAACAACATGTTTCCAGTAAAGTATGCACCTTCGGGTATTTCCTGTCACTAACCATTTCAGGTTGAGGGTCATGCGATGATTTAAAACATGGGAACTGCATTAACTGTACTCTTTGGGATTGGAACACACTCTGAAGGAGAGTCTGACAATACACACTTGACTCTTGGTGTCTAAGACATCAAAGTCCAAGTGTGGGGGAAGTCGGTGGAGCACCTCTGCAAGTTCTAGTCACACTGAAGACTATCCTGGTGCTAGTTCTGCCTTGCTAAAAAAAGAAGAAAAAAAAGCAAAAATGAAAAAAAAGAAACAGAAAAAAAGCAAAATGAAAAAAAAGAGAGATGAAAAAAATTGTTATGAAAAAAGAGATATATATGAAAAATAAGAGATATAAGAAAAAATGAAAAAAAGAAGAAGAGAGTGGGAGAGTTGGCGAATGCCACATGCCACATCAAGCATGCATTAGGCTGTGGCATGTCGCCTTAGTAGAAATCATTTTGACGCTTGGCTCTAGCTATCCTCGCTCTCGCGCAGGCGTGCAAGTCTTTGTTTAGTCGTCATCCATTCCTGGCTCTGCATAGCTCTGCTCCAGCAGCTCCTGTGCGCCTACAAGAAAGAGGAACCATCCTCTTCTTTTCCACGCTTTCACTGCTCAACTCCATTTAGCACACGCTCACATGGGAGGAAACATACTTTATGCCTCCGAATCATGCAACACTGTGCAAACAGATCATGCCTCCTAGGATAATGAATCCCATGCATACCGCTCACCTGAGTCGGCATGGTTCCTTCCTCCACTTCAAGTTCACATCAAACCAAGGAATCATCAACAATCATACGTGACCACGCCACCACTACTGCAATTCGCAAGCATTCATCCTTAGATGTTGTCGGTAAGCTCTGAGGCAAAGCAAGTTCAACACTCATTTACTCATTTTGTCTCAATGGGAATAAGTTGATCATTCAAAGTTCATGCATCCTTTGTCTATTTTTTCTGTATGCTCTGGTTTGGATGTCTCTCACAAGATGCATCCAAAAGCTTTTTCAATTAAGCATGGTGCTTGGGTTAAAAGGCCTTCATTAATCAAATTAGACATGGTGTCAATTTTGATTAATGAACATGGAGTATTAATTCCATAGACAATGGATGCATATCTCTTTCGTGGACTAACCCTTGCAGCGAAGATTTCAAATTGATGGGTAAGTCCTCAAGTTCAATCCCCATTGGAGATAAGCTAAGGCCCCGAACATGCTTCAACAAAAATTGCACAACATACAAAAGAGGCGCATATCACCTTTCAAGGTGCACTATGAGGATATTGTCAAAGGTCCCTTTGTTTATGTTCATGCAATCTTACCTCAGCCTTGCTTGAGTCATGCTTAAAATAAAATTTGGTGAACAATAAAAGTTTGAAAAAATATAATAAGATGCAAAACCCTTCTGTAATAAAAAGACTCTCAAAACCAAATCATGGAATAATAACAAAAAGAAATTTTGATGCGTCTTTAATAAAATTTAGGCTCCCCGGTGTTTAAACCTGACAGAGTCCTTGTTTGTTTCCACCTTTGTTCTTTCGATGAATAAAAATAGGTACAAGAATAAGTGTGGGTGAGATCTCTCAAGCTTGCCAAGTGAACAACACATTCGAGATCTCCCACCAGCAGGTTGCACAACATCGAATGATCCAGTGCAAAGAAGAGTAAGACAGATTGACTCTAGAGGAGATGGTCGAACCATTGGTTCAGCCGAATCACCTCGGACTCCCTTTGTCTACCTTTTCTTCATAACGATGGTATGTGCAACACACCCCTCAGCTCCCTAAGTTCATGAGTTTAAACGAATTTTGCCTTGCTCTATAAAATTAAATTCAATGAACCATGCAATCTCCTCATGTTGATCATGCCTTCCCTATGGTTGGCTTGCATATTCATTATTCCTTGCGTATATTCCTATTGCTTGTGAACAATTTATCATAGGGAAAGCATGTCATCTAAGTTGTTGATGAGTGAGATATGGTACTGCCCTGGTGTGTCTGGTTTGTGGGCCTCCTTGACCGTGTGCTCACGGAGTTGTATCTGCGTGACACTTTCTCCGTCGTTTGAGCACGTTTTTCTCTTGTTGTAGTCATTGTACCCTACATAGGCATAAAGCTACGATACAAGTGGAACTAGGTTATTTATAAAGAAATATGTTAGTAAGTGTTTGGTACATCCTAATAAAGTGAGTATATTGACAGTCGGATTTAGCGTGTAAGGACCGTCAACAACTCCCCCAAGCTTACCCTTTGCTCCTCCCGAGCAAAAGCTTAAGACTTGGGTTGTTGATCAGGAGTTGCTACAATGTCATACTTTTTAAGAGTACCATGCGCTCAACAAAGTATTCTCCCTTGAGTTGACTAATTTGGCATTGTCACCCTCTTTTTGCCTTAGTCCCTATGGGGCTTTTGGCTTCCCCTTGTCTTGGGCGGTTGCAAGTCAGAATGGTAATACAAACCTGCCTTTCACTCACCTTTTTGTTCCACTTTCATTCCGGAGGTTTTGCAAAGTTTTCAAAAGAAAGCAAGTTCCTCATATGATGCTCTCAATCACTCATTGTGTATAATTCCTCACCAAGGCAAGAGATGCCTCAACCTACTACTAAAGGTTTATGTGGAGCTTTGGGTAAGGTATATGCGAGGCATACTTGCACCTCATCATGTTGCATACGATATGTGTATGGTAGTAGCTCCCGACTCTATATTTGGTTGAATAGTAACCAAGTAGAGAGTGGAGCAAAAGTAGATAAAAAAGAATTTGCAGGAAATAAAACTTGAAATAACTTATCTGATATGTCAGACATGTTGATTGTAGCAGTGTTGAACGTGACAAACGTGATCTAATTGCTAGTAACAGGTAATCTACAAAATAATAAATTGACTCACAAATATGATAGTTAAGACTATAGGAACGACTAGAAAGCGTTGTGAATCTATAGTCCCCGACCATCATGTTCGGGGCAACATGTTTGGAATAGCCCCCAGGCATTATACTCGGGTTCATTAAAAATAGAATGAGTACTTTTTACACTTGAGACCAAATACTGGGCATGGATTATAGGCACTCTTGTAGCAGTACTGCTGATTATTGATGAGTACTTTGATCACTTGAGGTCGAGCACTTCGTCAAGCACAATGGACCCTCTCATGATGGCACCTCAATATTTTAGTACTTGGATCATTTGAGGTCGAACACTCCGTCGAGTGCAATGGACCCTCTCATGATTTGTACTTTGGGATTAATGAGTACTTGAATCATTCGAGGTCGAGCACTCTGTCAAGCACAATGGACCCTCTCATGATTTGGTACTTCGGTGTACTTTGGACTCGCTTGAGATCGAGTACTCCGTGGAATACAATGGACTCTCTTACGATCAAGCACTTTTAGAATAATAGAATATCTTGGACCCACTCAAGATCAAGTACTCCGTCGAGCACTTTGGACTATCTTATGGTCAGGCACTTCGAATGCGCTTCGAACTTGCTTGAGATCGAGTGCTCCGTCAAGCACAATGGACTCTCTAGCAATCAAGCGCCAGATGAGTTAGAATAGCTTGAATTTTTGAGATTGGATACTTGATCATACAGTATCTCAGAATCACCTTAATAGACATTGCGGATCTGAATATTAAGGATTTGTATAGCCACTGATGTCTACATGAAAAGGCAGTTAGCAAATAACATAATAAAAATAAAGATGTCCGATTTGAGTATGTGCTCTGGTATGCGATGGAGCCCCCGAGTATATACTTCGACAGAAAAAGGCTCTCTATACACTGTCTTATATTTACGGCTTATTGCGTCTAACTAGACTAGATAATTTTGTTGCCCAAATTAAATTTAGGCGTTTGTAATTTCACTGAGGGCAAAACGTTTGACAATCTCTTTGATGCCCGCATGTGTTAAACATAGCCGTCTGTTATCGAATTAAAACAAGATTATTGCTAGTTCCATATTTATTCATTACGGAGGTATAGATCAAAATATTGAATAGAACAATAGAAAAATTGTGAATGTATTGTAATATAGCTTAGCTGTTTCAATATCCACGTTGAAATATCAGCATGCTCTTGTTTGAGCTACGAAGCCCCCGGGCGTTGTCTCCGGGATAGCTGAGTGGACGATCATTGCTGAAATCGGCCAGTCGATACTCATACCGAAAATTGCAGAATCGGTGTGGTAGTGTTGCTGTCCCATGGCTCCATACATCCAAGGGTGATATCAAACGCGTTCCTCGCTTCTTTGTTAAGTGCATGTTACCAGGCCGAGTCGGACGTCCACTCATGCGTGCATGGACTCGGTCGTTGATAACAAATCCTGCTCGGGCTGGCTCCTTGGCCCTGCAGCTTGATCTGCAAACAGAAACAACTCCGGTCTGTCGTCGTCCGTGCATGCAATCAATCAAGCATACGTTAGCCATGGGAACGATTAGTATTGCTGATTCAATTGAAGAAGAAAAATTAATTTGGAAAAAGAAAAAGAAAGTTAGGTCGATTGTAGTCCAATGTGCTTGCTCGAGTTGGCCAATTGGCGCTCAAATCGGTGAGTCGTCGGTTTATTGGAATTGATCTCATTGTTAGCGAGTCACATTCTCATCGGAGCTTGCTCGAATTGGCAAGTTGTGTCCCCGATGATGATCTAGATTGATTGGATCCTTGTTTGCTCGAATCGGCGATTTGGTAGATCGCTTTTGGTGAAGCTTGGTGCAGCGGCGGCAGAAGTAGACGAATCTCAGAACCCAACTCCTCTAATGATTGGTATGATTAATCTTCACGCAAGGGACCCTACCTGGCGCGCCTCTATCGAGGTTGTACTCGGCAGATACTTGTCCGGCAGGCACCCCGCTTCTTGCAAAATCGATCATAGTAGATGAACAGAGAGACTCAGGATTTTATACTAGTTCGGGCCCTTGAGATTGAGTAAAAACCCTACGTCCAGTTGCTTGCTTGTATTATCTCGGCGAGTACAGGTTACAATCGTGTAACAAGTACCCTCTGGTGGATTGGTGAAACTTGGGATACCCTCTACGTACAGGACCGCCCTCACTATTTATGTCCGGGGAGACTTGCATTACAAGACAAAACAGACCTAAACCTCTTTGGACTCTCCTTCCTTGAATAGGCCGCCGTGTTCTGCTCAGAGTCTCTCATCTGGAGTCGGTGGTCGGTAATCCTTGTAGTCAGGTACCCTGGTATTGTGGCCACAACAGGCATAATTTAGTGTCTCATCATACCAATGAATGCAAGGTTTTTTGTAACAAGATTCAGTCGGCTATCGAGCAAGGTGTGATCAAGGTTGAAGCTACTAAGAAGCTGATGAAACTTGATGGACATCCATTTCCACAAAATATGGTCAAAATCAGAGCCCCTCAAGAAGATAGAAAAGTGAAGGCAAAAGTCCTCACATCGGATCATGCAAAGAATTCAGGAGTCGTTGATCGTGAAAGTCAAGTGTCGGCCGATGAGGTGAGGAATCAGAATTACCAAGCTTATCGGGAGGATCGCTAGCATCGAGATAGACCAAGGGTAACATCAACTCATTGATAAGTATATGCGTCAACAAGCAAAGGATGGGACCCCTTTCATGCCATGGGTTGATGATGAAGGACATTGGGAATGTCCGTTCTTTAGATTTTGTTTGGAATTAGAAGTTAAGGCTTCTATCAATTTATGATTGTCCAGAATGCAGTAGTCTGTATGAAGGCTATCGGGAGTCAAAGAGGCAATGTTATTCTATTCGTGATCGTCTTGATTTTGGGCATCATGATGATCAGCACGATCAGGCAGAATATCATCGTGAGCACGATCGGCGTGAGTATGAAAATCGGTGCTATGACCGATGGGATGATGATCACCTTAGATATAATGATCACCAAAAATATAATGGGGACTGTATTTCTGTGCATGATCGCTAGGATTACAGAAACAAAGAAGATGTGTAGAAACCAAATGATCAGCAAGAGGTCAAACAAGGTCAGCATCCCAAAGTAAATCGGTAGTGGTGCCCGGATGATTTGACTAAGATTCAGAAGGGGAGGGTTCAGCATCTCTGATTTAGAGAACAACTTAGGGAGAAGCACCAAGTCCAAGAAGGAGATTAGACTAAGATTTGGAGAGCTAAACCCAAACTTGATGATGGAGGTCCATCGACATCTGTTAACATGGTATTTGTACTTCCTGCTGAATAGTATAAATTCTACAGATGATGAAGCCGATGACCAGGAAGAAGCTATGGTGCAACTGAGTCTGCAACCTCAACAAGCCATATTTGACAAGCCAGTAGATGAGAAGTATTGGCATTTGAGGCCATTATATGTTAAAGGATATGTTGATGGAAAGCCGATCACTAAGATGTTGGTTGATGGAGGTGATGCAGTGAATTTGATGCCATATACTACATATCAGAAGCTTGGCAAGGGCCTTGATGATTTGATCAAGACCGATATGATGCTTAAAGACTTTGGGGGAAATCCATCGCCGGCTCAGGGGGCATTAAATGTTGAACTGTCGATTGGGAATAAGACTTTGCCTACGACCTTTTTTGTCATCGATAGTAAAGGCTCTTATAGTTTGCTTCTGGGACGCGGTTGGATTCATGTCAACTATTGTATACCATCTACGATGCACCAATGTCTCATCTAATGCCATGGGGATCACATTGAGACGGTCCAAGCCGATGAGTCAGTTAGCATTGCTACAACCGATTTACCGGTTTGGGAGTTTGAAGGTATCGAGTGTTTGTCAGGCAAAGTTTGGGAAGATGATTTCTTACAAGTGTCCGATGAAGGTTTAAAGCTGATCCAAGCAGTGGGCTCTGAAAGTTCGTATTAATGGAAGAGTTTATTGAAGATGAAGGAAAGCTTGGTCAGGGTTTTATGTCGTCCGATAAATTAGTGGAGATAGATATAGGTTTAGGAGAAAGACCTCGGCCGACATATATTAGTGCTAAATTGGATCCTGAGTTTAGACAAAATCAATAAAATTGTTAAAAGAGTAGTGTGATAGGTTTGCTTGCGAATATTATGAAATGTCAGGTTTAAGTCGATCGATTGTTGAACATCGACTCCCGATCAAGCCAGGGTATCGGCCTTTTAAACAA
Source organism: Alloteropsis semialata (assembly GCA_004135705.1). Lineage (NCBI taxonomy): Eukaryota > Viridiplantae > Streptophyta > Magnoliopsida > Poales > Poaceae > Alloteropsis > Alloteropsis semialata. Next base: position 9,981,402 of record CM014278.1, read on the forward strand.
GTGCCGAGACATTTTAGACTACAGTTGAATGAAGAAATAAAAGCCAAAATAACTCGGTTGTATGAAGCTAAATTTATTCAACCTTGCTGATATGCTGAATGGATATCTAATATTGTTCCTGTTTTCAAGAAGAATGGCAAGTTGCATGTGTGCGTGGATTTTAGAAATCTTAATGAAGTTACTCCGATGAATGGGCATCTGATGCCGATTTCTGATATGTTAGTAGATGCAGCTTTAGGCACAAGGTAATCAATTTTATCGATGGTAAAGATGGATATAATCAAATTTTTATGGCAAAAGATGATATTCCTAAGACTGCTTTTCGATGTCCTGGTGCTCTTGGATTACATTAATGGGTAGTAATGTCCTTTGGTTTGAAAAATGCCGGTGCTACATATCAGAGGGCAATGAATTACATATTTCATAAATTGATCGGCAGGATTGTTGAAATATATATTGATGATGTGGTGATTAAGTCCAATCATTATAAGAAATATCTAGCCAATTTGCTAGTGTACAAGGAAACATGGTTTGAAGATGAATTCTACTAAGTGTGCCTTTGGAGTATCGGCTGGACAGTTCCTTGGATTTATGGTTCATGAAAAAGGGATTGAAATCAGACAGAAAAGTGTGAAAGCAATTAATGATGCTAAGCCACGGACCAATAAGACGAGTCTTCAATCGTTGATCAGTAAGATTAATTTTATTAGAAGATTCATATCAAATTTGTCTACAAGAATCCTTCCTTTCTCCCCACTGCTGAAATTAAAAGCCGATGAGGAATTCATCTGGGGAGAAGAGCAACAAAAGGCGTTTGATGATATTAAGAAATATTTGGTTTCACTGCCAGTTTTGATTCCACCTCAATAGGATAAACCATTCAAATTGTATTTTTCAACCGATGAATTATCAATCGGAGTTTGAAGGGAAAGAACGGGTGGTTTATTATTTGAGTCAGAAGCTGATTGATGCAAAGCGAGATATCCTTCCATAGAGAGGTTATGTTTATGTTTGTATTTCTCTTGAATCAAATTGCGACATTATTTGTTATCATCTGAATGTCTGGTAGTTTGCAAGACCGATGTAATCAAATATTTGTTGTCCATGCCAATTTTGAAGAGAAGAATTGGGAAGTGGATGCTTGCTTTATCGGAGTTTGATTTAACGTACGAATCGGATAAAGCTGTAAAGGGACTAGTAATAGCTGATTGCATAACTCAACACATCGAAGATGAAGTTAAAATGGTCAAACCGATGCCATGGACATTATTCTTTGATGGGTCTTCATGTGGGCAAGGATGTGGCATCAGGATAGTTATTGTTTCACCTCGGGGGGCAAATTTGAATTCAGTTATCCGATGGATCTGACTTTCACTAATAATAGAGTTGAATACGAAGCTTTGCTTCAAGGATTGAAACTGTAAGAGAAATCAGAGCTGAAGCTATTGAAGTGTTTGGGGATTCTCAGCTAGTTATTAATCAATTGATCGGTAAATATGAATGCAAGGATGATATTCTAATTGGATATTTTGAAGAATGCCGACAGTTGTTAAAGGAATTTGTGATGGTCAACATTGAGCATATTCCCAAGGTTCAGAATCAAGAGGATAATAATTTGGCTCAAGCTGCTTTTGGCTATCGGCGTTTTCAAGAGATTATGACAATCGAGCCAGAAATCGGCGATTGGAGGTATGGTATTATAAAATATCTTAGGGATCCATCACAAAAGGTTTCTAGGAAGTTGAGATTCATGGCTGTTAAATGTGTTGCTTGATAATCGGTTATATTATAAGATGATTGATGGTGTTTTGCTCTGATGCTTGAGTGAGTCGAAATCCAAGGATTTGATGGATGAAGTGCACGAAGGGTTTGTGGAGCGCATCAATCGGCTTATAAGATGAAATGGGTGTTTAGAAAAATGGGTTGTTTTTGGCTGATAATATTGGAAGATTGTTTTACATATTACAAGAGTTGCCAAGAATGCCAAAGATTTGGAAATGTGAAGAGAGCTCCTGCATCAGCCATGAATCCAATTATAAAACCATGGCCTTTTCGAGAATGGGGAATTGATTTGATCGGACAGATTTATCGTCATCAAGTAAAGGGCATAAATTTATATTGGTGGCGACTGATTATTTTACTAAATGGGCTAAAGCAATTCCGTTAAAGATTGCTAATTCAAAGAATATGATGGATTTTGTCAGGGAGCATATTATATATCGGTTTGGTATTCCTCATACTATTACTATCGATTAAGGTACTATGTTTATGTCTGACGAATTCCAGGGATTTGCTGCCAGTATGGGAATTAAACTATTAAATTCTTCTCCTTATTATGCACAAGCCAATGGTCAAGCACAGACGTCAAATAAAAATATTACTAAAATTATTAAACAAAAGATTGATGAACAACCAAGACGATGGCATTTGACATTGACCGAGTCGTTGTGGGCTTATCGGATGGCATGTCATGGAGCTACTAAGTTATCTTCATATCATTTAGTATATGCAAATGAAGTTGTTTTGCCTTGGGAAGTTAACATCAGATCTAGACACATATCGGATCGGAGCAGGAGGATTTGACCGCCGATGAATACAAAAGCTTGATAAATTTTGAATCGGATGATTTGGCTGAAACTTGTTTGAGGGCGTTGGAAAATATTGTAAGTAACAAAAGCCAGGTTTGCCAGACATTATGATAAAAAGGGTGTATTCAAGGTGAATTAGTGTGGAAACTGATTTTGCCAATAGGGGCTAAGAATACTAAGTTTGGAAAATGGTCGCCTATTTGGGAAGGGCCCTATCGAGTGAATCAGTGCGTATCTAGCAATGAGTAGATACGATACGTATCGCCTCAAGTGCAAAAATATTTATGATTTAAACAAGTTCATCGATGATCATATCATCGGATCAGACCAGTATCACCCACGAAGTTCAAATGATTACAATGATCATAGGTATTTTTGGATCATCTCTACCGCACGCAGGTGGATGGCATCAACGTTCTTGATTGCTTCCAGGTCAGCTACATCATAGCCAGGCACAGTCTTGATACTTTTGTGGATTTGATGCACTTCGGTCAGATGTTTCTTCATTTCTTCCCTGGCCGAGGCAATGGTTGCTGGAATCAAGTCAATCTCTTTTTGGGTGCTGGTTATTTCTTGGCGCACATCCTCAAGTCTCTTGACCAAATCGGCTTTAATAACTTGTAGTTGATGGATCTGATTATTGAGCTTATTTGATCTAGCCTCCAAAGAATTGATTTGAGATTGCATTTCCTTCAGGCTTTGTTTGTCTTCATCTCTTTTCTTGATGAGATCCTATTGGGCGGCCTGATCAGTTATCCAATGATGAGGGCAAGACCATGAGGTTGGTGGTATTCAATGAACGCAGCTGGAATGATGGCACTCTCTAGCTCCGATGGAAGTTGGTTTTTGAGCTCTTTGAAGATTTGGCAGATCGGCTTAGCGTCTTCTACCAGAACAGCAATGCTCTTGTTCAAATGAACTAGCATGTCTCTTAGCTTTGCCTTGATTTGGTCGGAGATGCTTTGAAAGGGCTGCTCGGAGGTGACCTCTTCATCCCCGGTCGAAGCATCCAGATCGATAGACATAAAGCTTGCCGTCGGTGAATTCTGTGCCTGAAATAAAGTGTAAAGTAAACTTGAGTTATTGGTGTAATATGAAATTGACATAGGGATTCGGCAAAAGTACCAATTTGAATTGTCCCTCCCGAATGTAATCAGGAATTACTTCTGCGCTTGGCGCAGTTGGGGCTTGGCCAGTTTGTTCAACTTGTGCTACTTGATGAGATGTGGTGGGGATGTCCACAATTGGAGGAGTTACCTTTATACTTGCTACCCTCGGAGCTGAGGCAGATTGCTGAGTGTTGATATTTTGATCGGTTTGACCAGAGCCTGCTTCCGATTGTGTATCTCCTATTGGTTCCTCAGTGATAGTTTGAAGAGTAGCACGAGGAGGAGAGTTTTGCAATTTAAATATGTTAGGTTTGAACTATAATGATGATTTGAATTGGTTTAAGTTTGAAAATAACCTGTTGATCCCATTGAATTGGGGTCTCTGAAGTTGAGTCTGATTGTGGCTCAGGAAGAACTATGTTCGTTTCTTGGAAAGATTTTTTTGTTAAGAGCTATATGAAATACAATGAAGAAACAATTGGATCGTTACCTCTATTGCACTAAGCAGCATGCATGCAGCAAGGGCAGATTTTTCTTCATCGGTCTGGAAAGTCGATTGGCCAAGAATTTTGCCTGCGACAGGCTATATTATAGTGGAGTTAATTTAGATGTCTGGAGTCAAGGAATTGAAGATAGAATTTGGAATGTACCTAGGAGAAAGGAGTACTTGCTGCATAATGAATTTGCTTCCCGCTCAGGCTTACCGTCGGGATCCCTGTCTCATCGGGCTAGATAGAGAAGAGAGTTAGAGATAATAAATTATGATCAAGGAAGAAAGTAGTGCCGATTGAGAACTTACAGGGTTTTCCATCCCTTCAAATTCAGGAGCGATGAGACTGCAATATGTGAAGGCTGGTACTCTAAAGATATGTGTACTCCATTCCTTCCACCAAGTCTTGTAGAGTTTGGATGTGAAGCTTGTGCACAGCCAATCAGGGATTTCATAATCTCTGTTCGGTGCGAGGGCTAAAATTTGGTCCATTTCTAAATTGGATGATACCGCTTCACGGTGTTTTATCTTATCTACGAAGTACAGACCGATCGGTAGTTGACCAAATCCTAGTTGACGAGCTGCGATCGAGGGATTGTAAAATTCATAAGAGCAGTTCTTGCGGCTGTGTGATATGTTACTTCCCAAGATGGCGAGAGTGATGAATGACTTAAGAACTGGGACAACTGACTCAAGGCTATTGAGTACGTTGAAGGCCGGGACCTCATATTGCCGATCAGAATCTTCCTATGTGAAATAGTACATGTACTCTGATGCGATGCCATAACAGAAACTCTCAATGAAGTTAGCCATGGTGTTTGGTTCAAGCTTTGTACCTAGACAGGCCGATGCTGCCTCTCCAAATGACATGCAGTGGCAGAGTGTTGCGTCTTCTTCCTCTATATGAAAACTTGGGAATTAGTGGTTCTTGAAGTTCCAACCCAAGGCGAATCGGAGCTGAGTTTGCAACCAGAGTTGAATGAACCACCATGGTCCTCCGATATGGCCGACAGGTTGACCAGCCGATAATTTGGACGACACTAGGTGGAGGAGGTGATATACTACGCCAAGAAGAAGGTGGACAAGTGGGACTGCTTTACAGAGATAAACTTTCTGCTATTGGATACATATTACTTGTCACTCCGAGGGTGGCGCCGCAAAACACAAACCATTCGTGTCACATGTTTGAAAAGGCTGCATATTCTCTCTCATCGACTGAGCCGGTCTTGTGATGATCGGAGATATATTTTTTCCATCCTTTAGATCCTAGGCTGACTAGACAATGTTCAAGCAGATTGATGGTAGTCTTCAATCCGGTCAGCATGTTGACGTCCATTAAGGTTGGAGTCATCGTAGCATGGCCAAAAAGGTAGGCATTCAGGGTGTCCAACCAGAATAGTGATTATGCAGCCAAGAGATTTTCATCTTTTGCCATATCGGCTAAAGAGAGAGTAATGCATTGGCTTATTTCCTTCTCATTCAAAAATGCCAATTTTGGATGTGCAAATTCTAAGGAGCCCGTTCCTCCATCCTGGAATACTGCTTGGCCATGATTGGAAGGAGTTGTTCCAATCGGAAGTATCAAGATTCGCTCCTCTAAAAGGAATCCATTATGATTCCAAATTTATGAAATCAGTCGGGTCTGGATTGCCCATCGGCCCCAAATAATATGTTGAAGGAAGATGTGAAACTGGGATGGTGATGTCATTTTTGAGGCTCTACGAGAAACAAAAATGGTAAATAAGACTATGGTGGCATGAATGGTCTTGAGGGGGAAATACAAACTTGACAAAGATAATAATAGGAATATTGATAAAGATGCATGATTCAGCGTGGTGATTTGTTACCTCTGGGACATGGGTGATCATGGCTTTATCCGAGGCCGCCATTTATCTAAAAGGAACAATAAGTAGGAATGAGAAAAATGCGAAAATCTATCAAGAAAGGTGGGTAATCGCCCAGATGCAAAGTATGAATTGAATGTGGACGAGGTCCTTACCATGTTTGCAATGAAGCTTTCGTAAGTAGTGATTCAAGATTGTCAGACAGGAATAGGATTGGATGGTGGCGGTGAGTTTGGAAACTTTGGCAGATGTGAACTGGAGGTGGAAGAAGAAGTTGGTTCGTGTTCAGTATTTATAGGGCCGACGAAGGAAGGAACCGCCCGAGAATTGAGGGGCCGCATGCGCGCGGGAATTGAGGAATAGTGAAGGAAACACAGTTTCTATATACTGTTCACTTCAGGAGTTATCATTGCTGGAGAGAATTTTGGAACAAAATGATATTTTATCCCAAAATTGGGGGCATATATTGACACCAGATTTTGACTCGGATGGCGCAGTAAAATACTGAGTAAGTGGAGCCAGTCCGATTGATGGCCAAGGCCAAAACCGATTCAAGCTGATGGAAGGCAAGTTCGATTCTGATTCAAGAAGGATCGGTTTCCTTATTGGACTAGTCTGATTGAAGGTGTCCTAATCGGACATGATGATATGAGGACAGAACAGATACGACTATGATGAAGACATGCGTCGAGAAGCTTCTACGAGGCCTGATTTGTGACAATTGTAACTCTTTTGGTAGTTTAGATTTAGATTTGCTTTAAATAATTTAGAGATATTGTCGTATTCGATAAGGTTTGTTAGATTTTTGGTGTATAAATATAAACCTTGTGCCATTGTAAAAAAACGTTTGCACAACCAATCAATACATCTCTCTTTTTCGCCTCGCGCCATACAAACCCTTTTTGTCGAGTTCTTCAGCAAGCAGGGCTGCATCATCTTGATCTCCGGTTTGCCTATAAGCACGACTATTTTAGGCTTTAGATTGAGGCACATCGCCCTTCTTCGTCTAGATAATTGTTGGCGATTCTTAATGAAAACTTATTACTGCCAACAAAGATATGAAACATGATAAAACAAATAGACATAGGGTTGTTTACTAATGAATTCCATGAGTTTTGGTGCATATGTGCTTACAGGAATAAAGTGGCAAAAGAAGGCTAAAATAGGCCTAGGGCCAGGTCGCCCGACCTTCCCTGGTCGGCTGACCTGGGTCCAGGCCCGGTGAGGTCCATCTTCAGCCCACCAACAAGAAGCACACTCAGGAGCGATCAGGCACGTTGAGATCAAGACGGTGGAAATGAAGAGTTGGGATTGGGCCACGTGGCAAGCACATGGATTCATGGGCCCACATCCCTAACTTAACTGACACATCTTTGCCATTACCCACCGAAAACCAACCAAAGGACCCACTGGAGAGTGACACTGACGAAGTGGGGCCTAGGGGCCACAGCCCTGGGTCGGCCGACCTAGACAGGTCGGCCGACCGGGCTGCACGCCCAAATCGCCACCGCCTTCACTAGCAACTGTCAACCGCCACCTCGAGTTCATCCGTGCCGTGTATCATCAACGTCGGTGAATCTGACGGTCGGCCGATCCCCCCTAGTCGGCCGACCTGGGCCCATCTCCAGACCGCCTCAACCGCTGCAAACCGACTCCAAACCGCCTCTCTAAGCTATAAATAGCTGGACTCGGGGCAGGGCTAATCATCATCGAGCAGAAGTAAAGATTCAAGGCGAAGCCCTCCTCATATCCAGAGTAGAAATAGGGAGAGAGTGAGGGAGAGTCTGGAGGAGTCCCGGCCTATCGGCGACCCTCCACCTGTACCTCGATGGATGCGAGCTACTCAGTAAGTATCCGGGATTCAACTAGTAATTAAGTCTGAGTTATAGATAAGTTAAGTCTCTATTGTGCTTGTGGATTCGTTGCTTTATTTATAAAGTATTCTAATCTTTGATCAAGGTTAGGATAGCTCATATTATCTTAGGCGTGATGCTTAGGTGTATATCTGCCCTCGTTTGCCTCGTAGCCCCACGGATTAGTAGAGGTAGACGGCAGGTGGTGACAGCCCTGTCCGTCCTTTGTAATCCTCCAAGTACGGGTATGGCGTAGAGCTGTTGGCCGGCATTTTCCTAGAGACCTAGTGTTGGGGAATTGGCTTATCCAGGAAACACCTTCACCCATTGGTTTGATTGTAAACCCAAGGCATTTGCCTTCGCCACCTACAACTGCAAGGTTTTGCCTTCGCCGAGTCATCAGACGCCGAGAGACTATACGTTGCCCCCGGCGTTAACGAACGATTTGTGGTTAAGGCGAAGACATTGTGTGGCTTCTCATTGTCTTCGCTACACCCAACTACCTTTTATGAAGATGCGAAGGTAATGTTCAAATATTGTATATACTCGGTTCATCTTGTTATACAGGTCGAAGGCGAGTCCGGGCGATGGCATGGCGTTCTGTTCTCCTCTGACCAGGAGAAGGCATCGCTCGGACAGACGGGCATCAGCTGGTGAAAGCGACAGGGAAACACCGGATGGTGAAGGCGAGCAAAGGGTCACTGGAGGCACGGTGAAGGCAGCGTGGACCAAGTCCAAACCGAGTCAAAGACGGAGTTGCTGGTCTACGCATTCACATTGTGACACATGAATGTACTCTTATGCCCCTGGGGAGTCTAAGTTGTTAAGTCTAGAGGATGATGCTTGATTTCCAGGGGTATAAGGGGAATGTAAAAAGTGCCTCTTGACCTCCCTATAAAAGGAGGCCTCCCACCAACGTGTAAAGGGCTGATTCTCGAGAACACTGTTGATAAGTAATTTACTCTTGCTTGTCTCTGTTCTCTGTCTTGGCTATTGTCTGGTTTATTGGATTCGGCTATATCCCAATAACTGGCGCCCACCGCTTGTGCTGTGCACGAAGGAAACCCACGAACACCACTATGCCACCCAAAAGAACAATAACAAAATCCACCACCACCCAAAACACGGCTTCATCTGGCGAAGCCGACGTCCAAGCCACAGATCCACCAACCACCTTAACACCCATAACCGAAGCTGTCAATGAAGACACGCAAGTAGATGAAGACACTCTCACCACCGAAGAAAAGCTGCGCAGGGTGGAGGACAGGCTTCGCCTTCACCGTCTGGAGCAGCAAAGAGAGCTCAAAGCCGCTCAGCTCGAACTGCAGCAGCAAATGCAGGAGGAAGAGGAAGAACAGCAACATCAGCTGCTGCAGGTCAAGCAGCAGTTGGAGGGGCTGAGGCAGGCGAAGCAAAGAAGATTGAACTCCACTGGTTCTAGAGCTGCGAAGCTCCGAGAAGAACTCGAGAAGGCCAAGAAACAAGTTGCTCAACTCCAAGCCGAACTCAACGAACCAATTGCCTTCGCTAGCGCAGGAACAAACCACATTTCCACATCGGAAACTGGTCTCCAAGTGCTGCATACTCGTCCCATTGATCGTACTTGCCCTCTCTCAGAAAGTCTTCAATTGGCAAGATGGCCGCCTTCATACAAGCCTATCTCTCTGCCAAGATACAACGGCCTCACCGACCCCAAGCAATTCCTCATGAGCTATGAAGCTGCAATAGCCTCGGCAGGGGGAGATGATGTGGTACTGGCAAAATCTTTCACCATCGCCTGCGACGGCACCGCAATGAACTGGTACACCAAGCTCCCAGGATTATCTATCACTAGCTGGTATGACCAAAAAAGAGAGTTGATCAAGAATTTCAGCATTATGGGAGACCAAGCATTATCATATGCAGAGCTAACCCTACATCAACAGCCGAAGGAGTCTCTGGAGGACTACTTTCGCAGGTTCGTGGGACTCAGATCTCAGGCTCCTCATATTCCTGACGAAGCCGCCAAATTTGCAGCTATACAGGGGCTTCGGCCAGGTCCTTTCGCCCAACACATTGCAAGGGAAACACCAGCAACCCTTGGAGATCTCTATGAAGAGTTCAAAAAATACTGTCGATCCGACAATGACAACCGAATGCGAATTGCCAGAGAAGCCGTCCTGAAAAACCAATATGATTCCCAAAACAAGCAGCATCATTACAGCCAAAATCACTACCAAAACTACCCATCCCAAACCATCATGAATGTGGAGAGCCCACCTTTGCTTCCACAGAGCAATCCCACTTACTCAGAAAACCAGTTCCAGAATCAAAGAAATGAGCCTACCCAAAGAGGTGGAAGAACCAGCCGAGGCCGAGGAAGAGGAAGAGGTCCACCTTCGGGACCAGAGCTATTTTGTCAATATCATGGCAAAAACCACACCCATGGCACAGAGCAGTGCCGAGATATCAAAAGAACTATCGACAAACTGAAAGCAGAAAAAATCCAAGCTACCCAAACGAAGCCATTTTCGGCTTCGCCACCAAACACCCAAACCCAGCCACAAACCAAGCTATCCAGCCATACTGCCCAGTTTATCCCTCCCTAAGCTCAAGCTTTGTTCACCCAACAACCGCGATGGCGACTCAATTTTCGCCTTTACCTAAAACTTTCCAACATTACTACCCGCAGACCATGTACCCACAATTCTACCCTCAAAACACCCAGCCTACCCAAAACAAAGACATCAAGGTAGAGGAATTACCACCTCCACCTCCACCTCCCCAAAAACAGCAAGACCCAAACACTGCAAATCCCTTGCCCAGTTACGGCCTCATTATGCCTATAACTGGAGGATCATCATTCGCCTTCGAAACGAAGAAGCAGAGAAAAAGCTACTTTCGCCAGGTCAACAACATCTCGATTGATGGTCCCTACAAGAAGTCGGAATGGTCTCAGATGCCTATTACCTTCACTGAAGAAGATCTCAAACTCCACAACTTTCCACACAATGACGCAATGTCGATTGAAGCCAACATTGCTGGCTGGAGAATTGGGAAAGTGCTAGTGGACACAGGCAGCTCTGCTGATATCATCTTGGCGAAGACTCTCAGATCGATGACAAACATCAACCCAGATAATTTGGAGCCATCTGACACACCTTTGGTCGGCTTCGGGGGGAAGCGCACCGCAACATTAGGGAAAATCACATTACTAGTATCCTTTGGCGACACATCAAATGCAAGAACAGAGTTCATTACCTTCGACGTCGTTGACAAGTTCTTCGACTACAATGTTATCTTTGGCAGAGGAGTCATAAATGCCTTCGACATCATCATAAGGCAAGCTTTTTTGTGCAAGAAGATGCCAGCTCTCAAAGGGGTCATCACAGTCTATGGTGACCAAACAGAGGCAAGAAGAATTGAATATGCCAACACCCCAGGCCAGCGAAAAGTCCATGTCCTTGAAGAAAGTGATCCAATTTACCCAGAGGAGAAGCCAAAAGCTGAGAGAGACAACAAAACTATGCAAGGGCAACAGAAACCAAAGTGGTGCAATTGCAGCCAGACGTCTTCGATAGAAAAGTCATCATCGGCTTAGATCTTGAGCCAGACGAAGAAGAAAGACTCATCGAGTTCTTGAGAAATAACAAAGATGTCTTCGCATGGTCAAGCAAAGATTTGCCAGGCGTTGACAGAAGCATAGTTGAGCACAAACTATCAATCAGCCCTGACATGAGGCCGAAGAAGCAGAAACTGAGGAAAATGTCTGAAGAAAAAGTGAGCGCAGTCAAGGCCGAAGTGCAAAGGCTGCTCGATGCGAACGTTACACGCGAAGTCGAATATCCCAAGTGGCTAGCAAACACTGTGCCCGTGAAAAAGAAAAATGGCAAGTGGAGAATGTGCATTGACTTCACCGATCTCAACAAAGCATGTCCCAAAGATGATTTCCCACTCCCAAGAATTGACAAGATCATTGATCAGGCTGCTGCAAGTGAGATGATGTCTCTCCTCGATTGCTTCTCTGGTTATCATCAGATCTGGATGAAAAAAGAAGACGAAGAAAAAACCAGCTTCATCACTCCTCTTGGTACATTTTGCTTCATCAGAATGCCACAGGGGCTTCACAATGCTGGTACCACTTTCTGCCTCATGTCCAGCACCGTATTCAAAGAAGAACTATTCAAATCCATACTTGCATATGTTGATAACATCTTGGTCAAAAGCGTCAAGAGACAAGATCATGTCTCAGACTTGGCAGTTGCCTTCGCTCGAATGAGACAGGCGGGTCTCAAGCTCAACCCGGAGAAATGTGTCTTTGGAGTGACCAGAGGGAAGATACTCGGCTGTCTGGTGTCAGCCAATGAAATCGAAGCCGACCCAGATAAGATCAATGCAATCCTCAACATGGAAGAGACAAAATGCATTAGAGATGTGCAAAAACTCTCTGGTAGAATTGCAGCACTCAACAGATTTATTGCTAAGGCAGCTGAGCGCAGTTTACCCTTCTTTGCAACTCTCCGAAATGCATCAAAGTTTGAATGGGGAGAAGAGCAGTCGAAGACATTCCATGAGCTAAGGCAATATCTGATGCAACTCACGAAACTGACAATTCCAGACCCGAAGGTACCGCTACTGCTATACATCGCAGCCTCGCAGTCAGCCGTCAGTGCTGCACTCATTGCGGAGAAACTGATTGAGGGCAGAAAAATACAACAGCCAGTGTATTATGTCCCTGAGGCTTTGGCCGGATCAAAGCTATTCTACACCGAAATTGAGAAAATGATTTATGCAGTGGTGATGGCATCCAGAAAGCTAAGGCATTATTTTGAGGGGCACAATATTAAGGTGCTGACAGATCAACCACTTAAAGAGCTACTGAGCAACAAGGAAGCTTCAGTAAGAATACGCAAATGGGCTGCAGAGCTGTCAGAATATGTGGTCGATTTCAAGCGAAGAACTGCAGTCAAATCACAAGTCCTAGCTGATTTCATAGCCGAGTGGACATCGCCTTCGGCACAGAATATGACTAGAAAGGAAAACTGGCTAGTACACAGTGATGGCGCATGGGGGGATAAAGGAGCTGGCATCGTAGCTATTGTACAATCGCCTTCGGGCGTGAAAATGAGATATGCAGTGAACCTGGAGTTCTGCAAAAACAGCGACAGAAGTACGAACAACGTTGCTGAATATGAAGCCGTGCTATTGGGGCTCAGGAAAGCGAAGGCGCTGGGGCGCAGCGCTTCATTGTGAAAACAGACTCGAAGGTGGTGGCAGACCACATCGAAAAAGAGAGTATTGCAAAGCAGCCTGAGCTGATCAAATACCTCACCACAGTCCGAGCAATGGAGAAAAATTCAAAGGTTTCACAATCGAATACATCCCGAGGGCAAAGAATGAAGAAGCCGATGCACTGGCTAAAGCAGCAGCAAAGGGGGACAAGTTGCCACCCGACGTCTTTTTCCAGACGCTGACAACGCCTTCGATCAAGGAACTTGATGAGCAGCCAAGTCTGATCAACGCAATTAACTCAGAAGATTGGAGGTCATCTATAATGGCATACCTCAAAGGATACTATGAACCAATTGATGAAGAAGATCTCAAAACCATGCAGCAGAGGGCAAGATCTTATCAAATCATTGACAATGTCCTATACAAGAAAGGAGTTGTGGCTCCTTGGCTTCGCTGCGTTTCCATCAGCGAAGGCAGAGAGTTAATTCAAGAGATACACAGTGGTTTATGCGGAGCTCACTTTGGAGCGAGGGCAATTGTGGGGAAGGCAATGAGACAAGGGTTTTATTGGCCTTCAATCATCAATGATGCAACAAATACAGTCAAGACTTGCAACGAATGTCAAAAATGTGCGGCAACCAGAAAATCACCTTTGGAGTCATCACAGCTGATAACTCCAACCTGGCCATTGCAGAGATGGGGCATCGATCTGGTGGGTCCTCTTCCCACAGCTCAAGGAAACCTTAAATATGCAATAGTTGCAGTGGAATATTTCACCAAGTGGATTGAGGCAAGGCCACTAGCAAATATCACGGCGAAGACAGTTATCAAATTCTTCTGGCAGCAAATCGTTTGCAGATTTGGAGTCCCATGGGAAATTACAGTAGATAATGGGAAGCAGTTTGACTGTGACGAATTCAGGCAATACTGCATGTCCATAGGGACGAAGGCAAGATTCGCATCAGTATATCACCCACAGTCCAATGGCGCAGTTGAGAGAGCAAATGGCATCATCTTCACCGCCATCAGGAAATGCCTTGCAAATTGCAAGAAAAAAGGCAAATGGGTAGAAGAAATGCCGAAGGTAATCTGGGCTCACAACACCACCACATCAAGAGCAACTCAGTTCACACCATTCAAGCTATTATATGGCGAAGAAGCAATGTGTCCCGAAGAGATTCTTCACAAGGGGCTTCGCACTCAGCAGGAAGCACCAAAAGACAGCGAAGCTATAGATAAAGATCTTACAGAAATCTACAGGCTGCAAGCAGCTAAAAACATTTCCAAGTATCAAGAAGAAACCAAGAAATGGCATGACAAGAAAGTGGTAAGGAAAGACATAAAGATAAGCGACTGGGTGCTAAGGAAGAACCCAAGTATGCCTTCGGGAAAGTTGCAGAACAAATGGGAAGGCCCATTCCTAGTCATCATGAGCAACAGACCTGGATCATTCCGTTTGGGGGATGAAGAAGGCAATGAGCTGCCGCATTCATGGAATGCGGACAGCCTGCGAAGGTACTACCTGTAAGCATCATGTAACAATTGGCTTCGTAGTCTATAAACGAAGTCAATTGATAGAATAGATTTTCATTTTTTTCATTCAAACAGGCCCGTACTCTTTTCCTCACAGGGAAACCCTTACCAAGGGGTGAGGTTTTTAACGAGGCGGTGCTAACTGTAACTCGTGAGAAATATATGAAGAGTCATTCCCCAAAAAAGTTGCATCGAAACCGATTGGCTTCGACCAAGTCGCTAGTATTCGATAAATCAAATAGAACTGAAATGACCCTACCAAAGGTAAGGCCAATTCACATCTAAAATGCTTACTCTGAGGAGTAAAAGGGGCTTCGGCTCAGATTACTTTTTCATATGCATAAATGCTTACTCTGAGGAGTAAAAGGGGCTTCGGCTCAGATTACTTTTTCATACGCAAAAATGCTGGAGTAAAAGGGGCTTCGGCTCAGATTACTTTTTCATACGCAAAAACGCATGCTCTAAGGAGCAAAAGGAGCTTCAGCTCAAATTATTCTTTCATACACAGAAAGCTCTCTCTGAGGAGTATAAATGGCTTCGTCTATGATTGATCCCCATGCGCAAAAAACCTACTTTAGCGAACAAAAAGGGTTTCGCCTAAGATCAAACCCTACATGATAACCCATACTCTAGAAAGAGCAAATGGGCTCCGACTCAAGTAACTCAAAACAAAAACTACAAAGACCGCCATGCGAGCACGTCGAATGAGAAATACAAACTCGATTTGGGGGGAGGAGGTGTTTCTCTCGAAAGCGAAGACAAATCGAGTTTCATCTTTTCGTTCAAAGCGCACAACCACGCGAGCGATTTTTTCACATAATAAACACATTCATCTTCGCATGAATAATCACAAACTCGCTTCGGGGGGAGGAGGCGTTTCTCTCGAAAGCAAAGACAAAACGAGTTCATCTTCATACATACGAAGATGGAATTACATCATAAGTCCCGTTCATTTACACAGCACTTTCAGAACGTTTCAAACACATAACCATAAAACTGTTCGCCAGATCTCCTAAACCGAGGAGCATTATAGACGCACGCAAAGTCCTTAACATGACTAACTTCCAACGGCTCCGTCTTTGGAACTCCCAGGGAAATAGCTTCGGCATTCTTCTTCGCAGCAAGCTCAACTCGATCAGAGCCGTGAGCAATAAACGCTGTGAAAAAAATCAAAAACATTGAACTCGGTGTCGCGATAAAACTCATGACAATACTCCAAAAAATCATGATGACTAGAGTTTGGATAAAGCCACTGAAATTCCTTCATTGCCAGAAATACAAAGCTGCCCATCACGCATGGCTAGCGGAGTAAGCGAAAGCATTTCATCACCCTGAATATACACAAATGTACAAGTTCAAAAGAGCTGCTCGTTCAATAAGTCCTAGCACTAATTACAATTCAAAAGGTCCTTAGACCTGTGGATCGACATTTGGGGCTCCTTGAGCATTCTGTCTCTGCGAAGAAGAAGTGCCGGCTTCGCCGGTAGCGGGCACAGTTGCAGCAGAACTTGACCCAGCTCCGGCTTCAGCAGCTTCCTTAGCAGCAGCTTCTCTCACGGCGGCTTCGGCCTCAGCCTTTTGCTTCTTCAGTTCCTTGGACTGAGAATACAAAAGCTATCAAATAAAACAATGAAAAATTAAGGACAAAAAAGAATCAAAGTCGAAAGTGAGGGTAAATAACAAAATACCTTCGCGAGCCATTCTCGGATCAAATTCTGAGCTGCCGAACGACCACTGGCAATCCAAAACTGCTTAAGAAAGAGTGCCTTGGCTTGCAAAATTTTCAACGGAAAATACTCAGTATCGGCAGGATCCCTGGGTGCCGGGTAAGGATAACCTTTCCAAAGCAAAGCATTGTAATGATCACAACCGTTGTCCGAGAGAACCTTCAGCAGGTTGCAGGAGCAGAGATTGACAGCGAAGTCACTTAGAGTCTCCACGACTGTCGGAAGCGAAGCAAATTTGTTGTCAATCCAATTAAAGAGCTTACTCCTTATTGGGAAAGGCAGCCGGCTCCGCACCGAACTGTCGCAAGGCTTCCTTGTATAAGCGATACAACTTCAAGCCTCGCTCCCAAGCAACATCAACCACATTCTCATTCTCCTTGCGAAGGTTAAGGTTTGATGTGCGAAGCGACAAGACCTCACGCTCAAAGTTCTCACTGCGAGATCGATATGTTTCAACATCGCCTGAAAGCTTCTCTTTGGCTGCGTTCAATGTATTCACTTCACCCTTTAGAACAGAAATCAAATCAGTGTCCTCAACAATCTTCTTGCGAAGGCCCTCCAAGGTGTCATCCTTATCAACAATTTTAGCCTCCAAGGCAGCAACCTTTTCCTTAAGGGAATCGGCTTCGCCAGCTTTAGCCTCCAAAGCTGTGACCTTCTCCTTCAAAGAATCATTCTCAGCGATAATAGATACTCGGTCTTGGCGAAACAGAGTCTTTTCATTTTCAAGATCTTG
This sequence comes from Alloteropsis semialata, assembly GCA_004135705.1. Lineage (NCBI taxonomy): Eukaryota > Viridiplantae > Streptophyta > Magnoliopsida > Poales > Poaceae > Alloteropsis > Alloteropsis semialata. The sequence goes on from CM014278.1 coordinate 9,998,493, forward strand.
CTTAATTCTATCAATAGTTGCCTGGATCTGGAGAAGCTCTGCTTTTTCCTTCGCAACTTCTCTAGCTCTGCCCGTTCAGCAGCAACTAAGTTGAGGTTGGGAACCTGAGCAGCCAACTCATTGATAGCTACAACAACCTATGGTAGAAAACAGTTCAGCACTACCATATAAATGAAACGAAGTTAAGGTCAAAAACAAGATCACAAGACGAAGGCAATGAGGACATACCTTCATTCCCGAAGCCAAAATAGTGGAACATGTGCTTTCAGGATCAAGTGTCTGGACAAGTCGTTGATATTCTGCAAGGAAAAAATGATGATAACACTGTTATCTTTGCAATATAGCCAAAGGAAAAAACCAGCTATAATCCCAAACAAAAAACACCTTCCAAATCAAAGTCTCGATGAGGCCCACCTTCGCGCACACGAGATGGCCCATCTCCCTCGCCACCTAATAAGCGGGTCTCAATCACATTAGCATTAAACAGAAGAGCAAGTAACGTTGCTAAAGGAAAAAGCGAAGAAACAACATGAATACCTTCAGGAAAAGGAATACTTCCACCCATGTCAATGTCCATGAAAGCTTGGGAGGCAGCAGACCTCTGAGCAGCATCGGAGGTCCCAGCTTCGGTTGTCTCTTTCTCCTTATCCTGAACCTCCATGCTAACAGTCCCGACAGCATGGGCCAGAACCTCCAAAGAATCCCTCACTGGAAGAGAAGAAGCCAAAGCGGAGGAAGGAGGGCTAACCGACAGAGTGTTCACAGGGGCTTCGGCAGAAGGCTTTTCAATATTGCCTTCGCCTCGAGCATCATCAGCTGAAAGTCCCACAATAATATCATCGACAGCTTTGGCTGTAACGGGAACCTCTTCAGTGATCTGCTCAGTCATGGGAGCATCCCGAATAGGGGTATCCTCAAACTGACTTATATCAATGCCATCATCGAAGGCATTGGGAACACGGATATCATCAGTTGTATCAGCGACGCCTTCACAAGTAATATTCACATCAATTACATGATTCTCCGCCAAATACCTTGACAGCAAAGGAAGGCTTGAGCCCTGAAAATAATTGACAAAGAGAGCAACCTCACCTAAGAAAATGTCATCTCCGCTCCGGGGAGCCGAGCTCAAAAAACCGGTCACCGGCGAAGGCGGCCGCTGCACCGATGACGAAGCAGGTACCGCCGCTGGTGGCACCCGAGGAGGACGAGGTGGAAGACCACCACGCGAAGAGGTGACCCTGGTAGCCGGAGCCGCAACCGATAAGGGTACGGCAGCAATTGGCGGCTCTTGGCGGCGCCTCTTCTCCGCAGCCTCATGAGAGCTGCTGCTGCCTCGCTTAGCTGGCGTCACGGAAGAAGTTGTCTTCACAATTCCCTTTTTCACACGGCCGCCTCTGCGCCCAGGTCGTCCTCCTCCGCGAGTGACATGCGAGGGAGCAGAGTCATCCTCATCTTGCTCTTTCGCCTTCGATTTTCCTTTCTTATCCTTCTCCTTCTTATCTTTCTTCTTACCGTTAGCAGGAGTAGGAACCTCACGTTCACCATAAGAAATTTGCAATTCTTCAAAGACTCTATTGATTCTAACATGCACAAATTTTCCTTCGGACATACGATGCTCCTTCGAGTTATACGGTCCAAGAATATCAGTGGCTTGCCGCTCCACTGTAGCAACAAATTCAGCTGCAGTCATACCTTCGGGAAGCCTGGCCCCAAAGTGAGGGAAGCAAACTCGTGTGTGCTCACAAAAAGCTTTCCATTCAACCTTGTAAGGCGCCCAGTCGGCAGCCAGGAAATAGTGTCCACAAGCAAGATAAGCGGCAATACCTTCTTCAATCAAGTCACGGCTGCAGATCGTTTGCGAAGCTGCTTGAAACGCTTTCCAACACTCAGTAAACCCAGGACTTTCCACATTGAAAGGCGGGCAAGAAACAAACTTAAGCCAATCAATATGGCTGTGCAGAGGATAAGAGACTGACTTCGTCCCATCGTCCTCAGTTTTTTCCTCCGAAGGCACCCGAACATAAAACCAATATTTCTGCCAGTCTTTGGTCCATTTGTTTCTGTTAGCAAAGAAAGTCTCCACCTTCGCAAAATGGGACCCCCGGCGGCGCCCTGTGAAAGTGACACAACCAAAGTCCGGGGTGAATAACTCGCCGTCGACTTCAGATGATTTGCTCTGATTGTGTCCTCCATACAGCCGAAGGAAACCGTCAACTGTAACGGCTGCGTCATGCGTCTTCACAGCCCAAAAGAATCGAAGGAGATGGCTAATGGCATTTGGCGTTAGATGGTGCAGCTGCAAACCATAAGGCGCCATCATTTTTGCGATGACATTATCAATGGGCATCTTCAAGCCCGCAATGAAAAAATCCGTAAACACCATAGCTTCATCTTCGTGAGGGTCAGGGGTGGTATCATTACCGGGAGCACGGCCCCAACCCTCAGGAAAATATCCTTTTCCTCATAGAACCTGATATCACGTTTGCCGACCTTAGACTTGCCAAAGACAAGTGTCTTCACCCTTTTGGAAGGATCTACTAGGTCTTCAACGTCAACCTCCACGTCGTCGAGATCTTCCTCCTCGCCATCATCGTCATCATCGGCATGTTCGTCGTCAGAGCCTCCAGCAACAAGAGTCTCTTCCTCAATCTGATGAGCAAGTTGCTCAGCTTCGGTATCGTCCAATCCACGACGAGGAGAGGCTCCCGCTTGTTGGGCATCGGGGCTGCCTTCGCCAGCCATATCAATGAGAACAGCAGTTTGCTTGGTGCACGTCGCTGCAGGAATGATAGCAAATGTCATTACCTAAGCGAAGAAAATTCGAAAGAATAAGTGTCAAAATATGAAGAGAGAATCTTACTTGCAAAAAACTGCCTCAGAAGAGAAGACGACATGAACGCGAAAGCAAACGACAGCTCACGACCCGAGCGAGCGAAGAAGCATCCGCAGCTGAAAGGGATTGACAGCGAAAGCGAAGAAAGGTAAAAAGGGGGGACCCCTTCGGTCCTATTTATAGGGCAGTAAAAAATCGACCGTTACCGCGGCTCGGAATTCGAAAAGGCTCGGAAAAATACAAATAAAAATAAAAATAAATCATGGAAAATCAAAAGTGACAAATGCGAAGCCAAGTTCGAGAGCGAAGACAACGACTCGGGACTGACTCCAACGGGAGGAGGCGTTTCTCTGGCACAGGCGAAGGCAATCCTGAGTTTTCGAGGACATCGGCCTGTTGGAGAAAGCCCTCGTCCGCGAGGGGCTACTGTTGGGGGATTGGCTTATCCAGGAAACACCTTCACCCGTTGGTTTGATTGTAAACCCAAGGCATTTGCCTTCGCCACCTACAACTGCAAGGCTTTTGCCTTCGCCGAGTCATTAGACGCCGAGAGACAATACGTTGCCCCCGGCGTTAACGAACGATTTGTGGTTAAGGCGAAGACATTGTGTGGCTTCTCATTGTCTTCGCTACACCCAACTACCTTTTATGAAGATGCGAAGGTAATGTTCAAATATTGTATATACTCGGTTCATCTTGTTATACAGGCCGAAGGCGAGTCCAAGCGATGGCATGGCGTTCTGTTCTCCTCTGACCAGGAGAAGGCGTCGCTCAGACAGACAGGCATCAACTGGTGAAGGCGACAGGGAAACACCGGATGGTGAAGGCGAGCAAAGGGTCACTGGAGGCACGGTGAAGGCAGCGTGGACCAAGTCCAAACTGAGTCAAAGATGGAGTTGCTGGTCAACGCATTCACATTGTGACACATCAATGTACTCTTATGCCTCTGGGGAGTCTAAGTTGTTAAGTCTAGAGGATGATGCCTGATTTCCAGGGGTATAAGGGGAATGTAAAAAGTGCCTCTGACCTCCCTATAAAAGGAGGCCTCACACCAACGTGTAAAGGGCTCATTCCTGAGGACACTGTTGATAAGTAATTTACTCTTGCTTGTCTCTGTTCTCTGTCTTGGCTGTTGTCTGGTTTATTGGCTTCGGCTATATCCCAACACCTAGGATACCCCGGTGCCTAAAGCAAGCATAGGAGAATTCTTTTAACTATAATCAGAGCCTTAGTGCTAAGTTATCCTCTCTACCCAGCCTTTATATACACTCGATCGATCCGGCTCAGCTTTAGTGATCAGATACACTTTTATGTTCCCTATGGATTCGATACCTGGTTTACTCACGGGTGGAAGCTACTTCGACAGCCGTGTGCTTGCGGACTTTCTGTTTGCCACCGCTGGTGTCAACAAGCTTTCTGGCGCCTTTGCCGGGGAACGGTAGCTGTTATCTAAGATCTAAGGTTGCCCGTATAACTTTTATTTTATATTTCTTTTTTTTATCAACCATGAATTCCACCCAAATTCATGAGTTCTCTGCTCCAAAGGGCGAATTATTGGAGCCGCCCCCCTCATCAAATCCTATTTTAACCGATAGCTATGAACTTCGCCCTGCCTTCATAGCTATGGTCCAGGACATATCCTTCTCTGGAGGTGATGGTGAAAACCTGTACCATCACTTGCACGAATTCGAGTTTCTTTGCTCATGTTTGGTCATATTAGGCATGACGCAGGCAACGATTAGATAGAAGCTCTTCCCATTCTCTCTCAAAGAGAGAGCAAGGAAGTGGTATGACCACACCGTTGCGCTAACGAACAGTGAATGGGAAAAGTTACGGGACAAGTTTTGTCTTGAGTACTTTCCTGTTCACCGGATCTGTGCACTTCGGAAGGAGATCATTAACTTCCAGCAACGAGAGAAGGAAACGATCGCCAAAGCATGGAACCGATTCTAGGACTCATGTCTAACTAGAACAGATCTAGGCTTCCCAGACTACATGCTCATATAGCATTTTCGGTCTGGGTTGAATAGTGAAGATGCTCGGTACATAGACATAGCAGCCGGGGGTTCATTCCTACACATAACCCCGGCCAGAGCAAAAGAAGTCCTAGCGGCCATCCGAGAGAACTCTCCTGCGGACGCGACCGAGACGGAGCAAGAAGACTCCCAGATAGAACCCATAGACTTGCCCAGTCCAACTCCTGAGACCCCATCCGTTGAGGAAGAGGAAACTCAACCTCTCGGATTACCGTTTGAGTTCGAGGAAGATCTTTTTGATGATTTTGGGAATACCTTGAACTACTCTATACAGAAGAAGCCTACGGTAAAGACCCCCTCCATCTATATGGAGAAAGAAATTTTGAACGAAACCGTGAGGGAGCTGATCGCCATCCTAAACACGGAATGGTCGAACGAATCTGAGTCTTCTTCCGAATTAATTCGGATTAACTCACCTTCGCAGACCATTCATGGTTTCATAAGCAAGGTGGCCGTAGACATTCTGTACAACCCGACCGTTGGGGCAAACATCATGTCTAGTTCTTTCGCGTACATCCTTGGACGTCGTAAAAAGATGGCCCCAACGTCAAGACATCTTAGAACACCCTCAGGTCGTATTCTCAAGAGTCTCGGCCTAGTACGAGATTTTCTCCTCTCTCACCACGGGATTGAGATGCCTCTGGACTTTTATGTCTTTGAGACATCAGATTTCGACCTCCTTATAGGATATCCTATCGAGGGCCTACTACAGGATGTAACCTCGGAAGGAAACCTCCTAGCTAAGGTAGGAAGGAATCTTCTCACTATACCATTAGCTAGGGTTAAGAACTCCATAGTTGAACCTTTGACAGAACCTAACCCGGCTGAGGAAGTGAAATCCCTACAACATAGTGACCCATTTGAGTCATTCCTTGAAGAGAATGTTCACAACTTTATAGAGGAAGAGGATGATGCTTCTGAGCCGCTTGAAATCGAGGAGCCACCTAAGACGCACGTAGAGCTAAAACCCTTACCTGCTGGCCTTCGCTATGTCTTCTTAAATGAAGACCGGGACACCCCTGTCATCATTAGTGACAAGCTATCACAGGACGAGAGTGATAGACTCATAAAGGTGCTTGAGAAACACCGCTCGGCGTTCGGGTACTCCCTCAAGGACTTGAAGGGAGTAAGCCCTGCACTCTGTACCTATCGCATTCCCTTAGATCTAGCTTCTACACCTTCTAGGGAGCCTCAGCGTAGGCTAAATAATGCAATGAGGGAAGTCGTAAAGAAGGAAGTTTTGAAACTTCTACATGCCGGGATCTTCTATCCTGTCCCTCATAGTGAATGGGTCAGCCCTGTCCAAGTAGTGCCCAAGAAGGGAGGTATGACCGTCGTAAGTAACGAGAAAAACGAGCTGATTCCTCAGCGTACCATTACTGGGTGGCGGATGTGCATCGACTACCGCCGACTTAACAAGGCAACAAAGAAGGATCACTTCCCGCTCCCCTTCATCAACGAGTTGTTGGAGAGACTCGCGAACCACTCCTTCTTCTGTTTTCTTGACGGGTATTCCGGCTATCACCAGATTCCCATCCACCCCGATGATCAAGAAAAGACCACCTTCACTTGTCCCTATGGAATGTATGCATATCGTAGGATGTCATTCGGGTTATGCAATGCGCCAGCATCGTTCCAAAGGTGCATGATGTCCATTTTCTCAGACATGATTGAAGAGATCATGGAAGTTTTCATGGTTGATTTTTCAGTCTATGGAAAGACTTTCGACCATTGTCTGCAGAACTTAGACAAGGTACTACAAAGATGCCAAGACAAGGACCTGGTGCTAAACTGAAAGAAGTGCCATTTCATGGTCCGAGAGGGAATAGTGTTGGGACACTTGGTGTCCGAATGGGGAATAGAGGTGAATAGAGCGAAAATAGAAGTCATAGAAAAGTTTCCACCTCCCACCAATGTTAAAGGGATCCGCAGCTTCTTAGGTCATGCGGGGTTTTACCGGCGCTTTATCAGAGATTTTTCCCAGATAACCAGGCCCCTCACTAGCCTTTTAGCCAAGGACGTGCCCTTTGACTTCGATGATGAGTGTTTACATGCTTTCACCATTTTAAAGAACGCTCTCATCTCAGCGCCAGTCATTCAACCCCCTGACTGGACGCTACCCTTTGAGATTATGTGTGATGCCAAGTGATTATGCTGTTGGTGCTGTCCTTGGACAGACCAAAAATAAGAACCATCATGCTATCTCGTATGCTAGTAAAACTTTGATAGGAGCTCAACTTAACTATGCTACCACTGAAAAAGAGCTCTTGGCAGTAGTTTTTGCTATAGACAAGTTTAGATCTTACTTGGTAGGAGCTAAGGTGATTGTCTACACCGATCACACTGCCTTGAAATATTTGCTTACCAAGAAAGATGCTAAACCACGCCTTATCCGCTGGATTCTCTTACTCCAAGAATTTGATTTAGAAATTAAAGATAAAAAGGGAGTAGAGAATTCAGTAGCAGATCATTTGTCGCGTATGCAGTTTACTGACATGCAGGATCTACCGATAAATGATTTTCTACGCGACGACACCCTACTCAAGGTGACCGCCTCCGACCCCTGGTATGCAAATATTGTGAACTTTATGGTTGCAGGATATGTACCGCCAGGGGAGAACAAGAGAAGGCTGATCTACAAGAGTAGACTCCATCTATGGGACGAACCATACCTGTACAGGGTATGTTCAGATGGCATGCTCAGGCGATGTGTACCAACAAACGAAGCAAGGAAGATCCTTGAGCAGTGCCATGCAGCCCCATATGGAGGTCACTACGGGGCGTTCAGGACAAGGTCAAAGATCTGGCAGAGTGGATTCTACTGGCCCACAATGTATGAGGATACAAAGGAGTTCATTCGACGATGCCAGCAGTGCTAGAAACATGGAGGGATCACCACAAGAGATGCAATGCCACTCACAAACAACTTACAAGTTGAGCTGTTTGATGTGTGGGGCATTGATTTCATGGGACCCTTTGTCAAATCCTATGACAGTGAGTACATCCTGGTGGCAGTGGACTATGTCTCGAAGTGGGTTGAAGCAATGCCATGTAGAGCCGCTGACTCTAAACATGCGCAAAAGATGTTCCATGAGATCATCTTTCCACGTTTTGGAACCCCCAGGATGGTGATCAGTGATGGAGGGTCGCACTTCATCGACAAGACCTTCCGGAAATTTCTGGCAGAACTGGGGGCAAAGCACAATATAGCTACACCGCACCACCCCCAGACAAGCGGTCAAGCAGAAACATCGAACAAACAGATCAAGAACATTTTGCAGAAGACCGTGTCAGAAATGGGCAAAGGATGGAAGTGCAAGTTACCAGATGCTCTATGGGCTTACCGAACGGCGTACAAAACGCCAATCGGGATGTCCCCATACCAGCTGGTTTACGGCAAGACTTGCCATTTACCAGTTGAGCTAGAGCATCGGGCACACTGGGCCATAAGAAAGTGGAACATGGATTTGCCAGCAGCCCAGCAGATGAGAAGGATGCAACTATCAGAGCTGGAAGAGTGGAGAGACAAAGCGTACCACAGTGCCAGAATCTACAAGGACAGAACCAAGAAATGGCACGACAAGAGGATCAAGGTGAAGGAGTTCCACCCCGGGGATAAGGTATTACTCTTTAATTCTAGGGTGAAGCTCTTTGGACATGGAAAACTTCAGAGTAAATGGGAAGGACCATTCGTTGTGGTGGAGACTTCGTCGCACGGGGCAATCACACTCCAAGATGATGAAGGTAACCTCTTCAAGGTAAATGGTCAACGTTTAAAAGTTTTCCTTGAACCTGATAAAGTAGATGAGGAATTTGATGTGATCAATTTGGTCATGGATGATTCCCATTTATAATTACACCTTATGCTAAATCCTTAACCCCTAGAACGTGAATGCACACATTTTGGGGTTTGGTGGACCTGTCGCGTAGTGCACAAAGAAGGAGAGGGCGACCGGGCTCAAGGCCAGGTCGGCCGACGTGATCCTGAGCCCGATCAGCCCTATCTTTTGCCAATGTTCTACTCTAACGTGGACGAGCGATTCTAACTCTAATGGATCCGAGAAGAGGGTTAACCTATCTTTAAATTTTCACCCATCCTCCTCTTCCCTCTCATCTGAGTTCTTCCTCGCCCCCATTCTGAAATCACCAAGCCACACCTCCCAATTCTCCAACAATGGCCGAAAAAAGCCACCCCAAATCCCGATCAACCTTTGATCTAGATGGAGAGCCCACTCCGGCCGATCAATTGGTGCCCATCAACCTGGAGCAAGCCATGGCCGTGGTTGTCTCCCCACTGGCCAGCCTCCCACCAGAGGAGGACGCGAGAGGCCGCACCAGGGGTCGGCCGATGTTCCAGGTCGGTCGACCGGCCCAGGTGGCCCCTCGTGTTCTCGCTCGGCAGCGCGGTCTCAGTCTCCGAGGAGGACCCGGAGGCGTGATGCACGGGCATCAAACCCGTACAGAAGGCCGACGACGGGGCAATTAACCCCAAAGAAGACACCGGCGGCCGCTCCAATCAAGGGGGATGGACTCCCCAAGCTTCAACCAGGGGAGAAGTTGAAGGAGGTGGTCAGGAACAAGTGGGAGGACGTCTGGTGATAAGTTCATCACGGTTCTCCTGCACAAAAAAACACCGAAATAATATCACTACTGGAGCCAATAAAAGGACGTGGATATTTCTAATGGAGCGGGACTAATTACCTTAAATATCAGATATCTTGAAGTAAACCAAATTGTGAAGCCAAGACCAACAACTTCCATCACCTGAGGAACCTACTCATCCAAAAAAAAAAAGATCATCATACTGTTTGGAGAAACTATCCGTAAAATTTCAAGAAAATTCCTTATTTGACACTCATAAAGTGACTCGTCCTTTTTTGACCCTAAAAAATTTTTCCTTCCTATTTGATACCAACTCCAACTTTCATTCCTAAAATGATATTCCGTTACATTTTCCATCCAACCACCGTTAAATGGCCTGTGAAAAGATTATTTTGCCCCTACATTGGAATGGACCCTACCTGCTGCCTTTCTCCTCCATCTCTCCTCTCGTTCCCTCATATTCATCTATCGTCATCCCTGCACGCGCGGGGGCACGCGGCCCCGACGCCGACAGTTGGGCGGGCAGGCTGGC
>CM014278.1:10023282-10072873 GCA_004135705.1 Alloteropsis semialata
AGATAGTATTTAATAGAGTAGATGGATGTCCAATTTGTTGAATACCTTAGAGTGCGCCTAGTGCCACAGATTTGTAGTGGTAGCCCCAGGTGGTGATAGCCTTGACGGCCTACGTAGTCCACCACGTGAGAAGCACTAGAGAGTAGTAGGACCATTGCTTGGCTTGCCTAGTCCCCTTCTCATCTCTTTCTAGAATAGGACGGTTGGGCGTCCCGAAGCAAGCAATACAGTAAATGAGTTGAGCTATCCTTTGATTATCCAGAATACCTACAAATAACCCTCTCTACCTTCTACACATTTATCACTTCTTTTGTCCTTGGTCGTTCTTAACTCGTCACTAGTACACATACGTTCCCTGTGGATTCGATACCCTGGAATACTCTTGGGTGAAAGCTACATCGGTATCCGTACGCTTGCGGATTTATCTGTGATCGTTAAAAATACCAACAAGCTTTCTGGTGCCGGGGAACGGTTTCTGTACTAGTGTCAAACCGAGTTCGCCCATGTATCCCCATTCCATACCGTCACACCATTTCATTTATCTTTACCATTCATTTTCATCACTGCCCATCCATCTTTCACATGATAAAAGAAAACACTAGCAAGAGCATGTTCTTCGGTCAAGTTCTCCCTCAGGTATTTTTGGTCGCTAACCATTACAGGTTGAAACTGAAAAGAACGACAGATGTACAATGCTTAAGAACATGAGAGCTACATCATTTGTAACACCATGGTAAGTTTTGGTGATGGAACAAATTCGAAGGAGGCCGACACACACTTGATTTTGTTGTCCAGCGACACAAAAATTCAAGTGTGGGGGAGGTTTGTACGTATCTCATGACAAGTTCCACTAATGCCAAATTTTATCTTTGGTTTATAGATGATGCTAGTTCATGTATCCTTTCTTGCTATTAAAAAATAAAAAAAATCCCAAATGCCTGCCTAGAGGTAACTAGGCATTATCCCTTGCATTTCGAAACATTCAAGTTGCATATCATATTTGTTTCGAAGCATTCATGTTACACATCATTTGCAAGCAAACTCTTGTGCCTTCTTTTTGAATGGGTGGCTCCTCGGCTTTGAACTGCATTCGAGTGCTGTGTCTAATCTAGGTGGGTGGTGAAATCTTTCATCACCTATCTATTCAGATTCCTAGTCCAACTCATTGTAGCCCCTACAGGGTCGGTTAATTGCCAAACATGGTTGGTGGACCGATCAATAGGGTTAGATGGAACTGACTCCCAGCACGTCATTTAGATCAAAAGGTTGATCAGTTTGCGCTTTGAGAAACGCCAGGCCTTGAGTTTCTTACAAATTGCATATCATGTTTTGATTTTCCCTCATTTGGATTTCCAACCTCACAACATTTTTGTTTTGTTCATGCATTTTAAATTAGTTGGCATATTTATTTCCCAACCATGATTGCATTTAAAAAAAGAAAAAATATAGACGGTGAGGCTCAGTGGGATTAAGACATCTGGGTGTGCAAGCCACAAGCCGTTGCACCTCGGTAGTCCCCATATGCCTCCTAGCTCCACCTTGCCATGCATCCTTGGTTCTTGTTCACACTTTTATGAAAAAAAGGTTTGTTGCATGCTTGTGTGTTGCCTCTTTGCCAACTACTTTTTGGGAGCATCCCAACATTTAGTGTGCACTTGCAATCCACAAGCAACCACGTCACCATTAATGACACCACCAAGGGCCAAGGAACTACCGCGATGGTAATTCTAAACTCATCATCCAACGCCAGTGGTAAATAAGCTAAGGTAAGTGGAATGTCTTGCTTTTGACTTTAAACAAAGCTCTTTCGGGAGGTAACCTGAAGTTTACCATTTATGTACTGACTCATGTTATCTCCATTTGAAAAATGCTTGGTCATGTTCTCATGCTTCCTTTATCTATTCTAGTATGCTCTTGGTTGAATGTACATGCGCAATGCATTCATAGACCTTTCAATTTAAGCGTGGTGCTTAGGTTAAAATGGTCTTCTTTAATCAAATGAGGCATGCTGTCAAGTTTGATTAATGAACCTTGGAGTAATGCTTTTATAGATATTGGATGTATATATGGACTAACCCCTGCAGGAAAATTTTCAAATTTGAGCAGGTAAGTCGTCAAGCTTGATTCAAATTGGAGACAAACCAAGGCATTGGATACGCTGCAACAATGTTGCACAACATACAAGGAGGTACATCACCTTTCGAAGGTCCACCATGAGTATATTGCATGATCGCCTTGTGATCATGTTGATGAAATCTAAATTCAGCCTTGTTTGAGTTATGTGGTGAAAATCATATTTGAAAAAAAGAAGAAAGAGCTCAAAAAGTAATACTAAAACAATGGCAATCAAGATCTACGCTGAGCATGTTAAAGACCAATTTGTTTTTAAGCGTGGATGTGAACAACTAACCCGATGGCAACGATGATTTATTCTTTATAGTCCTTCGGGTATTTGTAGTCCACTAACTTTTTGCAGGGATGAAGTGATGACTAAAGAGTAGCGAGCATAATGCTAACATCCGACATCCTTAGTCACATGGAAGAAATTTGCACGACAAAGCAACATGAACGCTGGAAAAATCTTTTGGAACTCTTAAGCTCCAATCTCGCATTCGCTTGCAAGAGCGAAGTTTGGGGGAATTTCGCCAGGGAAGTATCCAAAACACCTTGTGCATATTTTCTCCTTTAATCTCCCTGCTAAGTTACCTTGCAAGAGTTGTTTGCCAAGAAAAAAAGTTAAAACAAAAATCAATAAAAATTTGCATAACCTAAAAACACTAAAAATAGTTGAACTCCAATAAAGATCAGGCTTCCTGGTTTGTAAGGCCAGTAGAGCTGTTGTTTTGTTTCCACCCTATTTTGAATAAATACAGGTACAAGATGAAGTGTAGGGGTCTCTCAGGCTTCTTCACGTTCACACATTCAAGACCACAACTACGCTGCACAACATCGCATGTACCGACAAGAAAAAGATCAAGACGGTCGGGCACCAGAGGGGCTCGAACGAATTCTTCATCAATTGAAGGTTCTCTAGCACACCCCGTCTCCCATTTCATCTAATGTGATGGTTTGAATGCCAATCCCTCACTCTCTCTCATTCATGAGTTTAACATAATCTTGAGATTATCATTAAAATTAAACTCAAATGAAATTTGAAGCTCCTTTGATTCCTATGCTCATCCTTGAATGGCTTGCATATTCTTTATTCCTTGCACATTTGCCTATTCCTTGTGAACATATATCATTAGGAAAGCATGCTATCTAAATGGTTGACGAATGAGATAAGGTATGATAAGAGAAATTTCACTCTTTCTGTATAAAGTACTTGGGAAGTTTTTCTTGCAAAAAGTTTAAAATCAATAGCCTTGCAAAGCTCCTCAATGATATTCCATTCCTACCAAAGCTATATGTTGCTCATATTGAAAACCTTATACATATGATGCTTGTTATTACATTGAGCTTTGTCAAATTATTGTGACCCTTGTAAGATGCTCTTCATGCTTTCTTGATCAAAATCATGTACACACCACATACATAAGCTAAACTTCTACACTGGAAGTTAGCAATATTCATTCATCCACAAAATAAATGCTCCTTATGTTTTATGAATCTATCTCCAAATATCGTTTGCAAAAGAGACATAAGCTATAGAAAACATTTTGGACACATGAAGGTCCAAGAAAAAAAAGAATAAAGAAAAAAGTACATGCTCATAAAAGCATTGAGCATGAAAAAAAAGAAAAAAAGAAAAAAGATAGCCATGTTCTCAAAATAAAATTCAAAGGAGAGAGATCATAAGAAAAGGGAGTTCTCATACATCCTCCATTTTTTCACACACGTGCACATCTTGATCAGATTATATGAATAGTTTTCTTCTTGGATCCAATCTTTGATTTTGCAATAAATGTGATGCAAGTATGCTTTATCCTTATCCCTACCATGAGCTCCACATAAGCCTTTTTAGAAGTGGAGTGGAAGGTGGCAAATTAATGCCTTGGTGAGGAATCAAATACATTGAGCGATTCGAGAGAATCAATTGAGGAGCTAGGTAAGGATTTGTTTTGAAAATTTATCAAAAACCCAAGTCACTTAACAGAGGGGTGGAGATTAATCGAATCAAGGCCGTTCCATTCCTCAACCATCCAAGATGACATGATAGACACATAAAAATTCACAAGTACAGGTATGTCTTGGAATAACTTATATGTTTGCATCATATCACAAGGAGTCATTTTGTTCCACCTTAGTATTCAAACTTTACTTGAGGATGAGTAAAGTCTAAGTGTGGGGGAGCTTATTAACGGTCCTTAAGTACCACTTTTGACCGTCAAATCTTGCAAGAAACATGTGAAATATAAACACCAAACATAGTGACAGGGTTTAATACTAGTTAATTCCATGAGTGTTAGTGTTTTGACTTATCTTGCAGGAAATGCCCAAAATGACACTTAAGGTTTGAGATGGATCCAAATATACCATTACCATAAACCGTTTCAAATTCTCAAGTGGACCGCACCATTACGTAGGGCTCGTCGAGACGATCGAAATGGATATAATATTCATATATATCTAGACTCGGATGAAGAAGATATGAAACACACAAAACAATAAACGTCAACACCCCGACGTCATCAGCCAGTCATCAGCACAGGCCCACGTGGCCTGGTGGCCAGCCGGCCTAGCAGCGCAGAAGAGGCGAGGAGGCCTGGCCAGACACACGCCCCGGTTTTGCTCGTGCAGGCGTGGGAGGCCGGCCCTGCCAGGACGCGTGGCGCGCAGCGGTAGACCGAAGGCCGATTCACGCGGGAGAGCGCCGAGTGTGGGAGCCAGGCCAGAGGCGGGGCCACGTGGCGAGCATGGATTGGCCGTGGGACGGTTTCTTTGCATGAGCAGGGCGCGGGTCAGCTCTGGCCTAGCCGGTTTTTGGCCGGTTTTGCAGCGCAGGCATGGTCCGCCCTCGGTTCAAGCGATTTTGCCCGATTTTCCCTGTTGCCGACGTACAGAAGAGGTCCACACACGTGGTTTTGCTCCGGTTCTTGTGCATGGGATCCGGTTTTGGATGGTTCTTCGCCCCACCGCCTCTGGAAGCACATGCGTGAGTCTGAGGGGCTGAAATCGATGCAGTGGAGTCGGTTCTGTCCAGGTGGAATATTCCCTTGATCCAAAGAGCATCTCCTCTCCCCCAAGGCACCTCCTCCACTATAAATAGAAGCCTCCACTCCTTCATTCAACACACAAGGAAGTGAAGCAAAGCTCAAGGCAAAGATCCAATGTAGTGTTAGAATAGGTGAGAGGTGAGGCGAGAGTCCGGGAGAAGCCGGGGATGTCGGCTCCTTTCCTCTTCTTGTACTTCGGCGGATGCGGCTCAGGTTCGAGTATCATCCGGGTATTTTCTCTGTATTTCTAGATAAATATTTAATTAAGTTCAAACTTTACTTTATTTACTTGTGGGCTCCTCACTGTGGTAAGTGTCTTAGTACTTGCAAAGCTAAGATAGTATTTAATAGAGTAGATGGATGTCTAATTTGTTGAATACCTTAGAGTGCGCCTAGTGCCACGGATTTGTAGTGGTAGCCTCAGGTGGTGACAGCCCTGACGGCCTACGTAGTCCACCACGTGAGAAGCACTAGAGAGTAGTAGGACCATTGCTTGGCTTGCCTAATCCCCTTCTCATCCCTTTCTGGACTAGGACGGTTGGGCGTCCCGAAGCAAGTAATACAGTAAATGACTTGAGCTATCCTTTGATTATCCAGAATACCTAGAAATAACCCTCTCTACCTTCTACATATTTATCACTTCTTTTGTCCATGGTCGTTCTTAACTCGTAACTAGTACACACACATTCCCTGTGGATTTGATACCCTGGAATACTCCCGGGCGAAAGCTACATCAGTATCCATACGTTTACAGATTTATCTGTGATCATTAAAAATACCAACAGTATTATCGTGTGCCTTTAGATTCATTCGTGTTCATCCCCTATAGTCCACAAATAGCCCTAAAACTATTTACTTTCCGTTGTCTTACTGCTTGTTTAGCCTTGTAATTTTGTTTTCAGATTCGCTTTGTTGAGTTTGTGTTCATGGTGGAGTCTTGTTGCTGGTTTAGGTTGTGTTCGTCGTCGTAGTTCAATCACCCATCGCTGTGTGTCCTGCTCCTCCTTTACCCAGATTACAAGTTGATCAACCCTATTACTCGACTTGCCTCGCTAGCCGCCTTGTGTGAATTCTCGCCGCGCAAACCCTAGATAGGTTGCAAGCCGCTTTGATCTCCTTTGCATCGTATACCTGATCTTGTTTCATCTGGTGAATACCTATTGCTTGCTGCATACCAAGGAAGACATTGCCCTTGGTTTTATTGCTAAGAAGCTTTGCTCAGCCGTGTTCGGATAGGGAAGCTTTGCCCTAGCCGCCGCAGTGTTCCTGCCGAGTTGTGCCTTCTGAAAAACCATAACATGAGGTACCTTCCATAAAATAGGCATAACTTTTCGCTCTGCTCCGTTATAGCTGAATGTTTCATAGTAGCATGTGATGAGGACATCGCTATGCTGCATACATGCTACACGCCGCCTTCTCCAAGTTGCAAGTCATCGCCAACTCGGTCGCCACGTTCGTTTCGGATTCAGCCTACACCTCTGCACATTTTTGGTGATATCTCTTTCATCCGACGTCCAACTGAGGCATTCTTGGATGCGTTGGAATCGGGACGACGACGCTGTTCTTTTGGTTCTGGTCTTAGCTCTCGAAGGATTGTGGATTATTCTGTGTGACCATGACAAGGTGCTATGCCACCTGTTTTGGGCCAAGTTGGCCTTGTATCGTGTCGGGCCTTCGGCCCATGTTGAGGACGCCCACCCTGGTGGCGCCCCAAACCCTAGGGCGCCCCTAGGCTATTAGACTCAGTAGCCGCCATCGTTTAGACTTGGGTTTTGCTTAGATTATTCTGTGTGATATAGTTTCGCCATTCATCGGTTTGTGGAACCCCAACTCTAGTGCTTAATCATTCATCTGCAGTTTGTCACTTCATTGAGTGCTGCGTTCTTTCGAGTTCTTGCTTGTGTTCTTCGTTTCGCAGGCAGGGATTAGCCTTCTCGGCGAGGTCAACCGGTTTGTGACACAGTTGATAACCAGAGGAGTTGTGGTGCTAAGATTGCAGGGATTCGGGTCTTTGGATCTGAAGCCGGATCGGTGCGTCATGCTCCGCCCAAAAACGAGTTATCCTTCACCTGACGGAAGATCGGGCACCCTAGTTCCCATCAAGTGGTAATCAGAGGCTCAGGTATTACGTCAGGCTTACCCTAGTTTGTCTTTTTCGCCTTCATCCCATAGTCCACAAAAAGCCTACAAAAAAATCCGCTGTCCTAGAACCCTCTGTTTAGCCTTGCAATTTCGTTTCAGTTCGCTTTGTTGAGTTTGTGTCCGTGGTTGAGTCTTGTTGCTGGTTTAGGTCGTGTTCGTCATCGTAGTTCAACCGCCCTTTGCTTTTGTGTTTGTTTCCACCGCTATCCCATCCACCTTTACCCAAACAACAAGTCGATCCACCCCATTACTCGACTTGCCCCCGCTAGCCGCCTTGTGTGAACTCTCGCCGCGCAAACCCTAGATAGGTTGCAAGCCGCTTTGGTCGCCTTTTGCATCGCATGCCTAATCCTTGTTTCATCTGGCGAATACCTATTGCTTGCTACACATACCAGGGAGGACTTATCCTTGGTTTTGGTTGCTGAGAAGCTTTGCTCAGCCGTGATCGGATAGGGAAGCTTTGCCCTAGCCGCTGCTGTTCTATCTGCCGAGTTGTGTCTCTCCGAAAACATAACTTGAGGTACCATCGGTCAAATGGGCATAACTTTTCGCTCGGTGCTCCGTTTTGGCTCTTTTTTTACAGCAGCTTGGGAACGAAAAGTTGCACATAGGATTTACCTGCTTCGCCAGTCAGGCCGTTCTCAGAAAAATTAACAAAAAAATCAGGAAAAAATAGTTTTGAAATTCACAAGCTGTTTCAGGGATTTTCGTGATCGTTCCAGAAATTCCATAAGCCGCATTCCTCCTCTGTTGAAGGTGCCAATTTTTGTGGTTCCTATTTTTGCTATCCCTATTCAGAGAAAAATATCAAAAAAATAAAAGAAAAAAGAAAATCAAAAACACCTGTGATTCCTACTAGTGCCTTTTTTGGCACTTTTAGTACAAAAATTACGGCACTGCCATTTTGCTGGTTCTTTGAGCTTTTTCCATTGTTCTTTGTTTCACCTTGTTGTGCTACATCTAGGACACATCTTAGCCAGCAATTGTGACTTGTACTTTGGATACTTATTGAACTTTGCTAATTTGCATTCGTTATTTGCTAATCCTTGCTGTTATATTTTGGCCTCCCATGCTCCACATAAATTTTCTTCAGATCAGTATAGCGAAGGACCTTGCAATCTTGGTACCATCTCCTCACAGGTATCACGAACCAGCCACCGGTTGTACCATCCCTCTGCTTGCATTGGTAAGAACTTGGTAAGAACTTGGTAAGACGTGTGTGAGGGTGTGATTACACCAACCAGCCCACATAGTTCATAGGGTTCTTGTTGATCACTAACCATGCCAGACGACGTGCCTATGTTGTCTAGTCAGTTGCAGGAGTTGAAGGATTTCTTCATTAAGGAGATGAGCAAGCTGACGAAAGAAGTCCAAGAGGCCAGTCATGTGACTGAGAGTGTGGACAAGCGAGTATCCACACTGACTGACAAGGTTCAACATCTTGAACTCAACCCCCCAAGCCTAAAGAGGAGGAAGCATTTGATGATGATTACCTAGAAGACGATGATGAGGTTATCTATGGGTCTGATGGCGAGCCTGATTTGGTTAAGACCCGCATCGAGAAGTTACGTCGTCAACGTCTTCGCAAGAATACAAGAGGTATGGGAGGTACCAGAAATCGATGCACTCAAGGCAATGATGATCCTTACGCCAAAGTTAAATTTACCATACCATCTTTCCATGGGCGTTATGATGTAGAGGAATATCTAGATTGGGAGATGATAGTCGAACAAAAATTTGCTTCCCACCTTGTTCCTGATCGACATAAGGTTAGACAAGCCGCTAGTGAATTTAAAGATTTTGCCATAATCTGGTGGCAAGAATGTGCTACATTACAAAAGCAACCTGATTCTTGGGATGGGCTTAAAATAGCTATGCGTGATAGATTTGTTCCTGCCTCTTATAAGTGTGATTTGCGTAAGAAATTGCAACGTTTAGAGCTGGGAGATATGTCGGTTCAGGAGTATTATGCAGAACTTCGAAAGGGCATGCTTCGTTGTGGGGTAGTAGAGGGTGGGGTAGTAGAGGATCCGGAGGATAAAGTGTGTCGTTTCCATGGTGGTTTGAGATGTGAAATTCATGATATTATTGACTATAAGGACTTTAATACTACCAACCAGTTGTTCCAACTTGCTATACTTGCAGAAAAAGAATTGCAGGGACGGAACTAGAACACCTACAGCAAGACCTTCACGCCGGCGAGTACACGCTCATCACCACTAGCCTCTGCACCAGTTTCTGAGGTACGCAATGTGTCCAATGTGCAGGGCCAACAGAACAAGAAGCCAACTCCTACTGATAAGAGTTCTTCGAGTAAATCTGCGAACATTGTGTGTCACCGCTGCAAGGGCATGGGACATGTCTTGAAGGATTGTCCAAGTACTCGAGCTTTCATCGCTACACCTGATGGCACCGGATATGTAAGTACTAGTGATATTGAAGATGAATCTACTCCTGCCACTAACATTGTTGCAAATTCAGAGGATGAGAGTGAGCATATTGATTCGATGACTGCATCGGCGGACTACCGTAGCTTGGCTCTTGTGCAGCGTGTGTTGAGTTCCCAGGAGGAACGTCAGGAAGAGGAGAAGATACAACGCAAGAATTTGTTCCACAAGTACCTCATTGTCAAGGATTGTCGTGTTCTCACCATTATTGATAGTGGGAGTTGCAGCAACTTGGTGAGTTCAGATTTGGTAGAGAAGCTTGACTTGCCCACACGCCATATTTCCTGCCCCTACTATTTAGAATGGTTCAACAATAGTGGTAAGGCCAAGGTAACTAAATCAGCATGTGTACATTTTTCTGTTGGGTCTTATCATGACTATGCTAATTTTGATGTTGTCCCTATGCAAGCATCATCTCTTTTGTTGGGTAGACCTTGGGAATTTGATAATGATGCTGCACACCATGGTAGAACTAATACCTATACTTTCATTCATAAGAACAAAAAAATTACCTTGCTTCCTTTATCGCCCACTGATATTAGGAAACATTTTCAAGAGATTGCTGCACATGACAAGAATCAAACTGCTAGTGCTGAAACTGATAAGAATAACCCTGCTAGTACACCATCTGCTGCTACATCTTTTGATGATCAACAAAAGGGTATTAAATTAAAAGGAGGCACCTTTATTGCTACTACATCTGCTACTGCTGCATTATGTGATAATCCTGATGCACCTTGCTATACTATGCTTTGTCGAGATATGTGCCTTGCTACCATTGATCCTATGTCTCGTACTTTGCATCCTGTTGTCACTAACCTTTTGCAGGAGGTTGTTGGTGGGCTGGAGTCGAGGACGACTCCAATTCAAGAAGGGGAGGATGATGAGGACATCGCTATGCTGCATACACGCTACACGCCGCCTTCTCCAAGTTGCAAGTCATCGCCAACTCGGTCGCCACGTTCGTTTCGGATTCAGCCTACACCTCTACACAGTTTCGGCGATATCTCCTTCATCCGACGTCCAAACGAGGTGTTGAGGCCATAATACCAGGGTACCCGATCACGAGGATTACCGACTACCGACTCCAAGCTACCAAGACTCCGAACAGGACACGACGACCAGATCGCAGAAGGGAAGCCCGAAGATAGATAGAGTCCTACTAGGTTTAGGTCTGTTTTGTCTTGTAAGGCACGTCTCCCTGGATATAAAAGCGGGGGTCCTGTCCGTAGAGGGTATTCTGAATCATTGTTCATTGATCCACAAGTCCACCCAAGGGTACTTGTTACGCATTGTAATCTGCACTCGACGAAATAATACAATCAGCAACTGGACGTAGGGTTATTACTCGATCTCGAGGGCCCGAACCAGTATAAAAATCCCGTGTCTTTCTGTTCATCACCGTGATCAATCTTCGCACAAGCGGGGTGCCTGCCGGACAAATATCTGACGAGTACAACCTCGACAGAGGCGCGCCAGGTAGGGGCCCTCGCGTGAAGAAAGATCATGACGATCATCAACGGAGTCTGGATCGCCGACGCGTCGAGTTCCTCGATGCCCTACATGCCCAGTTCCGCCAAGTCGGAAGCGATCGGGAGTTCTGCTTCCGCTTCCGATCTCTACGCTCACCTCCACCAAGTGCCTGCACGGGAGATCCGCTTCGGAGATCTTGTGTTCGAGCACCAGGGCGACTACGAGCTCAAGCTGACAGGGATCCATGATCCCGATCTCGCATGCGCCGGTCGCGAAGTGTTCGCCACCTTCACGGAGCCAACCCTTGAAGACATTGCAGATCGCACTGCGCAGTTGGATCTCGACTACAGTGGATCTAGCAATGGGTCGGAACAATCTGAAGACCGCCGCATCCATGTGCTGAATGCAAACGGGACAGAGGCTGCCGCCGAGTCATCTAGCTCGCGTCGACCCGTGCCTCCTCCACGTTTGGACAGCGCACCAACACTTCAAACGGCTAGAACCCGTACACAACATGTTGCGTCCTCTTTGGCTCCCCGAGATCTCAACAACGATTTCCGGGCCGTCGAACAGGACAATCTACAGATCCGAACTCTCTTGGAGACCATGGAAGCAATGGCCGAAGGGACTCCAATGGCCACCATAGCCAAGAGGGCTCGGGAAGCAGCGGACAAAGCCAAGGAACACATTGAGGCCGCCGCTGCCGCACCACCAGCTCCGTCAAACAGACCACGTGAACCACAGCCGGTTCGGTCCCGATCTGTTAACGGACGACCATACTATCGCCCACGTGAGGGGCGCGACATGAGGCCGCAGCTCGAACGCAATCGTCGCAATCGCGACGCTCGGGAAACTCTCAACTACAACCGAGATTACCGAGCACGTGAGGGCTACTACCGGTCCCATGCAGAATCACCGCCACGCGACTCCCGACCAGGCATGGGGGGATGCCTTGCGTACTCCCCAGCCCTGCGCAAGGTCAGGTGGCCCGAAAAGTTCCGTCCTACTAGCATCGAGAAGTATGACGGGACGACCAACCCCCGCGAGTGGATCCAGATCTATTCCACGATCATCGACGCCACCGGGGGAGACGACTACGTCAAAGCAAACTACTTGCCGACTGCTCTGCAGGGATCAGCCCGAACATGGCTCATGAACCTGCCCGAAGCAAGCATCAAGTCATGGACTCATCTTCGGGAGACGTTTGAAGCCAATTTCCAAGGCACCTACAAACGCCCCGGACATGAGGGAGATCTGCTCAATTGTGTGCAGAAGCCTGGAGAATCTCTCCGGGACTACATCCGCAGATTCAGCGACACCCGTAACACCATCCCTGACATGGTGGATGATCGGGTCATTGTGGCCTTTAATCAAGGTTGCAAAGACGAGCGAACAGCGGAGGAACTTGCCAAGAAGAACCCGAAGACAGTGGCAGAGCTCTACGGGATCCTGGAAGAAACCGCCAAGATGGCGGACGCCCGAGCACGGGTTCACAGAAAGCCCGAACAAAGCCAGCCAGCCGGGGAAGGCAAAAAGAAGAATAAGCACAAACACAAGAAGCGCAAGACCGAGGGCGATGAAATCATGGCAGTGGACAACAAGCCCCCGTACAGGCGTCAAGGCAAACCAGAAAACCTCCCGATGTACTGCCCGATTCACCGATCTACGAAGCATCACTTCATGGACTGTACGGTGTACAAGAAGCAGAAGCAGGAGGAGGAGAGCCAGCAGAAAGGGGCTCCACGTGACCAGGCAGCTCACAACCCTCGTGCTGCAAACTACATGGATTGTGATGATGAACTAGATCTTCCCGAAGATCTGGAGATCAACACGATCTTCGGTGGCTGTTCAACCCGAACCTCCAAATCGCAGCTCAAGATGGTCGAGAGGCAGATCAACAGCGCCGAGCCTTGCAAGCAGCTCTTGAGGTGGTCAGAAATCCCGATCTCATTCGATCAGAGGGATCACCCCGAGACGCTTTACGACGGGCCGCTACTCCCACTGTGCATCAAGCCATGGATCGGGCCCCGCAAGATCGGGCGAACCCTAATCGACAGTGGGAGCGCCCTCAACCTCCTGTTTGTCAACGCCTTTGACGAACTTGGGATCCCGAGAAGGTCCTTGTCCCCTGTGGAGAAGCCTTTCTACGGGGTTATACCAGGCATCCAAGCCTATCCCTTGGGGAGGATCGATCTGCAGGTGACCCTCGTAGAGGGCAAAAACATCCGATCAGAGTTCCTCACCTTCGAGGTGGCTGACATCACGTCGGCCTATAACTGCATCTTGGGTCGGCCGTTCCTGAAGAAATTCATGGCGGTCGCTCACTTTGCGTACTCCATGATCAAGGTCCCGGGGCCGCTGGGCCCGATCACCGTCTGTGGCGATCGCAGCGGCGCGGTCCAGTGCGACATGAAGACCCTGGACATGATCAAGAGTGGCGAGCAGGAATCAGCCAAGGCTGCCGAACCTGCCAAGAAAAAGACAAAGAGCCAGCCAAAGGCACCCGCCAAGGGGGCATTGGCTGAAACCTCCCGAGCAGCTGAGAACCGATCAAGGGCCAAGGGGAAAGAGGTTCCCGAACAGGAGCTCATCGGGCAACAACCGCTCGTCGGGGGACAGGAAGCTGACAAACGCGCTGCCGAGGAGCAGGCTGTGGTGGACCAGACCCCACTCAGGGGGACGCCGCCGCGAGCAGCTGGTGACTCAACGGCCAACGCCACACCAGTCGAGGCGCCGGCCAGGCGAACAGAGCCAGGCACGAAGGCGATAACCCTTGACGAGACGGACCCGACCAAGACCACCCAGATAGGTCTTGGCTTGGGTGACAAATAGGAACTCGAGCTCATTGCTTTCCTCCGGGCAAACGCGGATGTGTTCGCTTGGGAACCATCTGACATGCCCGGGATCCCCAGGGAGGTAATCGAGCACAAGCTTGGCATACGAACTGGCATCCGACCAGTCAAGCAAAAGCAAAGAAGATATACCCCGGAGAAGCGAGACGCCATTAACGAAGAGATTAACCGGCTGCTCAAAGCCGGCTTCGTTCGAGAGGTCCCTTTCCCGGAGTGGCTGGCAAACCTAGTCATGGTCAAGAAGCCCAACGGAACGTGGAGGATGTGCGTGGACTACACAGATCTGAATAAAGCTTGCCCGAAGGATGAATACCCGTTACCTAGGATAGATCAAATTGTAGATTCTACCTCTGGATGCGAATTGCTTTGTTTTCTAGATGCCTATTCGGGGTATCACCAAATCAGCATGTGCATTGACGATGAGGAGAAAATTGCATTTGTAACTCCCTTCGGTGTTTATTGCTATATAAAGATGCCTTTTGGTCTGAAAAACGCAGGTTGCACTTATCAAAAATGTGTTCACATTGTTCTTGAAGGCCAAATCGGCCGTAATGTGGAAGCATACATAGATGATATTGTCGTGAAAAGTAAGTTAAAGGGCGATTTAATCGCTGATTTAACCGAAACATTCGACAACTTGCGTAAAAACAGGATGATGCTCAACCCCGCCAAGTGCACCTTTGGTGTATCATCGGGTAAGCTCCTTGGTTACCTTGTTTCCCAACGAGGTATAGAGGCAAATCCACACAAGATCAAGGCACTCGACGACATGAAGTCACCACGCAGCCGCCACGAGGTCCAGAAGTTGGCAGGAATGATGGCGTCCCTAAGTCGATTCGTGTCCAAGTCAGGCGAACGAGGTATGCCATTTTACAAATTGTTGCGTAAAACTGATCGTTTTGAGTGGTCGGCAGAAGCAGAAGAGGCGTTCCAGGCATTTAAACAGTACCTGCGGAAAATGCCCGTACTGGTCCCGCCAAAGCCACAAGAAGAGATGTTGTTATACGTAGCAGCGACACCGACTGTTGTCAGCACTGTTTTGGTGGTTGAAAGACCAACAGAAAAGTCTACAACACAACACCCCGTTTATTTCGTAAGCGAGGTGCTGCATGATGCCAAAACAAGGTACCCTCAGATTCAGAAATTGCTGTATGCTGTGCTAATGACTTCCAGGAAGCTCAAGCATTATTTTCTGAGCCACAAGATCAAGGTTGTGTCAACCTTCCCCCTAGGCAACATTTTACATAATCGAGATGCCGTGGGGAGGGTCGCGCAATGGTCTGTGGAGCTGGGGGCTTACGACGTTGAATTCATACCCAGAACTGCCATCAAATCGCAGGCTCTGGCAGATTTCATCGCAGAGTGGACTAACCCCGAACCTGAAGAGGCTGCCCAAAATCCCGAACACTGGACAATGTTCTATGACGGGGCATTTTGCAAAGCAGGCGCGGGGGCTGGGGTGGTCCTGATCTCACCACATAATGACATCATCAGGTATGCTTTACAAATCAATTTTGTTGATCCAACTCCTACTAACAATGTTGCCGAGTACGAAGGACTGTTGACAGGTCTCCGCATAGCTGCATCTCTTGGTGTCAGAAGGCTGCTCGTGAAAGGGGATTCCGAGTTAGCTGCAAAGCAGGTCATGAAAGAGTACAGCGCGCGGAACGAGGTCATGGCTAAGTACTTGGAGGCATATAGGCGGATGGAGAGCAAATTTGATGGGCTTGAAGTACAGCACGTAAAAAGGGAATTCAATAGCGACGCAGACAAGCTGGCAAAGCAGCTGCAGAACGCACAAGGCTCCCAGGTAACGTGTTACTTGAAGTTCTTACTAAACCTTCTGTGTCGGTTTCGCTACCGAACCTAAAAACTGAACCCGCCAAGGGATCAGTTTCTACAACCAATGAATCCATCAAGGAGTCTATGTTGGTCGGTACGGCCCGAGCTGCCGCTCTAGTTGGAAACGAGGAGAACTGGATGGATCCAATCCGGGCGTACCTCACAAACCAAGCTATTCCGGACGATGATGCTACATTGGAGAAAATCCATCGTAAAGCCAAGAACTATCAATTGGTCGACGGGCGATTATACAAACTAACCCGCAATGGAATGCTCCTCAAATGCATCACACGGACCGAGGGCATTAGTTTGCTCCACGACATCACGGAGGAATCTGTGGATCACATGCTTCTCCCCGATATCTAACAGGGAAAGCATTCCGACAGA
This sequence comes from Alloteropsis semialata, assembly GCA_004135705.1. Taxonomy (NCBI): domain Eukaryota; kingdom Viridiplantae; phylum Streptophyta; class Magnoliopsida; order Poales; family Poaceae; genus Alloteropsis; species Alloteropsis semialata. The sequence continues at coordinate 10,039,582 of CM014278.1, forward strand.
GCTTCTACTGGCCTACAGCTCTTCAAGACGCAAGCGATTTAGTGAAGAAGTGTGAGGCATGCCAATTCTTCGCACGAAAACAGACTAAACCTGCGCAAGCTCTAAACACTATACCCTTGTCTTGGCCCTTCGCCACTTGGGGTATAGACATCCTCGGGCCTTTTCCAAGGGCCGTCGGGGGATACAGATTTCTGTTCGTTGGCATTGACACATTTACAAAATGGGTTCAGAAAATCACAAAAGAGGCAGCTGTGAAATTCCTGCGGAGTATTGTCGTACGATTCGGTGTCCCGAACAGGATAATCTCCGATAATGGAACACAGTTTAAAAGTAAAAAGTTTTATGATTTTTGCTACGACCACGGGATTAAGCATGATCGGTCGTCGGTAAACCACCCGAAGACAAACGGGCAAGTGGAACGTGCCAATGGCATCGTGCTCCAGGGCATTAAGAAGAGGATTTTCAATAGATTGCAAGCTTACGACAAACGCTGGATTCATGAAGTCCCGACAGTACTCTGGTCAATGAGGACCACTATGAATCGGGCAACAGGCGAAACACCTTTCTTCTTGGTGTATGGAGCAGAGGCGATTCTACCATCCGACATCCGATTACAAGCCCCCCGCGTGGCGATGTTTTCAGAAACTGAAGAGCCTGATAGACGCACTGATGAGCTTATCCTCCTGGAGGAGGCTCGTGACGCGGCTGCTTTTAGAGTGGCCCAATATCAGCAAAAATTGCGACAGTACTACGATACTAATGTTCGGCAACGAAGCCTATGCATTGGAGATATGGTGCTCAAACTGGATCAACGCACCAAGGACAAAAATAAATTGTCCTCTCCATGGCAAGGACCATACATCGTAGTAGATATCGCCCGACCAGGAGCCTACAGGATCGCAGAGATAGATGGGGACATACTGCCAAACACGTGGAATATGGATCAACTACGCAGGTTCTACGCTTAAACAATGAAGATCGTGCACAGTTCAGACCAACCATCAGGTTTGGCAGGTATAGACCATCATCTGCGTCGCCTACAACGCCAACAACAAAAAAAAAGAGAAGAGATAAGTTCTATATACTCTACTCACCCTCGCTTTTATGCTCGGGGGCTGGGTCTTCTATTTTCTATTTTGTTTCTACTCTTTGTTACCATATTGCATATACTAACAAAGAGCCGGGGACTACCATGCTGAAAATTTTCTTTTCAGATCTATTCTATGCGTCCCGAGCTCTACGCTCGGGGGCTCCCCATTTGATCGGGAAGTTTCTTGCAGTTCGTACTTCTAGACTCTTTTTCAGCATGCCAGCATGACTGTAAAAGAGCCCGGGGGCTACTACGGTACTACTACCATGCAAGAAACGGGCTTTTTAATTCAAGAAAGCTAGGCTGCGCTAGAATTACCGAACACCATGACTACAAGGAATTACACAGTTCAGCAGGCCGCCCGAGTCTCAGCAACTAAACAATTCCGGAATAGCTTATGGTAACGGGACTTTTTGGCTATGACAAAGCTATCAGTTAAAAAGATCCATGAAAATACCGATCAGCTCTAAGATTTACGCAAAAACATGCACGCATATGTTTAGCAAAACTAAATCGCATTCTAAACTGATTTTGTCCTATTACAGGAATTCAGCACAGTGTTCAAGGTGATTCTTCCGAATCACTCAGATGGAGACCAAGTTTCTTCACAAAAGGTTCGACCACAGGGTTAAGACTCTCAAACATCACCTCGGCATCTGACGTCGAACACTTGAAGCCCTCAGAGAGCAGAGAAACGTCCAGATTAGGAATATGGCTCTTCAAAGCTCCGATGGCATGAGTTGCAGCAATGCAGGCACCTTCCATCAACCTAGATTCCAAGGACGAGCTATGCTTCTCCAATGCTTCAAAGCGGGCAGTCAGATCAGCCAGTTTCCCTTCCAGGTCCGAGTTCTTCTTCTCGAGCAACTCAATGCTCTTGGAGTCAGCTATAGGATCAAAGGCAGTATATGAACAAAAGTTCAAAAGATAAAAATTCAATAAGCGAAGCGTAAAGCTTTTACCTTCTTTCTCGGACTGGAGAACAGTCACCTGGGCTCCCAGTCTGGTCACAGACGCTTCAGCGGCTGAGGCACGAGCGTTCAGCAAATGCCATTGCTCTTCAGCTGTCGAGAGCGCGCTAAAGACCGGGCCCAGGGGCGTCGGGATGGGTCCTACAATCTCCGCAGTCTTCTCTGAGCCATCGGGTTGTGCTGTCGACTCCGGCTCGGGAGTTTTCTCCTTGACAGGTGGCTTGACAGGAGGAGAAGCTGTGGGATCGGGACGCCTGAATTCCCGAACAATCAATGTACAATGAAAATAACATTTGAGAAAAATGTTCATACATAATCGAAGATTGTCAAAGCTCTTACTTGGCCGTCGGGATGCTGAACTTGAATCTCTTGGCACCAGCAGTAGGCTTTGATGATGGTCTGGTTCGGACGAGTTTCCTGTCGAGAAATCTCCCGATCACGTTTAGCTTTGGTTATGCGATCAAAAGCTGCGAATAAACGCCCGAATACGATCATGCTTGGTACCTGGGCAACAGGGTGAGGCTGATCACGATTGGGCTGCCGATTAACTGGCCCAGGCGATCCAGAGGCTCCTGAATCCGGAACTATTCTCTCCACGCTGCGAGAGCGTTTCCGAGTTCGGGGGATACTCGCCGGAGGGCTGCTCGGGATCTCTTTCTCCAAACTAGGTGTTGGCTCGGGTGGATCGTTGGTCGGGGGCTCGGCGCCTTGGTCCACGGTCTGCTCTCCCTCTTCATCAACATTGATGGCACCGCTCTGGGGCGGGGCATCAACAATAGCTGGAGCCTGGTCGGGAGAAAAGAGATGTATCATATCACTATTATACAAGAAAGAATATCTTTTCTGAGTAACAGTTTACCTTTGGAGGAGGGTTGCCAGCGTGATAAGGATCTGGGACGCCTTCCCAATCCGGGAGATCAGCCCCAAACATCTTGTTCAAGCGCTCCGACACTTCCGACTCTGGGACAACTGCTAGTTAAGAGTCATGAATTCAAATGACCGAACTAACTCGGAAAAACAACAGAACAGAAAGATGAATGCTCACCATCAGGTTTCATCCTGTTCGGATCATTGACACCCGTGAATGTCCAGGCATAGCGGTCACGACTCATAAGCGGAATGAATCTCCATCTAATGAAGATTTCCGCCACATGAACTGCCGTCAAACCTGTGTTGCGGAGCTCCACGATCCGGTCAATGTGCTTTTTCATGTCCGGGGTGAGTCTTGGCACGGCCTTGACCTCGTCCTTGAGAGTTGGCATCAAGTACTTCCCTTTGGCCCGTGAGGCTTGGGGAAGGGTGATGTAAAACCAGTGACGTTCATATCCTTTCCAGCTATCTTTGACTGGAAAGGGAATGTAAATCTCCCGATTTCTCAAGAACCCGATGGACCCAATCATCAGTTGATTTTTATAGTACGAAGGACTATAAAAATACCTCCACAGCAGCAGTGAGGGCTTAATTCCTAGCCAGGCTTCGCACAAAAAGGCAAAGACGCTAAGCATTGTTAAAGCGCCGGGCTTAAGTTGCACAAGTTCTATCTGGTAATGCTCGCAGACGTTGTGGAAAAACTCAGACGGAAAAACCCCGAATCCACAGTGGAAGAATTCCGAGAACACCACCAATTCAAGAGTGTCGGGGGTCGGATACATCTGACCTTTGGCCTCACGACGAGGAAAGAGTTCGGTGCTTGGGAGTAATCCAAGATCCTCCAGCTTCTTCAACTGCTTCTCTGTCGTGGTTGATTTCTTCCAATACTGATCCGAGGTCGGGATTGTGTTCCCACTGCGGAGTTCACGTCCGGCCGCGGCGCTGCTCTGGTTATCAGTGGACTCAGTGCCGGAAGATGACTGGTGCGTGGATGCCATGGCGACTGGAGGCTAGCAGGGTTGGAGGAGCAGATGGACAAAGGTTAAGAATGGCGAGTGTTTTGTGGATGTGAACAAGGAAGTCGAAGTCCCAAATGGATCTCAAGCGGCCGCGCTTGGGGGCTTTATGGTTCTGCGAGGGAGCGCGAACCCCGAAAAACCTGCCCTGAGCCGCGCAATCCGCAGTGACTGTTGGGTCAAAAAGATTCTTTCCTTTTTCTGCGGCACGCGTCGTTTCGAAAACTGTGCAGGTTAGATTCAATGCATTTAAAATTGGTGGCTTACAAGGGAAGCTATTAGTTTTAAATGACCGAACACTTAGTGTGGAGCGAGGAAAATCTCCCGATCACGTCTGATTCGGGTCGAATTTCCCGAACACGCTAAAATCGTCAATTAGTTCGGGAGAAAATATTTATTCGGGATGATTTGTCTCTGGATGAATAATTTCCTGAACAGATTGATACTGATAAAATTTAAAGCACGAGAAATTCAAAGTTACATCCATCAAGTGAAATTTCTTCATTGAATCCAAAAGAGGGAACATTTCACAATGGATCGATAACTATCCTAAAACCAAAATACTAAAAGCACCCTGATCTTGGGTTGATGAATATCAACTGCTGATCAGGGCGATGGCGTAGTCTCCGGTGGATCATCATCTATCGCGTTCTCCTCTTCGGAGTCGCTGACGAGATCCACGAGCGCTCCGTCCCCGGGAATCCCGATCAGGTCGCGGTTCAGGGAGACGAAGAGGCGCCGGGCGAATTCTTCGTCGCCGCTGGTGTCCACCGGAGCAGAAGACGAAGATGCGCCTGCGTCCGCCGCCTCTGGCTTCAGTCGAATCCCACTCCCTCCTTGCTTTGGCTCGTCGTCGGAGGAGAGGGAGATAGGGGACGCCGGGGCTGGAGAGGAAGGCGCAGGGCGTTTCCCGGCGGCAATGCTCGACGGAGCAGCCTCGGGAGATGGCGGAGCAGCCTCGGGAGACGGTGGCGTAACCACCGGAGCCTCCTCTTCTGGTGGCTCTACCTTGACTCCCTCATCCCCATGCCAGGGGAGAGCCAGGAGCGGAGCCTGAGGAGGAGCAGTGGGAGGTGTCGTCGCCGGCGAGTCCTCCGGCTTGTCGGGTAGTTGCTCGCCGGAGCTGCGAGGGGAGTCTCTGCAGATGAGGCGAGGGACCTTGAATTTGCGGCTAAGCTTTTTCTTTCCAATGGCGAGGAGAGGGAGAAGGTTTAGGTTGGAAAGTTCAAGTACAAATCAATCCAGGAGATCTGATATTTAAAGACCCAGGGATGCAACGCTTCGCGCGGGATTCGAGGAGTCGGAGCAGAACCGTACCGCGTGCACTGCTAGAGTTCCGGGAGACGTGCGGAGTGGGTTTTAAATGCGCTGGGCAGCAGTTACATCACTCCTAGGGCGTTTCATTTTCCAAGACGGAACAGTTCTTTTTTATTATTATAGCTGATATTTTCTTTGACCTTATCATTCAGATGCAGGTTTCCACATTCAAGAGTTCGGGAACTTTTCTGGCTCTCATGATTGACGAGGTATTCTCATGCCCAGAAATCACCCGAAGAGCAAAAAGACCCGAAGACTATTGAACGATCAACCTTTTCTGAACAAGATAAGCTCGGGGGCTACTGTTGAGGCCATAATACCAGGGTACCCGATCACGAGGATTACCGACTACCGACTCCAAGCTACCAAGACTCCGAACAGGACACGACGACCAGATCGCAGAAGGGAAGCCCGAAGATAGATAGAGTCCTACTAGGTTTAGGTCTGTTTTGTCTTGTAAGGCACGTCTCCCTGGATATAAAAGCGGGGGTCCTGTCCGTAGAGGGTATTCTGAATCATTGTTCATTGATCCACAAGTCCACCCAAGGGTACTTGTTACGCATTGTAATCTGTACTCGACGAAATAATACAATCAGCAACTGGACGTAGGGTTATTACTCGATCTCGAGGGCCCGAACCAGTATAAAAATCCCGTGTCTTTCTGTTCATCACCGTGATCAATCTTCGCACAAAGCGGGGTGCCTGCCGGACAAATATCTGACGAGTACAACCTCGACACGAGGCATTCTTAGATGCGTTGGAATCGGGATGACGACTCCGTTCTTTTGGTTCTAGTATTAGCTCCAGAAGGTTTGTGGATCATTTTGTGTGACCACAACAAGGTGCTACGCCATCTGTTTTGGGCCAACTTGGCCTTGTATCGTGTCGGGCCTTCGGCCCATGTTGAGGATGCCCACCCTGGTGGCGCCCCCAACCCTAGGGCACTTCTAGGCTATTAGACTCAGTAGCCGCTGTCGTTTAGACTCATGTTTTTCTTAGATTATTCTGTGTGATACAGTTTCACCGTTCATCGGTTTGTGGAACCCCAACTCTAGTGCTTATTCGTTCATCTGCAGTTTGTCACTTCATTGAGTGTTGCGTTCTTTCGAGTTCTTGCTTGTGTTCTTCATTTCGCAGGCAGGGATTAGCCTTCTCGGTGAGGTCAATCGGTTTGTGACACGGTTGATAACCAGAGGAGTTGTGGTGCTAAGATTGCAGGGATTCAGGTCTTTGGATCTGAAGCCAGATCGGTGCGTCGTGCTCCGCCCAAAAACGAGTTATCCTTCTCCTGACGGAAGATCGGGCACCCTAGTTCCCATCAGCATGAAAATGAAAAGTTGCACATATGATTCACCCACTTCATTGGTTTTGCTGTTCTAAAAAAATTAAAAAAAATAGGAAGATCGACTTTATGGGCTTTCAAGCTCTAGTCCGGTTTTCAGAGAACGTTCCGGAGTTTTTGTGGACCACATCTTAGCTCTATTTAAGGTGTCAATTTTTGTGGTTCCATCTTTTGTCATCCCTGTCCAGAGAAACATATTAAAAAATAGTTGAAAAAAATAAAAAATCTTGATTCCTACTAGTCTGGAGGGAAATTCGAGATAAGATTAAAAACGTTTGCAGAAGTTGCTGTGTGCTTGTTATTTCTGTTTTATCAATTGTTCTTTGTTCTAACTTCTTGTGCTATGTCTAAGGACATGTCTTAGCTTGCAATTGAGACTTGTGCTTTGGATACTTTCCACCATCACATCGTCACTGTTAGTTGATAGGGATAATACTTTTGTGTTGTCTTTTCTTGTCTTCTAACCATGTCAGGGGTAGAGTCTCCAACTAGTTTCAAGGATTGTGTGGCCAAGGAGGAGCTCACGAAGCTTCTTGCTGATGAGCGCGCCTATATGACTGGAAGGTTTGATGAGATGATACGCGACATTACAAATCTGGTCACTAGGATGGAACATGTTGAACGACGACCCCCTCCTGAGCAACGCCGTCCTCCTCCTCCTCCTGAGGGTGAAGATGATGATGAAGAAGAAGAAGAAGAAGAAGAAGAAGAAGAAGAAGAAGAAGAAGAAGAAGAAGAAGAAGAAGAAGAAGAAGAAGAAGAAGAAGAGGAAGAGGTACTTCATCATGATGACCGTGATAGGGATCGCCTTCGTCGTAATCGTTACGGCATGAGAGATAACAATCATGGTAATAATGATCCCTTTGCTAAAGCTAAATTTACCATGATCTCTTTTGCTGGTAATGCTGATCCTGAAGCTTATTTAGATTGGGAACTTGCTGTTCAGCAGAAATTTAATTCTCATTTAGTTCCTGAGGAGCATAGAGTTAGACTTGCTACTAGTGAGTTTACTAGTTTTGCTTTGTTCTGGTGGAGTGATCTTTACACTGCTAATCAACCAAATGCTATACCCTAGAATTGGAATGCTTTGAAACGACGCATGAAATCTTGTTTTGTTTCTCCTTATTATCAGCATGACTTGAGATTAAAATTGCAAACTTTGGCTCAAGGTAATAAATGCCTAGAGGAATATTATCAGGAGCTTATTATTAGTTTAGCACGTTGTGATATTCATGAACATGATATGTATACTTGTGCTAGATTCTTTGGTGGTTTAAATCGTGAAATCCAGGATATTCTTGATTATAAAGAATGGACTCATTTTGGACAATTGTATCATCTTGCTCTTAAAGCTGATAGAAAAGTACAGGTACGAAGCCAACAGCACTCTTTCAGCTCCAACAGTGTTCGAACCTTTGCACAATGTCCGGCAAACGACAAGTCCAAGACCCCTGTTGCTAAGCTACCAGCAACACCAACTGCCACTACATCTGCTTCCAATGTGAGTAGTTTGTCGCATTCTTTTTTTTGGGATCCGAGACATATTTTGACAGCTGATTGGTCCAACGGCAACAGCTGCGGTTCCCTGCCCCAGTAATTTGAGGCTTAGCATCTATTTTTCGTATATCGCTCCACCACACCGAGAAGAGGTATGTGTACCTTCCTTTTGTTGAAGGAAAGAGCCCCTTCCTACGGTGACTCTTGGGTGAGGCACGACATATTGAGGAAGTAGAAATGGCCCTCCTCCTAGAATGCCAAGAGGAGTAATGAAAGTAGTGTCCCAATTGATTAACCTCACAGCGCAGTTGGTTGCTGAGCTAGGCCTTTCCACCTGGTAGGAGAACATAGTAGTAGTTTCAGGCACAAAGGAAATGTGATTCACCTGGTGCTACTACAAGCCGCTCTTCCAACATCATGTGCCAACGCTGCAAGGGAATGGGACATGTCATGAAGGATTGCCCCAGTAAATGTGCCTACATTGCAACTACTGATGGTGGATATGTAAGTTCTAGTGATGTTGAAGATGAATTGGCTCTTGCTGCTAACCTTGATGCAGATACAGATGGTGAAGGAGAGGCCATTCAGATTGATTCTGCAGCTGCAACTGCGGGGTTCAAGAGTATTCTTCAGCAGCGTGTGTTGAGTTCACGTGTGGGACAAGAGGAAGAGACGAAGCTCCAACGCCACAATTTGTTCCACATGTTCCTTATCGTCAGGGACTGTCGTGTTCTCACCATAGTTGATGTTGGGAGCTGCAACAACTTGGTTAGTTTAGATCTGGTCGAGAAGCTTTGCTTGACCACACGACACATCCGCATCCATACAAGCTCCAATGGTTCAATAATAGTGGTAAGACAAAGGTAACTAGATCAGCACGCATCAACTTTTCCATGGGTTCATATCACGATTCTGCTGATTTTGATGTTGTTTCAATGCAAGCTTGTTCTATTTTATTAGGCCATCCATGGGAATTTGATACTCATGCTTCACACCATGGTAGAACTAATACATACACTTTCATGCATAAGGCCAAAAAATTTACTTTGCTTTCTGTTGGTATTTCATACGTCGCAAATAAATCCGCAAGCGCACGGATACCGTTGTAGCTTTCACCCGGAAGTATTCAGGGTATCGAATCCACAGGGAAGGCAGTGGTTGACTAGAGTAGGTATCCATTGTATTCAATCATAACATTATTAATGCACCAAAGTCTAGCAAGGGGTACACATTGATAGATGGGTAGTGTGACACACAGAAGGTTTCATTGCTCATTATATAAGTCTAGTTAATATGAAGGTCCTAAAAGAGAACCAGGGGTTCTATGTACTTCTTGCATATGGGTTACATTCCTACAAGCGTATCCTATACAAGCTTAGCAAGGGACACATGTTAGAGGGCAAATCGAGTAGTCGTGGGATCCCCTCATCCAAGGGTACTGTCACGATGTTTATCACTAAGGCCTGCAAACGCCCAGACCCGAACGCCGGGGATTACAAGGGACGGATAGGGCTGTCACCACCTGCCGCCTACATCTTACTACGTAGGGAAGGGTATCCCCAATGGTATTTCATACCCCAAACACCACATTTGTAATATGAAATAACTACTCTATTTATTGTCCAGATAAACAGAGCAACCTTGCGGTGCATTGGGCCATTGCCATAACATGCATCCACTATACTAAGGTGTAAGACATACATCTTATATGATGAACACACAAGACTATAAGTCAAATAACATAAGCATGAGAGTAACTCCATAATAGCTCTAAGTCTTATAAGTAAACAAAGGATAAAAGATAACTGAGCTCTAGGCTTACCAAGACTCCTTCGGGAACCCGTAGAAGCTCAACTCCTAGAACTACTTCACTACTAACTAAGACTAGAATGTGTGGCAAAGAGAGCTCTTCCTTCTTGGTGTGTGATGTTATGCCCGGTATGTAGCTATTTATAGCTTGTAGAGGCGGTTAGGAGTGGACATGGAAGATGAGGACGAACGGACTCAGTCACAGGTCGGGCGATTCGGGGAGATCGGCCGACATAGGATCCACCGCCTTGAGTGATGCACGACGTAGATGGACTCCTGGAGGCGGTGGGAACGCGCACCAGAAGGATGAGGCGGTTTGGCCTCCGGACCAGGTCGGGCGACCGGGCTCGGTCGGCCAACCGTCCACCGACACCGATCGGGCCCATCTTCGGCTGAGTGACTGAGGAGTGGGTCCTAATGACGGTTCCAGGTGGGTTTGCTCACTTTGAGTACGTTTAGATATGTTGGTGGGCCCCTTAATCCATGTGAACTCCTCTTGGACCATTCCCCTCTCGTCAATTCAACCGTCATGGATTCAATGGCTATGATGGTCCTGAAGTGTGCTTCTTTCCTGTGGCCAAATATGGGCTCCATTGGGCTTGGGCCTAGGTCGGCCGACCTAGGGGGTCAGGCGACCTGGCCCTGAGCCCAAATCTCCTCCTCTTTTGCCAATTAGTCCCTGCATTCAGATATTCACCAAAACTTGTTGAATTGATTAGATATAAACCCTATCACTATGTTTGGTGATTATATTTGACATATTCTCTGCAGGAGTTGACGACTAAAAGTGGTACTTAAGGATCGTCAACAAGCTCCCCCACACTTAGCCTTTGCTCGTCCTCGAGTAAAGCTTAAGACTAAGGTGGAAAACATGAATCCAATTGATATGATACAAGCATATAAGTTATTCCAAGACTACCTGTTCTTGTGAATTTTTATGTGTCTATCATGTCATCTTGGATGGTTGAGGAACGGAACTGCCTTGATTCAAGTCATCCTAACTCTTCTGTCAAATAACTTGGGTTTTCGATAAATTTTCAAAAACATAACCTTACCTAGCTCCTCAAATGATTCTCTCAAATCGCTCATTGTGTATAATTCCTCACCAAGATATTCTTTTGCCTTCTTTCACCCTACTTCTAAAAGGCTTATGTGGATCTCAAGGTAGGAGTAAAGATAAGGCATACTTGCATGTCATATATTGCAAAGTCAAAAAGTGGATCCAAGAAGAAAACTATTCGTACAATCTGATCAAGATGTGCATGTGTGTGGAACAATGAAAAATGAATATGGAAAGTATGATAGCTCCTTTTTGTATGATCCCTCTCCTCTTTATTTTAAGAACATGGCTATATCATTTTTTCTCTTTTTTTCTTTTTCATGCTCTATGCTTTTATGAGCATCTCTTTTTTTTCTCTTGGACCTTCATGTGTCCAAAATGTTTTCTTTATAGCCCATGCCTCTTTTGCAAAGGATAGCTTGAGAGAGATTCGTAAGACATATGGAGCATTTATTTGGTGGATGGATAAAATGTATGTGGCTAACTTCCAGTGTAGAAGTTTAGCATGTGTATGTGGAGTGTACGTGATCTTGGTCATGAAAGTATGAAGAGCATCTTACAAGGGTCACAACAATTTGACAAAGCTCAATGCAATAACAAGCAGCATATGTATAAGGTTTTCAATGTGAGCAACATATGGCTTTGGTAGGGATGGAATATCATTGAGGAGCTTTGCAAGGCTATTGATTTTAAACTTTTGCAATAAAACCTTCCCAAGTACTTTATACAGAAAGAGCAAGATTTCTTTCATCATACCATATCTCATTAATCAACCACTTAGATAAACATGCTTTCCTAAAGAGATATGTTCACAAGCAACAGGTGTATGTGCAAGGAATAAAGAATATGCAAGCCAATCAAGGAGAATCATATCTATCAAAAGAGCACCAGAATTCATTGAGTTTAATTTTAGTGATCATCTCAAGATTATTTTAAACTCATGAATCAAAGAGGATGAAGGATAGGATGTGCAAACCATCGCTCTGGGCGAAAATGTGGGCGAGAGGTACCAGAGGCCCGTCGGCAGACCTGGGGGATCGGCCGACACCTCCTGAGCCTCGGTCGTCTTGATCTTTCTTGAACAGACCTGTGTGATGTTGTACATCATGTCTGTGGGTGGTCTCGATCATATGTGCGTCAGAATGCTCAAGAGACCCCCACACTTGAGCTTTTGCCTGCATTTATTCTCACACGGTGGAAACAAAACAATGGCTCCATGGTTTTAAGGACCATGAGCCTTTATTGGAATTCAAATGTTTTTGGTATTTTTAAGTTATGCAAATTTTTATGGTTTTTTTTCATGGCAAACAAATCTTTCAAGGTAACTTAGCAGGGGATCAGAGTAAAATAAGTGCACAGAGTAATCTGGATACTTCTCTGACGAATTCCCCCGAACTCTGATCTTGCAAATGAATGCAAGATTTGAGCTTAAGAGTGCCAAAAGATTTGTCCACTGTTCATCTTGCTTCATTGTGCAAATTTCTTCCATGTGGCTAAAGATGTTAAATGTTGAAGTTATGCTCACCATCTTTTAGTCATTACTTCATCCCTGCAAGAAGTTAGTGGACAACGAATACCCGAAGGACTATAAAGAATAAATCAATGTTGCCATCGGGTTAGTTGTTCACATCCACGCTCAAAAACAAGATTGGTCCTTCACATGTCAAGCGTAGATCCAGTTTGCCAATTTTTTTATATATTTATTTTTCCAACGTTCTCCTTTTCTTTTCAAATTTTATTTTCACCACTTTCGTTTTAAGCATAACTCAAACAAGGCTGGATTTAAATCACATCAACATGATCACAAGGGTTTTTGCAATATACTCACAGTGAACCATCGAAAGGTTATGTACCTCGTCGTATGTTGTGCACAATGTGTTGCAGTGCATCCAATGCCTTGGTCTGTCTCCAATTCGAATCAAGCTTGAGGACTTACCTGCTCAAATTTGAAATCTTTCCTGCAGGGGTTAGTCCATGCATACAACTGATATCTATATATGCATTTACTCAAAGATTCATTAATAAAACTTGACACCATGTTTAATTTGATTAAAGAAGACCATTTTAACCTAAGCACCATGCTTAATTTTTAAAAAGGTCTATGAATGTACCTCGAGAATACATTCAAACCAGAGCATATGAGAATAGATAAAGGAAGCATGATAACCTTACCAAGCATTTTTTTTCAAATGGAGATATCATGAGTGGTGAACTTCGGGTTACCTCCCGAAAGGGCTTTGTTTAAAGTCAAAAGCAATACAAGATACTTACCTTAGCATACTTACCTATGGCTATGGATGATTAGTTTAGAATTTCCATCACGGTAGTTCCTTGGCTGTTGGTGATGTCATTGACGGTGACGCGGTTGCACGTGGATTGCAAGTGCACACTAAATGTTGGGATTTCCCCAACAAGTAGTTGGCAAAGCGGCAAAACACGAGCAGACGTCTTTTCTCATGAAAGCAAGCACAAGAACCAAGGATGCAAGGCAAGGTGGAGCTAGGAGCCATATGGGAACTACCGAGGTGAAACGCCACAATGGCATGTACACCCGGTTGTCTTAATCCTGCTAAGACTCACCGGCTATATCTCTCTCTCTTTTTTTTTAATTTGTTAAGCAAGAAATGCAAGAACTAGCATCACCTGAAAACCAAGATAAATTTTGTACCAATGGAACTTGTCGTGTAACACTTACCGACCTCCCCCACACTTGGATTTTTGTGTATCGCAGGACACCCAAAAATCAAGTGTGTAGGCCTCCTTTGAATTTGTTCCATCACCAGTACTTACCAAGGTGTTGCAGCTGTTGCAGCTCTCATGTTCTTAAGCATTGCACCCTTCGTTCTTTTCAGTTGCAACCTGTAATGGTTAGTGACCAAAAATACCCGAAGGGAACTTATCCTAAAAACATGTTCTTGCTTTTTTTTAACTTGGGAGCCCATCACTTGAAAATCCTAAGGAGGGATAGGAGAAAACCGAGGTCTCTTGGCAGCTTAGCTAGGGGCAAGAATTGACGGTGGAGGGCACCGACTTTCTTTGAACAGAGGAGGCCTGGGGTCGGCCGACCCTAGCACGGCTCCGTTCCAGCAAAGCTTTCAAGGGTTGCACTAGATCCGCTGGTCCCGAACTAATGGCAATTGAATTCGCTGCAGAAGGGCCAGGGCTAGGTCGGCCGATCGATGGGGTCGGGCGATCCTGGCTCAGGGCCCATTCTGCTGAACCTTCGCAGAGATATACCAGATGCAAGGGCTGTTGTAAATCTGAATGAATATGGCGCACGAAAGGCAGCCACAGGTCGGGCGACCCATGTGGTCGGCCGACGGCCTGTTGGCACCTCTCAAGCCCAGCTGGCTCGGCTATCCTATGTGGTCCCAGCTCATTAAGATTATGTATGTGTATTCAGGAGCGAGGGATCCAAAGGGATTTCAAGATAAAAGACTCCAAGTTTAAATTTCAATGCACAAATTGATTTGGAATGTAAACATGCAGAGATTCAGAATTTAAACATGCAGAGATTGAAATTCAAAAACGCAATGTGAAATAAATATGAGATACATACCGATTTACCTGTCGGTGAGGACTTGTCAGTTTACGTCCATCGAGTGAGGACGTCTCCATCATAAGTTTTAACTTTATGCAGCATTTGGAGATGGTTTGCATCGCCATACCTGTTTGTCTTCTTCGGACGGGATCATGTAGGCCTTGGTGTTGAGCCTTGGCCTTGGGTCCGTTCGCGTTGGTCTTCCCATGTAATGGGCTGGCGTGTACCAATTTGACAGATGCTAGCCTAAGAACGAACGCGGTGTCTCTCACATTCAGCTCTGGGCTGGTTTGCGAACCAGAGTGAATCGAGAACTCACGAATCGTTCTTTTGGCTGTAGCACTCGTCGATATTGGTGATGTAGGATTGACTGGAGTTGCCGCCGATCAGACTACCTAGGAAGATACGATGCAAGATCGTATTTCCCGATAATCTTGGGTTGTCGATGAAGTCCATTGGCAGTTCAAGACCAGTCATACACTACCCNCGCAGCGATATACCAGATGCAAGGGCTGTTGTAAATCTGAATGAATATGGCGCATGAAAGGCAGCCACAGGTCGGGCGACCCATGTGGTCGGCCGACGGCCTGTTGGCACCTCTCAAGCCCAGCTGGCTCGGCTATCCTATGTGGTCCCAGCTCATTAAGATTATGTATGTGTATTCAGGAGCGAGGGATCCAAAGGGATTTCAAGATAAAAGACTCCAAGTTTAAATTTCAATGCACAAATTGATTTGGAATGTAAACATGCAGAGATTCAGAATTTAAACATGCAGAGATTGAAATTCAAAAACGCAATGTGAAATAAATATGAGATACATACCGATTTACCTGTCGGTGAGGACTCGTCAGTTTACGTCCATCGAGTGAGGACGTCTCCATCATAAGTTTTAACTTTATGCAGCATTTGGAGATGGTTTGTATCGCCATACCTGTTTGTCTTCTTCGGACGGGATCATGTAGGCCTTGGTGTTGAGCCTTGGCCTTGGGTCCGTTCGCGTTGGTCTTCCCATGTAATGGGCTGGCGTGTACCAATTTGACAGATGCTAGCCTAAGAACGAACGCGGTGTCTCTCACATTCAGCTCTGGGCTGGTTTGCGAACCAGAGTGAATCGAGAACTCACGAATCGTTCTTTTGGCTGTAGCACTCGTCGATATTGGTGATGTAGGATTGACTGGAGTTGCCGCCGATCAGACTACCTAGGAAGATACGATGCAAGATCGTATTTCCCGATAATCTTGGGTTGTCGATGAAGTCCATTGGCAGTTCAAGACCAGTCATACACTACCCTGTTCCACATCAAAGAGAAACAGAGCAAAGATAACCCTGCTGGAGCAGTGGTAATTAATCATGCAATTAATTGAGTACATGGGTTAACCACACTCTTCAACCATTGCCGTTCCCCGGCAAAGGCGCCAGAAAGCTTGTTGGTATTTCTTACGTCGCAGATAAATCCGCAAGCGCACGGATACCTTTGTAGCTTTCACCCGGAAGTATTCAGGGTATCGAATCCACAGGGAAGGCAGTGGTTGACTAGAGTAGGTATCCATTGTATTCAATCATAACATTATTAATGCACCAAAGTCTAGCAAGGGGTACACATTGATAGATGGGTAGTGTGACACACAGAAGGTTTCATTGCTCATTATATAAGTCTAGTTAATATGAAGGTCCTAAAAGAGAACCAGGGGTTCTATGTACTTCTTGCATATGGGTTACATTCCTACAAGCGTATCCTATACAAGCTTAGCAAGGGACACATGTTAGAGGGCAAATCGAGGAGTCATGGGATCCCCTCATCCAAGGGTACTGTCACGATGTTTATCACTAAGGCCTGCAAACGCCCAGACCCGAACTGCCGAGGATTACAAGGGACGGACAGGGCTGTCACCACCTGCCGTCTACCTCTTACTACGTAGGGAAGGGTATCTCCAATGGTATTTCATACCCCAAACACCACGTTTGTAATATGAAATAACTACTCTATTTATTGTCCAGATAAACAGAGCAACCTTGCAGTGCATTGGGCCATTGCCATAACATGCATCCACTATACTAAGGTGTAAGACATACATCTTATATGATGAACACACAAGACTATAAGTCAAATAACATAAGCAAGAGAGTAATTCCATTAATAGCTCTAAGTCTTATAAGTAAACAAAGGATAAAAGATAACTGAGCTCTAGGCTTACCAAGACTCCTTCGGGAACCCGTAGAAGCTCAACTCCTAGAACTACTTCACTACTAACTAAGACTAGAATGTGTGGCAAAGAGAGCTCTTCCTTCTTGGTGTGTGATGTTCAATGCCCGGTATGCAGCTATTTATAGCTTGTAGAGGCGGTTAGGAGTGGACACGGAAGATGAGGACGAACGGACTCAGTCACAGGTCGGGCGATTCGGGGAGATCGGCCGACGTAGGATCCACCGCCTTGAGTGATGCATGGCGTAGATGGACTCCTGGAGGCGGTGGGAACGCGCACCAGAAGGATGAGGCGGTTTGGCCTCCGGACCAGGTCGGGCGACCGGCTCGGTCGGCCAACCGTCCACCGACACCGATCGGGCCCATCTTCGGCTGAGTGACTGAGGAGTGGGTCCTAACGATGGTTCCAGGTGGGTTTGCTCACTTTGAGTACGTTTAGATATGTTGGTGGGCCCCTCAATCCATGTGAACTCCTCTTGGACCATTCCCCTCTCGTTGATTCAACCGTCATGGATTCATGGCTATGATGGTCCTGAAGTGTGCTTCTTTCCTGTGGCCAAATATGGGCTCCATTGGGCTTGGGCCCAGGTCGGCCGACCTAGGGGGGTCGGGCGACCTGGCCCTGAGCCCAAATCTCCTCCTCTTTTGCCAATTAGTCCCTGCATTCACATATTCACCAAAACTTGTGGAATTGATTAGATATAAACCCTATCACTATGTTTGGTGATTATATTTGACATATTCTCTGCAGGAGTTGACGACTAAAAGTGGTACTTAAGGATCGTCAACACTTTCTTTATCTCCTACGGATATTAGGAGCCATGCTAATACAATTAAAAATAAACCTCCATTAGACCTTGCTAAAACCAATGGGATTAAGTTAAAAGGAGGTGTTTTTCTTGCTACAACTTCTGCTACTGCTGAGCTATGTGATAATCAGGATGCACTCTGTTATACTATGCTTTGTCAAGATGTTAGTGTTTACCATGATACTATATCTTCTACTTTGCATCCGTCTATCACTAACCTTTTGCCGGAGATTGTTGATGGGAAGGAGTCGAGGACGACTCCAATTCAAGAAGGGGAGCATGATGAGGACATCATCATGCTGGATATACACGAGTCGACCTCATCACCAAGCTACAAGTCATCGCCAACTTGGACTGCGAATTCGTTTCAGGTTCAGCCGACATGCTTGCACCAAAACGGCGATATCTCCCTCATACAGCATCCAATGAAGGTGTTCTTGGGTGCATTGGATTCATGACGACGAGATGCTTCTTTTGGTTCTATCCTAGCTCCAGAAGGTTCATGGATCATTTTGTGTGACCACGAAAATTTGCTGCATCACCTGTTTTGGGCCATTTCAGGCCTTGTATCGTGTCGGTCCTTAAGCCCATGTTGTGGGCACCCCTCCTGGTTGCCCCAACCCTAGGATGCCCCTCATAAACTCATTAGCAGCTGCCGTTTAGACTCGGGTTTTGTTTAGTCAAGTTTTCAAAGTCGAAACTACGATAGAATCATTGTAACTGTGGTGACAAGTCCGTTTACAGTGATCCAAGGCCCCCGTTCTTGTTCTTGAACCCTATGGCGATTAGACCTTTGTTGATCAGAGCTTAAACACCATATAATTTGCTTCATATTGATCTGCAATTTCAGATTGCGTCTTTCACTTTCTTGCTTGTGTTCTTCGATTCGCTTGCAGGGAAAAAGCCTTCTCGGCGAGGTCAATCAAGCTGTGCTTAGTTGATAACCAACGGAGTAGTGGTGTAACGGTTGCAGGGTTCGAATCGTGTCTGATTTGAAGCCAGATCACCAATGTCGAGTTCTCCACCAATCGAACTTATCATCTACCTCTTGGAAGATCGGCCAGGCCTTATCATTTGTTGGCAGGGAGAAAGTGGTGATGCACTACCGTATTTTCACCAAAGAAATAAGAAAACAAAGCAAGGTTAGCCTGTATAAGCAATGAACATTTCTTATGCACAAGTATATCATGAATATCTATAAACTCTTTTCACCATTGCCATTCCTGGCAATGGCGCTAGAAATGCTTGTTGGCATTTCTTAGCGTCGCCATCGGGTCCAAGGGACCGGCGACGCCGCTTAGATCCTCCATGGTAGTTCTTACGTTTACGTTATCCACAAGCGTACGGAATTACTGTTGTAGCATTTCACCCATGAGTATTCAGGGGTATTGTTATTTATATTTTCCCAAATGATGACATTTGGTGCAAAGAGTTACTGATATGTACAAGTAGACATTGTGCGATAAGCTATGAACATCTTTCATACATGGGTAAACATTATAATATTGAGGTAATGCGACTCATCATCCAAGAAGCCATTCCCAAGAATAAAGGATAAAGAATATCATATGGTTAGCAGGAGCAAGTCATAAAAGGTCCTATGGTATTATACATGATCAGCACAGGTTATATAATAAATGAGTAGGACTTAGTCCTAAGCACCCAGACACAAGTGGGGAGACCAAGCCGCACTGGTCTACCAGCAAGTGAAAATGCTTTATGTACCTCCTGTACTGATACCTAAACGTGGCGGAACGAAGGACGGACAAGGTTGTCACCACCTGCAGCCTACCCCTCAGATTGTTGGGCACAGTCATATTCAAATGTTCTCATCATGCCCGAGCACCACGCTCGTGCATGAGGGGACTAACTTAGTTCTCTCGGGAAATATGGAACTAAAGCAAACCCGAGGGTAAAACGAATCGATGCCGTAGCTTAGATCAACTAACCTATGCATGAACATTGTATAATGAATGATAAGGCACGAACATGATATAAAGATAGCATTTAGATCAAACTCCATACTTGTATAAATATTGAAAGTGTATTCAAAGACCGTACCGAAGGCCGAAGGTTATATCCCACAACGTCCCAAGGACGACTTGGAACACTACTAAGAAAAGCAGTAGCCTAAGTTCCACTAGCCTAAGGACAACAAGAATATCTTAGAGAGGGAGAGAGGCTCTTGATGGATGAGTGAGTATTGTGAGGGCTCTATACCCCCCCTATTTGGGAGTATGGTTCCCGGCGCTCCTCAGATGGAAAGCTTTCTTGGCACGAAAAGGGAGACGCGGGAAGCATTGGCTCCAAAACAAGGCACCAACCGAACCCATCCAGGTTCAGCCGAACCTGAGGGGATATTCCCCGGTTATCGTTCTCTAGTGGTTGACATGTTGGTCTAGGTTTCTTCTGCGATCAGTTTCTCTGCGGGTTGGCCCATGTATGACTGGTAGGTGGGCCTTCATTGTTTTTGTGCTCGCGAAGTTGAGTTTGTGTTACATTTTCTCCATTGTTCCAGCATATTTTTCCCTCTTTGTAGACTTGTGTCCTAAAAAACACTTATTGCTAAAATACAAGTCGACAACAATATTTGTAAAGATACATGCTAGTTTATTTATACAAAATGAGTATATTGACGGCCAGATTTGACGTGAAAGGATTCTACGGAGGTCATGGAAGACCAATGGTGTTCGTTCACTTTGTGGTTTTTTGGATTTGATTTTTGCTAAAATATTTGTGAACTATCATTTGATTATGCGAATCCTTGATTCTATAATTAGTTGGATTTGATTGGGGGTTCATTAGTACTCCTTATGGGCTATTACTGGCAGATTTGTACTGGTTTATAGTTCAATTTTGGTATTGTGGTATGCTATTATGCAATCTTGGACCTTGAACTATGTCTGATGCTTCCCGCTTACAATGCTTGAGGAGGTCACTATAGAGGCCATGGCCATGGTGGAAGAGTATGCGTGCGGAGGCTGTGGCCGTTTTGGAATAGTACCACGTGCCACGCGATGATGATGCTGGCAAGAATGTCGGTGGGCTCGATCTCATGCTCCCGCGCCCTTTGTGGACAATAAAGAAGAATGAAGCAAACAATGGAGAAAGATGAAGCAAGCAATGAGGATGGGGAAAATGAGAGGAGAGAGAGGGAGGGGTGATGGGCCGAGGAGTTTTGTTCCATAGACCGATACTAAGAGACTCTTTTAGTACCAGGTGGATTACCTAATACCTTTATACCATAGAGGCAGTATGGACCGCTTCTCGAGTACTAAATGGGTTTACCGACCAATACTAAAGGTGGATTCTCTACTAGTGAATCCCATTAGTCAATCAAATTGTACGATTCATGGGTCCTACAAAATTTGAACATTAATTATCCTGCAGTCCTAAATCTCCAAAGTGAAAACCACTTTACCATGTGTTGGGTATTAGGAAAAAGACAACTTCTGCACAAATCAATCAAGGATGAAAATATCAAAATAGCAAAACATGTCGATATGGACCATTATAAAAACATGACATTCCGGGTACTATTTGCAATGTTTTTGTTTTTATTGTCAGAAAAAGGAATGTCGATGGCCGAAGATGCCCAAGGGCTGCAATGCATCGACATGAAAGGACAGATTAGTTGACCAAAGGATGCTAAGCCAATAACAAGAGCCTGACCTTTGGGAAGAGGCTTTACCATCGGCAGCTCGTCCTCAAAGTAAGAAGTATTGAAGGTCAAGGTGGCTCGCGACATGGGAAGTCCGAATCTTTTGGGATTTCATGGTTAAAGCAAAGGATAGCAAGGCCAATGAAATTTGACTACCTTCTAATTTTCCCTTTTAGCCTTACGGACAATTTTATACATAAGTCATGAGTGTGGGATATGTGTACCCCTGGACCCACCACCGACAGGGGTGATAGTCGGTCTCGGCCCACATCTAACAATGGTGTGGGCCGACCCAGGGCTGGCCCATGAGGATCTCTGAACTTGATGGACAAGACTGGTGATGACTTAGCCCACAAAGCACGCGGCGTGATACTTGGATCCCACCCAAAGATCATGGATATTATGTTGTCACCAACTCAGATTAGTTTCCTTGTAGTCGCCGAATAAGATTAGAGATAACTGACTTATAAACCCTAGGTCGTCGGCCTATATACGGCGGCCAAGGTCGACACCTTGGGGATCATCGAATACTCTCACCGTGTAACCACAAACTCGCTATTGTTCTCCGGAACCTCGCCGAGCAGATCAATCCTATACCATCGAGCACAGGACGTAGGGTATTGTACCTCCGGGTAGCCCGAACCTGTATAAACCTTGCATCTCCTATGTTACCTAGAGCTCCCTAGCTCTGCGATCGCCTTTGCTTACAAATTAACCACTTGGGTATCCCCTTGTGGACTGCCAGTCAATAGATCCGACAATGAGGGACATGCTTCTTTTCCAATGGTAAACTAGGCACAGAAGATGTCCCTTGGTTTCCCTATAAAACGGGCTCTGCACCCTCCATTTAAAGGGTTCAATATCTGAAATACAAGGTGATACTTTGATTCTTATTCATATGGAGTTCATTTTTTGAGCTGCTTGGGCCAAAGGTCTTGACCTCTTATCCCTGGATCTTTCTAACGATTGGCTAATTCACCAGTTGGATGTCAAGAACACTTCCTCCACGGCACCTTGACAGAGACCTGCTTCTGTCAGCCCACATTTTTGTTGATCCTGCTGGTCCTGGGCATGTTTGCAGACTCAACATGTCGCTCTGTTGACAACCGAAATTGGCACAGGACAAGTCGATGCAAGAAGCAAGACAAGAAGATTGGTGCATCTGCGCCCAGACCGGTCTGACCAGTTTGGGGAACCGGTCAGACCGGTTTGCCCTGGAGTTCGACTAGGTTTAGGATTCTGAGATTGTAACGAGTTGTAACTTGGTTTCCTTGCGGGACAAGACCTACCCTCCCTATAAATATAAGGGGATTCGGCCGATTGAGGACAGACCCAATCGATTCAATCAAATCTACTATTTTTGCCTTTACCTTTTTGCCTTATCTTCAAACCCTAGCTTTTCCAACCTCTACTTGTTGTTCTTCCTGCGTCTCCACGACGTTTGAAGGCGTCCTAGGTAGCCTGCCGACCCTAGGGCACCCCTAAGCGCATTCTCCCTGATGGATCCTTCCAGGAGGCATTCTTAGGGCTCGCTCCTGTTTTCCCTGGAGGAACTGGTCTGACCGGTTGCCAAGACCGGTCTGACCGGTCTGCGCAGGGAGGCCGCGAGCAGCTCATTACATGCTGCGCGATCTAGCGCTCTTGTGTGTTGGCTGAATCTGCATCAACATACTTTTGGCGACTCCGCTGGGGATTGGAGATCTGGTTATTGCAGCCAATCTATCTAATTCCAACCAGAAAGGTTCTAACACCGAGTTTGATCTCGACAACATCATCGTTGTGAAGGACGATGAACTTTCTGCTGAAGATCGCCAAGGGCTCGAGGAATACATGAAGAAGAAGGCAGAAGAAGATCACCTCTACTACCTCTCGCACTTCAAGAAGGACCGCAAGGGCGTGGTCACCAAGATCAAGGAGGTAGATCCATCTGCTTCATCTTCAGCGGCACCTTTCAAGGTACAATCTGATGAAACTCTCACGAAGTCTTTCTAAAGTACATGGAGGATAAGAAGGCTGAGAATAATGTCAAATTGGTTAATTGGATGATGAACAAGCAGTTAGAATAGGAAGGCAAACAGCCCATGGCTAAACAACCTGCCGCCGATCCTAGTATTTTGATTCCTAAAATTCCTATTGTGCCTGATCTTAAAACACCGGCAGCAAAACCCATAGAACAACCTACATATGGCATGCCGATGAATTATTTCGAAGGCCAATCTGTCACACCATCCAACCCAACATCTACTCGGCCTGCCGCACCTCGGCCATTCGTAGCTTCTTCTAATTCGGCTGGTTATGGTCGAATTAATAATGGAGTTGCGAATTTTACCCCGCAAAATCCAAATTATGGATATTCTGCGCCCCCACTAGTACAAAATTTATTTTCACAAGGCCTAGTACCTTACGAACTTTTTGGAAGGTTCGGCCAGCAAATACAGGGACAAGTGCCAGCCAATCAACTCGGCCTGCACCAACCGGTCAGACCGGTCTGCGTAACCAGTCAGACCGATCCTGGGGGGACAGACTTGGGGAATTTATTTCCTACTCCCGTTCAAAATACTCAACAGCCAAATTCACAAGATAATTTATTAGAGTATTTAGATAAGATATTTTTTAAGTACAAACTTGATTTGGCTTCAGCTCTTAAAGAGAATTTGGGATTAGATGTCAGGGATAAGGCTAGGTTATATCAAAAGCCTTTTGTTCCTAGATTTGATTTGGTTCCTTTCCCCACTGGTTTTAGACTTCCTTATTTTATCAAGTTTAATGGGGAGGATACTAAAAGCACTTTTGAGCATATAAGTCAATACATGGCACAACTAGGTGATTCTAGCTCTAGTGAGGCTTTGAAAGTGCGTTTATTTTCTTTGTCTCTAACTGTCGGATTTATGGACCCGGCAGTCCGCACAAGGTAGCCTACGTGGTTGATTTGTTGAGGGACAGATCGAGGATCACAAGTCGATGGTAACACAAGACGCAAGGATTGAACAGGTTCGGACCGTCAAGATGGCGTAATACCCTACGTCTTGTGTTGGGTGTATGGATTGCTGTGTATGAAGTTCCTGAAGGATCTCCGTAGTTGGGTTCTGTCGTCGTGTTTTGGAGGGGTTTCCAAGGCACCTTATATAGTCCGGTTGCCTTGAGTTACAAGTCGGCTAGAGATCATAACCTACCCGAAATACAAGGATTCGATCCTATAACGATTACAGATATCTTTCCCTAGAATTCTGGCTAGTTTATCTTGACCTCCAATCTTCTTGCGTGATACGCCGCCTGCTTCCTTGCCGCGCGCGCCGTCGTAGTCATCCGGTTCGCCCGACTGGTGGGCCTCCCGAGTGGTGGGCCACCCAGTCTGACAAACCGGCCCGATAGCACTCGGATTGGGCCGCCCCCTGCTGGTTGGGCCAATCCGCCTTCTGGGTACCCCCGGGGGTCTATCCCCGACAAGCCCCCGAGTAGTACGTGGTTGAGCGACAACTCAGCGAGGTCGTGCCATCTCTTGAGCTTCGAGCTTGCTGCGGTTGAAAGCAAAACCGCGTGATACTGGAGAGAAAAGAGAGCCATCTGCAACAGATGCGCCGCGAGGTGCGTCCGTTGGCTGTAGCCCCCGAGCCTTGAAGCGATTCTGAAGGAATCGGTCCAAGGGTTTGTAGCCTTGTTCTGATTATCTTCGTCATAGTCGCCAAACAATCAACGGATGCGCCGCGAGGTGCGTCCGTTGGCCGTAGCCCCCGAGCCTTAAGGCGATTCCGTAGGAATCGGCGCAAGGCTTGACCGAGGAGCATCTGACTAAATCATCCGGCATTAATTTCGGTGGCCAGCCCCCGAGCGTGAGGACCAGCGGAGTCCTGCGAGACACGCCGAGCAGTCGTCGCGGCGCCTAGCCCCCGAGCGTAAGGGCCGAGTCGAACCATCCGAGGCACGCCGAGTAGTTGCCTCAGCGCCAGCCCCCGTGCGTGATGGCTGAAGCACGCCGAGTGGTCGTCGCGGCGCCCAGCCCCCGAGCGTAAGGGCCGAGTCGAGCCATCCGAGGCACGCCGAGTAGTTGCATCGGCGCCAACCCCCGAGCGTGAGGGCCGAAGCACGTCGAGTACTTGCCCATACCCTAGAGCGAAAACACAGTGCGACGGCAGTATATGATGCAATAAAATGCAAATCCGAGAAGAAGAGCATTTGGCAATGTATGGAAAGAATTCCTGCTTCCAACTTTTTAAGTCAATTAATTTCTCCGGATAGTTAGCCTGTCACGTTTATGCACCTGATCCCCGATAGCCGTAGTCCGTAGCGCAAGGAGCTGGGCCGCGTGCACGCGTAGGAGCATAGGTGTACGGAAAAATCGAGGTTTCACGAATTAAGGCGTGTGCTGCCCGAGTCCTTTAGCGACTTGTACAAAAGCTTACGGAGTTGAGGTCGGAATGTGACCGAGATGGTCAGCGAAAGTCATGGAGACATAGAAGAGCCGAGAGGCACGAAATGATAAGATATTTAATCGAAAGTAATACTTAGCTTTGGTCCGTGTCCAAGTTCTTGAAGATTCCCTCTTTCTCGAACGCCACAAGGAAGAACGTCGTTCCTGGCATGCGGCGACAAGAACAGTTTCCCCCGTGAACGCACAGGGCTTACCCGTGGTCGAGCAAAACCCAAGGTGATAAGGATGACCTGTGCGCCTCGAGAGGAGAGAGGACGCGTGGCTTGGAGCCACACGCTTCACAATGCTATGGGAGTCCCTCGTTCCCTGGTAGCCCGAGGCTATAACTACTCGCCGGGGAGACAGAGCTGCTACCCAGAGGCAAGTGTATGCATAGGATCCTTGTAGCGAGTGTGCTGGGGGCCCATGGCTGGGTTCATCCACCGGGGAAAGTTCATGGAGTTATAAGAGCGCGGTGCTAGAAGAGTGCTTGCGATGTACTTGAGGTGTTGATCAGCGTCTGGATGCTGCTCCGTTGGCTCCTTGCCTTGCCTTTGGTTTTAGGACCGTCAGTAAGGCTCTGGCCAACCAAGGGGTACCCAAGGGCATTCGCTCTCAACCCTCAAAAGGGGCTGCCTCGTTGACGGCTGCAGTGGTGCTACAAGAGAGCTTGTGACGAGCTCATGTGGGCCAAGCTTGCTTCGGATGCAGCACTAGGCGCAGGGACGAGTGCCCGAGACCATCACCTTGACGGTTGATGTGTTTGATCTTTGTAACCGGCTTGTGGCCGACTCGCTTTGTACCTTGTAAGCTTTTCTTTTTTGTAAAAGAATTTCTCTTGTGGATTGTTTTGAGAATGGGGCTTCTGTGTTTTCTTTGTCGGCAGCGAGAGCCCCCGAGCTGTAAAGGCTCAGCCGAGCTCGTTCAACCGCCGTGGCTTGTTTGCAGCGTCAGCCGCCGAGCGTTTTGGGGCTGATCGAGCCCAAGAAGCACGCTGTCTTTGATGCGGCGCCAGCCCCCGAGTCCGAGTGCTGGTCGAGCCTTAGCGGCACGCCATTCGTTTTGCAGTGTTGGCTCCCGAGTGGTTCGGGGCCAAACGAGCCCAAGAGGCACACTGTCTTTGATGCGGTGCCAGCCCCCGAGTCCGAGTGCTGGTCGAGCCTTAGCGGCACGCCATTCGTTTTGCAGTGTTGGCTCCCGAGTGGTTCGGGGCCAAACGAGCCCGAGAGGCACACTGTCTTTGATGCGGCGCCAGCCCCTGAGTCCGAGTGCTGGTCGAGCCTTAGCGGCACGCCATTCGTTTTGCAGTGTTGGCTCCCGAGTGGTTCGGGGCCAAACGAGCCCGAGAGGCACACTGTCTTTGATGCGGCGCCAGCCCCTGAGTCCGAGTGCTGGTCGAGCCTTAGCGGCACGCCGACTTCTTCGTCTTGCCCGAGTGCATGGAGTCATTTTTTACCGTTGACGCTCCGGACGTAACGGTTCGCGTGGGCGTTCAACGGCTCTTTTTTCCGTTGTGGTCTCTTCCGTTAATCACGCCGTCTTGCGGTGATTTCAGGCGTTGTAGAGCGCCATAAAAGGCTAGGGTTAGGTCTGACGGGGGAAATCCCATTGTCTCCAGATCCATTCCCCCCTCTCTCCATTCTCCATTCAGCTGCCACCAGAGCCTTTCTTCGCTTCTAGATCCGCCCCGCAGATTTAGCCACCACGAGGAGCGCGGCCTCGCAGATGCGAACAAGGCGTTCCGTGCCCAAAGCCATGGCGCTGAAGAGGAAACTCACCGACCTCCCCAAGTCAGCCAAGATCCCCTCCCCCGCGGTCGCATGGGCACGGGGGAAGGTAACCGTGGAGATGCTGGAGGAGATGGTGGAGCGGAGTCTCCTTCCGCCTCAAGCGGTGGCGGAATGGCGCCCAAGCGCCAAGGAGGCCTTCCCGTCGGAGAACTCCGACGAACTGGTGCTCTTCAAGCCATTCTTCGAGGCGGGGTTCGGTTTGCCGGCGGGGGCCTTCTTCCGGGGCCTCCTCCACTTCTACGGGATCGAGGCCGTCCACCTCTACCCCAACTCGATCATGGCCATCTCCGTCTTCATCCACCTGTGCGAGGCCTTCCTGGGCATTACTCCCCATTTCGACTTGTGGAGGTATCTTTACTGGTTGAAGCCTCAGCCGAGCGAGGAGAAGATGGTCGTGGTGGGAGGCACCGGATTCATGCTGCGCCAAGGCCGAAAGGACGAGTACTTCGACATCACTCTCAACACCTCCAACAAGGGTTGGAAGTCAGAGTGGTTCTACGTCAGGAACCATGCACCAACAATCCCCTGCCACACCGGAGCACGGCCGGAGATCAAGACCTGCTGGAACGAACTTCTAGCGGATCATCAGATGCCCGAAGTGAAGGAGCTCCTTGGGATGATCAAGGAGCTCAAAGATCGGGGTTTGACAGCGGTCGGCGTCGCCTGTAACTTTAGTCGGCGGCTGGTGTTGCTGATCCAGGAGAGGAAGCACCCGGGCTTCGAGTACTCGGGCCGAGAGGACCCTACCCGGGGGCCCGCTGGACGGTGGGCAAGGAGGAGATGAAGGCGCGCGTGGGCGGGTTCTTCCTCGGCCACGTGTCGGAGAAGCATCAACCGCGCCCATTCTCCTTGAGGCCTGCTCCACCGGTAAGTCTTCGTTCTGAGTGCTTTAGCGTGTTGGTCTTGATACTGATTTTTTGATTTTGATCTAATCGTCCGTTGGCCATCTGATTTTGTGGCTCTCGCAGGATCGGGTCTTCGAATACTTCTCTCCTTCTCCGCTTCCAGAAGATTCGCCTAGGAAGGCATACCTGGGGGTGGAACCCCCGGGTGATCAAGGCGACGCCCCTGCAGGAGATCCGGTTGACCTGTCTGCTCCCCTGGAGTGGGCGGCCAGTGACACGGAGGGCTCCTTGAGCCCTTCGGATGAAGATGTAGATGAGACCCGCCCACAGAAGCGGCGGGTTGCCTTGGCCAAAGTTGGGACTCGCAGTGCCCGTGTTCCTAAGCCGGCGGGACCTGGGGCCAGCGAGGCGGCTGACGACGACTCGGCCACGCTATCCGACGAGGCGCCCTCCGTCCAGGAAGCGGTGGTGCTTGCGGCACCGCCTCCTAAGCGGAAGCGCTCGAGGAAGATGACCGCGAAGAAGGCGGCTGCGCAGCCGGCCAAGCAGCCGGTTGCTGGTTCAGACGCTGATGTTGACGAACCGGGACGACCTTCCCCGGCCGTCGTGGAGAGGGAGGAAGAGGAGAAGGACGAAGCAATGTCCGACTCCTTGTTCCAAGAGCAGGAGCACGCCCGATCCATGGGCGTGTTAGTGGAGGAGAAGCGGCGGATGGTGGCGGAAGCCGTTGTCCGGGCTGCTTCGGATGCCAGGCCGGTCTCCAATCTGGGGACCAGGCCGATCCTGACGACAGCTACGACGCAGCGGCGGTCCAAGCTCCCAATCCTGCGGCCCCGGGTTGTTGTAGTAAAAAGTACCTAGTAAGTCTTCGGTTCCCATGCTTCTTGTACATATCATCATTTCCGAGTTCTTGTTTTAAATTCCGACTGCTTTTTTCAGCAAATCCTCTGATGTTGATGGTGCGGCGGCCGGCGGCACGGGATCATCGACTGCTACCCCGCAAAAGCCGAGTTCTCCCCCGGCTACACCTGTTGGCAAGCCACCTTCAGGCGTGGTGCCTAGTGTGACGGACTCGGCACAGGAGTCGATGGCGCCGCGACCGGAGCAGGTGCCAGCCGGGCCTGCACCGGAGGAGAACGTGGTGGCGCCCGAGACGGAGGACGTGCAGGGCGGGACCGGAAGGGCGACGGCTTCCCCGAGTGGTGGCGCTGGGAATCCTGTAGTGGATCCCTCGGTACCAGCCTTGCACGCGGACAGGGATGTCACTGCTCAAGGAGAGGTCCTCCAAAAGCAGTCGGATGACCCGGGGACTATGACGGTCCCCGTGACTGATGCTAACGCGGCGGAGGAGGAGGTGGTGCTTGCCGAGCTGCAGCTCGCAGTTGACCAATCTCGACGCTGCTTGGAGGTTTGTCTCCTCATCTGCTTTGTTTATTTTCCGTGCTTAGTTGTACCTTGCCTGACTTCTTTGCTTTCTGCTAATTGATGCAGAGGTTAGCCACGCTCTGGCAGTCGCGCCTGGAGCAGCTCCGTGACGTGCAGTCGGTGCGAGAGCGTGAGGCGGAGCTGAAGGTCGAGCTCAAACGGGTCAAGCGTCAGCGTGACGCTGCCCAGAAGAGCTTGAACGACGCCATCGTGCAGCATCGCTCGAGTCTTCACGGTACGACATTGTCCTTTTATTTTCCGTGTGCTTTTTCTTTGCCATCAAGTTTTGCCATGTACTTTTCGTCCTGACCGAGTGCTTCCCTGCTTTTGCAGAGAAAGAGATGGAGAGGGCCCGTCACCTTGAGGAGCTAAAGGATTTGCTTTTTGCGAACGCCAATCTGCAGAAGTCCGAGGAGGTCATGGCGGGGAAGCTGAAGACGGAGCAGGAGTTCCAAAAAGGTGCGGACATGACGATGCTTCAAGCTATGTATACTATCCAGAATGATGCTCAAATCATAACAGGCTTGGAGCAAGAGCTGGCTTCATCAAACTTGGCTTTGACGGACATCCACGACGCGGCGAAGGAGCTGATGGACGCCGTTGCTCCAGAAGAGGGTGAGCCGACAGCCCTTATCGCCCGACTGCAAGCTGCGCCAGCCCAGATCGCCGAGCTAGTCAAGGAGTCGGCGGTTGTGTGCGCGAACGACGCTCTCGCGCGTGTTCGAATGCTCTATCCGCGGATCGACTTTGCACTAGTTGGTGATGGGGTGGCAGCCGATGCTTCAAGCGAGCAAGTGGAGGAAGCACTGTCTCAGACTCGTCCGATCGCGGAGAAGGTCGGCGAGGCCCTCAAGCTGGAGTAGGATCCTGCGTTGTGGAGTAGAGTAGAGTAGATTTTTGCATGTACAAATATTATGAAATGAGTAAAATGAGAAAATTTGTTGATTTCATCTTATGTTTTAAGGTTGCCCGAGTAGTTCTTTTGCTTAAATGTGCTTTTCCCTTTGCTTCACTTATCCTAAGTTCATAACGTCGAGAGCGGGTCCCGTGCACGTGTAGAAAGGCTTAGGCGTCGTTCCAAGCCCGGTTACGCAGCATTTTAGTTAGGAACTACTCGGGATGGAGTAATGTCAAGTGGTTTTGTTAAGAGGACAAGTAAAGAAAAAGAGATATCTTTATTGAACTTGGTGATACATAGCTTTGTTATGGGTAGAATCGGCGTAAGTGCTCTATATTCCACGGGTGTGGGACTTCGGTGCCATCCTTGTATTGGAGTCGGAAAGTACCCAGGGACATATGACCTGGGTCACTATGAACGGTCCTTCCCATGGGGCGGAGAGTTTATGAGCTCCTGCTGTCGATTGCACTCGGCGTAAGACGAGGTCGCCGATGTTGAAGTCCCGTTGCTGGATGTTCTTGTCATGGTAGCATCGGAGTTGTTGCTGGTAACGCGCATGCTGTATGAGCACGTTAACTCTATGTTCCTCAATGGAGTCGAAATCCACCTCGCGAGCTGCTTCTGCTTCGCCTTCCTCATAATTGTCGATGCGCGGTGATCCAAAGGCGATGTCGGTCGGGAGGATTACCTCGGAGCCGTAGACCAGGAAGAAGGGAATGTGACCCGTGGCACAACTCGGCTAAGTCCTGAGTCCCCAAATGACCTGTGGTAGCTCTTGGTTCCATCATCCGGCGAACTTCTTCAATGGGTCGAAGATCCTCGCCTTTAGGCCTTGGAGTATCATGGCGTTTGCTCGTTCCACCTGTCCGTTGCACCGGGGCTGGGCGACCGAGGCGTAATATACGTCGATGCATCTGCTCTCGCAGAAATCCCAGAAGGCGAATGTGATGAACTGTGTTCCCAGGTCGGTTATGATTCTGTTTGGGACCCCGAAGCGCTGCGTGATTTCTTCGATGAAGGCGGCGGCTTGGTTTGACGTTGGAGTTCCGATGATGGCTTTATACTCTATCCACTTGGAGAATTTGTTGATGGCGACGAGTATGTGCGTGTAACCTCTTGGGGCTACTCGAAATGGTCCCACCATGTCTAATCCCCAACAGGCGAAAGGCCATGAGGGCGGGATCGTATGTAGAGCTTGGGCCGGGAGGTGCTTCTGCTTGGCGAAAAACTGGCATCCTTGGCACTGGCGGACGAGTTCCTTAGCATCAGAGACGGTAGTAGGCCAAAAGAACCGGCCCGGTATGCTTTTCCGACTAGTGACCCTGCGGCGGCGTGGCTTCCGCAGACTCCCGAGTGGATGTCGTCGAGGATCTGGAGGCCGACTTCTTTCGTCACGCATTTGATGAACACTTGGCTTGTGGCAGCTCGTCGGTATAGGGAGTTGCCGACTACCACATAGTTCTTGCTTCGGTGCTCCAGGACCCTTCGTTCCATGGGGTCCTTTGGTACCTTATTGTGGGCGAGGTAATCTATGAACTCGGCCATCCAATCTTCTTCGGCATCAATGGTCATCACCTCGCAGAGTTCAGGGGCTGGCTCTGGTTCGTCTCCCAACTCTTTGACAGAGGGTTTAAGGAGGCCTTGCACGAACACCCCCCTGGTACTTCCGCGCGGGTTGACCCCAATTTGGCGAGTGCGTCAGCCGCGAGGTTGTTCTCTCGTGGAACGTGATGGTACTCTATTCCATAGAATTTTCCCTCCTGCTTGTGTACTGCCTCATAGTAAGCGTTCATCCGCTCGCTGTGGCGATCCCACTCTTTGTTGACTTGGTTTATAACGATGGCAGAGTCGCCATAAACCAGCAGCCTCTTTATTCCGAGTGAGGTGGCGATGCGGAGCCCGTGGAGGATTACTTCGTACTCGGCTGCGTTGTTGGTGACGGGGAAGCGTATTTGAAGGACATATCGGAGCAGTTCCCCTCTTGGCGAGATGAAAAGTACACCTGCGCCCCCGCCATCGATCATTAAGGAGCCGTCGAAGTACATCTTCCAGTGTTCTCCGCTAGTGTCCTCCTTCGCGTCCTGGCTCTCGGTCCATTTGGCGATGAAGTCGGCGAGGATCTGTGATCTGATCGTGGTGCGTGGGACGAAATCTATGATGAAGGAGGTGAGCTCGACGGACCATTTGATGATTCATCTAGTGACATCCCTATTATGGAGGATTTCGCCGAGTGGAAATTGCGTGACCACCTTGATGCGATGCGCCTGAAAGTAATGGCGGAGTTTCCTTGACATAATCAGCAGTGCGTAGAGTAGTTTCTGCACCTAGGGATAGCACGCCTTGGATTCCCTGAGTACTTCTCTTACATAGTAGACTGGTCGTTGCACGCGTTGTACCTTTCCCTCCTCTTCTCTCTCCACGACGATCACAGTGCTCACCACATTAGTCGTGGCTGCAATGTATAGGAGTAGTGGTTCATCGTTGTGCGGGGGCTACGAGTGAAAGCCTGCTGCGCCTCCTGGGTCCATTCAAACCTGTCGGTCTTCTTGAGGATCTTGAAGAACGGCAAGCCCTTATCCCCCAGCCGGGAGATAAACCTACTCAAGGCCGCCATGCAACCAGTCAGCTTTTGGATCTCTTTCTTCCCAGTCGGCGGTTTCATCCTCCAGATGGTGTCTATCTTCTCGGGGTTGGCTTGGATGCCTCTGTTGCTCACGATAAAGCCGAGTAGTTTTCCCTA